>OZ038501.1:74734837-74909837 GCA_964036315.1 Acanthosepion esculentum
AATACATAATTTATCCATTGCAATGTTTCAGTCAGACGTAATGCACGAGACAGAGGTCAGGGGAGTGTGGAAGGTTATTTGTCTTAAAGGGAAGAAGTTTTATAAAATTAAACCCGAATATTAACCTTATGACATTAATTTGAGGTTATAAGTAGAATGAAATATTAACTTAAATTTAAAAGAGGAATACAAAGAGGTTTAAAAATAACTTTAAAATATATAGATAAAGGATCTCTTCGTCTAAATGAAACATTAAAATGGATAAAAAATGAACCTGTCGAAAAACATTAGTTAGTTGAGTAATGGAGAGAGGGATTATGATATTCAGTCAGTTATGTGCCATGCGTGATACACGCTTAGGCAATCAGGTATCTTTCGATACATGACTGACGAGGCAGATTTTTTCCATCAATCCGTTGCCATTTGTTTCTGGAGTAGACCAGTTGTCATCCAAGGCTATAGAACCCGGTCTGTCCTGCTATTTACCCATAACTGGAGGGAGAAGAGGATTCATATCTTTCGCAAGGATATTAGCACGAAAGTGAATGTAATTGATTCGACTAGAATCCGAACTCGGCTCTCCGGTTCCTCAATCCGAGCCGCTAATTACTTTTCCGAATGGGAAGTCTCACCCTCCTTTCTATATTAGAGCAAAAGACGGGATATGTCGTTTCATATTGAATGATGAATCGTGTAATTTGTAAAAGCGATAGGAAATTTAGCGTTGATTTACTTGTACTTTCTTTTGGAGTTGAAAAAAAAAGTCATTTAGTTTCGTTTGCGGGGGTGTCGACAGATGAGATAATTTCGTATTACAAATGAAAGTTCAACAATGAGGATGGGAGATTTTGTGGTCGCTGATATGCTTCAGTTAATCAACACACACACACACACACACACACACACACACACACACACACTGACAATATATTTACACTGTAACACAAACACACATATACTGACGGAAAATAAAATCTATATTTCTATGTTCGGTGTTTTTAATTAATTCTGGGCTACTGTTACCTTTCTTTGATTCCCCCATTTCATACTGTTCGTTTCATATTAATGACGCATTTTCTCAGGTGAAGAATCGGTGGAAAACACCTGTCGTCCATCCAGTTATATATTCGTCTGGAGTAAAATCACAGATTTTACTTTCAAATTAGGGTGTGACTTGTTAGATAATCATATTCATAAGCTAGTCATTCTCAAATGTATAAGTCCTGAAAAAATGTCGTTTCAACTGGACAATTCTCTGAGTTTTGGTACGTATTTTAAAACAGGGGTGTTGATTTTTGCTTTCATTTTGGGAAAAAAAGTATCCATTTTGGTGGTACCTAATAATAACAAATGCCAAGTCTAAGGAGCGGAGTGTGTATGGGAGAATTTGTGGTCGCTGATATCGAGGATGTGATTTATTCCTTTCAATATTCATAATATCTTCAGAGATAATGTCATTATTCTTATTTCAATTCTATTTGTTGTTATAATCCTATTGCTGTACGCTTCGCCGATTGCCACTCTTACTCTGGTCTGTTGTCTGTTAGTATCACTCCGGCGAATTCGCTCTGCATCAATCCTGCGCCCACAAACTATGTTATAAAAAATTTATTTTGCTGTAAAAACAACAACAAAAAAAGAAATTTCGTGCATTTTTAATGGCCTTTTAGGCTCAAGCGAAGAAACGCCAAGATCTTGTGAATTTACTTTTTTTGAGGAAGGGAAATTTACATATATTGGCCAATGGGGATTAAGTTTTTCTAGCACCTACAAATTTTGGCTGGAGCCGAATTTTAAGATCTCATTGAGCATAAAAAGGATAGCCATCAGCTGTTGGCACAGAGGGAAGAGAGTTGAAAAGAAAACGGCAGAGACTCAACTTCGCCCGCGACAGTTTTCACAAGACATCGCTTAAAAGGACAGTCCAGTGAGAGGTTATAAATCTGACGTGACAGATCCAAGACAGATTCGTACGACAAATTTCAGATCCCCAGAACCTATAATAATTTGCCTGCGTCAAATCACCTTTGAGATGAGATGTCCTTTACAGAGCCGTTACAGCAGAGGTTGGTATCATGTAAAAAATCAATAAGAAATCATTTATCGAACAAAGTAACTAATAATGACAAAACAAAAGTCATTGAAACAAAGCAAGTTCAGACGACCATCGATGACAATACCAGAACAACGTAACTATAAACAATTTTTTCTATCCTCTGCCAGCCGCTATGATGGAGAAAGCATTACCTCGAACCATCGCCAGTGAGACACGCTGCAAGAGCCACTCAGTTTCGCGACGCTCGTTCCTTAATCGAGACGCAATCGCGCCAATCCTCCGAAGGAACGGCATCGAAAGATTGTGCCTTGTGCTATACTGTAAATCCTCTTACTGCGAGTTTTCCCTTATTTTTGTATTTTTGAATCGATATACAGGGTGACCCCAAAAAACGGGAATTTTTGAAGTGCGTATTGCCAGACATGAGCAAGTGGCAACACTGCGAGACAGTGACCTTGAGCAAGTAAACATTTCGCCATTTTAGTAACGAGAATGAAATTCACAGTATCCCAGCTGAGATGTTGCAGCAGTCAATGAGGAATCTCAACAGCAGATCTCAAGAATGCATTCGTACAGGAGGACGCCATCTACAGGACGTAATTTTAAAAAAAATGAAAAATTCCATCATTGTTTCTTAAATGGCATGTTTTAAGGTTTCAATTACTATGAATTAAATATTTTTCTTCCATCACTCTTGGTTTTATTAGATTGTTAAAAAGTTCCCGTTTTTTTGGGGTCACTCTGTATTTTGTATACGGATACGTTGGTCTTATCAACGTTTTTAGTGACTTGTATTTTTCCTGTTTCTAAGTGGAATATTTTTATTGCCTCAAACTGTTATCCTACCAAAGGAAGCGCACAAAAGGAATTTTTTGTGCAACCCTTGTTTTGTATTTTTCTATTTTGCAATTGTAAATGAATGTGTTGTTCCTTTTCAAATTTTACGCAGTAGTCGTCTTGTTTTTTTTTAAAGTTACGCCTATTTTCAAGACTTGCTGTTTCTACCAACTAAGTTTTGTGTCTGGCACAAGAACTTGGACTTGGTAGGATAGTAAAATGTTTATATCTTGAACAAGAATCTATTATATTGACGTGTAAAAATTTTATGTTTTATGTTACTGTAGTGTAGCATAAATTTTTAGTGTTTCGCTATATGTAAGAATATCGGTGAAGAACTGTCGAAGATCAGGCTTGACTCTGCTCTGTCCTGGTTATGCTTGAAATTTAATTAATTTCATCAACACTCGTTAAGAAGTGTAAAAATAACAACTTCTATTTATGGTACTATGAATGTGTCTGTGTGTGTGATTGCATGATTGCGTATGTGTGTGTGTGAGAGAGTGCGCGTGCGCGCACGCAAGTATTTCTGGATTTCTTTATCAACGAATGTTTCTTCTTTGCTGTCAGCTAATCGACGCCAAGTGAAGTATGTCGCTGATTTCCAATGAACAAAAACACAACCCAGTAGATGAATTCATGTAGATAGGCGTCGTTTTACAATTGAAATAAGATCTGCGCCATTGAATCTTTTGTGTTTCTCTCAAGAAACATCATCATGGTCTATAAAACGAAAATTTTGATTTTGAGAATAAAAATATTTTAATCTTTCCGGTAATTTGAAACCGTGGTGGAATTTCAGTCGGAGAAAATTAAAAAAAATATAAAAAAACATATTTCGTTTATAAACGGATTTATTTTTCTTTGAAAAATTCGTAAAGATAGAACGTAATTTAGAGTAAAACGGAGAAAAAATAATTTTAAATTATTATAAATGTAAATGTTTTTTTAAAATAGTACGTGTATACAATTTAATCCTTGAATAAACATGTAGAAAAATATATCTGAAGTCGAAAACGCTTCCACTTTGTTGAAATGACACACTTACTTGTGTCATTGATATCTGTGTTGACATACACATTTCTAAAGACCTTGCGACATTGCGGTCAGTGTTTGTTGAATCAACTGTACTTGATTATATGACAAGTGTAGTGTTAGCATGGTTAACCATCGGCCGTACAGAATTGGGAGGTTTGGGGGCACAATGAGTTGACTGTCCATATCACCATTTGACAGAACAGAATCTGAACGCTGGAAAAAAATAAAATCACAACTGAAAAATCACATTAAAGCAACGTCATCGAATATCGTCATTTTATTTTAGCAAAAGTTAAGCTTTGAAATGTTTTCCATTTTCTATTCGAATCCGTCCCATTATTTTAAGAAACAAATGAAGACAGAAAAAAATATGTGTAAATTAAGGAGATAAAATAAATAGTATGAAATATTTTCGGATATAATAAACTCACCGGTAATTGGAGAAGGAGCTTCAAGTTTTCCATGTAACTATAAGTCATATGAAGATTGCAATAAAAGATGGCGTCATTGGTGTCAGAAAGTGTGGAACAGAATTTCGGAAAATGACATTCGAGTTCAATTTTTCTTGCAGGCTCACACACAATGTTATATTCGATATCCAAATGTTGTCTTATCAGATTCAAATATTGACTTACTGTTTGACTCATGTTGCCTATAGCCTTCTGAAATACAAACAGATAACGATGTTAAATTTGAAAACCTTTATCAATGAACAATATGTTAAATATTTTCAATTGTTTCGACATATTGACAGTTGGTGAGATAATAAAAGGTTCTCTTATATTGATTCAATATGTAAGAAAATGACAAATCTCTTTTTCAGTTAAATAGTAAAATTAAGTTAGAAAAATCATTTTCATTGTCAGAGTGAAAGTCAAGACCAAATTTCAATTATGAATTAAAAATTTACCTTGACAGATATGAGGTCCTGAAAATTCAGTTTACTTTCGATGACGAGCTGTGGTATTTTTGAATCGGATTTTGCTTTCAGCAAAGTGACAAATTTGCTGCAGTCGGAGGTGAACACAAGTGGAACGCTTGTACACTACAAACAACACAAAAACAATCATTTGAAATATCTTTTCTATGAAAATTTTCTAACATTGATAGCAGAGATGCAATTTAAATATCTTAAGAGTCAATTATATTAAAATTATATTGAAATAATCTGTCAAATTGCTGTTATAGAGATTATGATTATTGAAAAATGTTAGATATATTTTACCAAGATAAAAGTTGTTTATTTAGAAGATGACGTTATGTATCAGTAAGAAATCATATGATGGAGTTCTTTTTTAAATACTTACATATTTGTGAAATGTAAAATTTATAGCCGTCAATGTCAGTGCGGTGATTTGTGAGGCAAAATGTAAGTCTCTTTTTAAGTCTTTCCTGTTTGTTTCGTCACTAGTCGATGTTGGTGCTCCATGGATGTGTGACACACACGCAGCCAATATAACGACGACGAAGGCAAAATCACTTCTGACAAGATGCACTGTAAAAAGAAAAAAGAGTCATATAACAAAGAAACTGTCAAAGGGATAAATAAAACTATAAACACGAAACCTGAGAGAGTTATAGTATCATCAATAAAATTCAAGTGAAAATCTAACAAGAAACTTATCGGCCACTTACTTATTATTCCAGTATACAATATTAACGATGATTAGAAAACGATCAATATCCCTTTCTTCTACAGTACGTTGTGATCGGATATGTTTGTCTCTGACAGTTGATAAAAGATACAAGTCGATACAAGGATTTGTTGAAATAATTGTTTCGGGCGGAGAACTTTACAGATCAATTTGTAAGATGAAAATGTTTATTTTCACAGAATAGCCTTTTCTTATATAGAGAAAAGTTCTGAAAAGTTCCCTTTTCAGATTTAGATATTTGAGGGGAAGTGCTCGAAACTTTGGTATCACTTTATAAAATGTGAAATCCTACCTACCCACGTATATGAAAGTCAATTGGGCTGTGTATTAACGCCAAACTGGTTTATAATGTTCATGATAACATTTTCATGTTAAAATCAGTAGGAAAACATTCATGCATTCGCTTTCACTTTCAGCGAAAGGAAAAGAAATACAGATTTTAGTTTAATGCGTGTAATCTACTTGTTAGATAAATTCATACTACAAAGTATGCTTTTGTGGTCGTTGGATTCATTCATATGTTTCATTTGACCTCGATTAGCTGCGAACAAAGAAGAGATATCTATATCAGAAAGACTTTCATTTCTTTTGACATAAGCACACTACTTCATCTTTTCTTGCAGCTGATTGATCTCAGAAAGTCTTTTTGATATCTTTTGAAAATAGTTTTCATTTTTCGATTCCTCTTCTGAGTCAATTTTTAATAATTCTAAATATTTTCTTGAAGCTACGTGTTTATGACAAAAATGTCTTTTTCATTTCTATTTACTATTAATATTATTGTTTGGTTGTTGATGTTTTTCTTAATAATAATAAACGTCATCATCTTTGAAACATAATCCTCGGATTGATATATGGGGAGGACAATTGACTGACATTTTCCCCAAGAAATATTAATAAAGTCGAATTGGCTGTATCAATATTTTCCTTCTATTATTTACGTAAAAGAAAAAGCGATCTTATTTTTGATGCATTCCACCAATTGATAAATTCCTTTCTTCCGTTTGGGATCTGTGGATGTTAGGAATTATCGTTCGTGCCTTCGTAAGGATCTCTTCGAAAAGAACTTCTTTCCAGTTCGTCTTTTTAATTGAGAGCCTCTCTTTCGAGATTAAGTTACAGTATGATTCATTAATACTCCAGCAAGTTTTCCACAATGTTCTTACTGATTTTTATTTATGGTGTCCTCCGGAGTGTTGCTGTCTCGGATATCCCGTTCTTCAGAATTATACCGAAGATATTTCTGGATTATTCAAAGTGCACCAACAATCCTAAGTGTATCTGTTGCCGCCATGTTCCACACGCTTTTTTTTTCTAACAATGTTCAGATAATTTACTTTTTTTTTGTGTTAGGAAGTGTTCATCGGAGCGCTGTGTTCCAATTCCCGTTAGGTTCTTTACATTCCCACGCGCAACTATCTTTGGAAAAGTATTGAATTCACCCCTTATCCTGCCATAAATTGTAAAACTTGTATCACTAAATAAAACTTTTTTGGTTGTTGATGTTTTTCTTGACTTCTATAAGTAAAAAATAAAACTAAAAAAAAAAATTTCATAAAATTTAAAAAATATATCCAGACTTTAAGTACCCTGCAAAGGTTTGATCAGCTGTAGAAAACGAATCAATCTTCCAATATTTTGCAACACTTGGAGAAGTGCACGTTTTACTCGTGAGAAAAGAAAAGACAGTGTTTAACGAAGCTTAACAATTTTTATATGAAGGCTTGTATTTTTAAAATATTTATTGTGTTTGTATGCAATTTTAAGATATAATCTGAAGAAAACAGACATACTGTCGAAATATTTTTAAACATTGTTAAACAATATTGCTTTCCTTTTCTTTTTCTTAAATCTTTATCTTCATTAAGATTTGTAATAATAATTATTTTTTATATTCTCCCTCTTCTAGTTATTATTATTATTGTTGTTGTTGCTGTTGTGGTTACTGATGTTTTTTTATCATTACCATTATCATGAAATTAGAATCCTTGCATTGCTATATGGGAATTTCAGCTTACTCGCATTTTCTTCAGATTCCAACATAATTATAAATTAAGTAGAATTGGCTGTGGCAATATTTCTTTGTTATTTACGTAAAAATAAATCTTTTTTAGCGTCCTTGATCATCATCTTCAACTTCATTATTCCATCCTCCCACACTGATTCAGAAGATGTCTATCATCCATCTCCGCTTTCAATACGGATTATTAGAAGGTATTTGAAACATTTGATTTTCTATTGTTGTTTACATGTTGTTGTAAAGAAGCCACATTTCATCGCTCGTGACAGTTTCTTTAACAAAGAAATGGAATCGTGATGCTTAATATAGAATCACACCTACCAACATAATCGAGTAACTATTTTTTAGATTTACTTCTGTGCAAATCTAACAACAAAGCGACAAAAGTAGTCCAACGTTTGCAAATGATTTCGAGTCTTTGATTTGGATATTTTCATCTTGTTGATTATTTGCATTGTCGAAGGACAGTGATTATATTTAAATGTTGCTTTGATTTGATTGCTATGGGCATGGAATATTCAACAAGACCGTGGAGCATGGTTCAGCGCTGTTACCCCCGCAGGAAACTTTGCAAAACTGTGATTTACATATTCTCCTTAATCTACAAATATTTTCTTTCATTTCAGATACAATTTTACATTCGTTAAAATAAAAATAATTCTTGCTACTCCGAACATATTCTTCATTTTTGATTATCTAATATTAAATAAAATAAAGGATCATATGCCAATTTTAGAAACTCTGTTCTTCACATTGATATCACTGGCCTCCCATAACGATTGCAAGATATATTGAATGAAGGTCGTAACAATTTTTAAAAAGTGTATCAACATTCATTATCATTATCATTATAGATCATCACTAATCTGAATTCGGTGTGTTACAAGGCGAATTGGTTTTGGGAAGATTATGCAGCGCTGATTAATTAAAATCCAATTCCAATCTACCTAAATTAATTGTTTGAATTAGAGTTGAGTTTTTTAAATGATTATTTCCATTTACTTTTAATTTCTTGTCAATTTTTGTCGTTACGTAAAATTATTGCCGATAAATGTCCTTTTTATTGAAAATTAGGAATTCATTTCTTACCTAAATTTTAGGTCCTTCGAAATAAACTGTCTTTCTCTAAAATTGTAGAATATAATTTCGAAAAACAGACATCGATAAGTTGGACGAGGTCGAGCGCAATAAACTGATATCTAATAAAATCAATCTGTACATACTCTCACGTTTCTGTCATTGGTTGGATGTAGAGCTGCAGTCGTCAGCAAGATTAAACAAGTGGAAGGAAAATCGTAGTAAAGTTGTATAGTAAGCAATGTTCATTCATAAAATCAAACCGGATTGAATGTTCTCTCTGCATCTTCTGTCAATTATTTAACCAATATTGATAGTAGCGGAGGAAGATTTGAAAACTCTACTTTGTCTAAATGTTTATAAGGCTATTTTAAGCATGAAGTCAGTCAAGTGAAAAGCTCTGCATGACTGAATTTATGAATGAGTTTTCTGCTATTTTTTGGTCTGAATAAAATTATTTTACATAAAGAAACAGAAAAATATAGATAAATTTCATTTCAACATAAAATAATTTCTTTCAAATTTCATTGCCTACTTTTGAAAATTAATTTCATTCTTGTAATAAAATGAAAAATATTTCCTAATTTTTCTCTCTTTAAAATTTCCGAGACTAAAAGAAAACAAATCAAAACGAGAAAAAAAAATTTTCATTAAAAAAAATACAATTTTAAAAAACTATTTCTACATATGATTGCGAGTGCCTATAAGGGGAGGTATATCCGCTAACCGAAATTTGAACGTTTTATGTATGTATGTATGTAGAGAGAGAGAGAGAGAGAGAGAGAGAGAGAGAGAGAGAGAGAGAGAGAGAGAGAGAAATATAGAGAGAGAGAGTTAGAAAGAATTTTACACACTGGCACGTTCACAAGCAATACACTTAGCATGCAAACTCGTTTCATCTCTTTCTTTCTCTACCTTTCTCTTTCTTTCTCTCCCACTCACACACAGACATTCACACACAGGCAGACACACACACACGCCAACAAATTGAATGTATTCAGCATTTAACACTCCAAAAGTCTAAGTGTTTTTAACTTCTTTGTCCGGCTTTTCAGACGTTTTTTATTTTTAATTTTTAATTTCTGTGTCCGGCTTTTCAGATGTTTCATTTTATTTTTAGAAATTGCTAAGTTTTGAAAGCGGACAAAATAATCGCCTTTACAAAATTGTGTACAGGGAAAAATTGATTTTCTACCGTTTCAATTTCATGATTTGTTTCGAGTTATGGGACATTTAATAATAAACATTAAATTTTTTCCCAACATTCGTGGCATTCATTATAATTTCTGTAAAGGAGAATCTTTTCTCTTGAAAACGTTCTGAAGATATCTTCGCACTTTGCGAATATAATTTATATTTTTCTGTCGCAAACAATAAATTCTCTGTTCTAGGCTTTCCACCAATTTGTCGAATGGTTTTGAGCATATGCATGGCCTCCGTATTTATGTCTGAGAAAATCTTCCAATAGCAAAGGAATTTCCTCTTAAATCTTCAGACGATTCTTTCATGTATTTTCAATTTCGTTATTACAGTCCGTTAGCTATCACTTTTTCATTGGTGATTTTAATGTTCATTACGTCAAGTGACTTAAGCATTGTAATGCTACTGATGTAGCCGGTATTTTTGGATGTTGTATTTTACGTTATCCAGTCTCTTAGTCAGATACTGGAATTCCATAATCGTTTTTTTTTTAATAAATCTGAGCAACATTATTCTTTAATCGATTTGTTACTTATCGCCCCTCCTTGCTGCTTCTTTCGTTTCTGATTGTTGGAAATTCTCTCGTGTAGTTCCAGTCTTTAAATGCTCAGGTGAACCGTCTTATCCTTTTAACTATGGGCCGGTTAACCTTCAACCATATTTTTGCAAAGTAGTCCAGGATTTAATTAACTCTGAACTGGTCACGAATCTTACCTCGCAGAACCATATTTCAGATAAGTAATACAACTTCCGCTTCTTTAGGCCAATTGCTGATGTATTAACGATTATTACCGGAAGGGATTATCGTGGTTTAGATGAGAATGGTGAAATTCGGGATATTGCTGTAGATATCACGAAGGCATTTGGCAGGATTTGGCATTCTGGTCTTCATCATAACCTGAAAGGTTATAGTATTGCTAGTCGAACTTTTGAACGGATTCAATCTTTATTATCAATTAAAAGAAATGAAAGATGTCTTGAATGGCGACTCTTCGAGATTTATTTGCATTAATGCAGATCAGTGAATTATTGCGCCTTTTCGGACAAACCTTTTCCACGGACATGTAGTTGAAAGATTATATTGAATAAATTGCTTGGTGTGCTGCAAAGAAAATTGGATGTGTGTCGTGCTACACATTTTTTTCTCACCAAAATCAATCTTGTATATGTACAAGTCTACCATTCGTCCTTGCATTGGATATTACGATTAAGATGTCAATAAAATATATTTGACAAAACTGTTACGTTAAGCAATCATTTGTGGAAACAATCTGTTGAGCAGAAAACTTAGCAGATCAATGGACAAGTTAAAACTGTTTTGAAATTGTTAAAATGTATCAGATCAATTTGAAAATTCATCGTTTTATTTAGAGACGTGAGAGATAGATAGACAGACTTTGGCATCCTTTTGCCAAACGGGAAGTATCACCCACCTTCATATGTTAAAATAAAAGGAGAGATGAGGGAAATCGAAACTGGTCGTTTCATATTAATGATGAATATTTTTCACATGAAGAATCAAAAGGAAATATACAGTTTATTCTGTTGTACTTTCATTTGGAGTAAGAGAACGTATTTTAGTTTTCATCTGTGGAGGCGACTTATTAGATAATTTCATATCAGAAATGAAAGTTCAACAATGAGGATGTGGATTTTGTGGTCGATGATATGCTTCAGTCAATCTACTTGAAAGGAAATAAAAGTGGCTGATAAGTAAACAAATATAGACTTACATACACGCATTTACAATATAATCATTTCGCTTTTGGTAATAATCACATATTCAAATTAATGTGGATGTGAGTGTAGCTTAACGGTTATCGGTTGAGAAGATGAAATCAGAGGTCAGAATTCAGATTTTGGTCTTGTCTTCGTGGTTCACATTCGCAATAATGTTCCTGTGAAAGGCATGAATCTCAGTCTGCTTCTTCCATTTAAAGATTAAATAGCAGAGTAGAGTCGGGTCTCAAGACGTGTGTGGCAGCCAGTTAAGTAGAAAGATGATTGTGAATTCAAAACCCTGGAGAGAAAAATGATAACACACTGGACGAATTTATCAAAGAATATATAGCAATTAACCAACAATAAATCCACTTCTAGATTACAGGTAAAAAGAATGTGTCGATGTCAGCGAATGATTGTACAACTTACCTGTCTAGAAACTGAAATGTCGGTGTTACATTGTCCATATAGATATTGTTACACATAGCTCCACCGATGTGTCACCCTAATATAATCAACTATTCTGTGACATTTTCTTCCGGCCCTGTGGATGTCAGACAATCTCTACGACCAAATAACCACTTAAATCTGGCCATCTAAGTCCCTACACTGCAACCCTCATGATTATTATGAGTGGAGTGCAGTTGAGCGAGAGACAACTAAAAGTCCTTGTAACACCGAAGATGAACTGAAAGCAAGGATTATAGCCGCATACACCAACTTAAACAGGGAGATTCCGAAGTCGTCTGGAGGCTGTTGTTGAAGCAAACAGAGATTTTATTAAATAAATTCCCTCTTTTCTATTAAAGATATTTTTGTGTTATTTTGGTAAATATAGGTTAAAATGGGATGTCAATGTCATTTTCATTTATCTGCAATTTAGACGTCAATTTATCCATCGAAAACTCTGTGTGTGCATATATATATATATATACATACACACACACACACACACACACACACATATATATATATATATATATATATATATATATATATATATATACATACATACACACACACACACACATATATATATATATATATATATATATATATATATATATATATATATATATATATATATATATATATATATATATATAATAAACACACACATAATATTAATAAAACCAAATACAATTTCAAGGTACATTATAGCTATGGCTAAAAGTACTTCATCTTCGCGATATGATCTGAAATGTTCAACTATTTATATTCAGAGTAAATACAAAATTTATTTATATTTCATGTAATTCCTCATGTTTGTCTTTTTTCTGAAATTATGTTTCTGTTTAAATTCCAATTCCTCTTGCTTTCTATTTCCAGATCGTTACATTTGAAGAATTCGTTGGCCAAAATGTTTTCATCGAAAAATATGCATGATCCTGTTTATAAGATAACTTATATTACTTTGAGGTCTTATGAGACAAAAATAATTCCTCTTCGTTTGAGTCGTGTGATATTTACTACGAATACCCTGAACAAAGTCACATCACCCCCTTCAGGAACTGGTTTTCTCCCTGCCATTTTTCTGTACACGATCAGTTAAAATGTTGGCATGACTTATGATGTTTAGTTGGTTTTCCTTTGGTTTTCGGGTAAATGAGCCAGTTCTTAAAATGTCTCCTCTTCAGTACATATTAACAAACGATTATTTGGATCCCTTTCATTTCTAAAAGTATAAGCTAGGCATGATTAATTAGTACATCTAGCATCTTGGATTCACAATTCGATCTCTGGTCAAACTTTACTCGACATCCGAAGCTTGTAACTCCCAATAGTTATCGGTCATTTAAGGCTTTTTCTTCCCACTTGCTTCTCACGTTTGTTCAGCTCTATATATTTGTTTAATGTTTTTTCATCCATTTGAGGAATCTACTGATTTTCTTGATCAATTACTTTCATATCCTGTTTAAATATATGCCTTCCTTTATTTAGTCAATGTGTATTTTATTATAAGTTCATTTTGTTAAACAAAATTTTAACATTGAGTCATTTATTACATGTAGATATCTTCCGTACCATATGATTGTGATTTCATATGTTAATTTGGACCTTTATTATATATTCACATTGATTAGGTTCTTATTTTCTGACTGGTATTGTTCCCGGAACTATCAGCAACTGATGTTTGCTGTGGTAATAAACAATTTGTCGTGCCATTTTCTCGCTTCAATTGTAAGGTTATGAGTTTCAAACAATTAATAGGTTCCTTCGCTTAAACTGATATATTTTTTGCTATGTGGTGTATAAACATGTAACTGATTGTTAAATTTATCAGTGTTGATATGTGATCTGTTTTGGGGATTATATTAGGTATGAATTATGTTGGTGATTCTGGAGACACCTTGGCGACGTGATTAATGACTATCGGTGGTAAACTGGTTGACCATTTCTACAGAATTCGATCCTAACTTTTAACTCTCTACAAAAGTCGACATTCAATAATCCAACAAGTTTTGAGTTGTCATAAAATCAACAAATAGAACTTCGGCCATTTTGCAATTTGCTCCCATCTCTGTCATTGACAGCACAAGTAAAGAAATCGGCAAAATGTTTGTGTATATGCAAAAACATTAAACCAGAAATTATTCACCCTATATATTCCTGGGTTATTTCAATCTTTAAATTATTTTCATAGCTTATTGTATTTTTATATCTCAAACGTTTTTTCATTCTTGTTTCTCTGTTTTTCAATGCTTCTGTTCGGTGTTTGTCATTAATTCTGAGCTGTTGCTACCTTTCTCTGATTTCCCCATTTCATTTTCTTCGTTTCATATTAATGTTGAATTGTGTCAGTTGATGAATCCGTAGGAAAACCATTTGTCCATTCAATTGTTCATTTGTCGGGAGTAAAAGCATAGAGTTTCGTTTTGAATTGCGTGTGTGGAAGATTTCGTGGTCGATGATAATGCGAATATGATTGATTCTGTTCGATATTCATAATATATTCATCTATCATTTTATAATTCTTTTATTCTGAGTTTAATATCTTTGTTGTTGTCGTTCAACTTTTTTTCTTTTTCGTCTCCTACATTTTCCTTGTATTGTTGTTGTTATAATTTAAGATATAAACACATTTACGATCCACATTCGCACACTCACCAACAGCACACACACGTGCAGTCTCGCACGCACGCGCGCAGATACACATGCAAACACACACACACACACACACACACACACACACACACACACACACACACACAAAGAGAAAAGTAATCGTGCACACACACAAAGACACACACAAACAAATACAATAACACATTCATAGTTTCAGTTTTCTCAAGCGAAGCCGTTTTTAAATTTTATATCCGGGTTTTCAGATTCCTTGGCTTTTCAACCAATTGAGTGTTTTATAACGCAACCAGCGGCGGGAAATTACTTGGCTGCGCACGTTTTGGGGAGGAAAAAATATTCCCCTTTTTTCGGTCAATTGACAGTGAATCACGTATAAAGGGGATTTACGATACAGCCAAAATTCTAATTTGGGTTGGAATGATAGATTTTTAAATTAACTCATCTTGTTCATATTTAAATTGGAGAAAATCTCAAATTTCATTTCAAATTATAGAAAGAAAACAGAAATTATTTTACAGCCATTTTTTTAATGTAATTTCCTATTTTTCGTCGGGTATCATAGCTTCCCACAGCTTTCTTTTCAACACCTCTGAATTGCCATCAGTTTTTGAAAATTATAAAAGTGTAGTTTACCGTTGCCAGGGTTTAATGATTTTCTTCTTGTAGATAGGTTCCCACCCAGAGTGTCCAGGCTGCCATTTGAAATAAACAATTGATGAAGGTAGAAGAGACAGGGAAGTAAATGCTTGCCGATTCCATTTTCTGCACTGATAACAGTGACGCTACCAACACTGCCAGAAAGAATGAGTAAACAGTTTTAAAGGAATAGTTATTTTCTCAACTTATGAGTTTCGTCTTCTGTCTCTTTGGATATGTAACAGATTGTATTAAGGAGGTACCACCAAAATATTCCTTTATTTCCGAAATGAAAGTAAATGTTCGGCATCCCCGGTTTAAAAGGTTTGCCAAAAATCAGGCAATTGTCCGATTCAAACGAAATTTTCAGCACTTATTTATTAATGAACGAAAGCTTTATTGAATACGTTATGTTGTTTAAAATTACTCTGGGGAAATATTGGGGCGTATGTTTCTGGCCCCACCCCCATTTGGATATCTCATTTGTTCTTTTTAATTTTTGGTGCGCTCATCCAATTTCGTTTTAGTTATATATTCAAAACCCCCTAAAGATGTTATTTCAGTAGAAGATTTATGCTGTATCAAGTATACAGATGGAAAACTTGTCCCGCATTTTACCAGAAATGATTCAATAAATCTAAAAAAATAAATTTTGACGTTTCTCACAAGTCTTTCTTTTATTGAATGAAGGCATGTCTGATTATTTAAAAAATGTAAAATTTAATGTCTTTTTCGAGTGTGTATCTTTTTTTATAGAATTCAATTTTTTTTTTGTCCTTCTGTAATCCTGGAGAAGCACATACAGCTAAGGAAATTATCTTTTGAACTGACGCGATGATCCCCAACGCGGCCGATTATTCATTTTCCTTTTAGCAACTGCTTGATTATTTTTTGGTACGGATGTACTGAAAGGAAATAATTCGAATATTTTACCTTTTAAAATCTCTAAAATGTTTATTTATATACGGAAATTGATTATTCCTTTAATTTGGATTAGCTTTAGGCCATTATCTTTTAAACAGGTGCAAAATTTACGTTTAAATAGTAAATTTAAAATATTTAAAATTTATTTATCTGGTTAATTAAATTATCTGTGGTGGTTCCTATTACTTCGGTTAAAGAATAAGTAAAAGCTTTTGCATATATCTAGTCAAGAAAGTTTTAGTTTAAATTTTCAATTTTTTGAAATGAGTGAAATTTCATTGATTTTGATTTTGAAGTGAACGAAACTAGGACACCTTAATCTGATTGGTCGAGAGGTACTGCACGTTTACTGCTATCAACGGCAGTGAGACAACTGACCTGTTTGAATTCATGAATGAATTTCATTTACTACTTGAAGTTGTGTAGTAATATTTATTGTACGAATAGTACAAATGAGGCACAGTATAATACAACAGTCGCTTTGCTTTCAATGGAAACGATCGTGTTTGTATGAAAGCAACATTAAAGGAAAGCAACTTTAATCTAATTGGTCGAGAGGAACTCCACCTTTCTGATATCAACGTCGGCGAGACAGTTGATTTGTTTGGATTTATGAATGAACTTAATGTACTACTCTAAGTTGCTCTAAAACAAGGTATAGTACAACAGTCGCTTTGCTTTCCACAAAACAATGGAAACGATCATGTTTGTATGAAAGCAACATTCTTAAATAAACATCATTTATATGATTTAGTTTTTTCCTTATCCCCTGTCAAGAAGAACTTCTTTTATAAAAGGAATCTAAACACATTAATATGAACGCTAATGTTTAACGTAGTGTGAACATTCCTATAATGAATTTACATCACGGAAAATTGACATAAAAGAATATTAAAGCAAGTGGAAATAATGAAAAAAACGAAACTACTTCAATAAGTGAGGTTATCGTGAAAAGAAACGAAGTTTATATCAATTAGCAAATAGAAATCTTCCCTTCCTTTTTGTCGTTTTCTCTTTGTATATTCAGAGAGAAATCTAGAATCATGTCTTCACATTTATATTCTCCCACAAACCCGGAGTACGAAATGACTACATATTTATTTGGTAAATCCATATTGAAGATTTGTGTTAGAAAAATGTATTACACCATAATGTTTTAATATGCTTCATTTTATTATTCCTAAATTGAGCAAATGACATTACTATTTCGGGCAGAGTGAACTTTTAAGTTAATACTATATTTTAGTAACAACTATCTGTTAATCTGTCAGTGTGTTTCTGTATATTTGTTTATATGCGTGTGGGTGTGTGTGTGTTTGTGTGTGTGTTTGTTTATAGGTGTGTGCGTGTGTGTTTCTGGATTTCTTTATCAATTAATGTTTCTTCTTTGCTGTCAGCTGATCGACGCCAAGTGAAGTATGTCGCTGATTTCCAATGAGCAAAAACACAACCCAGTAGATGAATTAATGTAGATAGGCGTCGTTTTACAGTTGAAATAAGATCTGCGCCATTGAATTTTTCGCGTTTCACTCAAGAAACTTCATCATGGTCTATAAAACGAAAATTTTAATTCTGAGAATAAAAATATTTTAATCTTTCCGGTAATTTGAAACCGCGGCGAAATTTCAGTAGGAGAAATTAAAAAAAATATAAAAAAAACATATTTCGTTTATAAACAGATTTATTTTTCTTTGAAACATTCGTAAAGATATAACGTAATTTTGAGTAAAACGAAGAAAAAATAATTTTAAATTATTACAAATGTAAATGTTTTTTTAAATGGTACGAGTATACAATTTGCTCCTTGAATAAACATGTAGAAAAATATATCTGAAGTCGAAAACGCTTCCACATTGATGAAATGACACACATGTGTCATTTATATCTTGTGTTGACATACACATTTCTAAAGACCTTGCGTCATTGCGGTCAGTGTTTGTTGAATCAACTGTACTTGATTATATGACAAGTGTAGCGTTAGCATGGTTAACCATCGGCCGTACAGAATTGGGAGGTTTGGGGACACAATGAGTTGACTGTCCATATCACCATTTGACAGATCAGAATCTGAAAGCTGTAAAAAAATAAAAACACAACTGAAATACACACGTAATAAAGAATCGTCACCGAATATCATCATGTTATTATAGAAAAGTTAAGCTTTGAAATGTTTTCCATTTTCTATTCGAATCAATCCCATTATTTTAAGAAACAAATGAAGACAGAAAAAATATGTGTAAATTAAGGAGATAAAATAAATTATATAAATTATTTTCGGATATAATAAACTCACCGGTAATTGGAGAAGGAGCTTCAAGTTTTCCATGTAACTATAAGTCATATGAAGATTGCAATAAAAGATGGCGTCATTGGTGTCAGGAAGTGTGGAACAGAATTTCGGAAAATGACATTCGAGTTCAATTTTTCTTGCAGGCTCACACACAATGTTATATTCGATATCCAAATGTTGTCGTATCAGATTCAAATATTGACTTACTGTTTGACTCATGTTGCCTATAGCCTTCTGAAATGCAAATAGATAACGATGTAAAATTTGAAAACCTTTATCAATGAACAATATGTTAAATATTTTCAGTTGTTTCGACATATTGACAGTTGGTGAGATAATAAAAGGTTCTCTTATATTGATTCAATATGTAAAAAAATGACAAATTTAAAAATCTCTTTTTCAGTTAAATAGTAAAATCAAGTTAGATAAAATATTTTCATTGTCAGAGTGAAAGTCAAGACCAAATTTCAATTAGGAATTAAAAATTTACCTTGACAGATATGAGGTCCTGAAAATTCAGTTTACTTTCGATGACGAGCTGTGGTATTTTTGAATCGGCTTTTGCTTTCAGCAAAGTGACGAACTTGCTGCAGTCGGAGGTGAACACCAGTGGAACGCTTGTACACTACAAACAACGCAAAAACAATCATTTGAAATATCTTTTCTATGAAAATTTTCTAACATTGATAGCAAAGATGCAATTTAAATATCTTAAGAATCATTTATATTAATATTATATTGAAAAAATCTGTCAAATTGTTGTTATAGCGATTATGATTATTGAAAAATGTTAGATATATTTTACCAAGATAAAAGTTGTTTATTTAGAAGATGACGTTATGTATCAATAAGTAATCATAAGATGGAGTTCTTTTTTAAGTACTTACATATTTGTGAAATGTATTATTTATTGCCGTCAATGTCAGTGCGGTGATTTGTGAGGCAAAATGTAAGTCTCTTTTTAAGTCTTTCCTGTTTGTTTCGTCACTAGTCGATGTTGGTGCTCCATGGATGAGTGACACACACGCAGCCAATATAACGACGACGAAGGCAGAATGACTTTTGACAAGATGCACTGTAAGAAAGAAAAAAAGAGTCATATAACCAAGAAACTGTCAAAGAGATAAATAAAACTATAAACACGAGACCTGTGATAGTTATAGTATCATCAATAAAATTCAAGTGAAAATCTAACAAGAAACTTATCGGCCACTTACTTATTATTCCAGTATACAATATTTACGCTGATTAGAAAACGATCAATATCCCTTTCTTCTACAGTACGTTGTGATCGGATATGTTTGTCTCTGACAGTTGATAAAAGATACAAGTCGATACAAGGATTTGTTGAAATAATTGTGTCGGGCGGAGAACTTTACAGATCAATTCGTAAGATGGAAATGTTTATTTTCACTGAATAGCCTTTTCTTATATAGAGGAAAGTTATAAAAAGTTCCCTTTTCAGATTTAGATATTTGAGGGGAAGTGCTCGAAACTTTGGTATCACTTTATAAAATGTGAAATCCTACCTACCCACGTATATGAAAGTCAATTGGGCTGTCTATTAACGCCAAACTGGTTTATAATGTCCATGATAACTTTTTCATGTTAAAATCAGTAGGAAAACGTTCATGCATTCGCTTTCACTTTCAGCGAAAGGAAAAGAAATACAGATTTTAGTTTAATGTATGTAAGCCACTCGTTAGATAAGTTTATACTAAAAAGTTGTACAATGGTAGTGGGTGCTTTTGTGGTCGTTGAAATCACTCATATGTTTCAGTTGACCTCGATTAGCTGCGAACAAAGAATAGATATCTATATCAGAAAGACTTTCATTTCTTTTGACATAAGCACACTACTTCATCTTTTCTTGCAGCTGATTAATCTCAGAAAGTTTTTTGATAACTTTTGAAAATAGTTTTAATTTTTCGATTTCTCTTCTGAGTCAATTTTTAATAATTCTAAATATTTTCTTGAAGCTACGTGTTTATGACAAAAATGTCTTTTTCATTTCTATTCACTTTTAATATTATTGTTTGGTTGTTGATGTTTATCTTAATAATAATAACCATCATCATCTTTGAAACAGAATCCTCGGATTGGTATATGGGGAGGACAATAGACTGACATTTTCCCCAGATTCTATCACAAATATAAATAAAGTCGAATTGCCCGTATGAAAATTTTCCTTCAGTTATTTACGTAAAAGAAAAAGCGATCTTATTTTGGATGCATTCCACCAATTGATAAATTCTTTTCTTCTGTTTGGGATCTATGGATGTTAGGAATTACCCTTCGTGCCTTCGTAAGGATCTCTTCGAAGAGAACTTCTTTCCAGTTCTTCTCTTTAATTGAGAGCCTCTCTTTCGAGATTAAGTTACAGTATGATTCATTAATACACCAACAGTTTTCCACAATGTTCTTAATGATTTTTATTTATGCTGTCCCCCGGAGTGTTACTGTCTCGGATTTCCCGTTCTTCCGAATTATACCGAAGATATTTCTGGATTATTCAAAGTACACCAATAATCCTCAATGTATCTGGTGCCGCCATGATCTACACGCTTTTATTTTTCTATCAATGTTCAGATAATTTAATGTTTTTGTTTTGTTTTATTTTTTTGTGTTCGGAAGTGTTCATCGGAGCGCTGAGTTCCAATTCCCGTTAGGTTCATTATATTGCCACGCGCAACTATCTTTGGAAAAGTAGTAAATTCACCCCTTCTCCTGCCATAAATTGTAAAACTTGTATCACTAAATAAAACTTGTTTGATTTTTGATGTTTTTCTAGACTTCTATAAGTAAAAACTAAAACTAAAAAAAAGAAAAATTCTTACAATTTAAAAAATGTATTCAGGCTGAAAATACCCTGCAAAGGTTTGATCAGCCGTAGAAAACGAATCAATCTTCCAATATTTTGCACCACTTGGAGAAGTGCACGTTTTCCTCGTAAGAAAAGAAAAGACAGTGTTTAACGAAGCTTAACAATTTTTATATGAAGGCTTGTATTTTAAAATATTTATTATGTTTGTATGCAATTTTAAGATATAATCTGAAGGAAACAGACATACTGTCGAAATATTTTTAAACATTGTTAAACAATATTGCTTTCCTTTTCCTTTTCTTAAATCTTTATCTTCATTAAGATTTGTAATAATAATTATTTTTTATATTCTCCCTCTTCTATTTATTATGATTATTGTTGTTGTTGCTGTTGTGGTTACTGATGTTTTTTTATCATTACCATTATCATGAAATTAGAATCCTTGCATTGCTATATGGGAATTTCAGCTTACTCGCATTTTCTTCAGATTCCAACGTATTTATAAATTAAGTAGAATTGGCTGTGGCAAAATTTCTTTTGGTTATTTACGTAAAAATAAATCTTTTTTAGCGTCCTTGAACATCATCTTCAACTTCATTATTCCATCCTCCCACACTGATTCAGAAGATGTCTATCATCCATCTCCGCTTTCAATACGGATTATTAGAAGGTATTTGAAACATTTGATTTTCTATTGTTGTTTACATGTTGTTGTAAATAAGCCACATTTCATCGCTCGTGACAGTTTCTTTAACAAACAAATGGAATCGTGATGCTTAATATAGAATCACACCTACCAACATAATCGAGTAACTATTTTTTCGATTTACTTCTGTGCAAATCTAACAACAAAGCGACAAAAGTAGTCCAACGTTTGCAAATGATTTCGAGTCTTTGATTTGGATATTTTCATCTTGTTGATTATTTGCATTGTCGAAGGACAGTGATTATATTTAAATGTTGCTTTGATTTGATTGCTATGGGCATCGAATATTCAACACGACTGTTGATCACGGTTCAGCGCTGTTACTCCCGCAGAGAACTTCGCAAATCTGTGATTTACATGTTTATGACTACTTTCTCCTTAAACTAAAAATAATTTTCTTCATTTTAGGTACAATTTTATCTTCGTTAAAATAAAAATAAATCTAAGTATCCCGAACATATTTTTTCATTTTCGATTATCTAATATGAAATAAAGGATCATATACCATTTTTAGAAACTGATTCTTCACATTGATATAACCGGTGATTGAATGTTCTCTCTGCATCGTCTGTCAATTATGTAACCAATATTGATAGTAGCGAAGGAAGATTTCAAAACTACTTTGTCTAAATATTTATGAGGCTATTTTAAGCATGAAGTTAGTCAAGTGAAAAGCTCTGCATGACTGAATTTATGAATGAGTTTTCTGCTATTTTTGGTCTGAATAAAAATATTTTACATAAAGAAACAGAAAAATATAGAAAATTTCATTTTACCATAAAATAATTTCTTTGAAAATTCCTTGCCTATTTTTGACAATTAATTTCATTCTTGTAGTAAAATGAAAAATAATTCCTAATTTTTCTCTCTTTAAAATTTCCAAGACTATAAAACACAAACAAACAAAAAACAAATCAAAACAACTACAACAAAAAAAAAAATTAAAAAAAAAATGAATTTATTTCTACATATGATTGCGAGTGCCTATAAGGGGAGGTATATCCGCTAACCGAAAGTTGAACGTTTTAATGAAATATTTCGTAAATCCAATAATCAAATGTCATTCATTTGAATCTTATTGTTCCGAGACCAAGAAAATCACAACCTTCTATTAATTAAAGATATGCCCTTATATTAATCTTGAAAGGCTTTTTGTACTAAGGATCTATGAAATGCCAACGAAGATCCGTGGTGGTAGAGGAATTGGTGTGTACATGTGGAAGTGTCCAAAGTTGCTGTTGACTTGTTTACACGTTGTTATCTTCTGATAAATTCCTTCATCCAAATATACACCAATTTATGTCCTTTTAAAATGCATGCAAAGATAATTAATACAAAGATATATATAGCATATACTTATGAAATATTATATCTCTCGAAATCGTAAAAATACTAAAGTTCGTAAAATACTATCAGAAAGTTCTCGTGTTGAAAGTCTTTAATCCTTAGCATATGAGGGGAGATATAGAGAGAGGGAGAGAGAGGGTAGAGCTATGGAAGGAGCGAGAGGAGAGTCTTTGTTGAAGTGTATGTAAGTATTTTTTGATAGCAGTAAATCTTTCGACACTCTCTGTGGGATTTTTAGGTGTCCAAAGCTTGACGATAAGGAACAGAGGATGAAATTCTTTTCAGCGGCTTGCGAGGCCCGTTTACGTGTTCGTCATTATCTGTCTTAACAAGTTTTTTTTTTTAGACAACAGAATTCATTCCCGAATTGTTCTTAATTTTGTTTGGTTCCAGAAATGGCTCATTTGACAATCCATTTTTCTTCAACTCCATTTAGGAATGATAAACTTTTGGGCCTCTTTGATTTATTTCTTTATTTTTTCTTATCTTTTTCATTTTATTTCTTTATGGCAAATCAAAATGGTTTCCCAACGTTTAGCTTTCTTTTTTTAAATTTTTTCTTATTTTTTGAAATAATTATCTTTTTATTTTTCTATCGCTACTGTGTCGTGGGAAAATGATTCAGTCAAATCTTTCAGGTATTATATAAGTATTACATAAATTAAATTTCTCATAAATTATGTCCAATGAGTTATACCCCACCACTTTAATCTATAGGGTATATTACGTATTTATTTTTATTTTTATGAAAAGATGTTTTATTTTATTTTTAGAAGTTTTATTCTTTCTGCTTTTGTGATGATGCTTCATTTTACATACTCGCACGTTCACAAGCAATAAACCTTCGCATACGAACTCATTTTATCTTTCTCTACCACTCTCTTTCTCTCTCTCTCTCTCTCTCTAACACACACACACACACACACACACACACACACACACACACACACACACACACACACACACACACACACACACACAGGCACAGACATACACACACAGCCAGACACACCTACAAACACACACGGACAGAAATTGAATGAGTTCAGCATTTCACACTCCAAAAGCCAAACAGTTTTTAATTTCTGTGTCCGGCTTTTCTGCTGTTTTATTTTATTTTTAGAAATCGCTAAATGTTGAAAAGCGAACAAAATACCCGGCTTTACAATATTGTGTACAGGAATAATGGATTTCCACCTTTTCAGTTTCATGTTTTTTTCGCGTTATGGGACAGGGAAGTTGGTTCAATGCGTCGTGCTGCTACCTATTTTTTCTCACCAAAATCTATCTTGTATATTTACAAGTCTAATATTCGTCTTTGTTTTGGATATTACAACCACATCTAGTTTTGTGCTCTTGCTATATATTTTGATGGAATCCAAAGAAAAATCTGCAGATTTGTTGGTCCTGAAATGGTGTCATGGATTCAGTCATTTTCCCGTTGCCTTAACGTAGCTTCCCTATGCCTTTTCTATAAATATTTTCATGGTATTTGTTCTGATGGTACCTATACTTTATGTATTTAAGCGCAGTTACTAGATTGGCGGTAAGGTCTCATCATTTTACAGTTGAAATGGTTAGATGTAACCGTAAGTTTTAGGCTAACAGTTTCTTCTATCGAAATTATCGCTTGTGGAAATGTCTCCTGGCCTCTTGTTATCTAGTCAACTTGGATCTTTAAAAATTTATATGTAATGTCAATCATTGTCTTCTGCTTTTTTTTCGTCATGCCTGTTCTCTCTCCTTAATAATGTTGTCTTATTTTCTCATATTCACTAACACTCAGTAACATCTGGCATTTTAGTCGATTTACAGTACTAATTCGGATGAATGATACACAGACCACACACCACTCTCTCTCTCTCTCTCTCTCTCTCCATATATATATATATATATATATATATATATATATATATATATATATATATATATATACAGAAATAAAATGAGAAGTCTATTTCTAACACGAATATCCAATATAACAAAATTTTAAGTAATAAAAATGAGGAATTAAAACTAAATTCCTTTATACCTTAGAAATTGTAGTTTTTAAAATTTTCAGATTCGAAGCTGAGCAGATGTGGGCTTTTCGAGAAATAAATATATGAATGAGAAAAATGTGCTTTCCATAAAAGGTAAAACAGAGATTTACTTTATTCTGGCAAACTCTGGAGGCGACTGAAAACAAGGCAGACAAAACGCTGATTTGTCTAACAAAGTGAGACGCATGTTCGATTCCTGATAGAGAGTACATTTTCTTTATTTTCTCGAAAGCACAGGCCGAAATACGTAATACACATGGTTTAATATATAGAAATGTAGCATCTATTCGAAATACTAAATATCCACTCTGATAGCGTTTGAAGCGCAGTACTAGATTGGCGGCAAGGTCTCATCATTTTACTGTTGAAATGTTTAGGTATAACCGTAAGTTTAGGTTTCTTCTGTCACACTTCTCGATTGTGGAAATCTCTTCCGGCCTCTTGTTACCTCGTCAATCATTAAAAATTTAAAAGCAATGTCAATCGTGATCTTCTGTCTTCGTTATTCCTGTTATATTAATATTCTCTCTCCTTAATAGTGTTGTTTTTTCCTCATATTCACTAACACTCAGTGCCTCCTTGCATTTGAGTCGATTTAAAGACCTACTCTGGATGAATGATATATATATATATATATATATATATATATATATATATATATATATATATATATATATATAAAATGAGAATTTTATTTCAAATGAATATTGGATATTCGTATTTGAAATGAAATTCTTATTTTGTTTCAAATACGAATATCCAATATAATAAAGTTCTCAGAAATAAAAATGGGGAATTAAAACTAAATCTATTTATTCTTTAGAGATTACATTTTGTTTTTAAATTTTCAGATTCGAAGCTGAGCAGATACGGGCTTTTCGAGAAATAAATATATGAATGAGGAAATGTGCTTTCCATAAAATGGAAAATAGAGCTTTACTTAACTCTGGCGAACTCTGTAGATGACAGATAAAACAAGGCTGATAAAACGGTGGTTTGTCTAACAAAGGGAGACGCATTTTCGATTCCTGTTAGAGAGTACATTTTACTTTATTAAGATTTCTCGAATGCACAGCCCGAAATACGTAATACACACTGTTTAATAAATAGAAATGTAGCATCTATTCCAAATACGAAGTATCCACTATAATAGCGTTTGAAGATATATATATATATATATATATATATATATATATATATATATATATATATAGTGAGAGAGAGAGAGAGGTGGAGAGTCCAGGTTACATAGAAATTCCTCTAGTAAAATAAATTTCGAAGATAAAAAGAAAGAGTATGAAAAAACTTAAAAAGAAGTATTGCATAAAACTAAACTTTAACTTAGAGGTTGAATTTAAATTAGGGAAATGTTTTTCAAATTGCTTACTAAACACTACTCGAAAAATTCGATATCCAAATGTTGTTTTATCAGATTCAAATATTGATTGACTGCTCGACCCATGTTGCTTAAAGCTTCCTGGAAAAGAAACAGATGAACATGTGAAATTTTAAAATCTTAGTTAATGAAAGATATCTTAATTACTTTCCGAAGATTTTGGCGCAGAAGTGAGTGAAATATTAAAAGTTTATTCATATTGATTGAGTGTTTCAGAAAATGATATATTTTAATTTTTTCACTTAAACAGTAAATTGAATTTTGGAAAATTATTTGTATTTTCAGAATTAAAATAAAGACTAAAATTCAAGAAGGAATTTGAAAATTACCTGGACAGATATGACGTCCTGAAAATTTAATTTACTTTCCATCATTGGTGTCAGGCAAAGTGGCACAGAATTTCGGAAAATGGCATTGGAGACTGATTTTTCTTTTCTTTTTCTCACACACAATATTATATTCGATATCCAAATGTTGTTTTATCAGATTCAAATATTGACTGACTGCTTGACTCATATTGAGAATTGCCTCCTGGAATACAAACAAATGAGCATGTGTAATTTTAAAATCTTAATCAATGATAGATAATTTCTAAAGAATTTTGCGCAGAATGAGCAGCCGACAATTAGTGAGATATTAAAAGTTATGTCATACTGATGCTATATTTCAGAAAATGATACATTTTAATTTTTTCACTTAAACAGTAAATTGAATTTTGGAAAATTATTTATATTATCAGAATTAAAATAAAGACCAAAATTCAAGAAGGAATTTGAAAATTACCTGGACAGATATGACGTCCTCAAAAATTTAATTTACTTTCCATTTTCACCTGTGGCAGTTGTGAAACTGGGAAGTGTTTTGACAGAGGACGGTAAGTGTGACGCTGAAATTCGAAGACGTATTGGGATGGCCAAAGTCACATTCCAGAAGCTAGGCAGAGTATTACGTGATAGGAGAATTTCGTTGGTAACAAATAAAATATCCCTGAACTACTACGTGATACAGGTCGGGGACACTAAAATCAAGTGCGTTCGGAAATTTAAATATCTGGGTAGTGTTTTGAGAGAGGACGGTAAGTACGTCACTACGGACCGAAGACATATTGGGACGGCCAAAGACGCATTCCAAAAGCTAGGCAGAGTATTACGCGACAGGAGGATTTCGTTGGTAACAAACAAAAAAGAGTCCTGAACTACTACGTGGTACCGGTCGGGGACACTAATATCAAGCGCGTTCGGAAATTTAAATATCTGGGTAATGTTTTGACAGAGGACGGTAAGTGTGACGCTGCGATCCGAAGACGTAGTGGGATGGACAAACACGCGTTTGGAAAGCTAAGCAGAGAATTACGAGATAGGAGGATAACGTTGTTAACAAAGTAAAGAGTACTGAACTCCTACGTGGTATCTGTCCTCCTTTACGGCAGCAAATGTTGGACGGTCTCCTCAAAGATGAAGAAGAGATTCGAGGCAACAGATGTATGGTTTTACAGAACGATGCTAATGATAGCACCGACCGAACATGTGAGCAGCGATGGGGTTTTGGTGGGGATGCAAACAATGAGGAATCTTATACTTTACATCAGGAAGTGGCAGGTGAAAATTCTACGACACGAAATGAGAAAGGAGGGATTTGAAAATCTGATACTCACAGGGCGGATATTGGTAAAGGAAGACGAGGGAAAGCAACGCGTATCGTACTTAACGGGCTTAAGGAAGGGCACGGCAGAACAGGGTCTAGGAGAAATAACAAAAAGACGAAACTTACTGAGAACGACAAGGGACAGGAAGAAATAGAGAGCCATTATCGCCTGCGTCCTGAAGGGACACGGTACATAAAAGAAGTTTTTACCTGGCGGTGGAATTAAGGTAGGTTTTCGTATTCATAAAGGTAGAAATAAAATTATGTTTATTTCAATTTTAGGTCTGTCCAGTTACTATCGTAATATTTTTTATAAGTTCTCGAAACGGCGCGTGCAAAACCATTCATTCCAATTTAACAATAGGTGCTTAAAGTTTGGTTTCACTTGCAGAGGAAATAAGGAACATTGCTTTCTCATTCGTTTAATCTTGAATAAAAAATATCGAAAGAAGCCATGTTACTAAGGTATTTATAAAACACTTTACAATAAACGCGTACCTTCAAGAAAATATTTAGAACTATAAAAAAAAAGTTATTCAGAAGAATAATCGGAAGTATGAGACTATTTACAAAAAGAAACAAATATTAATAGAAAATGCGTCGAAATATTACATTTTTGTTATGGAACAATATTCTGGAATATTAATGAAACATACAGTGACGAAATCTCCAAAGAGAGACATTCAATGGAAGTGGTTTGAAAATCGACAAGAAACAATAATAATAAAGACATTGATATGAAGGATATACTAGTAAATATTTAAATACATATTGTACCTGTCTGTAGGAATCAAGGTAAGTTGTCATATTCATAAAGGCAGAAATTTCCACATATTATTAATCTCCAATCTTTAATCTCCACCCTTTACCTGAAGACGGTCGTGAGACCAGAAACACGTGTTGTAAAACTATGAAAAATAAAGAATAATATTTTTTAAAAACCCACATTACAACCAAAGAAATTTGCGGTACCTCTATTCTTTTTAATATACACACTTTTCTCTCGTTGGAACCATTATAACCTCTTCATTTATATATATATATATATATATATATATATATATATATATATATATATATATATATATTTGTGGGGTATTACAGACAAGAAAATATTCAGAATTATAAAAAAAACTTACTCGGAAAAATAATCGGAAGTAGGAGATTATTTATAAAACAAAAAATTATTAATAGAAAATGTAACGATTTATTACAACATACAAAAAAAACAAACAAACAATAAGAGATTTATCATTGTAAAATTAAGCGCAATGAAAAACGTATATATGTATTTAATTAAAAAAATGGAAGACTTTCTCAGATAGGTTTCTCTGCTTTGATATCAGTTAATCTAGGTCAACTGAAACATGGCCAAGATTTCAGCGATCGCAAAATCTACCACTCCCACTGTACAAGTTTGTGATAGGAAATACTCGTAACAATTCGCCTCCACACTTGAAACTAAAATCTGTATTTTTCTATCGACGAAAGTACAACTGAAAACGCGAAAGTTTTCCAACTGCTTTTTAGTTGACAAAGTCATCGTTAACATCCTGAATCAGTTTGGCATTAAAACGTTCTTCTTTTACTTTTATATACGGGGGTGGGCAATATGTCAATTTTGGAAAAGTGTTACCACTTCCACACGAAAATCTAAATATGACAATGGACTTTTCAGTTCTGTCCTCTATATAAGAACAGGTTTTCACCAACTACAAACATTGTGATCTTATGAATTGATCTGTAAAGTTCTCCGCTCGAAAGAATTGTTTTAACAATACTTGCTTTCCAGCAACTAATCGACTTGTATCTTTCATCAACTGCCTGAGCCAAATATATCCGATCACATCGTGCTGTAAAAGAAAATCATATTGACCGTATCATCTTTAATATTGTATACTGAAAGAATAAGTAAGTGTTCGACACGTGTCTTGTTAGTTTTTCAATTGAATTTTATTGATGATATTATAAAAACGTTTCGTATTTATAATTTATTTATCTCTTTGACAGTTTCTTGATGATTTTTCTCTTTTCTTTCTTCCAGTGTATCTTGTCAGGAATTATTCTGCCTCGGTTCTGGTTATATTGGCTACGTTTGCGTATTTCATCCAAGGGGCACCAACGTCGACTAGAAATGAAACAAACAGGGAAGACTTAAAAAGAGACATACATTTAGCTTCACAAATCAACACATTGGCATTGACGGCAATAAACTATACATTTCAAAGTTATGTAAGTGTTTCCCTTTCTTATTAAGTTTTCACGGAATCATCTTTGCCCCTCAAATTTTATAATTAAATTTCATAAATTAATTCCAGTCTTCGTTCATTTGAGATAAAAAATTGATTAATAATTTTACATAGATTTTTATGTAATATGCGTTATAATGGATAGATCATAGATTTTTATATATTATGCGTTATAATTATATAATATGTGTTTCCAGATTTATTAATGTTCTAAAAATTGAGCGTTTAGTTTTTATATTTCATCTCTGATTTCAATGATAAAAAATCTTACTGGAAAAGATATATGAAATATTTGCTTCTGTGTTTTTTGTAGTGTAAACACGTTCCACGATTCTTCACAACCGACTGCAACGAATTCGTCAGCATGCTAAAGACCAGAGTTGATTCACAAATGCCAGAGGTGATCATGGAAAGTAAATTAAATTTTCAGGACGTCATAACTGTCCAGGTAATTTTCAAATTCCTTCTTGAATTTTAGTCATTATGTTAATTCTGAAAATACAAATATTTTTCCAAAATTCAATTTACTGTTTAAGTGAAAAAATTAAAATATATCATTTTCTGAAACATTCAATCAATATGAATAAACTTCTAATATTTCACTAATTCTCAGCCGCTCACTTCTGCGCCAAAATCTTCGGAAAGTAATTAAGATATCTTTCATTAATTAAGATTTTAAAATTTCACATGTTCATCTGTTTCTTTTCCAGGAAGCTTTAAGCAACATGAGTCGAGCAGTCAATCAATATTTGAATCTGATAAAACAACATTTGGATATCGAATATCACATTGTGTGTGAGCCTGCAAGAAAAATCGAACTCGAATGTCATTTTCCGAAATTCTGTGCCACTCTTCCTGACACCAATGACGCCATCTTTTATTGCAATCTTCATACGACTTATACTTACATGGAAAACTTGAAGCTCCTTCTACAACTGCCGGTAAGTTCATTATATCCGAAAATTATTTATATAATTTATTACATCTCATTATTTTGAAGACGTTTTATCTATCTTCCTTTCTTTCTCAAAATAATGGAACGGATTGATATAGAAAATGGAAAATATTTCACAGCCTAACATTTGTTGACATGAAGATCTCCGACGAGGTTTCTTTGTTATGGGAAGTATTCATGAGCATTTTTTTTTTATTTTACAGCTTTCAGATTCTGACCTGACAAACGCTGATATGGACAGTCAACTCGTTGTGCCCCCAAAACTCCCAGTACTGTACCGTCGATGGTTAACCATGCTAACATTAGACATGTCATATAATCAATTACAGTTCATTCAACAAACACTGACCGCAATGTCGGATGGTCTTTAGAAATGTGTATGTAAACACATATATCAATGACACATGTGTGTCATTTCATCAATGTGGAAGCGTTTTCGACTTCAGATGTATTTTTCTATATATTTATTCAAGGATCAAATTGCATACACGTACCATTTTAAAACAATTTATATTTAGAATCATTTATAATTTTCAAAAATATTAATTTTCTTTTTTCATTTCAATCAACATCCCTTTCTACCTGTACGAATGTTTCAAAGGAAAATAAATCTGTTTATCAACGAAATGTGTTTTTTAATTTCCTTTTATTTTCTATTTTCTTGCATTTTTGATCTGAAATGTTTTTATTTTTGAAAATATAAAAAATGTCTGTAGTGTTTTCACCTTTGTATTTCCGTCTTCTACAATAAATCCATTTTTAAGTGGAATTTACACTTTATCACAGAAACTATTTGATTCTTATATGTTAACTGAACCAGGAAAAACTTGGATTTTTTTTACTGTATGTTTTTCAGATTTTTGTTACTTTCCTCATCGATCTTCCATTACAATTCAGCCTCGTTATCATATTACCGGAAGTATTAAAATATTTTCGTCTCAGAATTAAATTTTCGTTTTACAGCCCATCATGATTTTTCATAAGCGAAAAACAATTTAAATGCGCAAATCATAATTTAACTCTAAAACAATGCCCATGTTCATCAATCCACGCAGATGTTTTTGTGTTCATTCATTGAAAATCAACGATATAATTCACTTGGCATCGATTAGAAACGAGGAAAGAGTCATTCATGGATAAGGGAATCCAGAAACATTCACTCAAGCGCGTGCACGCACACACAGGCGCGCGCGCGCGCGCACACACACACACACACAAATTCTCCCACCCACACTGTGTAAATTTGACTTACTAAAAAGTCACGCACTCATTCGAAACGAAACTCCGTGTTTTTACTCCCGGTGAATGGACAACTGAATGGACAAAGGATTTTCCTTCGGATTCTTCAACTGACACAATGCGAAAAATTTGAAACGAGCGAAATGAAATGGGGAAATCACTGAAAGGCAGCAATCGCTCAAAATGAATTAAGAACACCGAACAGAAGCATTGAAAGACAGAGAAACAAGAATGGAACAACGTTTGAGATATAAAAGTACAATACGTTATGAAAATAACTGAAAGATTGAAATAACCCAGGAACAGATGCGGTGGATAATTTCCGGGTAAATATTTTTTCCGTATACACAAACATTTTGCCGATTCATTTACTCATGCTCTCAATATTAAATTGAAAAATGTCCGGAGATATATTGCTCGAATTTATGACAGCTCAACACTTGTTGGGTTACTGAATGTCGGCTTTTGCACAGAGTTAAAAGTAAGGATCGAATTCTGTAGAAATATTCAACCAGATTAGCACCGATAATCATAAACTCACGCGGCCAAGGTGCCCCCAGAATCTCCAAAATAATTCATACCTAATGTAATCCTCAAAACAGATCACACAGCCAACCTCATAAAATTAACATTCAGTCACATCTTTATCGACGACATAGTAAATGCTTGAATCAGATTTTGCAAACGAACGTATTAACCAATTCCTGAAGTTAACGATGTTACTTTGTTCAGGATATCCATCGTACATACCAACCACACGATTCAAGCGAAGAGAAAAGATATTATTCAAAAAAAGCCTCAAAGAAATATAAAAGTAATCATACAAACAGGATCATGCATATTGTTCGATGAAAACATCTTCAAATGTAACGATTTGGAAATAAAAAATACGAGGAATGTTTGTTTTTTTAAGCGTATCACCCCAAGCAAGGCTGGAGGCCACTATCACGCAAGGGGTTATAGAAGGGTTGGAGGAAGAGCAGATAGGAATCGTAAAGGAGAGTATGTGGTGAAAGAGAAAGACAGTGGATCGATCAAGGCAAGGGGGTTACAGAAGTTTTGGAGTGAGAGGAGATAGGAATGAAAGGTGAAAGGATGTGGAGAAGGGAGGTGGATAGATCAAGGCAACTGGAGATGTCGATTGATGCTACACTTAAACAGTTGGAGATTGTATTTGTCAGGGAAACAGTAATAGGGAAGGGAGTTCCACAGGCGAGATGTGCGAGACATGAAGCTATTGGAGTAGAAGAGGTGGGAACGGGATGCCAGCCTCGTAGGACGTTTAAATTCATGAGGCCTAGGGACAAGCTAAAGCAGCTCTTCGGAGCAATTACCGTGAAAGTATTTGTAAAAAAGACAGAGCGAGGCAACACCGCGTCTGTGAGAGAGCGACTGCAGACGAGATGACAGACCAGGGCCAATCACATTGCATATCCGTCTCTGGATCTTATCAAGAACCCCGAGGCAAACAGCAGGTGCTCCAGACCATATATGGCAGCAATACTCCATGCAAGGGCGAATGGTCGATTTATAGACTTGAAGGATCGATTCCGGGGAGAAAAATTTCCTGGCTCGGCACAGGGAACCAACTTTCTTTGCGGTGGATGATGGAACTGACTCGATGTATTTGTTCCATCTCAGATCAGCGGACAGCGTGAGACCGAGCAGCCGCAGAGAGGAGCTCTCGAGAAGTTGGTCTTCAGACATTCTAATGGGATGCAGGGATGGATCCTTGTGGTGGTTAATAGAGAGAAGTTTTGTTTTAGAAGCGTTAAAGTTAACCATCCATTTCTCGCCCCAGTTCACAACCGATTGGAGGTCCTTTTCAATTTGAACTGCCTGGTTAACTTTGTCAGCATCACTAGATTTGTGTTTGAGGCAGGAGTAAATTGTGGTGTCGTCAGCATAGATGCCGACTTGGGAGTCTATGGCGTCAGGAAGGTCGTTTATAAATATAAGGAACAGAGTAGGGCCTAGGATGGAGATTGGGGAACACCTGCGTTAGTAGGATAGGAGCTGGAGATGAATCCATTGAGAACGACCTTCAATTCCCGGTTTGACAGGAATGATTGTATTAGGTCAAACAATCGACCTGTGATACCATAACCCTGGAGCTTGCGAAGAAGGCCGGCATGCCAAACTCTATCAAACGCTTTGGAGATGTCTAGGGCCACGGCACGAGCTTCACCGTTATTATGGATAGCTTGGTAGACAAATTCAGTGATGGCCGTAAGCACATCGGCCGTAGATCGGGCAAAGCGGAAACCATACTGCTTGTCTGAGAGCAGATCATGGGATATCAGATGATTAATCACTTCGGCGTTGATAATGGCCTCGAAGACTTTGCCGAAGAGGGGTAGGAGACTGATAGGACGGTAATTGGAAGGGTCGGAGGGGTCACCACAGTTCTTAAAGACAGGAACAATGGTTGAGGACTTCCAGCAGTCAGGAAAACAGGTTGCATAATTTAGAGAGGGCAGGCGTCAGTTCAGGTGCGCATTTCTTCAGGACAATGGCTGGTATCCCGTCACCACCAGTAGCCTTGTGGTGATCGAAGTTAGAAATAATGCCTAATACCGACGACGGGGTTATGTGCAATCCGTTCAAGAGGGCCTCAGTTCTGGGAGGGAAATCGGGCAAGGGTACCCTGGAAGAGTCTAGCGTTGAATTGGAAGAAAACTTCCGAGCAAAGCATTCGGCCTTGTCGGCAGAGGTGGTCAGGAGCTCAAACTGATTGAACAGGGGTGGAATGGAGGGTTTGTTACAAATAAGAGTAAAGTGTGGAATTATTGAAAATATAAATTTATTTTGTATTCAGTCTGAATGAAAATAGTTGAAAGTAATATATATATAATTTCTTTTAGGATATTACATCGAAAAACATGTCAAAATCGCTACACAATTGCATTCGTGTTTCGATGCGTATCAACGCATCTCATCAGACGATTATATATGGCAAGGGAACGATTTATTCAGATTTAAAAGCAATATGTAGCCACTTTTTACGAAAGAATGAAAAAACAGCTGGCTGGTGACAAGGTATCTTATCACCAGCAGAGATATTCACAAACGATCGCAGTATGCCTTTATCATTTATATAAAATAAAAAGGGATTTGTTCCACGAAGAGACTCCTGAGGGACGCCTCTGTTGGGGACAGACCGTTAATAACCACCTTTAAGGAACAACCGGTTAGCTAGTTCTTTATTATGGAAAAGTCTCTTTCAGCCCTTCCATAGTTACAGAGCTTCAGCATCAATCATTTGGGCTACAACTTTGAAATGTCTAATGCAATAGTCTTTGAGATGTATTTGTTGTCCACAGACTCACTGACTCTGTGAGTAATGGTAGTCATGACATCATCAATGGATCGGGCCTATCGAAATCCGTAATACTTGTCGCTCAAGATGTTTTTATTCAGGTGATCAACAAACTTCTTGTTGGTTATAGCCTTACACAACCTTGCTAATGCCGCTGAGGAGACTGCTGTGTCTATTCTGAGAGTAGGGTGGACGCTCTACTCCATTTTTGAAAACCGGGTATATGCTTGACACCTTCCAAAAAATTGGGAATGATTTCTCTTTCAAGCAGCGGATAAATAACTTCGCTAAGATCGAGAATATTTTCGGGTTAATATTCTTAAGCACAACCAATGAATTTTTTTTGTCTGGACCGGTGGCATTCATAGGGTCATGATTTTGATAAAACTGGGGGACTTCCAGGGCCGTAATAAAAATGCGACTGTGATTGTGTTCAGTAGGGCGGGGGAAGTGAGGAAGAGGAGCCCCAGTGTCTTATAATGTTGAGTTAAGTGTAAAGGTTGAGGCGAAGAGTCTCGCCTTAATCTGACGAGGAAGATATGACCTCAGGCCCCAATTAAAATTGTGGACATAGATGCTTTGTCTTTATTAATAATCCGATTGGTGAACTTGTAGAACTCTCTAGATATAATTTGTTCGTTTCCAAACTTGACCTGGACCGTTTGTCAAATAACAACACGTTGCATTTTCCAAAAATTTCTTACAGCTGTTGGAAGCGGTAGAGAATATCCTAAGAGAGAAACGACATTACTCCTTGTGATAGATATTGAATAGTATTTTCGGCGAGCTATGCCTGTAGCGCATTCAAGGATGAACTAGGCCTTCTTAGCTATATTTTCAGGCTCACCATTTTACTGTAGGCCATATTTTGGGATGTTCTATTTTTGAAATGTATAAAGAAGTTTTTACGCAGAAAATCTCAAACACACACATGGATGCTTTGTAAATAAAATAGATTATTCCACCTTCATATTAAAACAATGTCCGACTTAAAAAAACTTTCATAATGACAGGTCATTCATTTTACAGAAGATAAAACAAGTGGAAATAAATAGACTGATATTAATTGAAAAATATCTGTTTCAATTTGCAAAAACTATACTTTTATTTTGCTTTTCAGAAAGAAAACAAACAGTAATCAGTGAAACGAACAAGACAGATGAAAACGTAATAAGCGATGTTCATTCCTGATTAGTAAACATTGCTTTATCAGCTACACGTGTGACTGACGTTGAAATAAGTAAAGGTGTGGGTTTGCTCATCCAATCAGATTATAGTATCCAACTGTCTTGGCCTTTTAAACGATACCGTTATAAATCATTAAAGTTTGATTTTCTGAAGATTAAAACTCTTTAACTCGGTGTAGGAATGTCGTGTTTTTATTTATATTTAATCTGAGTGAAATGTATGTATGCAGACATATACATATATATATATATATATATATATATATATATATATATATATATATATACATATATATATATATATATGTATAACATATATAACATATATATATATATGCATAGGTAAATCTTCCACTTTATATATATATATATATATATATATATATATATATATATATACATATTGGTAAATCATCCACTTTACTGGAGATGAAGACAAGGGGAAATAAATAGACGAACAATAACGCGTTATCCTATTACTTTCTTTTATAGAATGTACCACGACAGTAGTCAGCGAAACGAATAAGGCAGATAAAAAGCGATGATCATTCAGGAGTCGTAAACACTGCTTTATCGGTCAAATGTGTCACGGATGATGAAATTAGAAAAGGTGTGCTTCTCTCAACCAATCAAATTATAGTGTCCCACTGATGTGACCTTCTAAACATCACCTGTTTAAAACATTCCATTCAATGATTTCCTGACGATTAAAACTCTGTAACAGGATGATGGAAAATTCATTTATATTCAATAAAATAAAAATGGGTAATATATATATATATATATATATATATATATATATATATATATATATATATATATATTATATATATATATATATATATATATATATATATTTATATATATATATATATATATATATATATATATATATATATATATATATGTATGTATATATATACATATATAAAGTAGTGGTAGTATTCGGAAATTAACCATATACCTACATCTCAGCAAATTACCCAACACAGATCCATGTTGAAAAGTATAAATAAATGCGCCGAAACTACTCGGATAAAAACTATAATAATGTAATGTGGACTTTTGATAGATAGATAGATAGATAGATAGATGCTCCAGGAGACTAAGACAAACAGATAAGAACCGAGTATGAAGACGATAATATTTGTCAGGGCCGGTGCAAAAGTAAAAACATCGCAGAAGAAAACATCCATCCTCGGCTCTGCTCCGGACGGGTAAATGCGTATAGATATAGGCAATCGGGTCAAATTTCCAGTGGAAATAATACAAACTAAGCTTCGTTCAGACATGATTCTTTATTCTGAAAAGACCCAGCCCAATCGTCATGTTAGAATTAAAACAGTCCCTTGGGAAGAAAATATGGACGGAGCCCACGAAAGGTAGCATGGGAAATATTTACAGATTGTACAGGAATGTAAAAGACGGGGTTGCTTAGTTGGGCGGTCACTATGTAAGATGTTGCTAAAATTATGTGTAACAGATTTGGATAAAACAAGGCTATTCGCTCAATACCATGGGCAGAAGAAGAACCCTCTAGATGGCTATGTGTGAAAAGATCAAGTGATTGGCAGTCAGTAAGGAAATGAAAGGAAGTTTTGTTTGATAATATTTTATTGTTTTTTAATGATTTCGGCGCGGGGGCGTAGATCTTGGGTATTACTTAAAACTCCACCCGAAAATGGAGTCTCGACTAGGGGACACAATTAGGGAACCCGAACCATTGTTACCTACGGGTGAACTCTGGCTAAGATCTAGCATCTATTTTCCTCCTACCATGGTTACGGTATGTTATTTTTAGATGTGTAGGTTGGTATGTGTGTGTATGTGTGTCGGTGTTGATATGTGTGTGTGTGTGTAACTCATGCAGGAGGATGGTCAAAGAATAAAAAATAGGAAGGAGGAGATTTTTTTCCTTTGGGCGGATGACATTTATGAATGGAAATGGTACAAGTCTAAGCGGAATGTGATTCTTGAGCGCGTTTCCGTGTGTGTACATGTATGTGTATATGTCTCAAAATGAGGGAAACAAATCGTTACTTACCACTTCAAGCCGAGCATGCCGACATGTTCCTTACCAAATAGAAAAATGTGGTTGCGTTTTTTTTATGGAAGAGAGCAGATTGCTGGTGAACCGGGAGTTATTCGAGGCTGTACCATAAATTGCCCCAAGAGTAGTCGCAGCGTGTGTTCGGGAAGATGAAAAAACTTGTAGCTCACGGAAGGTACAGAAGGCGATACCCAATTAGTACCGGTTGGCTCACCGTAGAGAGTGGGTATCATGTTGAAAGATCCGAGACAGTTAATGAACCTCGGTTTGAAACAGACTGATGATGCGTCCCAAAGCATCCAATAGATGCATTTTACGTAAACTATATATAAATATATATATATATATATATGTGTGTGTGTGTGTGTGTGTGTGTAAACATATATATATATGTAAACGCATATATATATATATATATGTAAACACATATATATATATGTAAAAATATATATGTAAACATATATATATATATGTGTAAACATACATATATATATATATATATATGTATGTATATAAACGTATTATATAGGGTAGTAAATATTTCATATTATAAAGAGGTAATTATACAATGAATCAATTAGTAATATTAATTGATTTCATGGCGAAAGTATTAACTTACTTACAGCCCACTGAATGACACGATCCTTACGTATATACTTGTTGTTAGATGGATCAGGTGGAATTTTAGAGCAGCAAGTACCTGCAAAAACTTCATGTTCTCATCGTCAGGCTGTAATTGTCTTTCATTACAAATAAAACTCCAAGACAAAATAAATGTATAGGAGTGAGAAAACTGTATTTTTTGAAGAATGTGTTATTTCTTAACGGTTATATTATATTCGAACGTGCAAGTCTCAACGCTGGAATTCAAATATTTAAATTATTATCTACTTCTCTCTCTCTCTCTCTCTCTACATATATATATATATATATATATATATATATATATATATATATATATATATATATATATATATAAATATATATCATTATAATTACTAATGCACATTGAATAATACAGAAATGTCTTCGGTATAATTTTGAAGAACAGGAGATCCGTGAAAGAAATGGGAATCTCTGGACCACAGTATAAATAAAAATCAGAAAGAATCCGGCGTAAAACATGCTGATGTATTAAAAAAACATACTGTGACGTAATCTCCATAGAGAGACATTCAATGTAATTGGTTTGAACATTCGAGAAGACGGAAGAAATAATAATAATAAAGACATTGATATAAGGGAAATACTAGGAAATAGTTAAAGACGTACCAGGCGCAAATAAATATGAAATGCACGGAACAATCAGCCTATGAGCCACATAACAAACCTCATCATCCGTATTCTGATGAATAGAGCACGCAGCAGAATCAGGCCAGAGATAGGACAAAAACAGTGCGGGTTCGTTAACGACACTGGAACAAGGAACGCGATATTCATGCTCGGAATGCTATCAGAAAGAACGATACAAATGCAGAAGAAGGTGCACCTGCGTTTTATCGACTACGCAAAGACATTCGACAAATTACGACACAAAGAACTATTAGAACTGCTCACGAGACACATGACCGCACTATACCTATCGAGATTAAATTTCAGAAGACACTTCTGTCTTGGGTTAAACGGGGCTTTCTCACTCGTGAGATTAGTGACAATATAAGACCTGTCGGATCTATCCGGCCTCGTATGTATGGTCTACCAAAGACTCATAAAGATAATGTACCCCTTCGACCAATTTTGTCAATGTCTGGCTCGTCCCAACATAGGGTGGCCGGTTTTCTCTCAGATCTCCTTCAACCGGTCGTCGAGCATTTTAGCTCACATAGTATTAAGGATTCGTTCTCTTTCGCTAAACTTATACAGGAAACTCCTGCCAATGATATATTCATGTGTTCATTTGATGTTTGTTCTCTGTTTACTTGCGTTCCTGTAATGGAAACAATCGAGATTTGTTGTGACATGCTATATCGCAGTCACCTATCTCCTCCAGATATTCCTGAAAATGTTTTCATGGAGTTGATGCAATTTGCGACCATGTCCGTGGAGTTTAGTTTTAATAACTTCATGTACAGACAGGTTGACGGGCTCCCCTTTAGGTCCTTCGTTGGCCAACATTTTTGTGGGTTTTTATGAGGCTTCACTCCTCACCCACGACAATGCTCCGTCCATGTGCCATCGGTATGTTGATGATACGTTTTGTCTCTTCAACAGTGAACCAGAAGCCGATTCCTTCCTACTGGTTATGAATCAACTCCATCCGTCCTTGGCGTTCACTATTGAGAAGGAGTCTAATTCTTGTATCTCTTTCTTAGATGTTCTTGTGCATCGGACTCCCTCTCATTTTCTTACTTCTGTGTACCGTAAGCCAACCTTTTCCGGTTTGTACACTCGTTGGGACTCATTTTGTCCCAAAAAACGTAAGATTAATCTTATTAGGACCCTAAGTCACAGGGCCTTGATGATTTGTAGCGAGCAATATCTCGATGACGAATTAAATTTTATCCGCTGTACCCTCTTAAAAAATGGTTATCCTAGCGATACCTTACATACTGTCATGCGTGATAAAATTATTAAATTTTGGAAGGAAAAACAGGACGAAGTACAAAAGTGTCCCGTCTATTTACGACTTCCATTTATTGGTTCACGTGGTGAGCTTTTGGCCAAGCGAATCCTGTCTGTAGTCCAAAATTGCTATTTCTCTGCCCAATTGAGAGTTCATTTTGTGACTCGTACTGCCTTCCCGTCTATGCGTAAGGATCTTCTTCCTCCCCATCATGTCTCCTCTGTTATTTACACATATAAATGTCGCTGCGGTAGCAGCTACATAGGAAGAACAACCCAGCGTTTAGATTGTAGGATCAGGCAGCATGTCCCTTTACGTGTCCTCAATCCGGAAGCTAGTAGTAGCCAATTGGTGAATACTTCCGGTTCAGCCATCACTGAGCACCTGATAAATAGCAGAGTGTGCGCAACCAATTTCAGTCCGAACTTGTTCGCGGTGCTAGCTAGTTCGCACTCTCTATTTCACCTAAGAGCGCTTGAGTCATTGTATATACGAGCAAGCAAAGAGACTGCCTCCTTGGTCTCCATATAATCACGCTCTAGTGTTCTCTATTCTTATTCCCCACCTTTTCCATCTCTATTTTCTGCTATATATAATTTTTTTTAAATTTTGTTTTTTTTTGGCAGAAAATTGTAATATTCGGGTTAAGAAAATGTATTTCCTTCATACAGATAATTCATTGTCAATTTTAATGTTTTAATTGTATGAATATTGCTTGTGTCATTTAGTTATTTATTATAAAATAAAAGTTCCCCGTAGACCTTGATAAGCAAGGGAACGAAACCGGTTGGTCTTTTGAGTGATTGTCCCATTTCTTATTTTTTACTTTCATCTCACATTATGCCCATTAGTAATAAATTCTATGTCTTTCTAGCTATTTGCCAGTTCTGTACCTCCCATAATTTATTCAAATATATATATATATATATATATATATATATATATATATATATACATGTATATATATCTATGTGTGTGTGTGTGTGTGTGTGTGTGTGTGTGTGTGTGTGTGTGTGTGTTAACAAGAACAAAATATTCAGAATTATAAAGAAATGAAAACCTCTGGATCACAATATAAATAAGAAAACAAGAATACGGTGAAAAACATTCTGGTGTATTAATGAAACATACTGTGACGTAATCTCCAAAGAGAGACATTCAATGGAACTAGTTTGAAAATTCGACAAGACTAAATAAACTATGATAAAGATATTGATATAAAGGAAATACTAGTAAATATTTAAGCACTTATTGTACCTGTCAGAGGAATCAAGATAAGTTGTCGAATTCTTAAAGGTAGAAATGTAATTAAGTTTTAGGACTTTTGAGTTATGTTGTCGAAATGACGATATATATATATATATATTTGTGGGGTATTACAGACAAGAAAATATTCAGAATTATAAAAAATATTACTCAGAACAATAATCGGAAGTAGGAGATTATTTATAAAACAAAAAATATTAATAGAAAATGTAACGATTTATTACAACAGACAAAAAAAACAAACAAACAATAAGAGATTTATCATTGTAAAATTAAGTGCAATGAACAACGTATACATGTACTAATTTAAAAAAATGGAAGACTTTCTCAGATAGGTTTCTCTGCTTTGATATCAGTTAATCTAGGTCAACTGAAACATGGCCGAGATTTCAGCGATCGCAAAATCTGCCACTCTCACTGTACAACTTTGTGATAGGAAATACTCTTAACAATTCGCCTCCACACTTGAAACTAAAATCTGTATTTTTCTATCGACGAAAATGCAACTAAAAACACGAAAGTTTTCCAACTGCTTTTTAGTTGATAAAGTCATCGTTAACATCCTGAATCAGTTTGGCATTAAAACGTTCTTCTTTTACTTTTATATACGGGGGTGGGCAATATGTCAATTTTGGAAAAGTGTTACCACTTCCACACAAAAATCTAAATATGACAATGGATTTTTCAGTTCTGTCCTCTATATAAGAACAGGTTTTCATCAACTACAAACATTGTGATCTTATGAATTGATCTGTAAAGTTCTCCGCTCGAAAGAATTGTTTTAACAATACTTGCTTTCCAGCAACTAATCGGCTTGTATCTTTCATCAACTGCCTGAGTCAAATATATCCGATCACATCGTGCTGTAAAAGAAAATCATATTGACCGTATCATCTTTAATATTGTATACTGAAAGAATAAGTAAGTGTTCGACACGTGTCTTGTTAGTTTTTCAATTGAATTTTATTGATGATATTATAAAAACGTTTCGTATTTATAATTTATTTATCTCTTTGACAGTTTCTTGATGATTTTTCTCTTTTCTTTCTTCCAGTGTATCTTGTCAGGAATTATTCTGCCACGGTTCTGGTTATATTGGCTGCGTTTGCGTATTTCATCCAAGGGGCACCAACGTCGATTAGAAATGAAACAAACAGGGAAGACTTAAAAAGAGACATACATTTAGCTTCACAAATCAACACATTGGCATTGACGGCAATAAACTATACATTTCAAAGTTATGTAAGTGTTTCCCTTTCTTATTAAGATTTCACGGAATCATCTTTGCCCCTCAAATTTGATAATTAAATTTCATAAATTAATTCCAGTCTTCGTTCATTTGAGATAAAAAATTGATTAATAATTTTACATAGATTTTATGTAATATGCATTATAATAGATAGATCTTAGATTTTTATATATTATGCGTTATAATTATATAATATGTTTCCAGATTTATTAATGTTCTAAAAATTGACCGTTGAGTTTTTATATTTAATCTCTGATTTCAATGCTAAATATCTTACTGGAAAAGATATATGAAATATTTGCTTCTGTGTTTTTTGTAGTGTAAACACGTTCCACGATTCTTCACAACCGACTGCAACGAATTCGTCAGCATGCTAAAGACCAGAGTTGATTCACAAATGCCACAGGGGATTATGGAAAGTAAATTAAATTTTCAGGACGTCATATCTGTCCAGGTAATTTTCAAATTCCTTCTTGAATTTTAGTCTTTAATTTAATTCTGAAAATACAAATAATTTTCCAAAATTCAATTTACTGTTTAAGTGAAAAAATTAAATATATCATTTTCTGAAACACTCAATCAATATTAATAAACTTTTAATATTTCACTAATGGCCAGCCGCTCACTTCTGTGCCAAAATCTTCGGAAAGTAATTAAGATATCTTTCATTAACTAAGATTTTAAAATTTCACATGTTCATCTGTTTCTATTCCAGGAAGCTTTAAGCAACATGAGTCGAGCAGTCAATCAATATTTGAATCTGATAAAACAACATTTGGATATCGAATATAACATTGTGTGTGAGCCTGCAAGAAAAATCGAACTCGAATGTCATTTTCCGAAATTCTGTGCCACTCTTCCTGAAACCAATGACGCCATCTTTTATTGCAATCTTCATACGACTTATACTTACATGGAAAACTTGAAGCTCCTTCTACAACTGCCGGTAAGTTCATTATATTCGAAAATTATTTATATAATTTATTACATCTCATTATTTTGAAGACGTTTTATCTATCTTCATTTCTTTCTCAAAATAATGGAAAGGATTGATATAGAAAATGGAAAATATTTCACAGCCTAACATTTGTTGACATGAAGATCTCCGATGAGGTTTCTTTGTTATGGGAAGTATTCATGTGCATTTTTTTTTATTTTACAGCTTTCAGATTCTGACCTGACAAACGCTGATATGGACAGTCAACTCGTTGTGCCCCCAAAACTCCCAATACTGTACGGCCGATGGTTAACCATGCTAACATTAGACATGTCATATAATCAATTACAGTTCATTCAACAAACACTGACCGCAATGTCGGATGGTCTTTAGAAATGTGTATGTAAACACAGATATCAATGACACATGTGTGTCATTTCATCAATGTGGAAGCGTTTTCGACTTCAGATGTATTTTTCTATATATTTATTCAAGGATCAAATTGTATACACCTACCATTTTAAAACAATTTATATTTAGAATCATTTATAATTTTTAAAAATATTAATTATTTTTCTTCATTTCAATCAACATCCCTTTCTACCTGTACGAATGTTTGAAAGGAAAATAAATCTGTTTATCAACGAAATGTGTTTTTTTAATTTCCTTTTATTTTCTTGCATTTTTGATCAGAAATGTTTCTATTTTTGAAAATATAAAAAATGTCTGTAGTGTTTTCACCTTTGTATTTCCGTCTCCTACAATAAAATCCATTTTTTAAGTGGAATTTACACTTTATCACAGAAACTATTTGATTCTTATATGTTAACTGAACCAGGAAAAACTTGGATTTTTTTTACTGTAACATGTGTTTCAGATTTTTGTTACTTCCCTCACCGAACTTCCATTACAATTCAGCCTCGTTATCATATTACCGGAAGTATTAAAATATTTTCGTCTCAGAATTAAATTTTCGTTTTACAGCCCATCATGACTTTTCATAAGCGAAAATCAATTTAAATGCGCAAATCATAATTTAACTGTAAAACAATGCCCATATTCATCAATCCACGCAGTGGGTTTTGTGTTCATTCATTGAAAATCAACGATATAATTCACTTGGCATCGATTAGAAACGAGGAAAGAGTCATTCATGGATAAGGGAATCCAGAAACACTCACTCACGCGCGTGAGCGCGCGCGCACACACACACACACACACACAATTCTCCCACCCACACTTAAAATTTGACTTACTAAAAAGTCACTCACTCATTCGAGACGAAACTCCGTGTTTTTACTCCCGGTGAATGGACAACTGAATGGACAAAGGATTTTCCTTCGGATTCTTCAACTGACACAATGCGAAAAATTTGAAACGAGCGAAATGAAATGGGGAAATCAGAGAAAGGCAGCAATCGCTCAAAATGAATTAAAAACACCGAACAGTAACATTGAAAGACAGAGAAACAAGAATGGAACAACGTTTGAGATATAAAAGTACAATACGTTATGAAAATAACTGAAAGATTGAAATAACCCAGGAACAGATGCGGTGGATAATTTCCGGTTAAATATTTTTTCCGTATACACAAACATTTTGTCGATTTATTTACTCATGTTCTCAATATTAAATTGAAAAATGTCCGGAGATATATTGCTCGAATTTATGACAGCTCAACACTTGTTGGATTACTGAATGTCGGCTTTTGCACAGAGTTAAAAGTAAGGATCGAATTCTGTAGAAATATTCAACCAGATTAGCACCGATAATCATAAACTAACGCGGCCAAGGTGCCCCCAGAATCGCCAACATAATCCCCAAAACAGACCCCACAGCGTAACTCATAAAATTAACAACCAGTCACATGTTTATACACCACATCGTAAACGCTTAAATATATGATGATGACCCAAAGCGAAATGTTTATATTGTAAATGCGTGCATGTAAGTATGTCTGTATTTATTTATCAGCCAGTTCAATTTCCTCTCAAGTAGATTAACTGAAGCATATCAACGATTACATCGACGTCAAAATCTCACATCCACCTTGTTGAACTTTCATTTATGATTTGAAATTATCTAACAAGTCGCCTCCACAGATGAAAAATAGAATTCATTTTTATTTTACGCCAAATGAAAGTACAACTGAAACAACCAAAAATTTTGAAAGGATCTGAAAGTGGAAATAAATAGACTGATATTAATTGAACAATATCTGTTTCAATTTGCACAACTATACTTTTATTTTGCTTTTCAGAAAGTAAACAAACATTAATTAGTGAAACGAACAAGACAGATGAAAACGTAGTAAGCGATGTTCATTCATCATTAGTAAACACTGCTTTATCAGCTACATGTGTCACTGACGTTGAAATAAGTAAAGGTGTGGCTTTGCTCATCCAATCAGATTATAGTATCCAACAGTCTTGGCCTTTTAAACGATACCGTTTTAAAACATTAAAGTTTGATTTTCTGAAGATTAAAACTCGTTAACACGGTGTAGGAATGTCGTGTTTTTATTTATATTTAGTCTAGGTACCTTCATGAGCGCGTGTATTTTTTTTTTGAATTTTCTTTTTAATGGGAGCCGTTAATTTTGAAAATCTTGTAAAAATAAAAATAATTGTCGGATTTTCATGAAACTTTCAGAAACTATTCACAAATGATGGAAATTATTATAAATGTGTTTATTTTTTTTTTTAAATCATGGTAATTTTTTTATTTTATTTATTACACACCCCGCCCATAAGTAATTTCATGAAATTCTAAGGTGTTCCGATTTAGCGACTAATTAGTTAAAAGCACAAGGCTTTGACCAAAGCAAATCCATTTTACTTTTTTTTTATTTCGGACCCGTCTACCTTAAAATCAGCTCTGAATTGTAACATACAAAACTCAATAAAACAAAGATATTATTTAATTTCAAAAACTTTTAGTTGCTTTTACTTATTTGTATGACTATGGATAACATTTCCTGAAAGCAAAAAACATTTTCGATGAAAAATAAGTTTTTACAACAATTATTTGTTATTTCTTATTGTTAAATTTATGTTTATTGCTTAAAGTTGTTAAATATTTTAAAATTGATCAAAATGGTGTTGCAGTTAGTCAATGTATTATTAAGTAGATAATATCATTTACAGATTATAAAATAAACCTGGTTACAATCAGAAAGTTGCTTTTAGGTAAAAATCTAATATAACAAGTTTTTTTTTGTGTCAAAAATAGCTTAAATTCAAATATACGGAAGACCGGAAACGAAACATCATGAAATCAAAAGAAAGCCACGTGGTTTGCATGACTAAATGTTGTTCTCCACTGTCAGTTAGCCTTTTCATTTCAAAATTAATAAAATGAAGGGAAATACAAATAATACCATGAAATAAAATATAATAAATGTATATATTTATATTCTACACTTAGCCTTTCATAAGAAAGATACCTAATTAAAGTAATTACAGTGTAACCCTGACATAAGAGAGTTGTCGGGGCCCGGAGACGAAGTCTCTTATATCCAGGTTTCTCTTATATCCGGGTTTGATCTATTTTGTTTAGGTAAGTATGGCTCTAATTTGGGACCACATAAAATCTCTCTTATATCCGTGTTTCTCTTATACCCGGGTCTCATATCTGAGTTACACTGTAATTAAATTATATTAATTTGTATGCACCTTTATGAAATATTTTCTGTCAACAGTCTTAGTTAAAAAATTTTCATAAAGCATCGTACACGTAAAGATGGAAAGCTTTATTTTCATAAAGCATCGTACACGTAAAGATGGAACGCTAAGAAACAATTAAAAATTAAAACGCTGTAATTTTCCCTTAATAACTGGTTACGTAATTTGGTTCAATAAAAAGCTAAATTATTTCCCTTTTGTCCATCCGTACGATGAAATTAGGTCGCGTAAGCTGTCAATTCTTGATGACAGCATCAATCAACACATCGAATGTGTCGCTACTGTTCACACCTTCTGTCTTTTTTTTTTTAAGTACACTTTTCAGCGCGTAAAGTAAGTAATGTTTTCTTTCAAAATATGTTAAATAAACATTTAAATTTTGTAAAAATAAATTTTTTAAAAAGTGTAACTATTTCTTGGCAGAATTTTAAACGGAAAAATTAACTTTTTTTATAAAATTTTAAAAATTAAAAAAAATGAGAGAACAATCGAAAAAAAAACAACATGATTTTAAACTACAAATTTGGACGTGCTCGAAATGATAAAAAAAATTTAAAAAATAATCAAAAAATACTTTGATCTTTCCTCTTGATTATAATATAAACAGTTAGACAAATAAAAATTATTTTCGTCAAGTTTAAGGCCATTTTTATCATGCTATGCTCATTTTCTGGCAATCTCATGAAGGTACCGAATTTAGTCTAAGTCGAATGTATGTATGTATATATATATATATATATATATATATATATATATATATATATATATGCATTGGTAAATCATCCACTTTATATATATATATATATATATATATATATATATATATATATATATATATATATATATATATATATATATATATATATACATACATATATATATATATACGCGATGATCATTCATGAGTAGTAAACACTGCTTTATCGGTCAAATGTGTCACTGATGTTGAAATTAGAAAAGGTGTGGCTTCTCTCAACCAATCAAATTATAGTGTCCTACTGATGTGACCTTCTAAACAACACCTGTTTCAAACATTCCATTCAAGTCTGATTTTCTGACGATTAAAACTCTTGAATGTGGAAAATTCATTTATATTCAATAAAATAAAAATGGGTATTATATATATATATATATATATATATATATATATATATATATATAAAGTAGTGGTAGTATTCGGAAATTGACCATATACCTACATCTCAGCAAATTACCCAACACAGATCTAGGAAAAGTATAAATAAATTAGCCGAAACTACCCGGATAAAAACTATAAAAATGTAATGTGGACTTTTGATAGATAGATAGATAGATAGATAGATAGATAGATAGATAGATAGATAGATGCTCCAGGAGACTAAGACTAAAACAGATATGAACCGAATATGATGACGATAATATTTGTCAGGGCCGGTGCAAAAGTAAAAACATCGCAGAAGAAAACATCCATCCTCGGCTCTGCTCCGGACGGGTAAATGCGTATAGCTATAAGCAATCAGGTCAAATTTCCAGTGGAAATAATACAAACTAAGCTTCGTTCAGACATGATTCTTTATTCTGAAAAGACCCAGCCCAATCGTCATGTTAGAATTAAAAGAGTCCCTTGGGAAGGAAATATGGACGGAGCCCACGAAAGGAAGCATGGCAAATATTTACAGATTGTACAGGAATGTAAAAGACGGGGTTGCTTTGTTGGGTGGTCACTATGTAAGATGTTGCCAAAATTATGTGTAACAGATTTGGAAAAAAAACAACGCTATTCGCTCAATACCATCGGCAGAAGAAGAACCCTCTAGATGGCTATGTTTGAAAAGATCAAGTGATTGGCAGTCAGTAAGGAAATGAAAGGAAGTTTTGTTTGATAATACTTTATTGTTTTTAATGATTTCGGGGGTGGGGCGTAGATTTTGGTTATGACTTAAAACTACACCCGACAAGGGAGTCTCGACTAGGGGACAGAATTAGAGTACCCAGAAACATTTTTACATGAGGGTGACCTCTGGCTAAGATCTAGCACCTATTTTTCTCCTACCAGGGTCAAGGTATGTTATTTTTAGATGTGTAGGTTGGGTTGTGTGTGTATGTGTGTCGGTGTTGATATGCAACCACATTTTTCTATTTGGTAAGGAACATGTCGTCATACTCGGCTTGAAGTGGTAAGTAACGATTTGTTTCCCTCACGGAAACATATACACATACATGTACACACACGGAAACGCGCCCAAGAATCACATTCTGCTTAGACTTGTACCATTTCCATTCATAAATTTCATCCGCCCGAAGGAAAAAAAATTCTCCTCCTTCCTATTTTTTATTCTTTGACCATCCTCCAGTATGAGTTACACACACGCACACACATATCAACACCGACACACATACACACACAACCCAACTTTTGATGATTGGGCTTGGTCTTTTCATAATAAAGAATCTATCAAAAGTGCAATTTACATTTTTGTAGATTTTTTCTCGTGTATGAACAAGAAGTTTTTGGGACTATGTATCTGTCGAAATTGTTGAAATTACTGTTTTTAACCGGGTAGTTTCGGCTCATTTATTTATACTTTTCCTAGATCTGGGTTGGGTAATTTGCTGAGATGTAGGTATATGGTTAATTTCCGAATACTACCATTACCTTAAATATATATATATATATATATATATATATATATATATATATATATATATATATATATATATATATATATATTACCCGTTTTTTATTTTATTGAATGTAAATGAATGTTCCATCATCCAGTTACAGAGTTTTAATTGTCAGAATATCAGACTTGAATGAAATGTTTTAAATTAGGTATGTCCAATTTTGACCTTTTTAGCGTTTTTTTTTAGTTGTTTTTTTGTCAGTTGAAAGACACATTAATTTCGAAATTCTTGTAAAAATTAACTACTTGTTGGATTTTAATGAAAACTTCAGAACTTATTCAGAAATGAATGAACTTATTTTAGAAATGTTTGTCTCTTTGAAAGTCATGGTATAAATATTTTTTTTTTATATCTGTTACCCCCCTCGAACTTAATTTTATGAAAACACAAAAAAAAATTTATTTGCAACCTGAATTTTTTTTTTAATTAAATGCACAAAACTCGGAAAAATCTAAATCATCGATTTTTTTGTTAAAAAAATGTCCGAAATTGTCCAAACTTTTACCTCAATTGTAAAAATATAAAATCCAATAAAACTAAGACAATATTTAATTAAGAAAGTTTTTAATGGCTTTTCTGAATAATATATACGAAGGTAATTATTATCTGAAAGAAAAAATTTTTTTTGATGAACAATGAACTTTTACATTAATTTTCTTTTTTTTTTCAATTTTAAGTACACAATATGACAAAAGGTTGTTATATATTTATACATTAAGTTCTTTCTGCAACCTTATGGAAATGATATATTATGTTCTCTACTTTTTAAAGATCATAAATTTGAAAGCTTATTAAAATCTGACAACCATAATTATTTTAAAAATAATTTTTAATATTCCAAAATTGTATTTAAAATCGTCTACAGCGAAAGTACGGATGCACATTGTTGAAATAATGTCACATGAGTAGTTTCCTTTGATAGAAGCAAGTTTTTCTTTTTACTTCAGAAATGGCTTTGATTCGTTCAGTAACAAGAAAACAACGCTTGTCAAGTTTTCTGAATATCGTCGTATTATTTTCAATTTTTTTCTTTTTCTATTCAAATATAATCGAATAGTGGGATAAAAGAAAATATCGACTATTTACAATTACAAAAAAAAAAAAAAACGCCCTTGGAAGTCCACCCAAATTTTCAAGTTTGAAATCGAATGCATAAATTCATTGTACATTACTTTGGAATTATTATCCACACGACAAATTATCAATTAAAACGATTTTTGGAGTTTAAATTTTCTGGAGTTAGCTCGCTACTACTCAAACTAAAAAATACTTGTTGAGTCAAAACAAAACCAACATAGCATGTTAATTTTATTAATAAATAAAATAAAACTCATATTAAAATTACTGCCATATAATTATTAATAAATAGAAAAAAATCTGCCTTAATAAAAAAGAAATAAAATCTCATTTCATTAAGTTAACCCGTTTCAATTAATGGTGTTTCATGTAATTTTTATATTCTCAGAAAAATATTTCATGACTGAAATAATAAACCTCAATTTAAAAAAATGAATTTTTTTTACTGTTTTATATTTACTTGTAAAATTTGATTTTCTTTCATAATTTAAATGTTATTTTCAGTGCAGAATTCTTCCTCAAACGTAAGGTAAAAAAAAAAAAAAAAAATTTGAAAGTGAATTTTTTAAAAAAATATCTACTAACCAGATTCACTTAAAATTAGAACGAATTATATCACTTCTGTGCTACCATCCAATAAATTTCCGTACCGTAAGTTGTGAATATATTGACGTACATCAATCAACCCCTGTGAAAATAGACCACCCTGGTTGGAAATATCTCTCTTAAAAAAATTTCTGCTAAAAATGTAAGTAATGTTTCTTTCAAATTACATTAAGTATACTTTAATCATTCTAAATTCCCTAAGATAACAAAAGAAAAAGGTGTAATTGATTTTTCATGATTTTTTAACTAACAAACTATGATCTTTCCGACAGAAATGTCGATAAGTTCGATTTTACGAAATTTTTTGACTCGAAAAAAAAACAAGATTTTTTAATAAAATTTTTAACATTTATAGGAAGGATTAAAAAATCTGAAAAAATATTCAGAAAATACTTTGGTCTTTCCTCTTTAATAACAACATGAATATTTAAACGTTAAAAATTGTTTTATCAATTTGGGGACCTTTTGTCGTCAAGGTATACCACTTTTTAGCGAAATATTGGACATACCTATTTTAAATAGGTGATGTTTAGAAGGTTACGTCAGTAGGACACTATAATTTGATTGGTTGAGAGAAGCCACATCTTTTCTAATTTCAACTTCAGTGACACATTTGACCGATAAAGCAGTGTTTACTACTCATGAATGATCATCGCTTACTACGCTTTTTATCTGCCTTGTTCGTTTCGCTGACTACTGTTGTGATACATTCTATAAAAGAAAGTAATATGATAACGCGTGTAAATAAAATCAGTTATTGTTCGTCTATTTATTTCCCCTTGTCTTCATCTCCTGTAAAGTGGCTGATTTACCAATGCATTATATATATACACATTTGACTTAGATTAAATATAAATAAAAACACGACATTCCTCCACCGTGTTAAGGAGTTTTAATCTTCAGAAAATCAAACTTTAATGATTTAAAACGGTATCGTTTAAAATGCCAAGACTGTTGGATACTATAATCTGATTGGATGAGAAAAGCGACATCTTTATTTATTTCAACGTCAGTGACACGTGTAGCTGATAAAGCAGTGTTTACTAATGATGAATGAACATCGCTTACTACGTTTTCATCTGTCTTGTTCGTTTCACTGATTAATGTTTGTTTACTTTCTGAAAAGCAAAATAAAAGTATAGTTTGTGCAAATTCAAACAGATATTGTTCAATTAATATCAGTCTATTTATTTCCACTTGTTTTATCTTCTGTAAAATGAATGACTTGTCATTATGAATGTTTTTTTTTTAAGTCGGACATTGTTTTGAATGAAGGTCGAATAATCTATTTTATTTACAAAGCATCCATGTGTGTGTTTGAGATTTTCTGCGTAAAAACTTCTTTATACATTTCAAAAATAGAACATCCCAAAATATGGCCTACAGTAAAATGGTGAGCCTGAAAATATAGCTAAGAAGGCCTAGTTCATCCTTGAATGCGCTACAGGCATAGCACGCCGAAAATACTATTCAATATCTATCACAAGGAGTAATGTCGTTTCTCTACCGCTTCCAACAGCTGTAAGAAATTTTTGGAAAATGCAACGTGTTGTTATTTGACAAACGGTCCAGGTCAAGTTTGGAAACGAACAAATTATATCTAGAGAGTTCTACAAGTTCACCAATCGGATTATTAATAGAGACAAAGCATCTGTATCCACAATTTCAATTGGGCCTGAGGTCATATCTTCCTCGTCAGATTAAGGCGAGACTCTTCGCCTCAACCTTTACACTTAACTTAACATTATAAGACACTGGGGCTCTTCTTCCTCACTTCCCCCGCTCTACTGAACACAATCTCAGTACTATTTTTATTACGGCCCTGGAAGTCGCCAGTTTTATCAAAATCATGACCCTATGAATGCCACCGGCCCAGCCAAATAAAAATCATTGGTTGTGCTTAAGAATATCAACCCGAAAATATTCTCGATCTTAGCGAAGTTATTTATTCGCTGCTTGAAAGAGAAATCATTCCCAATTTTTTGGAAGGTGTCAAGCATATACCCCTATTTCAAAAATGGAGTAGAGCGTCCACCCTACTCTCAGAATAGACACAGCAGTCTCCTCAGCGGCATTAGCAAGGTTGTGTAAGGCTATAACCAACAAGAAGTTTGTTGATCACCTGAATAAAAACATCTTGAGCGACAAGTATTACGGATTTCGATAGGACTCATCCATTGATGATGTCATGACTACCATTACTCACAGAATCAGTGAGTTAGTGGACAACAAATACATCTCAAAGACTATTGCATTAGACATTTCAAAGTTCTAGCCCAAATGATTGATGCTGAAGCTCTGTAACTATGAAAGGGCTGAAAGAGACTTTTCCATAATAAAGAACTAGCTAACCGGTTGTTCCTTAAAGGTCGTTATTAACGGTCTGTCCCCAACACAGGCGTCCCTCAGGAGTCTCTTCGTGGAACAAATCCCTTTTTATTTTATATAAATGATAAAGGCATACTGCGATCGTTTGTGAATATCTATGCTGGTGATACAGCAGTATATTGGTGCACCACGGGAAATCTAGATAACTAAAAATTGGCAGCTGATCTTATATCCGACTTATCGCTAACGTCTCAATGGAAAAAAAACTGACCGGATTCCTTCAATAGCTTGAAAACCAATGTAGCTATATTACATCATCGCTGATTGAACTTGGATCTACCACCAGTCACGATGAATAGGTGTCCTCTCAACGAGGCCCGTGCCTTGAGCGTCAATTGTATCTTAAACTCAAACTAGAGTTCACTATTCGTAAATATGATCTATGGAATCATTTTTCGAAATAGGAAGTACGACCCACCTTCATATTGTAAAATAAAAGAAGAGATCCGAGAAATAGAAGCTGGTTGGTTCATGTTAATGATGAATTTTTTCATGTGAAGAATCGAATGGAAAAAATGTAGTTTATTCAGTTGTACTTTCATTTGAACTAAAAAGAAATTATTTTAGTTTTCATCTGTGGAGGCGAATTATTAGATAATTTCATATCAGAAACGAAATATACGATATATTTTCATTCACTCACTATCTTTATTCATGAAAATACATATTTTTAAAGATGTGATATACATCGACTGTTTTCCATTTAAATAAGTGTTATTTAGTGAGATTATTTTTTTATTACGAATAACTAATATATTATTATATTTGGTCGAGCTAGCTCGGACATTCATGACTCTACTACGCCAAACACCATGGTCCTGCATCAAGGTCGTAAGGTCATTCTGTGTCTTGTAGCTCGTCAATGTAGGTGATTGCTGGGCAACCAAGCAGGCTTGATTTATGGCTAGGTGTTCAGAGGAATAGATCACTCGCGAGCTCTTGTTTTTCTCGCCTGCAGTTTTCTGCAATGTGCATTCAGCGTTCGATTAAGACTGTAGAAATATCAGGGATGCGTCCATAGAGCTGTGATTTATTTGGCTTTAACTACGCGAATTTCAGTAGAATGTATTTCGAGACATTTTGTATTGACCCTTGCTGGTTGAAGCCTATGAATTCAGTTTCAGATTCATTGGCGAAGTGTTCAGTACCGTTGGCGGCATTTTCTAGATGATGTAGGAGAACTGTGGTATTGGTAATGGGGTATGCAGTGATTACTAGTTCATCGACATAGTAAATATCTGTCAGCTTTTTTGCAGGGTATCCTCTTGAGAATCTTGGTTATAAAGTAAAATCTAGATGATGTTTGTCGAGAGAAGTTCTCAATACGTTGAGAGTCCAATTATTCAGCGGATGACTTCTCTGTACTGCCCAGATCACGGACGAAACACCTTCTTAACATCTTCGAGGTGGTTGTTATCAATACGTCTCGTCCGACAGAGTGTAGGCAGAAGGAACTGAAACACAAACTGACAGTTTTCGGCGAGTGTTTGACTCGTTCTGGGCAATTTAAATTTTTTTCCCTTCCCACTTGTCTTCTTTAGACTTATTGTAAGGAGGTTTGTTTCCTTTCAAAAGTTTATCTTAATTCCGACGATTTTGTTTCTTCTGTGAAATCGTCGGGCGAAATATATATATATATATATGTTTAAAGGGTGTTTCATTAAGACAGATCAAAGTCAGTAGTAAATAAATCAGTGCTATTGGTGAATATTTATTTATTTCTCTATTGGATAATGTTATTTAAATCATGGCCATTACGGGTGAAATATAATATAGCCCAAATGTCCGCTAGATGCTTAAACTTAATTCACATTTGAAATCGCTTTATATATATATATATATATATATATATATATATATGTGTGTGTGTGTGTGCGTGTATGTGTGTGTGTATATATATATATGTACATATATATATATATATATATATATATATATATATATATATATATATATATATATATATATATATATATACCTATGTTGATTTGTCTCATGAAAAATATGCTTCGGCAACTTTTTGTTTTTCCCTACGGAAGATAATTCAGATTCCATTGATAAGTGTTTCTGAGACAGGTTTATTTGTTCGGTTGTGTTTGGTTTTGGACGTCAATAAAATATACTTGATAATACGTTTACGTTAATAGTTTTTTGATGGAAACTATCTTTTGAACAGTAATCAATGCAGGTCAACCAACAACTTAAAACAGTTTTCGAATTGTTAAGATATCTCTCATATAAGAACAATTTGAAAATACATGATTATATTGAGATAGATGAGAGATAGATAGACGGACTTTGTCATCATTTTTCCAAACGGGAAGTATCACCCACCTTCGATTGTTAAAATAAATGGAGAGATACGGGAAATCGAAACTGGTTGTTTCATGTTAATGATGAATTTTTTCATGTGAAGAATCGAATGGAAATTTTTGGTTGTTTCAGTTGTACTTTCATTTGGCGTAAAATAAAAATGAATTCTATTTTTCGTCTGTGGAGACGACTTGTTAGATAATTTCAAATCATAAATGAAAGTTCAACAAGGTGGATGTGAGATTTTGACGTCGATGTAATCGTTGATATGCTTCAGTTAATCTACTTGAGAGGAAAATAAACTGGCTGATAAATAAATACAGACATACTTACAAGCACGCATTTACAATATAAACATTTCGCTTTGGGTAATAATCATATATTTAAGCGTTTACAATGTGGTGTATAAACATGTGACTGGTTGTTACTTTTATGAGTTATGCTGTGGGATCTGTTTTGGGGATTATGTTGGCGATTGTGGGGGCACCTTTGCGGCGTGAGTTTATGATTATCGGTGCTAATCTGGTTGAATATTTCTACAGAATTCGATCCTTACGTTTAACTCTGTGCAAAAGCCGACATTCAGTAATCCAACAAGTGTTGAGCTGTCATAAATTCGAGCAATATATCTCCGGACATTTTTCAATTTAATATTGAGAACATGAGGTAATAAATCGGCAAAATATTTGTGTATATGGAAAAAATATTTACCCGGAAATTATCCACCGCATCTGTTCCTGGGTTATTTCAATCTTTCAGTTATTTTCATAACGTATTGTACTTTTATATCTCAAACGTTGTTCCATTCTTGTTTCTCTGTCTTTCAATGTTTCTGTTCGGTGTTTTTAATTCATTTTGAGCGATTGCTGCCTTTCTCTGATTTCCCCATTTCATTTCGCTCGTTTCAAATTTTTCGCATTGTGTCAGTTGAAGAATCCGAAGGAAAATCCTTTGTCCATTCAGTTGTCCATTCACCGGAAGTAAAAACACGGAGTTTCGTTTCGAATAAGTGCGTGACTTTTTAGTATGTCAAATTTACACAGTGCGTGTGGGAGAATTTGTGTGTGTGTGTGTGTGTGTGTGCTTGCGTGCGTATGCGTGCGTGCGTGCACGCGCATGAGTGAGTGTTTCTGGATGCCCTTATCAATGAATGACTCTTTCCTCGTTTCTAATCGATGCCAAGTGAAGTATATCGCTGATTTTCAATGAATGATCGCAAATGCCTCTGTGTGAATTGATGTACATGGACATCGTTTTACAGTTAAAATATTATTTGCGGATTTAAATTGTTTTTCGCTTATGAAAAATCATGATGGGCTGTAAAACGAAAATTTAATTCTGAGACGAAAATATTTTAATACTTCCGATAATATGATAACGAGGCTGAATTGTAATGGAATATCGGTGAGGAAAGTATAAAAAATCTGAAGCACTTACTACAGTAAAAAATCCAAGTTTTTCCTGGTTCAATTACCATATTAGAATCAAATAGTTTCTGAGATAAAGTGTAAATTCCAATTAAAAAATGGATTTATTGTAGAAGACGGAAATACAAAGGTGGAAACAGTACAGATATATTTTCTATTTAAAAAATTAAGACATTTAGATCAAAAATGCAAGAAAAGAAAAGAAAAGGAAATTAAAAAACACATTTCGTTGATAAACAGATTTATTTTCCATTCCATCATTCGTACAGTTAGAAAGAGATGTTGATTGAAATGAAGAAAAATAATTCATGTTTTTTAAAATTATAAATGATTCTAAATATAAATTGTATTAAAATGGTACGTTTATACAATTTGATCCTTGAATAAACATATAGAAAAATACATCTGAAGTCGAAAACGCTTCCACATTGATGAAATGACACACATGTGTCATTGATATCTGTGTTTATATACACATTTCTAAAGACCATCCGACATTGCGGTCAGTGTTTGTTGAATGAACTGTAATTGATTATATGACATGTCTAATGTTAGCATGGTTAACCATCGGCCGTACAGTATTGGGAGTTTTGGGGGCACAACGAGTTGACTGTCCATATCAGCGTTTGTCAGGTCAGAATCTGAAAGCTGTAAAATAAAAAAAAATGCACATGAATACTTCCCATAACAAAGAAACGTCATCGGAGATCTTCATGTCAACAAATGTTAGGCTGTGAAATATTTTCCATTTTCTATATCAATCCGTTCCATTATTTTGAGAAAGAAATGAAGATAGATAAAACGTCTTCAAAATAATGAGATGTAAGAAAATATATAAATAATTTTCGGATATAATGAACTTACCGGCAGTTGTAGAAGGAGCTTCAAGTTTTCCATGTAAGTATAAGTCATGTTAAGATTGCAATAAAAGATGGCGTCATTGGTTTCAGGAAGAGTGGCACAGAATTTCGGAAAATGACATTCGAGTTCGATTTTTCTTGCAGGCTCACATACAATGTTATATTCGATATCCAAATGTTGTTTTATCAGATTCAAATATTGATTGACTGCTCGACTCATGTTGCTTAAAGCTTCCTGGAATAGAAACAGATGAACATGTGAAATTTTAAAATCTTAATTAATGAAAGATATCTTAATTACTTTCCGAAGATTTTGACGTAGAAATGAGCGGCTGGCAATTAGTGAAATATTAAAAGTTTATTAATATTGATTGAGTGTTTCAGAAAATGATATATTTTAATTTTTTCATTTAAACAGTAAATTGAATTTTGGAAAATTATTTGTATTTTCAGAATTAAAATAAAGACTAAAATTCAAGAAGGAATTTGAAAATTACCTGGACAGATATGACGTCCTGAAAATTTAATTTACTTTCCATAATCACCTTTGGCATTTGTGAATCAACTCTGGTCTTCAGCACGCTGATGAATTCGTTGCAGTCGGTTGTGAAGAATCGTGGAACGTGTTTACACTACAAAAAACACAGAAGCAAATATTTCATATATCTTTTCCAGTAAGATTTTTTAGCATTGAAATCAGAGATGAAATATAAAAACTCAACGGTCAATTTTTAAACATTAATAAATCTGGAAACATATTATATAATTATAACGCATATTATATAAAAATCTATGATCTATCTATTATAACGCATATTACATAAAAATGTAAAATTATTGATCAATTTTTATTATCTCAAATGAACGAAGACTGGAATTAATTTATGAAATTTAATTATAAGATTCTAGGGGCAAAGATGATTCCGTGAAATCTTAATAAGAAAAGGAAACACTTACATAACTTTGAAATGTATAGTTTATTGCCGTCAATGCCAATGTGTTGATTTGTGAAGCTAAATGTATGTTTCTTTTTAAGTCTTCCCTGTTTGTTTCATTTCTAGTCGACGTTGGTGCCCCTTGGATGAAATACGCAAACGCAGCCAATATAACCAGAACCGTGGCAGAATAATTCCTGACAAGATACACTGGAAGAAAGAAAAGAGAAAAATCATCAAGAAACTGTCAAAGAGATAAATAACTTATAAATACGAAACGTTTTTATAATATCATCAATAAAATTCAATTGAAAAACTAACAAGACACGTGTCGAACACTTACTTATTCTTTCAGTATACAATATTAAAGATGATACGGTCAATATGATTTTCTTTTACAGCACGATGTGATCGGATATATTTGACTCAGGCAGTTGATGAAAGATACAAGCCGATTAGTTGCTGGAAAGCAAGTATTGTTAAAACAATTCTTTCGAGCGGAGAACTTTACAGATCAATTCATAAGATCACAATGTTTGTAGTTGATGAAAACCTGTTCTTATATAGAGGACAGAACTGAAAAATCCATTGTCATATTTAGATTTTTGTGTGGAAGTGGTAACACTTTTCCAAAATTGACATATTGCCCACCCCCGTATATAAAAGTAAAAGAAGAACGTTTTAATGCCAAACTGATTCAGGATGTTAACGATGACTTTGTCAACTAAAAAGCAGTTGGAAAACTTTCATGTTTTCAGTTGCACTTTCGTCGATAGAAAAATACAGATTTTAGTTTCAAGTGTGGAGGCGAATTGTTACGAGAATTTCCTATCACAAAGTTGTACAATGGGAGTGGTAGATTTTGCGATTGCTGAAATCTCGGCCATGTTTCAGTTGACCTAGATTAACTAATATCAAAGCAGAGAAACCTATCTGAGAAAGTCTTCCATTTTTTTTAATTAAATACATATATACGTTTTTCATTGCACTTAATTTTACAATGATAAATCTCTTATTGTTTGTTTGTTTTTTTTTGTCTGTTGTAATAAATCGTTAAATTTTCTATTAATATTTTTTTGTTTTATAAATAATCTCCTACTTCCGATTATTGTTCTGAGTAAGTATTTTTTATAATTCAGAATATTTTCTTGTCTGTAATACCCCACAAATATATATATATATATATATATATATATATATATATATATATATATATATATATATATATATATATATATATATATATATCGTCATTTCGACAACATAACTCAAATGTCCTAAAACTTAATTACGTTTCTACCTTTATGAATACGACAACTTATCTTGATTCCTCTGACAGGTACAATAAGTGCTTAAATATTTACTAGTATTTTCTTTATATCAATATCTTTATCATAGTTTATTTAGTCTTGTCGAATTTTCAAACTAGTTCCATTGAATGTCTCTCTTTGGAGATTACGTCACAGTATGTTTCATTAATACACCAGCATGTTTTTCGCCGCATTCTTGTTTTCTTATTTATATTGTGATCCAGAGGTTTTCATTTCTTTATAATTCTGAATATTTTGTTCTTGTTAACACACACACACACACACACACAGATATAGATATATATACATCTACATATATATATATATATATATATATATATATATTATATATATATATATATATATATAATACATACATAAACATATTGCCGCTTCGAGAACTTATAACAAAATATTACGAAGTCAAAATACCCAAAACTGATATAATCATAATTTTATTTCTACCTTTATGAATATGACAACTTACCTTGATTCCTACAGACAGGTACAATATGTATTTAAATATTTACTAGTATATCCTTCATATCAATGTCTTTATTATTATTGTTTCTTGTCGATTTTCAAACCACTTCCATTGAATGTCTCTCTTTGGAGATGACGTCACTGTATGTTGCATTAATTCCCCAGAATATTGTTCCATAATAATAATGTAATATTTCGACGCATTTTCTATTAATATTTGTTTCTTTTTGTAAATAGTCTCATACTTCCGATTATTCTTCTGAATAACTTTTTTTATAATTCTAAATATTTTCTTGAAGGTACGCGTTTATTGTAAAGTGTTTTAGTAATATGGCTTCTTTCGATATTTTTTATTCAAGAGGAAACGAATGAGAAAGCAATGGTCCTTATTTCCTCTGCAAGTGAAACCAAACTTTAAGCACCTATTGTTAAATTGGAATGAATGTTTTTGCACGCGCCGTTTCGAGTACTTATAAAAAATATTACGATAGTAACTCGAAAGACCTAAAATTGATATAAACCTAAATTTATTTCTACCTTTATGAATACGAAAACCTACCTGAATTCCACCGCCAGGTAAAAACTTCTTTTATGTGCCATGTCCCTTCAGGACGCAGGCGATAATGGCTCTCTATTTCTTCCTGTCCCGTGTAGTTGTCAATAAGTTTGATCTTTTTGTTATTTCTCGCAGATTATGTTCTGCCGTAAAGTACATCAGGCGATGCCTTCCCTTCTCCCTCTTTTGTCTGTCCCCCCTGTGAGTATCAGATTCTCCAAGCCATACCTTCTCATTACTTGTCGCAGAAATTTCAGCTACCTCGTCCTGATGTAAATTATAAGTTTTCTCTTTGTTTGCATCCTCTCGAAAATCTCGACGCAGCTAACATTTTCGGTCCGTGATATCCTCAGCATCCTTCTGTAGAACCATACCCCTGCTGCCTCGAGTCTCTTCATCTTTGAGGAGACGGTCAAACATTCGCTGCCATAAAGGAGGACAGAGATCACGTCGCAGTTTGGTACTCTTTTCTTTGTTACCAACGAAATCCTCCTCTCTCGTAATTCTCGAATATGTCAAGGGTGGTGAGCAGTTCCGACAGATCTTTGTGTCGTAATTTGTCCAATGCCTTTGCGTAGTCGATAAAACACAGGTGCACCTTCTTCTGCATTTGTATCGTTCTTTCTGATAACATTCTGAGCATGAATATCCCGTTCCTTGTTCCAGTGTCTTTAACGAACCCGCACTGTTGTTGTCCTATCTCTGGCCTGATTCTGCTGCGCGCTCTATTCATCAGAATACGGATGATGAGGTTTGTTATGTGGCTCATAGGCTGATTGTTCCGCGGATTTCACATTTATTTGCGCCTGGTACGTCTTTAACTATTTACTAGTATTTCCCTTATATCAATGTCTTTATTATTATCATTTATTCCGTCTTCTCGAATGTTCAAACCAATTACATTGAATGTCTCTCTATGGAGATTACGTCACAGTATGTTTCTTTAATACATCAGCATGTTTTACGCCGGATTCTTTCTGATTTTTATTTATACTGTGGTCCAAAGATTCCCATTTCTTTCACGGATCTCCTGTTCTTCCAAATGATACCGAAGACATTTCTGGATTATTCAAAGTACATTAATAATTATAATGATATGTATATATATATATATATATATATATATTTATATATATATATATATATATATATATATATATATATATATAAAGAGAGAGAGAGAGAGAGAGAGAAGTAGATAATAATTTAAATATTTGAATTCTAGCGTTGAGACCTGCCCGTTCGAATATGATATAACCGATACAATACAGTTTTCTCACTACTATACATTTATTTTGTCTTGGAGTTTTATTTGTAATGAAAGACAATTACAGCCTGACGATGAGAACATGAAGTTTTCGCAGGTACTTGCTGCTCTAAAATTACACCTGATCCATCTAACAACAAGTTTATACGTATGGATCGCGTCATTCACTGGGCTGTCAGTAAGTTAATGCTTATATTAAGCGAAGAGAATTCGCCATTAATTCAATTAATATTACTAATTGATTCATTGTATAATTACCTCTTTATAATATAAAATATTTGCTACCCTATATAATACGTTTATATACATATATATATATATATATATATATATATATATATATATATATATATATATATATATATATATATATATATGTATATATATATAGTTATTTTATATACGTAAAATGCATCTATTGGATGCTTCGGTACACATCATTAGTGTGTTTCAAACCGAGGTTCATAAACTGTCTCGGGTTTTTCAACATCATACCCACTCTCTACGGTGACCCAACCGGTACTAATTGGGTATCGCCTTGTGTATCTTCCGTGAGCTACAAGTTTTTATATCTTCCCGAACACACGCTGCGACTCCTCTCGGGGCAATTTATGGTACAGCCTCGAATAACTCCCGGTTCACCTGCAATCTGCGCTCTTCTATAAAAAAGGAAGCAAAGGCAACCACATTTTTCTATTTGGTAAGGAACATGTCGTCATGCTCGGCGTGAAGTGGTAAGTAACGATTTGTTTCCCTCATTTTGAGACATATACACATACATGTACACACACGGAAACGCGCTCAAGAATCACATTCTACTTAGTCTTGTACCATTTCCATTCATAAATGTCATCCGCCCGAAGGAAAAAAAATCTCCTCCTTCCTAATTTTTATTCTTTGACCATCCTCCTGTATGAGTTACACACACGCACACACATATCAACACCGACACACATACACACACATACCACCCTACACATCTAAATATAACATACCGTAACCCTGGTAGGTGAAAAATAGGTGCTAGATCTTAGCCAGAGGTCACCCGTAGGTAACAATGGTTCGGGGTACCCTAATTCTGTCCCCTAGTCGTGACTCCATTTTCGGGTGTAGTTTTAAGTCATACCCAAGATACACGCCCCCCTCCGAAGTCATTAATAAACAATAAAATATTATCAAACAAACCTTCCTTTCATTTCCTTACTGACTGCCAATCACTTGATCTTTTCACACATAGCCATCTAGAGGGTTCTTCTTCCCATGGTATTGAGCGAATAGCCTTTGTTTTCGCCCAAATCTGTTACACATAATTTTAGCAACATCTTACATAGTGACCGCCCAACAAAGCAACCCCGTCTTTTACATTCCTCTGCAATCTGTAAATATTTCCCATGCTACCTTTCGTGGGCTCCGTCCATATTTCCTTCCCAAGGGACTGTTTTAATTCTAACATGACGATTGGGCTGGGTCTTTTCAGAATAAAGAATCATGTCTGGACGAAGCTTAGTTTGTATTATTTCCACTGGAAATTTGACCTGATTGCCTATATCTATTCTCATTTGGATGTTTTCTTCTTCGATGTTTTTACTTTTGCCCCGGCCCTGACATATGTTATCGTCATCATATTCGGTTCATATCTGTTTTAGTCTTCTTGAGCATCTATCTATCTATCTATCTATCTATCTATCTATCTATCTATCTATCTATCTATCTATCTATCAAAAGTGCACTTTACATTTTTATAGATTTTTTTCTCGTGTATGAAAAATAAGTTTTGGGACTATGTATATGTCGAAATTGTTGAAATGACTGTTTTTAACCGGGTAGTTTCGGCTCATTTATTTATACTTTTCCTAGATCTGGGTTGGGTAATTTGCTGAGATGTAGGTATATGGTTAATTTCCGAATACTACCATTACTTTATATATATATATATATATATATATATATATATATATATATATATATATATATATATATATATATATATACATATATATATATAAATATATATAAATATATATATATATATATATATATATATATATATATATATATATCACCCATTTTTATTTTATTGAATGTAAATGAATGTTCCATCGTCCTGTTACAGAGTTTTAATCGTCAGAAAATCAGACTTGAATGGAATGTTTGAAACAGGTGTTGTTTAGAAGGTCACATCAGTAGGACACTATAATCTGATTGGTTGAGAGAAGCCACACCTTTTCTAATTTCAACGTCAGTGATACATTTGACCGATAAAGCAGTGTTTACTACTCATGAATGATCATCGCGTACTACTGTCGTGGTACATTCTATAAAAGAAAGTAATATGATAACGCGTGTAAATAAAATCAGTTATTGTTCGTCTATTTATTTCCCCTTGTCTTCATCTCCTGTAAAGTGGATTATTTACCAATGCATATATATATATATTTATATATATATATATATGTTATGTATATATATATATATATATATATATATATAAAGTGGATGATTTACCTATGCATATATATATATATATATATATATATATTTATGTTATACACACACACACATATATATATATATATATATATATATATATATATATATATATATATATATATATATATATACATATATATATATATACATACATTTGACTCAGATTAAATATAAATAAAAACACGACATTCCTACACTGAGTTAAAGAGTTTTAATCTTCAGAAAATCAAACTTTAATGATTTAAAACGGTATTGTTTAAAAGGGCAAGACTGTTGGATACTATAATCTGATTGGATGAGCAAAGCCACACCTTTACTTATTTCAACGTCAGTCACACGTGTAGCTGATAAAGCAATGTTTACTAATCAGGGATAAACATCGCTTACTACGTTTTCATCTGTCTTGTTCGTTTCACTGATTACTGTTTGCTTACTTTCTGAAAAGCAAAATAAAAGTATAGTTTATGCAAATTGAAACAGATATTTTTCAATTAATATCAGTGTATTTATTTCCACTTGTTTTATCTTCTGTAAAATGAATGACTTGTCATTATGAATGTTTTTTTTTTTGAAAATACTATTCAATATCTATCACAAGGAGTAATGTCGTTTCTCTATTAGGATATTCTCTACCGCTTCCAAAAGCTGTAAGAAATCTTTGGAAAATGCAACGTGTTCTTATGGACAAACGGTCCAGGTCAAGTTTGGTAACAAACCAATTATATCTAGAGAGTTCTAGAAGTTCACCAATCGGGTTATTAATAAAGACAAAGCATCTGTGTCGACAATTTTAATTGGGCCTGCGGTCATATCATCATCGTCAGAGTAAGGCGAGGCTCTTCGCCTCAACCTTTACACTTAACTCAACATTATAAGACACTGGGTCTCGTCTTCCTCACTTCCCCCGCCCCACTGAACACAATCTCAGTACTATTTTTATTACGGCCCTGGAAGTCGCCAGTTTTATCAAAATCATGACCCTATGAATGCCACCGGTTCAGACAAAAAGATTCATTGGTTGTGCTTAAGAATATCGACCCGAAAATATTCTCGATCTTAGCGAAGTTATTTTTCCGCTGCTTGAAAGAGAAATATTTCCCAACTTTTTGGAAGGTGTCAAGCATATACCCGGTTTTCAAAAATGGAGTAGAGCGTCCACCCTACTCTCAGAATAGACACAGCAGTCTCCTCAGCGGCATTAGCAAGGTTGTTTAAGGCTATAACCAACAAGAAGTTTGTTGATCACCTGAATAAAAACATCTTGAGCGACAAGTATTACGGATTTCGATAGGCCCGATCCATTGATGATGTCATGACTACCATTACTCACGGAATCAGTGAGTCAGTGGACAACAAATACATCTCAAAGACTATTGCATTAGACATTTCAAAGTTGTAGCCCAAATGATTGATGTTGAAACTTTGTAACTATGGAAGGGCTGAAAGAGACTTTTCCATAATAAAGAACTAGCTAACCGGTTGTTCCTTAAAGGTCGTTATTAACGGTCTGTCCCCAACAGAGGCGTCCCTCAGGAGTCTCTTCGTGGAACAAATCCCTTTTTATTTTATATAAATGATAAAAGCATACTGCGATCGTTTGTGAATATCTATGCTGGTGATACAGCAGTATATTGGTGCACCACGGGAAATCTAGATAACTAAAAATTGGCAGCTGATCTTATATCCGACTTATCGCTAACGTCTCAATGGAAAAAAAAACTGACCGGATTCCTTCAATAGCTTGAAAACCAATGTAGCTACATTACATCATCGCTGATTGAACTTGGATCTACCACCAGTCACGATGAATAGGTGTCCTCTCAACGAGGCCCGTGCCTTGAGCGTCAATTGTATCTTAAATTCAAACTAGAGTTCACTACTCGTAAATATGATCTATGGAATCATTTTTCGAAATAGGAAGTATCACCCACCTTCATATTGCGAAATAAAAGAAGAGATGCGGGAAGTAGAAGCTGGTTGCTTCAGGTTAATGATGAATTTTTTCGTGTGAAGAATCGAATGGAAAAAATGTAGTTTATTCAGTTGTACTTTCATTTGAACTAAAAAGAAATTATTTTAGTTTTCATCTGTGGAGGCGAATTATTAGATAATTTCATATCAGAAACGAAATATACGATATATTTTCATTCACTCACTATCTTTATTCATGAAAATACATATTTTTAAAGATGTGATATACATCGACTTTTTTCCATTTAAATAAGTGTTATTTAGTGAGATTATTTTTTTATTACGAATAACTAATATATTATTATATTTGGTCGAGCTAGCTCGGACATTCATGACTCTACTACGCCAACCACCATGGTCCTGCATCAAGGTCGTAAGGTCATTCTGTGTCTTGTAGCTCGTCAATGTAGGTGATTGCTGGGCAACAAGCAGGCTTGATTTATGGCTAGGTGTTCAGAGGAGTAGATCACTCGCGAGCTCTTGTTTTTCTCGCCTGCAGTTTTCTGCAATGTGCATTCAGCGTTCGATTAAGACTGTAGAAATATCAGGGATGCGTCCATAGAGCTGTGATTTATTTGGCTTTAACTATGCGAATTTCAGTAGAATGTATTTCGAGACATTTTGTATTGACCCTTGCTGGTTGAAGCCTATGAATTCAGTTTCAGATTCATTGGCGAAGTGTTCAGTACCGTTGGCGGCATTTTCGAGATGATGTAGGAGAACTGTGGTATTGGTAATGGGGTATGCAGTGATTACTAGTTCATCGACATAGTAAATATCTGTCAGCTTTTTTGCAGGGTATCCTCTTGAGAATCTTGGTTATAAAGTAAAATCTGGATGATGTTTGTCGAGAGAAGTTCTCAATACGTTGAGGGTCCAATTATTCATCGGATGACTCTGTACTGCACAGATCTCGGACGAAACACCATCTTAACATCTTCGAGGTGGTTGTTATCAATACGTCTCGTCCGACAGTGTCTTGGCAGAAGGAACTGAAACACAAACTGACAGTTTTCGGCGAGTGTTTGTCTCGTTCTTGGCAACTTTAAATTTGTTCCCTTCCCACTTGTCTTCTTTAGACTTATTGTAAGGAGGTTTGTTTCCTTTCAAAAGTTTATCTTAATTCCGACGATTTTGTTTCTCCTGTCAATTCGTCGGACGAAAGGTACCTAAAGTTTCTATTTTTAATCGAGCCGGATCTTTTGTATCTGATATTTTTGATTGATAAAATGTTCCCTGTGTTAAGAATACATATATATATATATATATATATATATATATATATATATATATATATATATATATATATGTTTAAAGGGTGTTTCATTAAGACAGATCAAAGTCAGTAGTAAATAAATCAGTGCTATTGGTGAATATTTCTTTATTTCTCTATTTGATAATGTTATTTAAATCATGGACATTACGGGTGAAAAATAATATAGCCCAAATGTCCGCTAGATGCTTAAACGTAATTCACATTTGAAATCGGTTCAAGTTATTGGAACACGCTTTATATATATATATATATATATATATATATATATATATATATATATATATATATATATATATATATATATATATGTGTGTGTGTGTGTGTATATATATATATATATATATATACATAAATATATATATATATATATATATATATATATATATATATATATATATATATATATATATATATATATATATATATATATATATATATATATATATATATGTGTGTGTGTGTGTGTGTGTATATATATGTATGTATATACAGATGTTGATTTGTCTCATGAAAAATATGCTTCGGCAACTTTTTGTTTTTCCCTACGGAAGATAATTCAGATTCCATTGATAAGTGTTTCTTAGACAGCTTTATTTGTTCGGTTGTGTTTAGTTTTGGACGTCAATAAAATATACTTGATAATACGTTTACGCTAATAGTTTTTTGATGGAAACTATCTTTTGAACAGTAATCATTGCAGGTCAACTAACAACTTAAAACAGTTTTCGAATTGTTGAGATATCTCTCATATAAGAACAATTTGAAAATACATGATTATATTGAGATAGATGAGAGATAGATAGACGGACTTTGTCATCATTTTTCCAAACGGGAAGTATCACCCACCTTCGATTGTTAAAATAAATGGAGAGATACGGGAAATCGAAACTGGTTGTTTCATGTTAATGATGAATTTTTTCATGTGAAGAATCGAATGGAAATTTTTGGTTGTTTCAGTTGTACTTTCATTTGGCGTAAAATAAAAATGAATTCTATTTTTCGTCTGTGGAGACGACTTGTTAGATAATTTCAAATCATAAATGAAAGTTCAACAAGGTGGATGTGAGATTTTGACGTCGATGTAATCGTTGATATGCTTCAGTTACTCTACTTGAGAGACAATTAAACTGGCTGATAAATAAATACAGACATACTTACAAGCACGCATTTACAATATAAACATTTCGCTTTGGGTAATAATCATATATTTAAGCGTTTACAATGTGGTGTATAAACATGTGACTGGTTGTTAATTTTATGAGTTACGCTGTGGGATCTGTTTTGGGGATTATGTTAGCGATTGTGGGGGCACCTTTGCGGCGTGAGTTTATGATTATCGGTGCTAATCTGGTTGAATATTTCTACAGAATTCGATCCTTACGTTTAACTCTGTGCAAAAGCCGACATTCAGTAATCCAACAAGTGTTGAGCTGTCATAAATTCGAGCAATATATCTCCGGACATTTTTCAATTTAATATTGAGAACATGAGTAAATAAATCGGCAAAATATTTGTGTATATGGAAAAAATATTTACCCGGAAATTATCCACCGCATCTGTTCCTGGGTTATTTCAATCTTTCAGTAATTTTCATAACGTATTGTACTTTTATATCTCAAACGTTGTTCCATTCTTGTTCCTCTGTCTTTCAGTGCTTCTGTTCGGTGTTTTTAATTCATTTTGAGCGATTGTTACCTTTCACTGATTTCACCATTTCATTTTGTTTGTTTCAAATTTTTCGCATTGTGTCAGTTGAAGAATCCGAAGGAAAATCCTTTGTCCATTCAGTTGTCCATTCACCGGGAGTAAAAACACGGAGTTTCGTTTCGAATGAGTGAGTGACTTTTTAGTAAGTCAAATTTACACAGTGTGGGTGTGAGAATTTGTGTGTGTTTGTGTTTGTGTGTGTGTGTGTGTGTGTGTGTGTGTGTGCGCGCGCGCGCGCGTGTGTGTGCTCACGCGCGTGAGTGAGTGTTTCTGGATTCCCTTATCAATGAAAGACTCTTTCCTCTTTTCTAATCGATGCCAAGTGAATTATATCGTTGATTTTCAATGAATGAACACTAAAGCCTCTCCGTGGATTGATGAACATGGGCATTGTTTTACAGTTAAATTATGATTTGCGCATTTAAATTGTTTTTCGCTTATGAAAAATCATGATGGGCTGTAAAACGAAAATTTAATTCTGAGACGAAAATATTTTAATACTTCCGGTAATATGATAACGAGGCTGAATTTTATAGGAAGTTCGGTGAGGAAAGTAAAAAATATCCAAGTTTTTCCTGGTTCAGTTAACATATAAGAATCAAATAGTTTCTGTGATAAAGTGTAAATTCCACTTAAAAAATGAATTTTATTGTAAAAGACGGAAATACAAAGGTGAAAACACGACAGACATTTTTTATATTTTCAAAAATAAAAACATTTCAGATCAAAAATGCAAGAAAATAAAAGGAAATAAAAGGAAATTAAAAAACACATTTCGTTGATAAACAGATTTATTTTCCTTTGAAACATTCATACAGGTAGAAAGGGATGTTGATTGAAATGAAGAAAAAAAAATCAATATTTTTAAAAATTATAAATGATTCTAAATATAAATTGTATTAAAATGGTAGGTGTATACAATTTGATCCTTGAATAAACATATAGAAAAAATATATCTGAAGTCGAAAACGCTTCCACATTGATGAAATGACACACATGTGTCATTGATATATGTGTTTACATACACATTTCTAAAGACCATCCGACATTGCGGTCAGTGTTTGTTGAATGAACTGTAATTGATTATATGACATGTCTAATGTTAGCATGGTTAACCATCGACGGTACAGTACTGGGAGTTTTGGGGGCACAACGAGTTGACTGTCAATATCAGCTTTTGTCAGGTCAGAATCTGAAAGCTGTAAAATAAAAAAAAATGTACATGAATACTGCCCATAACAAAGAAACGTCATCGGAGATCTTCATCTCAGCAAATGTTAGGCTGTGAAATATTTTCCATTTTCTATATCAATCCTTTCCATTATTTTGAGAAAGAAATGAAGATAGATAAAACGTCTTCAAAATAATGAGATGTAAGAAAATATATAAATAATTTTCGGATATAATGAACTTACCGGCAGTTGTAGAAGGAGCTTCAAGTTTTCCATGTAAGTATAAGTCATGTTAAGATTGCAATAAAAGATGGCGTCATTGGTGTCAGGAGGAGTGGCACAGTATTTTGGAAAATGACATTCGAGTTCGATTTTTCTTGCAGGCTCACACACAATGTTATATTCGATATCCAAATGTTGTTTTATCAGATTCAAATATTGATTGACTGCTCGACTCATGTTGCTTAAAGCTTCCTGGAATAGAAACAGATAAACATGTGAAATTTTAAAATCTTAGTTAATGAAAGATATCTTAATTACTTTCCGAAGATTTTGGCGTAGAAGTGTTTCAGAAAATGATATATTTTTATTTTTTCATTTAAACAGTAAATTGAATTTTTGAAAATTATTTGTATTTTGAGAAATATAATGAAGACTAAAATTCAAGAAGGAATTTGAAAATTACCTGGACAGTTATGACGTCCTGAATATTTAATTTACTTTCCATGATCACCTCTGGCATTTGTGAATCAACTCTGGTCTTTAGCATGCTGACGAATTCGTTGCAGTCGGTTGTGAAGAATCGTGGAACGAGTTTACACTACAAAAAACACAGAAGCAAATATTTCATATATCTGTTCTAGTAAGATTTTTTAGCATTGAAATCAGAGATGAAATATAAAAACTCAACGCTCAATTTTTAGAACATTAATAAATCTGGAAACACATATTATATAATTATAACGCATAATATATAAAAATCTATGATCTATCCATTATAACGCATATTACATAAAAATCTATGTAAAATTATTAATCAATTTTTTTATCTCAAATGAACGAAGACTGGAATTAATTTATGAAATTTAATTATAAAATTTGAGGCGAAAAGATGATTCCGTGAAATCTTAATAAGAAAGAGAAACACTTACATAACTTTGAAATGTATAGTTTATTGCCGTCAATGCCAATGTGTTGATTTGTGAAGCTAAATGTATGTCTCTTTTTAAGTCTTGCCTGTTTGTTTCATTTCTAATCGACGTTGGTGCCCCTTGGATGAAATACGCAAACGCAGCCAATATAACCAGAACCGTGGCAGAATAATTCCTGACAAGATACACTGGAAGAAAGAAAAGAGAAAAATCATCAAGAAACTGTCAAAGAGATAAATAAATTATAAATACGAAACGTTTTTATAATATCATCAATAAAATTCAATTGAAAAACTAACAAGACACGTGTCGAACACTTACTTATTCTTTCAGTATACAATATTAAAGATGATACGGTCAATATGATTTTCTTTTACAGCACGATGTGATCGGATATATTTGACTCAGGCAGTTGATGAAAGATACAAGCCGATTAGTTGCTGGAAAGCAAGTATTGTTAAAACAATTCTTTCGAGCGGAGAACTTTACAGATCAATTCATAAGATCACAATGTTTGTAGTTGATGAAAACCTGTTCTTATATAGAGGACAGAACTGAAAAATCCATTGTCATATTTAGATTTTTGTGTGGAAGTGGTAACACTTTTCCAAAATTGACATATTGCCCACCCCCGTATATAAAAGTAAAAGAAGAACGTTTTAATGCCAAACTGATTCAGGATGTTAACGATGACTTTGTCAACCCGAAAGAAGTTGGAAAACTTTCGTGTTTTCAGTTGCACTTTCGTCGATAGAAAAATACAGATTTTAGTTTCAAGTGTGGAGGCGAATTGTTACGAGAATATCCTATCACAAAGTTGTACAATGGTAGTGGTAGATTTTGCGATCGCTGAAATCTCGGCCATGTTTCAGTTGGCCTAGATTAACTGATATCAAAGCAGAGAAACCTATCTGAGAAAGTCGTCCATTTTGTAAAATTAAATACATATATACGTTTTTCATTGCGCTTAATTTTACAATGATAAATCTCTTATTGTTTGGTATTTTTTTGTCTTTTGTAATAAATCGTTACATTTACTATTAATATTTTTTTGTTTTATAAATAATCTCCTATTTCCGATTATTGTTCCGAGTAATTTTTTTTATAATTCTGAATATTTTCTTGTCTGTAATACCCCACAAATATATATATATATATATATATATATATATATATATATATATATATATTGTCGTCTCGACAACATAATTCAAAAGTCCTAAAACTTAATTATATTTCTACCTTTATGAATACGGCAACTTATCTTGATTCCTCTGACAGGTACAATATGTGCTTAAATATTTACTAGTATTTTCTTTATATCAATATCTTTATTATTGTTTATTTAGTCTTGTCGAATTTTGAAACTAGTTCCATTGGATGTCTCTCTTTGGAGATTACGTCACAGAATGTTTCATTAATAAACCAGCATGTTTTTCGCCGTATTCTTGTTTTCTTATTTATATTGTGATCCAGAGGTTTTCATTTCTTTATAATTCTGAATATTTTGTTCTTGTTAACACACACACACACACACACACACACACACACACACACACACACACACACACACACACACACACACACACACACACACACACACAGATATAGATATATATACATGTACACACACACACATATATATATATATATATATATATATATATATATATATATATATATATATATATATATATATATAATGAAGAGGTTATAATGGTTCCAACGAGAGAAATGTATGTATATTAAAAAGAAGAGAGGTACCGCAAACTTTTTTGGTTGTAATATGGTTTTTTAAAAAATATTATTCTCTATTTTTCATAGTTTTACAACACGTGTTTCTGGTCTCACGACCGTCTTCAGGTAAAGGGTGGAGATTAAAGATTGGAGATTAATAATATGTGGAAATCTCCACCGGTATCACGTAGTAGTTCAGGACTCTTTTCTTTGTTACCAACGAATTCCTCCTGTCGCGTAATACTCTGCCTAGCTTTTGGAATGCATCTTTGGCCGTCCCAATATGTTTTCGGTCCGCAGTGACGTACTTACCGTCCTCTCTCAAAACACTACCCAGATATTTAAATTTCCGAACGCACTTGATTTTAGTGTCCCCGACCTGTATCACGTAGTAGTTCAGGGATATTTTATTTGTTATCAACGAAATTCTCCTATCACGTAATACTCTGCCTAGCTTCTGGAATGTGACTTTGGCCATCCCAATACGTCTTCGAATTTCAGCGTCACACTTACCGTCCTCTGTCAAAACACTTCCCAGTTTCACAACTGCCACAGGTGAAAATGGAAAGTAAATTAAATTTTCAGGACGTCATATCTGTCCAGGTAATTTTCAAATTCCTTCTTGAATTTTGGTCTTTATTTTAATTCTGATAATATAAATAATTTTCCAACATTCAATTTACTGTTTAAGTGAAAAAATTAAAATGTATCATTTTCTGAAATATAGCATCAGTATGAAATAACTTTTAATATCTCACTAATTGTCGGCTGCTCATTCTGCGCAAAATTCTTTAGAAATTATCTATCATTGATTAAGATTTTAAAATTACACATGCTCATTTATTTGTATTCCAGGAGGCAATACTGTGACACCCAACCCTCCTCTGTCCTGGTCAGGGCACCACTTGTGACTCCCGTACTGGTCGCGGCGCACTTGTGACGTCGGTCCTTTGTGACGGGCTAACCCTGGGACATCGGTTGAAGTCTGGTTGGGTTCTAGCACCAACTTGTCGTATTCGGCTCGCTTCCAACGCCTGGTCACCGAAGCAACTGCTTTGATCTTGATTCAACCTACCCACGTTGTGATTTGATCTTAGGTTGACGAGATCAATCAGACGTCGGGCCGTAGTGCCAGCCGAATCCGGGTCAAGGTGATACTGCACAATAATGTAGACAAAAAAAACAAAAGCACAAACAACAACTTCAAGGCGAGCGACTGGTTAGGAATAGTGATTAATTTTATGTCGGTTTGTTGAGTTACAGGAGTGCGTCTCTCTCTTTCTCTCCCAGCCCGAAGAAAAAAAAATGTGGATTGTAACACTTTTGCGTTCCTTAACTAGGTCTGGATATCGAGATGGCGAATATAAGTCAGACTTCTATAATTTGTTCTTGGTTAGAAGTCTAGTCGGAAAGCATGGAATCGTGCGGTCACCTGTGCGAGGCGCGTCTCTCTCTTACTGTACTGGCTGTACTCTTCTCTGCGAACTCTGCGAACTCTCTCGACGAACTCTCCGAACTCTCTCGACGAACTCTACTGAAACACCCGTAGATGTTTGCTTATATGAACGCCGATCAAAACCTGGCGTGGGGTCGGACGTGGTGTGGCCACCACGTTGATTTCAAATCCCCAATAAGGATTTTCTTTGTTTTCGGCCAAAAATAATTATCATTTTCCGTATTTGGAAATCTTATTCCACTCCCACCCTCTTCTGCTCTCATATGGGTATCTCACCATACTTTAGAGGGCATCAACGGTTTTCCCACTTCCTCGCAGTAACATCTCATACCTATCCTCTCAATGGGCGGTGGCGGCCTCCTCTCTGCGTCACATGATCATCTCCGCCTGGCTATTCGGCCAATAGGCGTCAACTGATAATCTCAATTTTTATCCAACTTCACGGGATATGTTTTTTTTCAACCAGGTTTATCCGTCAACATTAAGTGGAAGATTCTTTTTTGGCGAAATTGGGTTAATTAAAATACCCTAACATAGCCTTCGTTATCACAAACGAACCCAAAACAAAATGCAGATGTCCTGTCCAGGCGGTCGGCAGACGGCCCATCAGCTACTGATAACACAAGTTCGTCACAGCCAATGTTTTATCTGCCCAGAGCTCTGGTGTCCATCAACTAATTTTCACGACAATGACCATCAAAATTTTCGTGGGTGGCATTCTTTCCTTCTCTTATCATCTAAGTTGTTAAGCCCTGTCCGTCTGTTTCTTTCTCTTTTTCCTTCCTTTGTCCTCGAAGAGAATTTGGCATATCTCAGCATCAAACTTCAGCGAGAAAGTAAAGTGGTTATCTTGAATTCGCACTTGAAAATAACAAAACAAAAAAATCTTTTTTTCTCTTTTTTTTCACCGATACTCTGTTTGGGAAAATAAAAAAACGAAAAGAAAATCGCTCAGTATGTCTTTCGTTATATCTATCGGTGTAAGTAATCGCTCAGTATGTCTTTCGTTATATCTATCGGTGTAAGTAATCGCCCAGTAATTAACTTCTGTGGTTAATTAATTGATTAATTAACCCTTCCGTTCCTAAATAGTGTTACAATACTCAATATGAGTCAAGGAGTCAGTCAATATTTGAATCTGATAAAGCAACATTTGGATATCGAATATAATATTGTGTGTGAGAAAAAGAAAAGAAAAATCAGTCTCCAATGCCATTTTCCAAAATTCTGTGCCACTTTGCCTGACACCAATGATGGAAAGTAAATTAAATTTTCAGGACGTCATATCTGTCCAGGTAATTTTCAAATTCCTTCTTGAATTTTAGTCTTTAATTTAATTCTGAAAATACAAATAATTTTCCAAAATTCAATTTACTGTTTAAGTGAAAAAATTAAAATATATCATTTTCTGAAACAATCAATCAATATTAATAAACTTTTAATATATCACTAATTGCCAGCCGCTCACTTCTGCGCCAAAATCTTCGGAAAGTAATTAAGATATCTTTCATTAACTAAGGTTTTAAAATTTCACATGTTCATCTGTTTCTATTCCAGGAAGCTTTAAGCAACATGAGTCGAGCAGTCAATCAATATTTGAATCTGATAAAATAACATTTGGATATCGAATATAACATTGTGTGTGAGCCTGCAAGAAAAATCGAACTCGTATGTCATTTTCCAAAATTCTGTGCAACTCTTCCTGACACCAAAGACGCCATCTTTTATTGCAATCTTCATACGACTTATACTTACATGGAAAACTTGAAGCTCCTTCTACAACTACAGGTAAGTTCATTATATCCGAAAATAATTGATATAATTTCTTACATCTCATTATTTTGAAGACGTTTTATCTATCTTCATTTCTTTCACAAAATAATGGAACGGATTGATATACAAAAGGGAAAATATTTCACAGCCTAACATTTGCTGACATTAAGATCTCCGATGACGTTTCTTTGTTATGTGAAGTATTCATGTACATTTTTTTTTATTTTACAGCTTTCAGATTCTGACCTGACAAACGCTGATAAGGACAGTCAACTCGTTGTGCCCCCAAAACTCCCAATACTCTACCGTCGATGGTTAACCATGCTAACATTAGACATGTCATATAATCAATTACAGTTCATTCAACAAACACTGACCGCAATGTCGGATGGTCTTTAGAAATGTGTATGTAAACACAGATATCAATGACACATGTGTGTCATTTCATCAATGTGGAAGCGTTTTCGACTTCAGATGTATTTTTCTATATGTTTATTCAAGGATCAAATTGTATACACCTACCATTTTAATACAATTCATATTTAGAATCATTTATAATTTTTAAAAATATGAATTATTTTTCTTCATTTCAATCAACATCACTTTCTACCTGTACGAATGTTTGAAAGGAAAATAAATCTGTTTATCAACGAAATGTGTTTTTTAATTTCCTTTTATTTTCTATTTTCTTGCATTTTTGATCTGAAATGTTTTTATTTTTGAAACATAAAAATGTCTGTAGTGTTTTCACCTTAGTATTTCCGTCTTCTACAATAAATTCATTTCCGATGACGTCTCTTTGATATGAGAACATTTTCTCTTTCTTTTACAGCTTTCAGATTCTGATCTGACAAACGGCGATGTGGACTGTGAACTCGTTGTACACCCAAACCTCCTAATTCTGTACGGCCGATGGTTAACCATGCTAACACTACACATGTCATATAATCAAGTACAGTCTGTTCAACAAACACTGACCGCAATGTCGCAAGGTCTTTAGAAATATATAAATGTATACAAACACAGATATCAATGACATATGTGTGTCATTTCAACAAAGTGGAAGCGTTTTCGATTTCATATGTATATTTTCTATATGTTTATTCAAGGATCAAATTGTATACACGCAGCATTTTACAACAATTTATATTTGTAATAATTTATAATTTTAAAATATTTATAATATTTTTCTCCGTTTCAGTCACCATCACTTTCTACGTGTACGAATATTTGAAAGGAAAATAAATCTGTTTATAAACGAAATGTGTTTTTTAATTTCTTTTTATACTCTTTTATATTTTTGCATTTTTTAATGTTCTTTTCTTGCATTTTTCATGTCAAATGTTTTTATTTTTGAAATTTTGTAGAGATTTAAGCCGCAAATAATATCAATACAGGAAGAACACGAAACAGATTGTAAGTTAAAAGGAATATTGTTGGTTTTCATATATACAAATACTATAGTAATAATAGTTCTTGTTGCAAACAAATTGTTCTGTTTGCGGCTATATTATAATGAAACAATATAAGTCCACTTAACTGAGTTGTAGAATGGTTTCGTTTACATACTAATAAAGTATGTCAACCGTGTCATAGTGCTAGTAGAATAAGAGATGGCAAATCTTAGCAGAAAATAGGAAGAGTAAAAGAACAGAAAATCGTTCTTTATAATTGGCGCCAACATATTCTGCCCAGTGATTGGTTGGTTTGTGATATACGTGATCTTAGAGAGTGCAGTTTACCAAGGGCGACAACTCACCTACGTAACATATTTTTCTTATAATATAAACAATGATTTTGCCTGTAGTGTTTTCACTTGAGTATTTTCGTCCTCTGCAATAAATCCATTTTTTAACTGGAATAAACGCTTTATCATAGAAAATAAATATGACCGAGGCTAATATGTTAACAGAACCAGGAAACATTTAGATTTTTTACCGTAGTATATGTGTCTCAGATTTGTGTTACTTTCATCACCGATCTTCTACTGCAATTCAGCCTGGTTTTCAAATTACCGGGAGGATTAAAATATTTTTTTCTCAGAATTGAAACTTTCATTTTACAGTTCATCATGGTTATTTTTAAGAGAAACACAAATGATTCAATGGCATAGATCTTATTTTAGCTGTAAAACGATGCCCATCTGCATCACTTGTGTGTTTCTACATTGAAAATCAGCGAGATAATTCACTTAGCGGTTATTAGCTGACAGTAAAAAAGAGACATTCGTTGATAAGGGAACCCAGAAACACTCGCGGGCGCGAACGCGCACTCACACGCACACATACGCAATCATACGAACAGACACATGTATGCAAACACACACTCTCACAGTCAAACAAACATACGAAAACACACACACTAAAAAATTAACAAAGGCAAATACAGAATTATCTTAAAAGTTCACTCTGCCCTATATAGTAATGTCATTGACTCAATTTAGGATTTAAAAAATAAAACACATTAAAACATTATGAAATAATCCATTTTACTAACACAAATCTACAACATGGATTTACCAAATAAATATGTATTCATTCCGTACTACGGGTTTGTGTGGGCATATATATGTGGATATATGATTCTAGATTTATATATATGTGGATATATGATTCTAGATTTATATATATGTGGATACATGATTCTAGATTTATATATATGTGGATATATGATTCTAGATTTATATATATGCGAATACATGATTCTAGATTTATATATATGTGGATATATGATTTTAGATTTATATATATGTGGATACATGATTCTAGATTTATATATATGTGGATATATGATTTTAGATTTATATATATGTGAATACATGATTCTAGATTTATATATATGTGAATACATGATTCTAGATTTATATATATGTGGATATATGATTCTAGATTTATATATATGTGAATACATGATTCTAGATTTATATATATGTGGATATATGATTTTAGATTTATATATATGCGAATACATGATTCTAGATTTATATATATGTGGATATATGATTCTAGATTTATATATATGTGAATACATGATTTTAGATTTATATATATGTGAATACATGATTCTAGATTTATATATATGTGAATACATGATTCTAGATTTATATATATGTGAATACATGATTCTAGATTTATATATATGTGAATACATGATTCTAGATTTATATATATGTGAATACATGATTCTAGATTTATATATATGTGGATATATGATTTTAGATTTATATATATGCGAATACATGATTCTAGATTTATATATATGTGGATATATGATTCTAGATTTATATATATGTGGATATATGATTCTAGATTTATATATATGCGAATACATTATTCTAGATTTATATATATGTGGATATATGATTTTAGATTTATATATATGCGAATACATGATTCTAGATTTATATATATGTGAATACATGATTCTAGATTTATATATATGTGGATACATGATTCTAGATTTCTCTCTTAATATAAAGAGACAAGACGACAAATACGAAGGAAACATTGTGATGTGCTAAACGATATAAACATTATCTTGTTACGATAACCGCATTCACTGAAGTAGTTTTATTCTCATTATTTTCCCTTCCTTTAAAATTCTTTTATGTCCGTTTGCCATGATTTAAATTCATTATAGGAATGTTCTCATCGCGTGAAACATTACTGTTCACATTCATGTGGTTAGATTTCTTTTATAAAAGAACTTCTTCTTTACTGGAGATAAAGAAACAACGAAATCATGTAAATAATGTTTATTTAAGAATGTTACTTTAATACATGCTCGACCCTTTTCATTGTTTTATGGCAATCAGAGTGACTGTTGTACTATACTGTGCCTCATTTGTATAATTTGTACAATAAATATCACTAGGCATCTTAGACTAGTAAATGAAATTCATTCATAAACCAAAACAGGTTAGTTGTCTCATTGATGTTGATAGTAGAAAAGGTGTAGTTCCGCTCAACCAATCAGATTACTTGTTCGCCTCTCGGCGTTCATTTTTTTTAAAAATTTTCGTACAATACTGGGCAAGTTTTCCGTATGTAAACGTGATATTGCATAAACCTTAAAATATTTAGGGATTCTCCTTTATATAACCGCAAAGAAATTGGATGAACACAAAACAAATTAAAATGTACATACGAGATACCCAAAAGGGGTGAGGGAAGAAACATACTCCCCAATATTTCCTCAAATTTTTTTTTAAAAATAGCATAACCTATTCAATAAAACTTTCATTCCTTAAGAAATAATTCCTGAGAATTCCGTTTGAATCGGATAATTGTCTGATTTTTTGCAAAAAACTTGTAGAACTGGGGATACCGAATATTTGCTTTCATTTCGAAAAAAAAGGAATATTTTGGCGGTACCTACTCAGTAAAACATATTACATATCCAAAGAGACAGAAGACGAAATTCATGAGATGAGAAAATAATTATTCCTTTAAAACTGTTTACTCATTCTTTGTGAGAGTGTGGGTAGCGTTACTGTCAGTAGTGCAGAAAATGGAATCGGTAAGCGTTTACTTCCCTGTCTCTTCTATCTTCATCAACTGTTTATTAAAAATGGCAGCCTGGACACTCTAGCCTTGGATGGTAGCCAGTCTACAAGAAACAAATCTCTAAACCGTGGCAACGGTAATACACAGATTTATCATTTTCAATACCTGATGGCAATTAAGAGGTGTTGAAAAGAAAGCCGTGGAAAGTTGTGGAACCCGACGAAAATTAGGAAATTGCATTAAAATATTAATAATTTCTGTTTTCTTTCCATCATTTGAAATTAAACTTGAGATTTTCTCCAATTTAAATATTAACAAGATATGTCAAGTTAAAAATCTATAATTCCTACTAAAACCAGAATATTAGCTGTATCGTAAATCCCCTTTTTTATGTGATTCACTGGCAACTGACCGAAAAAATGGGAATATTTTTTCCTCCTAAAATATGCGCAGCCAAGTAATTTCCCGCCCGCTGGTTACGTTGCAAAACACTCGATGTGTTAAAAGCCAAGGTATCTGAAAACCCGGATGTAAAATTTAAACACGACTTCGTTTGAGAAAACTGAAGCTATAAATGTGTTATTCATTGTATGTGTGTGTGTCTGTCTGTGTGTGTGTGCGCGAGCGCGCGCGAGCGCGCGCGAGCGCACGATTGTTTTTCTTTTGATTGTTTTTTTTAATTCTCCCAACCGCGGTGTGCAACTTAGGCTTTGAGATATGTTATTATCTAAAAAGTCACTCCATCATTCGAAACCCAAATCTGTGCTTTTCCTCTCGTCCAATGCCAACTGAATGGACAGGGGTTTTCCTACGGATTCTTCAACTGACACAATTCAACATTAATATGAAAAGAACAAAATGTAATGGGGGAAGTCAGAGTAAGGTAGCAGTAGCTGAGAATGAATTAAAAATACCGAACAGACGCATAGAAAAAACATAACAAGAATGGAAAAAAGTTTGAGATATAAAAGTACAATACGTTATTAAAATAATTTAAATATTGAACTATCCCAGGAATAGATACGGTGGATAATTTCTGGTTAAATATTTTTGCATATACACAAACCTTTTGCCGATTTCTTTACTTGTGATGTCAATGACATAAATGGGAGCAAATTGCAAGATGGCCGAAGTTCTATTGGTTGATTTTACGACATCTCAACACTTGTTGGATTATTCAATGTCGACATTTGAAACAGAGTTAATAGTTAGGACCGAATTCTGTAGAAATGGTCAACCAGATTAGCACCAATAATGATTCCCTCACGTCGCCAAGGAGCGTCCAGAATCACCAACATAATTCATACCTAATGTAATCCCCAAAATAGATCGCACAGCCAACCCCATAAAATTAACTATCAGTCAGATGTTTATAAACCTCTTAGAAAGTATATCGGTTTTAGCAAAAGAACATATCAATTGCTTGAAACCCATAAACTTATAAGTGAATAGCGAAAATGACAAGATAATTTGTTTATTACCACAGCAAAGATCAGTTACTGATTGTTCCTGGAACAATTCCGGTCAGAGAATAAGAACCTAAGCACTGCATGTGAATATATAATTAAGGGCCGAATTAACATATGAAATCACAATTATATGGTACGGAAGATATCTACATGTAATAAATGCCTGAATGTTAAATCTTTTTTACCAATACGAACTTATTATAAAATATACATTGACTAAATAAAGGAAGGCATATATTTAAACAAGATAAGAAAATAAATGATCAAGAAAATTAACAAATTTCTATAAACATCAAACAAAAATCAAAGAAATATATAGAGCTGAACAAACCTGACAAGCTTGTGAGAAGAAAAAGCCTTAAATGTCCGATAACCATTGGGAGTTACGAGATTAGAATGTCGAGTAAAGTTTGACCAGAGACCTAATGGTGAATCTTAGATGATAAAGGTCATCGTGTACTAATTAATCAGGCCTAGCTAATACTTTTAGAAATGAAAGGGATCCGAATAATCGTTTGTTAATATGTGCTGAAGAGGAGACAATTTAAAAACTGGCTCATCTACCCGAAACGAAATGAAAACGAACTAAACATCATAAGTTCGGACATTGCAATGTTTCATGAGAATTCATGCCGACATTATAACAGATCACATATCAAACCTGATAAAATTAATATGTTTATATACCACATAAACATCGGTTTAAGCGAAGGAACCTATTAATTGTTTGAAACGCATAACCTTACAATTGAAGCGAGAAAATGGCACGACAAATTGTTTATTACCACAGCAAACATCAGTTGCTGATTTTCCGGGAACAGTTCCAGTCAGAAAATAAGAACCTAAGCAATGTGAATATATAATAAAGGTCCAAATTCACATATGAAATCACAATTATATGGTACGGAAGATATCTACATGTAATAAATGCCGGAATGTTAAATCTTGTTTAACAAATATGAACTTATTTTAAAATATACATTGACTAAATAAAGGAAGGCATATATTTAAACAATATATGAAATTGTTCAAGAAAAGTAACAGATTTCTAAAAGGACAAAATCTAATTAATCATGTCTAGCTTATACTTTTAGAATTGAAAGGGATCCAAATAATCGTTTGTTAATATGTGCTGAAGAGGAGACAATTTAAAAACTGGATCATCTACCCGAAACGAAATGAAAACCAACTAAACATCATAAGTTCGGACATTGCTTTCATTATAAAGACATAACAATATTATAACTGATCGTGTACAGAAAAATGAAAGAGTAAAAAGCATTTTCTGAAGCTGGCGATGTTACTTTGTTCAAGGTATTCGTCGTACATACCAAGGGCACGATTCAAACGAAGAGAAATGATATTTGCCACAAAAGACCTCAAACAAAATATAAAAGTTATCTTACAAACAGGATCATGCAAATTGTCCGATGAAAACATTTTATCCAATGAATTCTTCAAATGTGACGATCTGGAAATAGAAAGTATGGGGAATTGTCATTTAAATAGAACCATTATTTCAGAAATAAAACAAACGTGAGGAATTACTTGAAATATAAATTAATTTTGTATTTATTCTGAATAAAAATATTTAAACTTTTCAGACCATATCCCGAACATGAAGCACTATTAGACATAAATAATACTATACCTTAAAATTATATTTTTGTCTTAAAAATATTATATAAGTGAATATTATATATATATATATATATATATATATATATATATATATATATATATATATGTGTGTGTGTGTGTGTGTGTGTGTGTGTGTGTGTGTGTGTATACATAAACTGTTTGCGATGGATAAATTGTCGTCTGAATTATACAAAAATGACAATAACACTGACATCCTATTTTAAAAGATATATTTATCAAAATTACACAAAAATATCTTGAAGTACTAAAAAAGAAAATCGGCCAATAAAATCGCCGTTTGCTTCAAGAACGGCCTCCAGACGACTTCGAAATCTCCTGCAATTCTCCTACACGGTCTCCTTGTTTAAGTTGGTGAATGCAGTCATATTCCTTGCCTTCAGTTCATCTATGGTGTTACAAGGACCTTTATTAATCTCTCGCTCAGCTGCGTGCCACACATAATAGTCAAGTGGGTTGCAATGTGGGGACTTAGGTGGCCAGATGTAAAGGGCTATATTGTCGCAGAGATTGTCTGACATCCATAGGGCCGGAAGAAAATGTCACAGAATAGCTGATTATATTAGGGTGACACATCGGTGGAGCTATGAGTAACAATATCTATATGAACAATGTAACACCGACATTTCAGTCTCCGGTCAGCTAAATCGTACAAACATTCGCTGACATCGACACATTCTGAGTGTAACATTCTGATTGCTAGTGATGTTTGTTTTTGCTTGTTATGTAGAAGTGGATTTATTGTCGGTTAATTGATATATATTCTTGGAAAATTTACTGTAGTGTTTTATCCTTTCTCTCTCCATGGTTTTGAATATACAATCCTCTGTCTACCTAATTGGCTGCCACCTAAGTCTCGAGAGCCGAATCTACTCTGCTATTTAATCTTTAAATGGAAGAAGCAGACATAGATTCATGCCTTTCACAGGAACATTATTGCGAATGTGACCACGAAGACAAGGCCGAAATATGAAATCTGACCTCCGATTTCATCTTCTCAACCAATAATCTCAACCAACACTCATATACACATTGATTTGAATATGTGATTCTTACCTATACCGAAACAATTATATTGTAAATGCGTGCAAGTATATCTGTATTTACATATCAGCAACTATTAATTCCTTTCAAGTAGATTGACTGAAGCATATCATCGACCACAACATCCACATCCTCATTGTTGAACTTTCATTTCTGATATGAAATTATCTAATAAGTCGCCTCCACAGATGAAAACTAAAATACGTTCTCTTACTCCAAATGAAAGTACAACTGAAAAAATTATAAATTTCCATTCTTTACTTCACATGAAAAAAAATCATTAATATGAAACGACCACATCTCTCCTTTTATTTTGATATACGAAGGTGGGTGATACTTCCCGTTTGGAAAAATGATACCAAAGTCCATCTCTCTATTTCTCACCTATCTAAATAAAGACATGTATTTTCAAATTGATCTGATATAAGAGATATTTTAACAATTTCAAAACAGTTTTAACTTGTCAATTGATTGCTTAGCGTAAAAGGTTTGTCAATTATATTTTATTGACGTCCAAAGCCAAACATCACTGAACAACCAATCGTAACTAAGAAACACTTATCAAGAGAATTTGAATTATTTTCATTAGGAAATGACAAAAGTTAGTTGCCGAGATATTTTTTATGAGATTTTTACTTGAATATTTATATTTGGCTTATCAAAGATATTTTTATATTTCGGAATTTTCTTAGTGCTAGAATTCATCCTAACTTTGTAAGTGAAATACTGAGTGTCTGTATGTCACTCATCAAAGGAGTACCAACATCTAAAAGAGACGAAACAAGAAGGAAAGACTTAAAAAGACCTATCAATTTCACCTCACAAGTCACAGCAGATATATATGTATATATATATATATATATATATATATATATATATATATATATATATATTTCACAATTATTTAAGTATTACATTTTCCCAAACGATACAAGTGTTAAAATACTGAGAAAATTAAATATACCGTTGATTAATTGAGATTTTTAAAAAATGCATATGTTGAATGTTATGGTCCAAGTTAGGACCAAGGAAGAACAACACGAACACAAGAGTAGAAATAAGGAAGATATATTACACGGAATAATAATACAAGATGTGGAAGGTGTTAGTATGACTGTCAGTCTGCTTTGGAGTGAACTACTATCGGCTCGACTCGATTCGTCTCTCTCTCTCTCTTGAGAGGCGTAGTATACATAGTGTTAGGAAGAGTTCATTCTGTAGTTGTAGGTAAGGACCCATAACACTCCCCTCCCAAGCATTTACCTCGCAGGGGTCTTTAACATTTTTTCCTCTTCGGATTAATCATCAAAGTTTCTGTAAATTTTCTTTTTCTGCTTGATTTCCGCGGTTCTGAAATTGCTTGAGGCCTTTGCATATTGAATGTGTCAAATATTGTGTCCATTACTTCCTCCTCTTCCTCAGGTAGACCGTTAGAATCCTCTAACAGCCTCTTTGTGATCTGATTTAAGTGCCTTTTATGCGAGAACTTCGGACCCTGAATTATGTAAATCACGTTCCCGATTCGTTTCTCTATTGTACCTGGCTCCCAATAGGATGTGTTGATTTTGAACATTTTAAAAATAACTTTCTCCCCTGGGTTAAACTTTCTTTTTGGTACAAACGACGTTGGTGAGTGTTTTGTCTATTTTGGCAGTAATTTGTCGAATACCGATCTAATTTTTCGGGCGAACATTACTTCCGCCGGCAATAATGCCGATTGCGTAGTACTATTCGGTGTAATTCTATACACTTACAAGAATTGTTGTAAAGCCTTTTTTGTTGGTACGTCATAAGCTTTCCTTAGTGCTCTTTTTAATGTATCTACAAACCTCTCCGCTTGCCTGTTTGATCTTGGGTGATATGGCGGGGATTTGATGTGTTTCATCTGAAAAGTTTCACAAAATTCTTGAAAATCCGCAGATGTAAATTGTGTTTCATTATCGGTAACTAAACAATCAACCACTCCGAAACGAGCAAACAGCTCGTAAAGGCAATTTATTGTAGTCTCAGAAGTAGGTTTTCTACAACGAAATACTTCTGGCCATTTGCTGTAACTGTCTATTACAATCAAGTAGTAGAAACCATCTAACGGACCTGCGAAATCTACATGGATTCTCGACCACAGTCGATCTGTCTTAGGCCATGGCTTATAAGTGATCGGAGGTGCCTTGGCTGCTAAGGAACAACCCTTGCATTTGTCCACCATATGTATAATATCTTGATCCATGTTTAGCCAGTACACGTAACTTCGCATTAAGGATTTCATCCTGTTCTTTCCTGGGTGACCCATGTGAAAATCCTTGAGGATTCGCCTTTGTAGCGTTTTCGGGTTTACTACTCTTTCATTATATAGCAGAACATTATCACACAACGAAAAACTGTCTGATATATGCTTATCTTTTCCTACAATTTTAGTTTTCGTTTCCTTTATAAATTGTCATTCACTGCTTCGTTTCTTATTTCCTGTCATGTGACGGGGAGGTCTCGAATTGTACTACATAATGTGTGTAGACAGGTAGACCTTTCTTTGATCCAAATATTGTCAATAACAGCTTGTGGTCCGTCTGTAAGGTGAAAAATCTACCGTAAATATATCTGTGGAATCTCGTAACCGCAAAAATAATCCCCAGCCCTTCTTTTTTGATTTGTGAGTAATTTTTGTTCAGCTGGTAGTAACGTTCTCGACGCATGCACGATGGGTTTTAGTGTCCCATCCGGCATTTTATAAAGTATACATGTCCCAACACCATAGGCACTCGCGTCACTCGCGACTATTATTTCCAATTTTTGGATCATAATGCGCTAAAAATAAATCTGCTGTTAGAGTCTTAATGATTTTGTCGAAAGTTTTCTGACATTCATATGACCATTCCCAACCTTTTTTGTTCGTTTAGGGGTGCGCGTAATTTGTGCATGTTAGGAATAAATTCTTGATAATAATTTAGTAAGCCCAAGAAGCTTTGTAACTAGGCTAAATTTTTGGAGCCGGCATTTTTTTTATTGCCGTGGCTCTTTCCGGGTCTGGTCTTCTTCCTTCTTCGTCAATAATATGGCCCAGATATTTTATCTCCTTCATAAAGAAATCACATTTATTTTCCTTTACCTTAAAACCGTAATTTTGTATCTGCCTGAAAACCTCTTGAACGTGTTCCCAGTGTTGTTCAATATTTTTGCTATTTATCAGGATGTCATCAAGGTATGCGATCGTGAAATCCAGTCCGCCTAGCATAGTGTGCATTATTTGCTGAAATATCGCCGGCGCGACCTTAATCCCAAATGGTAATCTCTGGAACTTATATAAACCTTTATGTGTGTTTATGCACAACAACCTCGAGCTTTCCTCATCTACTGGTACTTGTAGGTATGCTTCGCTCAAGTCTATCTTTGAGAAAAATTTTCCTCCGTTCAACTTTGTGAAAACTTCCTCTGGACTAGGGAGAGGATAGTGATAATCCTTAATTGCTGCATTCAATCCCGTCGAGAAATCAGCGCATACTCGCATCTCACCCGATTTCTTTTTCACGTAAACCGTAGGTGCGGCCCATTGACTATATTCCACCTTTGTCAATATACCGGTTTTCACAAGTCTATCCAACTATTCGTCTATTTTTTCTAATGATGCGAAAGGTACATTTCTTTCCTTCTTGAAAATGGGTTGTACATTTTCTTTTAGTTCGATTTTGGCCGCCATTTTTTACACCTCCCGAGGCCGGCTGAAAATACGTCAAGGAAACTCTCCTTTAATTTCTCCTTCAATTTCTCTGCCTCGGTCGATAACCTTTCCAATTTTTGGCAGAACGTATTTATCGGTAAATCCCAGGGGTCAAATTTCTGCATCCAGTCAGTTCCAAATAAATTTTCCGTATTTTTTAGAACATACATCTTTAATTTCTTGGTTATCCCGTTGAACGTCACATTTGTGTTATTCTCCCCCTCAAATTTGACTTTTCTCGCTGTTACCGACCTGGCTATTTTATCTGTTCTCAACAGGGTCGGTTTGTTTAATTTCTTCCACGTCTGGAAGCTAATAATGGTTAAATCTGATCCGGAATCTAATTGTAATCTGATTTTTTTTGTTTAACATTTCTACTTGTACGTATTTACGTATATTTATCCCGTCCGCTTGGTCAATTCTAGTGACTCTTACTCGGATTTTGTTTTCTTTCTTTGTTCTACAGTGCGAACTTTTATGTCCCAATTTATTGCACGACAGACAAGTCTTGTAGCGGTATGGACAATCTTTGTACCAATGCAAAGTCCCTCAGCGATAGCATGGACTGAGTGGTGGTTTCTTCTGAGGTTTCATTTGACTTTTGTAGTAAAATAATTTGTTTGGTTTGTTTTTGAGGAGGGAGAAAAGCGCGTTTGTTGTTGTACTTTTCGTATGTGAGCGACGCCAGACTCTTCGATATCTTTCGAGTCCTTTTTTACGCTTATACATCTCTGACAGTCCTCAGCCAATTTTTGTAGCGTCAATTCTGGTTCGCTCTCATGTTTTGTTAGAATTCTCCGTCTGATCTCCGCATCTTTAGTCGAAACCAGGCCTTGGACGAATATCAAACATCTAATATTGTCAGGGCTGAATTCAGATAACTTAAAGTCATCGCAGTGTTTGTTTACTACGGAAGCGAATGTCATATAGTCTTCGCTATCCTTTTTTGTTAAATTTAAACATTTCCACCTTTTGTGGAATAGTGAAGTGTTCGGACTAAATAATTCCGTTAAAAGTTTCACGGTTTCCTTGAAATTCAACTCATTCGTTTTCCTCGGTAGGATGTAGTCTACGAATTTAGTGTATTCGCTTGACCCTAGTTTCCTCAGTAGTAGACGTACTTTTTTCGCGTGTGACCAATTCCCGCAATCAAACTCATATGAATCTTCATATCTTCTGAAGTAAGCCGCGAAGGTTTTGTTTTCGTCCGGTGCATAAGTGAAGTCTTTGATAGAGCTCCATATAGAATTTTGCGAGAATGCCTCTTCATTTCCAGAATTTTGTCCTTTATTTGTTAATGCCCGTAGTAGTAATTCTTGTAGTTCGAGTTGCTTCTCTTCGTTTTTCTGTTGAATTTTTAATTGTTTTTCTTCGAGCCTAGTCTGTCTTTCCTCATTATTTTATTGCTGCTCGAATTGCATTTTCATTAGTTCCAATATGGTTGCCTGAAAGTCTTCCATGTTTACACCGTAATTTTGTGTAACGATTTTTCCTTTTTTCTCAGTGTAGACTTCAGGTCTTTTTCGCCTGTTGTTCTGGAACCTTAGTACGAAAATATTTTCGTGCGTAGAATTCGATTCTGTTGTGGCTGACAGGTAAAATTCGTGTCTTCGTTACCAGTGTTAAGTTTGGGGTCCAAAAAATTTTTTTTTTTTTTTTTTTTGTTATCTTCGCGTAGAACTTGTTTTTTTCTTCTTTCAATACCTCCGCCACCTCTGTTATGGACGACCGATTGCAAAAAGGTTGTATTTTTGTTTTTTTTTAGATTCTCCGCGTAGAATTCGTTTCTTCAATATTCTCGTCGCCACTGTTATGTTCCAAGTTAGGACCAAGGAAGAACAACACGAACACAAGAGTAGAAATAACGAAGATATATTACACGGAATAATAATACAAGATGTGGAAGGTGTTAGTATGACTGTCAGTCTGGTTTGGAGTGAACTACTATCGGCTCGACTCGATTCGTCTCTCTCTCTCTCTTGAGAGGCGTAGTATACATAGTGTTAGGAAGAGTTCATTTTGTAGTTGTAGGTAAGGACCCATAACATTTATATTTTGTATTAAGGATGCTATGCGCAACATGAATCGAACCGTCAGTCACAATTTGTATCTGATAAAACAACATTTGCATATCGAATATAACACTTTATGAGAGCCTGCAAGAAAAATTAAACACGAATGCCATTTTCCGTAATTGTTCCTTTCTTTCTGACACAAATGACGCCATCTTTTATTGCAAATTTCTGACGACTTACGCTTACCTAGACACCATCTCCAATCGCCGGTAAGTTACCTGTGTCTACAAATATTCACATTGTTCACCTGTGTCTACAAATATTCACAGTGTTCACCTGTGTCTACAAATATTCACATTGTTCACCTGTGTCTACAAATATTCACATTGTTCACATGTGTCTACAAATATTCACATTGTTCACCTGTGTCTACAAATATTCACATTGTTCACCTGTGTCTACAAATATTCACATTGTTCACCTGTGTCTACAAATATTCACATTGTTCACCTGTGTCTACAAATATTCACATTTACACACATTTCTTTCATCTTCTATCCTCTGTTTATATCTTAATGAATGAATATACTTCGACATAAAATATCCTGCTTTGATGTAAGATATTCCCGGATCGTTCATTGAGAAAAATTTATGTCTGGTCATGTGTTTTTCTGTCTCTTTTACAGTCATCAGATTCTGATCTGACAAATGCTAATATGGAGCGCCCACACTTTGTGCCCAAAGACCTCCCAGTTCTGTACGGCGGATGGCTAACCATGCTAACACTACACGCGTCATTTAATAAGTACAGTCCAAACACTGATCGCAATGTCGCAAGGGCTGTAGAAATGCGTATTTAAACACAGATACTAATGACACATATGTGTCATTTCAACAAATTGGAAGCATTTTCAACTTCAGATATGTTTATCTTTTTGATATTTCACCAATATATTTTCTACTCTTGCCGTATTAAAACGGTTTGTGTATATATGTAGTTATTTTATTTGTAATGAATCTTTTCTTTTTCGATCTCTTTAACCGCGAACCTTTATTAATTTTATGAAATTTTCAAAGGAAAATAAATCTGTTATTAAATGTAATTCTTGTTGCATGTTCCTTTTACTTTTTGTATTTCTCATTTCTATCGGTTTTTTATTTATATAAGAGTTTGCTCGCATGAAGTTGGCATCAAATATTTTTGTCTCTCTCAGAATATCCAAAGTTAAAATTTGAATGTCCATTTTGACAGAGAAACGTAAAAAATCTTTAAGGATAAGTCGTGGCCTCAAACAGCGAAAATTTAAAATTGTTTACATTAAGAAACTCACATTTTTGTTAAAGTCGTCACCGTTCTCGCACTGTAAACTTGGATTATCTTCCTATTCTACTATGATATAAATTAGAATCTGTCATGAACAAGCTAAAGAAAATCATACCTTCATATCCCATAAGATGAATGCGAAATTGATTTCTTTTTTCGTAATTACTTAATCATATATAGGTTAATGTCGGAGTTCTTAGCTCCATTACGAGGCGCCTGCCGTATTAAAACGATTCTTATATATACATATATATATATATATATATATATATATATATATATATATATATTGAGACGTAGCCTCGATTTCCATTAACCACATAGGCGTGAGGAAGAGAAATCCCAAATTCTAGACGAAAATTAGTTAGGTATAAAAAGAGAGAGATAAATAAAATAAAAAATCAAAATAGATAAGAATCTACTAATGCTTTCAACTCGCGAGCGAATATGTTCATACCCTCCTCTTCTCTTCACAACTTCTTTCCCTCTTTGCCTACTCTTCCACCCACACACCACGGGTCCATGAATTTGAAGAGACCCGACGCGAAAACGACCTGGTTCCGGAATCCCACAGCTATCAGTCGGTCGACCATAAGTGAATTCCAGCCATTCACGTGATCAGGCCATCCTAAGGGCAGATTGAAATTTTGGCCATCACGCAAACGATGCGTGATCTGTGCCCCATCCTCCCGTGTGCCCGGTCAAGGACGAAGAAAACCCACGTGACTGTCTTTGGGGACAGCAAGAATCGAAAAAAGGGTTTTCAGTTTCCGTCCGATCAGTGGCAGACGAACATTCGCTGGGCAATATCGTCCCGATTCCAAAGTGGACTGCCCACTGAAATGAAGAAGACAACGAAGTCTGTCGACTAGAGACGAAAGGGCTGCTATGAAAACCGTATCGACCAACGAAACGCCTATACGTGATGCTGTAAAACTTTGAACACTCCCGAAAGGAAAAGAATCCTGGAAAATTGTCGGCCGACCAAAATGTCGTGTTAACCTACGAACTCTCGCTTCGGCGAATCTGAACTTTGTGTGAAAACGTCAACTCGACTGTCAGATAAGTTGATTCTCTTGACTTGATCTCCTTTCTTATATATATATATATATATATATATATGTATTCGCTCGCGCCTGCTTTTCTTCTATAGGTCCCTCCCCCGTTGTTAAATGTATTTCTTTTTTTTTTACCTGTTTGTATATTGGTAAATAAATGTTTTATTTTGAGAACCATCGTCTTGCGTCTGTTCTTCGTTGACTCCCTTGTGTCGCTTTCATTTCTGAGTGAAGACCGAGAAAGGATCCCACGTTTTCTTTTTGAACCCGTGGTTAATCTATATGCTACAAGTTCGTAACAATATATATATATGTATTGCAAGGAAAACGTAAAATTTACGAACGTAAAGTTCGAATTCGTTCACTGTTCTGGCTAGTTCGCACTCTCCTTTTCATTTACGGGCAATGGAGTCTATGTACATACCGTCCAGGGAACCGTCTCTTTGTAAGCAAAGAAATTGTCTCCCTGGACTTCACGTTATTATACTCTAGTGTTCGTCAATCATACATTTTCCCTCCCCCATTCCTTTTTCTTCCTCTTCTCCCTCCCCTACCTTCCTTGTTTCTTTTCTTTTTTTTTCTTTCGCTGCGCGAATTTTCGTTTTTCTTTTAAATATATATATATATTTTTGTCTTCCCTTATACAAATTAATCATTTCATTTTTTAATGTATTGTATGTAAGGTGTTTGTGTGAGTAAAAGTAATTTTAAATAAATTATTATTATATTCCCAGTCGACCCTGATGATCTTGGGAACGAAACCGGTTGGTCAGTCTTGTTTGTGTTTTCATCTTATTTTTTATTTTTCATAATGCCTATAAGAAATAAATTTTACGTTTTCCTTGCAATATTACGGTTTTGTACTTCCAACAATTTATTTAAATATCGTTATTTGTATTTGTAAAGACTTTTGATTTCTTTTTTTGATTTGTTAAATTTGATTTGTTTTATGAAATTTCCACATGAAAATAAATCTGTTATTAAACAAAATTATTGTTGCATGTTTCTTTTACTTTTTGCATTTCACATGTGTATCGGTTTTATTTATTTATATAGAAGTTTCCTCGCATGATGTTGGCATCGAATGCGTTTTGTCTCTCTCAGAAAGCCCTGCGTTCTCTCAGGCAGAGAAATGTACAAATCTTTAAATATATGTTTTGGCCTTAAGCTGCGAAAATTTAAAACTTTGTGCATTAAGTGTTAAAGTGTTCACCGTTCTTCTACTGTAAACTTAGATTATCTCCCTTTCTACTATGACGTCAATTGGGATCTGTCATGAACAAGCTAAAGAAAAATCATACTCTCATATCCCAAATAAGATGATTGTGAAAAAGATTTCTCTTTTCGCAATTTCTTACATTATATATAGGTTAATGTCAGCGTTCTTAGACCCATCAAAGATTTCTGTCAGCTATAGTTTGTAATTCCCAATTTGTGAGATATATACACAGGTATTTACACAGAAAATCACACACACCTCATTTGTATATAAAATAGATTATAAATGAAAGTTTAACCTTGATTCAAAACAATGGCCAGCTTAAAATAAAACTTCATAAATCATCTATTTACGGGAGATGAAGACAAGTGGAAATAATTAGACGGATATATATTAAGCAATAATTGATTTCATTTACACATCGTTATTCGTTTTTACTATGTTTTATAGAAAGTAAAGAGACAGTAAACAGCCAAACGAACAAGGCAGATAAAATAGTGTCAGCTGATATCTTGTTAAATAGAAAACATCTGAGCTGTCACAAAATGATTGCTGACATTTTTGCTGATCATCTAAGTAAAAATTGACCTCATAAAGACTATGACAAAAAATAATAATAATTAAAAGAGAGAGAATATTATTATTTTTGTTCGGAATTGTTTCTCGGAGTGCTGAGTTCCAATTCCCGTTGGGTTCCTTATATTCACACGCCCAACTACCTTTGTAAAACTTGTATCACTAAATAAAACATATACGTATGTTAAAAGAAATGAAAGTCTTTATGATGTAGATATCTCTTCTTTGTTCACAGCTAATCGAGGTCAACTGAAACATATACGTGATTTCATCGACCACAAAAGCACTCACCATCATTGTACAACTTTTTGATTTGAACTTATCTAACAAGTGGCTTACATACATTAAACTAAAATCTGTAATTCATTTCGTTTCGCCGAAAGTGAAAGTGGATGCGCGAATGTTTTCTTACTGATTTTAACATGAAAAAGTCAATATGAACATTATAAACCAGTTTGGCGTTAATAGACAGCCCAATTGACTTTTTTATGCGTGGCTAGGTAGGATTTTGTAAAGTGATACCAAAATCTAGAACTGTTCCCCTCAAATATCTAAATCTGAAAAGGGAAATTTTCAGAACTTTTCTCTATATAAGAAAAGGCTATTCAGTGACAATAAACATTTCCATCTTACGAATTGATCTGTAAGGTTCTCCGCACGAAAGAATTATTTCAACAAATCCTTGCTTGATATCAACGAATCTTATATCAACTGCCAGAGACAAACATATCCGATCACACTGTACTGTAAAAGAGATATCGATTGTTTTGTAATCATCGTAAATATTGTATACTGGAAGAAAAAGTAAGTGGCCGATAACTTTCTTGTTAGATTTTCACTTGAATTTTATTGATGATACTATAACTCTCTCAGCTTTCGTGTTTATAGTTTTATTTGTGCCTTTGACAGTTTCTTGGTTATATGACTCTTCTTTTCTTTCTTACAGTGCATCTTGTCAAAAGTCATTCTGCCTTCATCGTCGTTATATTGGCTGCGTGTGGGTCACTCATCCATGGAGCACCAACATCGACTAGTGGCGAAACAAACAGGAAAGACTTAAAAAGAGACTTACATTTTGCCTCACAAATCACCGCACTGACATTGACGGCAATAAATATTACATTTCACAAATATGTAAGTACTTAAAAAAGAACTCCATCATATGATTTCTTATTGATACATAACGTCATCTTCTAAATAAACAACTTTTATCTTGGTAAAATATATCTAACATTTTTCAATAATCATATTCGCTATAACAACAATTTGACAAATTTTTTCAATATAATTTTAATATAATTGACTCTTAAGATATTTAAATTGCATCTTTGCTATCAATGTTAGAAAATTTTCATAGAAAATATATATCAAATGTTTGTTATTGTGTTGTTTGTAGTGTACAATCGTACCACCGGTGTTCACCTCCGACTGCAGCAAGTTCGTCACTTAGCTGAAAGCAAAATCCAATTCAAAATATCCACAGCTCGTGATCGAAAGTAAACTGAATTTTCAGGATCTCATATCTGTCAAGGTTAATATTTAATTCCTAATTGAAATTTGGTCTTGATTTTCACTCTGACAATGAAAATAATTTTTTTTAACTTAATTTTACTATTTAACTGAAAAAGAGATTTTCAAATTTGTCATTTTCTTACATATTGAATCATTATAAGAGAACCTTTTATTATCTCACCAACTGTCAATATGTCGAAACAACTGAAAATATTTAACATATTGTTCATTGATAAAGGTTTTCAAATTTTACATGGTTATCTGTTTGTATTTCAGAAGGCTATAGGCAACATGAGTCAAACAGTAAGTCAATATTTGAATCTGATAAGACAACATTTGGATATCGAATATAACATTGTGTGTGAGCCTGCAAGAAAAATCGAACTCGAATGTGATTTTCCGAAATTCTGTTCCACACTTCCTGACACAAATGACGCCATCTTTTATTGCAATCTTCATATGACTTATAGTTACATGGAAAACTTGAAGGTCCTTCTCCAATTACCGGTGAGTTTATTATATCCGAAAATAATTCATATTATTTATTTTATCTCCTTAATTTACACATATTTTTTTCTGTCTTCATTTTTTTCTTAAAATAATGGGACGGTTTCGAATAGAAAATGAAAACATTTCAATGTTAAACTTTTCTATAATGACATGACGATATTCGGTGACGATTCTTTATTACGTGTGTATTTCAGTTGTGTTTTTATTTTTTTACAGCTTTCAGATTCTGATCTGTCAAATGGTGATATGGACAGTCAACTCATTGTGCCCCCAAACCCCCCAATTCTGTACGGCCGATGGTTAACCATGCTAACACTACACTTGTCATATAATCAAGTACAGTTGATTCAACAAACACTGACCGCAATGTCGCAAGGTCTTTAGAAATGTGTATGTCAACACAGATATAAATGACACATGTGTGTCATTTCATCAATGTGGAAGCGTTTTCGACTTCAGATATATTTTTCTACATGTTTATTCAAGGATCAAATTGTATACTCGTGACATTTAAAAAAAACATTTACATTTGTAATAATTTAAAATTATTTTTTCTTCGTTTTTCTCAAATTACGTTCCATCTTTACGAATGTTCAAAGAAAAATAAATCTGTTTATAAACGAAATATGTTTTATTTATATTTTTTAAAATTTCTCCTATTGATATTTCGCCGCGGTTTCAAATTACTGGAAAGATTAAAATATTTTTCATCTCAGAATTAAAATTTTCGTTGTATAGACCATGATGATGTTTCTTGAGAGAAACACAAAAGATTCAATGGCGCAGATCTTATTTCAACTGTAAAACGACGCCCATCTACATTAATTCATCTACTGGGTTGTGTTTTTGTTCATTGGAAATCACCGACATACTTCACTTGGCGTCGATTAGCTGACAGTAAAGAAGAAACATTCTCCCTCACACACACACATACGCAATCATGCAATCCCTCACACAGACCCCCCCCACACACACACAGACCTATAAACACACACACTCACACCGTCACATAAACAAATATACAGAAACACATTGACAGATTAACAGATAGTTGTTAGGAAAATGTAGTATTAACTTAAAAGTTCACCCTGCCCTATATAGTAATGTCATCTGCTCAATTTAGGATCTGTAAAATAAAGCATATTCAAACATTATGGAGTAATACATTTTTCTAACACAAATCTTCAATATGGATTTACCAAATAAATATGTAGTAATTCCGTACTCCGGGTTTGTGGGAGAATATATATGTGAAGACATGATTCTAGATTTCTCTCTGAATATACAGAGAGAAAACGACAAAAAGGAAGGGAAGATTTCTATTTGCTAATTGATATAAACTTCATTTCTTTTCATAATAACCTCACTCACTGAAGCAGTTTCATTTTTTATTTTTCATTATTTCCACTTGCTTTAATATTCTTTTCTGTCAATTTGCTGTGATTTAAATTCATTATAGGAATGTTCTCACTACGTTAAACATTAGCGTTCATATTAATGTGATTAGATTCCTTTTATAAAAGAAGTTCTTCTTGACAGGAAATAAAGAAAAAACTAAATCATATAAATGATGTTTATTTAAGAATTTTGCTTTCATACACACACGATCGTTTCCATTGAAAGCGAAGCGACTGTTGTATTATACTTTGCCTCATTTGTACCATTCGTACAATAAATATCACTACACAACTTCGAGTAGTAAATGAAATTCATTCATAAATTCAAACACGTAAGTTGTATCACTGCCGTTGATAGAAGTTAACGTGCAGTACCTCTCGACCAATCAGATTAAAGTGCCCTAGTTTCGTTCAGCTCAAAGTAAAAATCAATAAAATTTCAGTCATTTAAAATAATTAAAAATTTAAATTAAAACTTTCTTGACTAGATATATGCAAAAGATTTTACTTATTTTTAATCGAAGTAATGGTAACCACCACAGATTATTTAATCAACCAGATGAATAAATTTTAAATATTTTAAATTTACTATTAAACTTAAATTTTGCACCTGTTTAAAAAATAATGGCCTAAAGCTAATCCAAATTAAAGGAAAAATCAATTTGCCTATATAAATAAACTTTTTAGAGATTTTAAAAGGTAAAATATTCGAATTATTTCCTTTCAGTACATCCGTACCAAAAAATAATCAAGCAGCTGCTAAAAGGAAAATGAATAATCGGCCGCGTTGGGGATCATCGCGTCAGTTCAAAAGATAATTTCCTTAGCTGTATGTGAAAAAAAAAAAAAAAGAATTCTATTAAAAAAGATACACACTCGAAAATGACATTAAATTTTACATTTTTAAATCATCAGACATGCCTTCATTAAATAAAAGAATATCTTGTGAGAAACGTCAAAATTTATTTTTTTAGATTTATTGAATCATTTCTGGTAAAATGCCGGACAAGTTTTCCATCTGTATACTTGATACAGCAGAAATCTTCTACTGAAATAACATCTTTAGGGGGTTTTGAATATATAACTAAAACGAAATTGGATGAACGCACCAAAAATTAAAAAGAACAAATGAGATATCCAAATGGGATTGGACCAGAAACATACGCCCCAATATTTCCCCAGAGTAATTTTAAACAACATAACGTATTCAATAAAACTTTCATTCATTAATAAATAAGTGCTGAAAATTTTGTTTGAATCGGACAATTGCCTGATTTTTGGCAAACATTTTAAAACCGGGGATGCCGAACATTTGCTTCCATTTCGGAAATAAAGGAATATTTTGGTGGTACCTACTTAATACAATCTGTTACATATACAAAGAGACAGAAGACGAAACTCATAAGTTGAGAAAATTACTATTCCTTTAAAACTGTTTACTCATTCTTTCTGGGCGTGCTGGTAGCGTCACTGTTATCAGTGCCGAAAATGGAATCGGCAAGCATTAACTTCCCTGTCTCTTCTACCTTCATCAATAGTTTATTTAAAATGGCAGCCTGGACACTCTATCTTTGGGTGGGAGCCTATCTACAAGAAAGAAATCATTAAACCCTTGCAACGATAAACTACACATTTATTTGAGATTTTCTCCAATTTAAATATGAACAAGATGAGTTAAGTTAAAAATCTATCATTCCTACCCAAATTAGATATGTGTGCACGTTTGCTTTTCTCTGTGTGTGTATGTCTGTGTATGTGTTTGCATGTGTATCTGTGTGCGTGCGTGCGAGACCGCACATGTGTGATCGAATTCTGAATCCTAGATTCTAGTTGTACCAATTAATCATGCCTAGCTTATACTTTTAGAAATGAAAAGGATCCAAATAATCGTTTCTTAATATGTGCTGAAGAGGAGACATTTTAAGAACTGGCTCATCTACCCGAAAACCAAATGAAAACCAACTAAACACCATAAGTCATGCCAACATTTTAAGTGATCGTATACAGAAAAATGGCAGGGAAAAAACCAGTTCCTGAAGGTGGCGATGTGACTTTGTTCAGGGTATTCGTAGTAAATATCACACGACTCAAACGAAGGGGAATTATTTTTGTCTCATAAGACCTCAAAGTAATATAAGTTATCTTATAAACAGGATCATGCATATTTTTCGATGAAAACATTTTGGCCAACGAATTCTTCAAATGTAACGATCTGGAAATAGAAAGCAAGAGGAATTGGAATTTAAACAGAAGCATAATTTCAGAAATAAGACAAACATGAGGAATTACATGAAATATGAATTAATTTTGTATTTACTCTGAATATAAATAGTTGAACATTTCAGATCATATCGCGAATATGAAGCACTTTTAGCCATAACTATACTGTAGCTTGAAATTGTATTTGGTTTTATAAATATTATGTGTTTGTTTATTATATATATATATATATATATATATATATATATATATATATATATATATATATATATAAAGATAAAAATAAATAAATATATAAACAAACAAAACAACAATAAAATAAGCAAAATAAATTACTCCAAACAAATTACAAAACCACACCTGTTAGAATATGCGAAATAAAATCAAAACAAAAGAACGGACGAAAGTTATAACTGTTATATAACGATAAAAAAATAAAAAAATTAATAAAAGATAATATACTACGTTACTTAAAAATCGAAAGCCCAAAATATATAGTGTAACAAGTAAATAACAACAAGTATAATAAATTGATCTAAATACATCCAAATATATAAATAAACCAACAACCGATTACGATAAACTAGCCGTTTAGAAAAAACAAATAAAGATAATCAACCCAAATACATAAATTAAAAACTGTTCCGACCAAAATAATAGTAAGAACAAACCACAACATCACACACCAAAATTCAACAAATAGATTTAATCAATGACAAATAAACAAATATATAAGATAAAAAATAAAAATGAAAATAAATAAAAACAAGCAAAACAATTTGACCCAAATAAATAAGCAAACAATCGACTTCCGTTAAACGGCCGCCATAAAAGACTACCAAAAATAAGCTATATAAACAAATTTTTACTACGTTAATAAAAAACACCCAACAAAATAAAAAATAAATATATAAAAACAAAAAAACAAGCAAAATAATTTGACATAAATAAATAAACAAATAAGTGACTTCCGGTAAAAGTAACGGCCAAAATAGACTACCCATAATGCACCACTGACCCATATATATAAATAGCCGAGAAAAATAACAGCACTAGTCGCCTGACGATTGCACTAGCATGAAACAGACTGTCGCCTCTAAGTGCTGACTTCCATGTCCACTTTTATATTTATATATATATATATATGTAAATATATATATATATATATATATATATATATATATATATATATATATATATATATGCACACACAGAGTTTGTGATGGATAAATAGACGTCTAAATTGCAGATAAATGAAAATGACACTGACATCCCATTTTAACATACATTTACCAAAATTACACAAAAATCATCGGTGGAGCTATGAGTAACAATATCTATATGAACAATGTAACACCGACATTTCATTCTCTGGACAGGTAAGTTGTACAATCATGCGCTGACATCGACACATTCTGAAGGCAGCATTCTATTTGCTAGTGGTGTTTTGTTTTTGCCTATAATCTATAAGTGGATTTATTGTTGGTTAATTGCTATATATTCTTTGATAATTTCGTCCAGTGTGTTATCCTTTTTCTCTCCGGGATATTGAATTCACACTTAACATTCTACTTAACTGGCTGCCACCCAAGTTTTGACACCCGACTCTACTCTGCTATTTAATCTTTAAATGGAAGAAGCAGACAGAGATTCATGCCTTTCACAGGAACATTATTGCGAATGTGAACCACGAAGACAAGACCCAAATCTGAATTCTGACCTCTGATTTCATCTTCTCAACCGATAACCGTTAAGCTACACTCACATCCACATGGATTTGAATATGTGATTATTACTAAAGCGAAATGATTATATTGTAAATGCGTGTATGTAAGTCTATATTTGTTTACTTATCAGCCACTTTTATTTCCTTTCAAGTAGATTGACTGAAGCATATCATCGACCACAACATCCACATCCTCATTGTCGAACTTTCATTTCTGCTATGAAATTATCTAATAAGTCGCCTCCACAGATGAAAACTAAAATACGTTCTCTCACTCCAAATGAAAGTACAACAGAATAAACTGTATATTTCCTTTCGATTCTTAATGTGAAAAATATTCATCATTAATATGAAACGACCAATTTCGATTTCCCACATGTCTCCTTTTATTTAACATATGAATGTGGGTGATACTTCCCGTTTGGCAAAAGGATGCCAAAGTCCGTCTCTCTATCTCTCACCTCTCTAAATAAAACCATGAATTTTCAAATTGATCTGATTCATTTTAACAATTTCAAAACAGTTTTAACTTGTCAATTGATCTGCTAAGATTTCTGCTCAACAGATTGTTTCCACAAAAGATTGCTTAACGTAACAGTTTTGTCAAATATATTTTATTGACGTCCAAAGCCAAACATCACTGAACAAACAATCGTCACTAAGAAACACTTATCAAAAGAATTTTAATTATCTTCAATAGGAAAAGACAAAAGATAGTTACCGAGATAATTTTTATGAGATTTTTACTTGAATATTTATATTTGGCTTATCAAGCATATTTTTATATTTCGCAATTTTCTTAGTGCTAGAATTCATCCTGACTTTGTAATTGAAATACTGAGTGTCTGTACGTCACTCATCCAAGGAACAACAACATCTACAAGAGACGAAACAAGAAGTAAAGACTTAAAAAGACTCATCAATTTCACTTCACAAGTCACAGCATATATATATATATATATATATATATATATATATATATATATATATATATATATATATTTCATTAAAAACGACTGACAATCTAATAAAATGCATAGCACCAGTTGATAATAGCAAAAAAATTAGATTAATTATTTATTATAAAAAATTTAAAACTTGTAACCTTATAGTTAAAAATAATAATTCACCTCCTAGAACAAAATTAAATAGAGCAAACATTATTTACGAATTCAAATGTCCATTAAGGAATTGTATTCCTCAAGAATCAACTTTCGTAAATAATTATATAGGCCACACTACAAATCGTTTAACACGCAGATTAACCCTACACCTTTCTGACAATAGCTCAATTAGATCTCATTTAAATATTCATGGAGACCTACCGGACACTATTCGGAATATACTTGTCGACAACACTAATATAATAGCATCATCCACTTGCAAAAAAAAAGGCTAAAAATAATGGAAGCCTTACTTATAAAAATAAGCAAACCAACACTTAATAATATTAACTTTAAACATGGACATAATATCTTGACCGTGTTTTGAAACAAAAAAAAAATGAATCACTTTATAAAACATACACATAAACTATTTCTAATTCTAACAGTTGAAATATAATCCTTGATAATGGCTAAATGTATAGCCGAAAGCGCTCGGAAAAGAACATTCGGACAATTTTTATATAATTTATCCTCTGAAAAGAAAAACTTTATTAGATCGCACGAGAAATTATATAAAAAACTAAATAAAAGCACCGTGTCAGTCGTTTTTAATGAAATGTGCTTGAAAGAAGGATTGCTGCCTAAATACACAAATTTTAAATATATATATATATATATATATATATATATATAATTGTAAAAATTATTGGTCAGAATTGAATTAAACCAGAAAACAGTAGTATTGAAAAGTGCTCAATACATATATAAAAAATAAAATAAAAATTTAACATGCACAGCTTTTCAGTTTAAAAAATTAGGAGATCAACCGATTCCGCTACGTTGGTTCCAAACTTTCGGCATCTTCAGGTGATTCCGGCCAATAACTTTCTTTGTCTTCAGATGTTTCAGGCCACTTGATTTCCGAACGGTTTATTATTTAAAATTTAATAAATACACAACTTGAAATGTAATAGAAGGGGAAGAGAAAAGCAACGCTATTAAAACTATATCGGAAGGGAGTGAAATAGAATGTACATATTATCATCGTGGATCGTACGAACACAGAAGAAACTTCTTAGTATTATACATCGAGTCATAATTTCTATTCTCTCATTCAGAATGTTTTTTGGTCTGGAAATGTTATTATTTTTAACTTTTCTTCCTGGCAAATTTTGCAGATATTACTATGATTGGTTTAAGTTTTTAGAAATTCTAAGTCGTTCTAGCTTGAATGATGACTTGTGATTAAATCATCTCTTCCTGAAGCTTCCTTTAGTACACCCTACGTATATTTTGCTCTGACCATTTCTTGTTTCTGCTTTGTAAATTACTCATTCAGTTTGGAAAACTCCATCTAGTGGACATCTACTTCTATTTCGGCAGTTACATGTTTCACTGTGAACGATATCTTGCTGCACGTTAGTTTTTAAATTTCTGGCGTTTTGTCTTTTTTATTGTTGTTTCTAAATTACAAGTACAGCTGTAGCTTAATTTCACTGTGTTTTTATTAAATATCATATGTAATTCGGAATTTTTACATTTCCTCGAATTGTTCTTCATTTGTTGTTTAATTTGAGGTTAAAACTCCAGTTTACTTTTATGAACCACTCTTTTTAAGTTTTTCATACTCTTTCTTTTTATCTTCGAAAATTATTTTACTGGAGGAATTTCTAAGTAACCTCGATTCTCTCGCTTTCTTCCTCTCTCTTTCTCTTTGTCTTTCTCTCTCTCTCTCTCCTTCTCGATATATATATATATATATATATATATATATATATATATATATATATATATATATATAAAATTAATAGATTTACTTTTAATTCTGTATGCTATTTCTTTTATATTATTTCTCGAAAAGCCCATATGTCATGAGCTCATCTGAAAATTTAAAAAAAAAACAATTTCTAAAGAAAATTGATTGAGTTTTAATTCCTCATTTTTATTACATAGAACTTTATTATATTGGATATTCGTATTCGAAATAGAATTCTCATTTTATTTCTATTCTATTGTGTATATATATATATATATATATATATATATATATATATATATATATATATATATATATATATCATTCATCCGAATCAGAGCTGTAAATACACTCAAATGCACGGAGGTACTGAGTGTTAGTGAATATGAGAAAAAAAAACGCTATAAAGGAGGGAGAATTTGAAAAGAACAGGAGTAATGAAGACAGAAGATAGCGATTGACATTGCATTTAAATTTTAATGATCAAATTTGACGAGGTAACAAGAGGCCGGGAGAGATTTTCACAAACGAGAAGTGTGACAGAAGAAACCTAAACTTACGGTTATACCTAACCATTTCAACGCTAAAATGATGAGACCTTACCGCCAATGTAGTACTGCGCTTACATACATAAAGTCTAGGTAAACTTCAAAACAAATAGTATGAAAATACTTATAGAAATGGCATAGGTTAAGGCATTGGGAAAATGACTGAATCCAAGACACCATTTCCAGATCAATAAATTTGCAGATTTTTCTTTGGATTCCATCAAAATATATAGCAAGGGCACAAAACTGGATGTGGCAGTAATATGCAAAGCAAGGTCGAATAGTAGACCTGTAAATATACAAGATAAATTTTGGTGAGAAAAAATGTATAGCACGACACACATCCAATTTTCTTTGCAGTACACTCTTTCAACTACATGTCAGTGGCCAAGGTTTGTCCGAAAAGGTGCAATAATTCACTCATCTGCATTAATGGAAATAAATCTCGAAGAGTCGCCATTCAAGACATATTTCATTTCTTTTAATTGATAATAAAGATTGAATCCGTTAAAAAGTTCGACTAGCAATACTATAACCTTTCAGGTTATGATGAAGACCAGAATGCCAAATCCTGCCAAATGCCTTCATGATATCTACAGCAATATCCTGAATTTCACCATTCTCATCTAAACCACGATAATCCCTTCCGGTAATAATCGTTAATACATTAGCAATTGGCCTAGAGAAGCGAAAGTTGTATTGCTTATCTGAAATATGGTTCTGCGAGGTAAGATTCGTAACCAGTTCAGAATTAATTAAATCCTCGACTACTTTGCAAAAATATGGTTGAAGGTTAATCGGCCCATAGTTAAAAGAATCAGACGGTTCACCTGAGCACTTAAAGACTGGAAATATACAAGAGAGATATTTTTTAAATTGTAAGAATTTTTTTGTTTTAGATAATTTTTTTTTTTACTTAAGATAAACATCAATAACCAAACAAGTTTTATTTAGTGATACAAGTTTTACAAATTATGGGAGGAGAAGGATTGAATTTAATACTTTTCCAAAGATAGTTGTGCGTGGGAATATAATGAACCTAACGGGAATTGGAACTCAGCGCTCCGATGAACACTTCCGAACACAACAACAACAAAAAAGAACAGTGAATTATCTGAACATTGATAGAAAAATAAAAGCGGCAACAGATACACTGAGGATTATTGGTGTACTTTGAATAATCCAGAAATATCTTCGGTATAATTCTGAAGAACAGCACACCATAAATAAAAATCAGTAAGAACATTGTGGAAAACTTGCTGGAGTATTAATGAATCATACTGTAACTTAATCTCGAAAGAGAGGCTCTCAATTAAAGAGACGAACTGGAAAGAATTTCTTTTCGAAGAGATCCTTACGAAGTCACGAACGATAATTTCTAACATCCACAGATCCCAAACGGAAGAAAAGAATTTATCAATTGATGGAATGCATCCAAAATAAGATCGCTTTTTCTTTTACGTAAATAATAGAAGGAAAATTTTGATACGGCCAATTCGACTTTATTTATATTTGTGATAGAATCTGGGGAAAATGTGAGTTTATTCCCCCCACCCATATACCAATTCGAGCATTCTATTTTTTGAGATGATGATGATTATTATTATCAGGAAAAACATCAACAATCAAAGAATAATATTGAAAGAAGATAGTAATTAAAAAGACACTTTTGTCATAAACATGTAGCTTCAAGAAAATATTTAGAATTATGTAAAAATTGATTCAGAAGAGAAATCAAAAAATGAAAACTATTTTCAACAGTTATCAAAAAGACTATCTGAGATCAATCAGCTGCAAGAAAAGATGAAGTAGTGTGCTTATGTTAAAAGAAATGAATGTCTTTCTGATATAGATATCTATTCTTTGTTCGCAGCTAATCGAGGTCAAATGAAACATATGAATGAATCCAACGACCACAAAAGCATACTTTGTAGTATGAATTTATCTAACAAGTAGATTACACGCATTAAACTAAAATCTGTATTTCTTTTCCTTTCGCTGAAAGTGAAAGCGAATGCATGAATGTTTTCCTACTGATTTTAACATGAAAAAGTTATCATGGACATTATAAACCAGTTTGGCGTTAATAGACAGCCCAACTGACTTTCATATACGTGGGTAGGTAGGATTTCACATTCAGTAAAGTGATACCAAAGTTCGAACTCTTCCCCCGTACAAATATCTAAATCTGAACAGGGAAATTTCAGATCAGTTCTCTATATAAGAAAAGGCTATTCAGTGACATTAAACATTTCCATCTTACGAATTGATCTGTAAAGCTCTCCGTTCGAAAGAATTATTTCAGCAAATCCTTGTTTGATATCAACGAATCTTTTATCAACTGCCAGAGACAAACATATCCGATCACACTGAAAGAGATATCGATTCGTTTTCCAATCAGCGTAAATATTGTATACTGGAATAATAAGTAAGTGGCCGATAAGTTTCTTGTTAGATTTTCACTTGAATTTTATTGATGATACTATAACTCTCTCAGCTTTCGTGTTTATAGTTTTATTTGTGCCTTTGACAGTTTCTTGGTTATATGACTCTTCTTTTCTTTCTTACAGTGCATCTTGTCAAAAGTCATTCTGCCTTCATCGTCGTTATATTGGCTGCGTGTGGGTCACTCATCTATGGGGCACCAACATCGACTAGTGAAGAAACAAACAGGAAAGACTTAAAAAGAGACTTACATTTTGCCTCACAAATCACCGCACTGACACTGACGGCAATAAATATTACATTTCACAAATATGTAAGTATTTAAAAAAGAACTCCATCATATGATTTCTTATTGATACATAACGTCATCTTCTAAATAAACAATTTTTATCTTGGTAAAATATATCTAACATTTTCCAATAATCATATTCGCTATAACAACAATTTGACAGATTTTTTCAATATAATTTTAATATAATTGATTCTTAAGATATTTAAATTGCATCTTTGCTATCAATGTTAGAAAATTTTCATAAAAAAGATATTTCAAATGTTTGTTTTTGTGTTGGTTGTAGTGTACAAGCGTTCCACTGGTGTTCACTTCTGACTGCAGCAAGTTCGTCACTTTACTGAAAGCAAAATCCGATTCAAAAATACCACAGCTCGTCATCGAAAGTAAACTGAATTTTCAGGTCCTCATATCTATCAAGGTAAATTTTAAATTCCTAATTGAAATTTGGTCTCTGACAATGAAAATAGTTTATCTAACTTAATTTTACTATTTAACTGAAAAAGAAATTTTCAAATTTGTCATTTTCTTACATATTGAATCAATATAAGATAATCTTTTATTATCTCACCAACTGTCAATATGTCGAAACAACTGAAAATATTTAACATATTGTTCATTAATAAAGGTTTTCAAATTTTACATCGTTATCTGTTTGTATTTCAGAAGGCTATAGGCAACATGAGTCAAACAGTAAGTCAATATTTGAATCTGATAAAACAACATTTGGATATCGAATATAACATTGTGTGTGAGCCTGCAAGAAAAATTGAACTCGAATGTCATTTTCCGAAATTCTGTGCCACTCTTCCTGACACCAATGACGCCATCTTCTATTGCAATCTTCATATGACTTATAGTTACATGGAAAACTTGAAGCTCCTTCTCGAATTACCGGTGAGTTTATTATATCCGAAAATAATATTTTTTCTGTCTTCATTTGTTTCTTAAAATAATGGGATGGATTCGAATATAAAATGGAAAACATTTCAAAGCTTAACTTTTCTATAATAACACGATGATATTCGGTGCCGATTCTTTATTACGTGTGTATTTCAGTTGTGTTTTTATTTTTTTACAGCTTTCAGATTCTGATGTGGCAAATGGTGATATGGACAGTCAACTCATTGTGCCCCCAAACCTCCCAATTCTGTACGGCCGATGGTTAACCATGCTAACACTACACTTGTCATATAATCAAGTACAGTTGATTCAACAAACACTGACCGCAATGTCGCAAGGTCTTTAGAAATGTGTATGTCAACACAGATATAAATGACACATGTGTGTAATTTCATCAATGTGGAAGCGTTTTCGACTTCAGATATATTTTTCTACATGTTTATTCAAGGATCAAATTGTATACTCGTACCATTTAAAAAAACACTTACATTTGTAATAATTTAAAATTATTTTTCTTCGTTTTACTCAAAATTACGTTCTATGTTTACGAAAGTTTCAAAGAAAAATAAATCTGTTTATAAACGAAATATGTTTTTTTTATATTTTTTAAAATTTCTCCTACTGAAATTTCGCAGCGGTTTCAAATTACCGGAAAGATTAAAATATTTTTCATCTCAGAATTAAAATTTTCGTTTTATAGACCATGATGATGTTTCTTGAGAGAAACACAAAAGATTCAACGGCGCAGATCTTATTTCAACTGTAAAACGACGCCCATCTGCATTAATTCATCTACTGGGTTGTGTTTTTGTTCATTGGAAATCACCGACATACTTCACTTGGCGTCGATTAGCTGACAGCAAAGAAGAAACATTCGTTGATAAAGAAATCCAGAAATACTCGCGTGAGCGCACACACTCTCCCTCACACACACACATACGCAATCATGCAATCATTCACACACACACACACACATACACAGACCTATAAACACACACACTCACACCGTCACATAAACAAATATACAGAAACACACTCACAGATTAACAGATAGTTGTTACGAAAATATAGTATTAACTTAAAAGTTCACCCTGCCGTATATATTAATGTCATCTGCTCAATTTAGGAATAATAAAATAAAGCATATTCAAACATTATGGAGTAATACATTTTTCTAACACAAATCGTCAATATGGATTTGCCAAATAAATATGTAGTAATTCCGTACTCCGGGTTTGTGGGAGAATATATATGTGAAGACATGATTCTAGATTTCTCTCTGAATATACGAAGGGAAAACGACAAATAGGAAGGGAAGATTTCTATTTGCTAATTGATATAAACTTCATTTCTTTTCACGATAACCTCACTCACTGAAGCAGTTTCGTTTTTTTTCTTTATTTCCACTTGCTTTAATATTCTTTTATGTCAATTTGCTGTGATTTAAATTCATTATAGGAATCTTCTCACTACGTTGAACATTAGCGATCATATTAATGTGATTAGATTCCTTTTATAAAAGAAGTTCTTCTTGACAGGAGATAAAGAAAAAACTAAATAATATAAATTATGTTTAATTAAGAATGTTGCTTTCATACACACACGATCGTTTCCATTGAAAGCGAAGCAACTGTTGTACTATACTGTGCCTCATTTGTACTATTCGTACAATAAATATCACTACACAACTTCGAGTAGTAAATGAAATTCATTCATAAATTCAAACAGGTCAGTTCTCTCACTGCCGTTGATAGCAGTAAACGTATAGTACCACTCGACCAATCAGATTAAAGTGTCCTAGTTTCGTTCACCTCAAAATCAAAATCAATAAAATTTCACTCATTTAAAAAAATTTAAACTAAAACTTTCTTGACTAGATATATGCAAAAGATTTTACTTATTTTTAATCGAAGTAATAGGCACCACCACAGATTATTTAATTAACCAGATAAATAAATTTTACATATTTTAAATTTACTATTTAAACTTAAATTTTGCACCTGTTTAAAAGATAATGGCCTAAAGCTAATCCAAATTAAAGGAAAAATCACTTTCCTTATATAAATAAACTTTTTAGAGATTTTAAAAGGTAAAATATTCGAATTATTTCCTTTCAGTACATCCGTATCAAAAAATAATCAAGCAGTTGCTAAAAGGAAAATGAATAATCGGCCGCGTTGGGGATCATCGCGTCAGTTCAAAAGATACATTCCTTAGCTGTATTTGCTTCTCCAGGATTACAGAAGGACAAATATAAAATAGAATTCTATTTAAAAAGATACACACTCGAAAATGACATTAATTTTTACATTTTTAAATCATCGGACATGCCTTCATTAAATAAATGAAAGACTTGTGAGAAACGTCAAAATTTATTTTTTTAGATTTATTGAATCATTTCTGGAAAAATGCCGGACAAGTTTTATATCTGTATACTTGATACAGCATAAATCTTCTACGGAAATAACGTCTTTAGGGGTTTTTGAATATATAACTAAAACGAAATTGGATGAACGCACCAAAAATTAAAAAGAACAAATGAGATATCCAAATGGGGGTGGGCCCAGAAACATACGCCCCAATAATTCCCCAAAATTATTTTAAAGAACATAACGTATTCAATAAAACTTTCATTCATTAATAAATAAGTGCTGAAAATTTCGTTTGAATCGGACAATTGCCTGATTTTTGGCAAACCTTTTAAAACCGGGGATGCCGAACATTTGCTTTCATTTCGGAAAAAAAGGAATATTTTGGTGGTACCTCCTTAATACAATCTGTTACATATCCAAAGAGACAGAAGACGAAACTCATAAGTTGAGAAAATAACTATTCCTGTAAAACTGTTTACTCATTCTTTCTGGGAGTGTTGGTAGCGTCAGTTATCAGTGTCGAAAATGGAATCGGCAAGCATTTACTTCCGTGTCTCTTCTACCTTCATCAATTGTTTATTTCAAATGGCAGCCTGGACACTCTAGCCTTGGGTGGCAGCCTATCTACAAGAAAGAAATCATTAAACCCTGGTAAAGGTAAACTACACTTTTATCATTTTCAAAAACTGATGGCAATTCAGAGGTGTTTAAAAGAAAGCTGTGGAAAGCTATGATACCCGACGAAAAATAGGAAATTACATTAAAAAATGGCTGTAAAATAATTTCTGTTTCTTTCTATCATTTGAAATGAAATTTGAGATTTTCTCCAATTTAAATATGAACAAGATGAGTTAAGTTAAAAATCTATCATTACATGTGTGTGCACGATTGCTTTCCTGTGTGTGTGTATGCGTTTGCATGTGTATCTGTGCGCGGGCGTGCGAGACCGCACATGTGTGATCGAATTGTGAATCCTAGATGCTAGTTGTACTAATTAATCATGCCTACATTATACTTTTAGAAATGAAAGGGATCCAAATAATCGTTGGTTAATATGTGCTGAAGAGGAGACATTTTATGAAATGGATCATTTACCCGAAAACCAAAGTAAAACCAACTAAACATCGTAAGTCATGCCAACATTTTAACTGATCGTGTACAGAAAAATGGCAGGGAAAAAACCGGTTCCTGAAGTTGATGATGTGACTTTGTTCAGGGTATTCGTAGTAAATATCACACGACTCAAACGAAGAGGAATTATTTTTGTCACATAAGACCTCAAAGTAATATAAGTTATCTTATAAACAGGATCATGCATATTTTTCGGTAAAAACATTTTGGCCAACGAATTCTTCAAATGTAACGATCTGGAAATAGAAAGCAAGAGGAACTGGAATTTAAACAGAAACATAATTTCAAAAATAAGACAAACATGAGGAATTACATGAAATATAAATTAATTTTGTTTTTACTCTGAATATAAATAGTTGAACATTTCAGATCATATCGCGAATATGAAGCACTTTTAGCCATAACTATACTGTAGCTTGAAATTATATTTGGTTTTATTAATATTATGTGTGTGTTTATTATATATATATATATATATATATATATATATATATATATATATATATATGTGTGTGTGTGTGTGTATGTATAAATATATATATATATATACATATATATATATATACATACATATATATATGTATATATATATATATATATATATATATATATATATATATATATATATATATATATGTATATATATATGTACACACAGAGTTTTCGATGGATAAATTGACGTCTAAATTGCAGATAAATGAAAATGACACTGACATCCCATTTTAACATATATTTACCAAAATAACACAAAAATATCTTGAATAGAAAAGAGGGAATTCATTTAATAAAATCTCTGTTGGCTTCAACAACAGCCTCCAGACGACTTCGGAATAACCCTGGTGTATGCTGCTATAATCCTTGCTTTCAGTTCATCTTTGGTGTTACAAGGACTTTTAGTTGTCTCTCGCTCAACTGCACTCCACTCATAATAATCATGAGGGTTGCAGTGTAGGGACTTAGAAAGGCCAGATTTAAGTGGTTATGTAGTCGCAGAGATTGTCTGACATCTATGGGACGGAAGAAAATGTCACAGAATAGCTGATTATATTAGGGTGACACATCGGTGGAGCTATGAGTAACCATAGCTATATGAACAATGTAACACCGATATTTCAGTCCCTGGACAGGTAAGTTGTACAATCATTCGGTGACAACCACACATTCTGAAGGCAGCATTCTATTTTCTAGTGATGTTTTGTTATTACCTGTAAATCTAGAAGTGGATTTATTGTTGGTTAATTGCTATATATTCTTGAAAGATTTCGTCCTGTGTGTTATACATTTTCTCTCCAGGATTTTGAATTCACAATCATCTTTCTACTTAACTGGCTGCCACTCACGTCTTGAGACCCGACTCTACTCTGCTATTTAATCTTTAAATGGAAGAAGCAGACAGAGATTCAGGCCTTTCACAGGAACATTATTGCGAATGTGAACCACGAAGACAAGACCAAAATCTGAATTCTGACCTCTGATTTCATCTTCGCAACCGATAATCGTTAAGCTACACTCACATCCACAATGATTTGAATATGTGATTATTACCTAAAGCGAAATGATTATATTGTAAATGCGTGTATGTAAGTCTATATTTGTTTACTTATCAGCCACTTTTATTTCCTTTCAAGTAGATTGACTGAAGCATATCATCGACCACAACATCCACATCCTCATTGTTGAACTTTCATTTCTGATATGAAATTATCTAATAAGTCGCCTCCACAGATGAAAACTAAAATACGTTCTCTCACTCCAAATGAAAGTACAACAGAATAAACTGTATATTTCCTTTCGATTCTTCATGTGAAAAATATTCATCATTAATATGAAACGACCAGTTTCGATTTCCCGCATGTCTCCTTTTATTTTAACATATGAAGGTGGGTGATACTTCCCGTTTGGAAAAATGATGCCAAAGTCCGTCTATCTATCTCTCACCTCTCTAAATAAAACCATGAATTTTCAAATTGATCTGATACATTTTAACAATTTCAAAACAGTTTTAACTTGTCAATTGATCTGCTAAGATTTCTGCTCAACAGATTGTTTCCACAAATGATTGCTTAACGTAACAGTTTTGTCAAATATATTTTATTGACGTCCAAAGCCAAACATCACTGAACAAACAATCGTCACTAAGAAACACTTATCAAAAGAATTTTAATTATCTTCAATAGGAAAAGACAAAAGTTAGTTGCCGAGATAATTTTTATGAGATTTTTACTTGAATATTTATATTTGGCTTATCAAAGATATGGAATATACGTACTCTCATCGTGGATCGTACGAACACAGAAGAAACTTCTTAGTATTATACATCGAGTCATAATTTCTATTCTCTCATTCAGAAAGTTTTTTTGGTCTGGAAATGTTATTATTGTTAACTTTTCTTCCTGGCAAATTTTGCAGATATTACTATGATTGTTTTAAGATTTCAGAATTTCTAAGTCGTTCTAGCTTGAATGATGACTTGTGATTAAATCATCTCTTCTTGAAGCTTCCTTTAGTACACCCTACGTATATTTTACAAGCATATCTTTTCATTTAAAAAAAAATTAGGAGGTCAGACGATTCTGATTACCTTGTTTTCAACCTTTCGCTATCTTCAGGTGATTCGGGCCAACAACCTTTGGTATCTTCAGATGATCCGGGCTTTATTATTTAAAAATAAATAAACGCACAACTTGAAGTGTAATAGAAGGGGAATAGAAAAGCAAGGGCATTGAAAAGATACCGGAGGGGAGTTAAATGAAATATACACACTATCATCCTAGTTTATACGAACACAAAAGAAAATTGTTAGTTTTATACATCGTCATAATTTCTAATCTCTCATTCAGAATGTTTTTGGGTCCAGTTTACAGTAGGATATTTGTTATTCTTTATTCCCATACTTGACTGGCTAATTTGTTAGAATTCTCTAAGTCTTTCTAGCTTGAATGATGACTTGTCATTAAAATATCTCTTCTTGAAGCTTCCTTTAGTAAACCCTACGTATATTTTGCTCTGGCCATTTCTTGCTTCTACTTTGTAAATTACTCATTCAGTTTAGCAAACTCCTTCTAGAGGACATCTACTTCTATTTCGGCAGTTACATGTTTCACTGTGAACGATATCTTGCTGCACGTTAGTTTTTAAATTTCTGGCGTTTTGTCTTTTTATTGTGGTTTCTAAATTACAAGTACAGCTGTAGCTTAATTTCACTGTGTTTTTGTTAAATATCACATGTAATTCGGAATTTTTACATTTCCTCGAATTGTTCTTCATTTGTTGTTTAATTTGAGGTTAAAACTCCAGTTCATTTTTATGCACCACTCTTTTTAAGTTTTTCATACTCTTTCTTTTTATCTTCGAAAATTATTTTACTGGAGGAATTTCTAGGTAACCTCGATTCTCTCTCTTTCTTCCTCTCTCTTTCTCTTTGTCTTTCTCTCTCTCTCTCTCTCTCTCTCTCTCTCTCTCTATATATATATATATATATATATATATATTAAATTAATAGATTTACTTTTAATTCTGTATGTTATTTTTTTATATTATTTCTCGAAAAGCCCATATGTGATGAGCTTCGCATCTGAAAATTAAAAAAAAAAAATTTCTAAAGAAAATTGATTGAGTTTTAATTCCTCATTTTTATTACATAGAACTTTATTATATTGGATATTCGTATTCGAAATAGAATTCTCATTTTATTTCTACCCTATCATATATATATATATATATATATATATATATATATATATATATATATATATATATATATATATATATACCATTCATCCGAATTAGGGCTGTAAATCGACTCAAATGCACGGAGGTACTGAGTGTTAGTGAATATGAGAAAAAAACGCTATAAAGGAGGGAGAATATGAAAAGAAAAGGAGTAATGAAGACAGAAGATAGCGATTGACATTGCATTTAAATTTTTAATGATCAAAGTTGACTAGGTAAAAAGACGCCGAGAGAGATTTTCACAGGCGAGAAGTGCGATAGAAGAAACTAAACATTACGGTTATATCTAACCTTTTCAACTGAAAAATGATGAGACCTTACCGACAATCTAGTACTGGACTTAAATACATAATGTCTTGGTAAACTTAAAAACAAATACTATGAAAATATGTATAGAAATGGCATACGTTAAGGCAGTAGGAAAATGTTTGGCTCCAAGACACCATTTCAAGACCAATTTGCAGATTTTTCTTTGGATTCCATCAAAATATATAGCAAGGGCACAAAACTAGATGTGGCAGTAATATCCAAAGCAAGGACGAATGGTAGACTTGTAAATATACAAGATAGATTTTGGTGAGAAAAAAATGTGTAGCACGACACACATCCAATTTTCTTTGCAGCACACCAAGCAATTTATTCAATACAATCTTTCAACTACATGTCCGTGGCAAAGGTTTGTCCGAAAAGGCGCAATAATTCACTCATCTGCATTAATGCAAATAAATCTCGAAAAGTCGCCATCCAAGACATCTTTCATTTCTTTTAATTGGTAATAAAGATTGAACCCGTTAACTAATTCGAATAGCAATACTATAACCTTTGAAGTTAAAAATGCCGGCTACATTAGAAGCATTACAATGCTTAAGCCACTTGACGTAATGACCATTAAAATAACCAATGAAAAAGTGATACCTAACAGACTGTAATAACGAAATTGAAAATACATGAAAGAATCGTCTGAAGATTTAAGAGAAAATTCCTTTGCTATTGGAAGATTTTCTCAGACATAAATACGGAGGCCATGCATATGCTGAAAACCTTTCGACAAAGTGGTGGACAGCCTGGAACAGGGAATTTATTGTCTGCGACAGAAAAATATAAATTATATTCGCAAAGTTCGAAGATATCTTCAGAACGTTTTCAAGAGAAAAGATTCTCCATTACAGAAATTATAATGAATGCCACGAATGTTGGGAAAAATTTAATGTTTATTATTAAATGTCCCATAACTCGAAACAAATCATGAAATTGAAACGGTGGAAAATCAATTTTTCCCTGAACACAAGTTCGTAAAGGCGATTATTTTGACCGCTTTCAAAACTTTACAATTTCTAAAAATAAAATGAAACATCTGAAAAGCCGGACACAGAAATTAAATTTAAAAAATTAAAAATAAAAAACGTCTGAAAAGCCGGACAAAGAAGTTAAAAACTCTTAGATATTTGTAGTGTGAAATGCTGAACACATTCAATTTGTTGGCGTGTGTCTTTGTCTGCCTGTGTTTGTATGTCTGTGCGTGAGTGGGAGAGAAAGAAAGAGAAAGGTAGAGAGAGAAAGAGAAGAAACGAGTTTGTATGCGAAAGTGTATTGCTTGTGAACGTGCCAGTGTGTAAAAGAATTTCTTCCTCTGTGCCTATCCCTCAAGTTTCGGACAAATAAAATTTCCACAGCGTCAAAACGATTACTGCCATCAAGAAATACTTACATCTTACATACACATTAACAAACACTCTCCTCTCTCTCACTCTCTTTCTATATATATATATATATATATATATATATATATATATATATATATATATAGATGGATAGATATGCTAAGGTTTAAAGACTTTCAACACGAGAACTTTCTGATAGTATTTTACGAACTCTGAATATTATTGTATATTTTATTTCGAGAGATATAAGATTTTATAAGTATATACTATATATCTTTGTATTAATGATCTTTGCATGCATTTTTAAAAGGCCATAAATTGGTTTATATTTGGATTAAGGAATTTATCCGAAGATAACCAACTTTAAACAACTCAAAACCAACTTAGGACAATTCCACATGTACACTCTAATTCCTCGACCACCAAGGATCTTCGTTGGCATTTCATAGATCCTTAAAACAAAAGCCCGTTCAATATTAATATAGGGGCATATCTTTAATTAATGGAAGCTTGTGATTTTTCTTGGTCTCGGAACAATAAGATTCAAATGAATGACATTTGATTATTCGATTTACGAAATATTTCATTAAACATTCAACTTTCGGTTAGCGGATATACCTCCCCTTATTACTCGCAATCATATGTAGAAATAGTTTAAAATTCTATTTTTTTTTTAAGGAAAATTCTTGTTTTTGGTTGTTGTTTTGATTTGTTTTTGGTTTGTTTATATTTTTTTAGTCTTGGAAATTTTAAAGACAGAAAAATTAGGAATTATTTTTCATTTTACTACAAGAATGAAATTAATTGTCAAAAATAAAAAAATGAATTTTCAAAGAAATTATTTCATGGTGAAATGAAATTTTTCTATATTTTTCAGTTTCTTTATGTAAAATATTTTTATTCAGACCCAAAATAGCAGAAAACTCATTCATAAATTCAGTCATGCAGAGATTTTCACTTGACTGAGTTCTTGCTTTAAATAGCCTCATAAACATTTAGACAAAGTAGAGATTTTAAATCTTCCTTCGCTACTATCAACATTGGTTACATAATTGACAGACGATGCAGAGAGAACATTCAATCTGGTTTGATTTTATGAATGAACATTGCTTACTATACAACTTTACTACGATTTTCCTTTCACTTGTTTAAACTTGCTGACGACTGCAGCTCTACATCAAATCAATGACAGAAACGTGAGAGTATGTACAGATTGATTTTATTAGATATCAGTTTATTGGGCTCTACTTCGTCCAACTTATCGATGTCTGTTTTTCGAAATTATATTCTATACAAAATATTTTAGTGAAAGACAACTTATTTCGAAGGACCTAAAATTTAGGTAAGAAATGAATTCCTAATTTTCAATAAAAAGGACATTTATCGGCAATAATTTTACGTAACGACAAAAATTGGAATGAAATTAAAAGCAAATGAAAATAATCATTTAAAAAATTCAACTCTAATTCAAACAATTAATTTAGGTAGATTGGAATTGGATTTTAATCAATTAGCGGTGCATAATCTTCCCAAAACCAATTCGCCTTGTAACACACCGAATTCAGATTAGTGATGATCTATAATAATAATGATAATGAATGTTGATACACTTTTTCAAATTTATTGAGTGAAGAGTGGGGAAAATAAAGAGAAATGAAGCAATGACTTGGCCATAAATTTCGTTTTCTTTTCATAAAACAAAATCTTGGAAATCTTTGATAACATTTGAAACATTAAATTTTGACGACCTTCATTCAAGACATATTGCAATCGTTATGGGACATCAGCTATATCAATGTGAAGATCAGAGTTTCTAAAATTGGCACATGATACATTATTTTATTTAATATTAGATAATCAAAAATGAAGAATATGTTCGGAGTAGCAAGAATTATTTTTATTTTAACGAAGGTAAAATTGTATCTGAAATGAAAGAAAATATTTGTAGATTAAGGAGAATATGTAAATCACAGTTTTGCAAAGTTTCCTGCGGGGGTAATAGCGCTGAACCATGACCCACGGGCGTGTTGAATATTCGATGCCCATAGCAATCAAATCAAAGCAACATTTAAATACAATCACTGTCCTTCGACAATGCAAATAATCAACAAGATGAAAATATCCAAATCAAAGACTAGCAATCATTTGCAAACGTTGGACTACTTTTGTCGCTTTGTTGTTAGATTTGCACAGAAGTAAATCTAAAAAATAGTTACTCGATTATGTTGGTAGGTGTGATTCTATATTAAGCATCACGATTCCATTTCTTTGTTAAAGAAACTGTCACGAGCGATGAAATGTGGCTTATTTACAACAACATGTAAACAACAATAGAAAATCAAATGTTTCAAATACCTTCTAATAACACATATTGAAAGCGGAGTGGGATGATAGACGTCGTCTGGATCAGTGTGGGAGGATGGAATAATGAAGTTGAAGATGATGTTCAAGGACGCTAAAAAAGATTTATTTTTACGTAAATAACAAAGAAATTTTGCCACAGCCAATTCTACTTAATTTATAAATACGTTGGAATCTGAAGAAAATGCGAGTAAGCTGAAATTCCCATATAGCAATGCAAGGATTCTAATTTCATGATAATGGTAATGATAAAAAAAACATCAGTAACCACAACAGCAACAACAACAATAATAATAATAAATAGAAGAGGGAGAATATAAAAATAATTATTATTACAAATCTTAATGAAGATAAAGATTTAAGAAAAGGAAAAGGAAAGCAATATTGTTTAACAATGTTTAAAAATATTTCGACAGTATGTCTGTTTCCTTCAGATTATATCTTAAAATTGCATACAAACACAAGAAATATTTTTAAAATACAAGCCTTCATATAAAAATTGTTAAGCTTCGTTAAACACTGTCTTTTCTTTTCTCACGAGTAAAACGTGCACTTCTCCAAGTGTTGCAAAATATTGGAAGATTGATTCGTTTTCTACAGCTGATCAAACCTTTGCAGGGTACTTAAAGCCTGGATATATTTTTTAAATTGTATGAAATTTTTTTTGTTTTTGATACAATTTCTTTTACTTATAGAAGTCTAGAAAAACGTCAACAACCAAACAAGTTTTATTTAGTGATACAAGTTTTACAATTTATGGCAGGATAAGGGGTGAATTTAATACTTTTCCAAAGATAGTTGCGCGTGGGAATATAATGAACATAACGGGAATTGGAACTCAGCGCTCCGATGAACACTTCCTAACACAAACCCCCGCAAAAAAAACAGTAAATTATCTGAACATTGATAGAAAATAAAAGCGTGTAGATCATGGCGGAAACAGATACATTGAGGATTATTGTTGTACTTTGAATAATCCAGAAATATCTTCGGTATAATTCTGAAGAACGAGAAATCCGAGACAGGAACACTCCAAAGGACAGCATAAATAAAATGAGTAAGAACATTGTGGAAAACTTGTTGGTGAATTAATGAATCATACTGTAATTAATCTCGAAAGAGAGGATCTCAATTAAAGAGAAGATGTGGAAAGAAGTTCTTTTCGAAGAGATCCTTACGAGGGCACGAACCATAATTCCTAACATCCTTAGATACCAAACGGAAGAAAGGAATTTATCAATTGGTGGAATGCATCAAAAATAAGATCGCTTTTTCTTTTACGTAAATAATAGAAGGAAAATATTGATACAGCCAATTCGACTTTATTAATATTTCTTGGGGAAAATGTCAGTCTATTGTCCTCCCCATATATCAATCCGAGGATTCTGTTTCAAAGATGATGACGTTTATTATTATTAAGAAAAACATCAACAACCAAACAATAATATTAAAAGTAAATAGAAATGAAAAAGACATTTTTGTCATAAACACGTAGCTTCAAGAAAATATTTAGAATTATTAAAAATTGACTCAGAAGAGAAATCGAAAAATGAAAACTATTTTCAAAAGTTATCAAAAAACTTTCTGAGATCAATCAGCTGCAAGAAAAGATGAAGTAGTGTGCTTATGTTAAAAGAAATGAAAGTCTTTCTGATATAGATATCTCTTCTTTGTTCATAGCTAATCGAGGTCAACTGAAACATATGAATGAATCCAACGACCACAAAAGCATACTTTGTAGTATGAATTTATCTAACAAGTAGATTACACGCATTAAACTAAAATCTGTATTTCTTTTCCTTTCGCTGAAAGTGAAAGCGAATGCATGAATGTTTTCCTACTGATTTTAACATGAAAATGTTATCATGAACATTATAAACCAGTTTGGCGTTAATACACAGCCCAATTGACTTTCATATACGTGGGTAGGCAGGATTTCACATTCTGTAAAGTGATACCAAAGTTCGAACTCTTCCCCCGTCCAAATATCTAAATCTGAACAGGGAAATTTCAGATCAGTTCTCTATATAAGAAAAGGCTATTCAGTGACATTAAACATTTCCATCTTACGAATTGATCTGTAAAGTTCTCCGTTCGAAATAATTATTTCAGCAAATCCTTGTTTGATATCAACGAATCTTTTATCAACTGCCAGAGACAAACATATCCGATCACACTGTACTGTAAAAGAGATATCGATTTGTTTTCCAATCAGCGTAAATATTGTATACTGGAATAATAAGTAAGTGGCCGATAAGTTTCTTGTTAGTTTTTCACTTGAATTTTATTGATGATACTATAACTTTCTCAGCTTTCGTGTTTATAGTTTTATTTATCCTTTTGACAGCTTCTTGGTTATATGACTCTTCTTTTCTTTCTTACAGTGCATCTTGTCAAAAGTCATTCTGCCTTCGGCGTCGTTATATTGGCTGCTTGTGGGTCACTCATCCATGGAGCACCAACATCGACTAGTGACGAAACAAACAGGAAAGACTTAAAAAGAGACTTACATTTTGCCTCACAAATCACCGCACTGACATTGACGGCAATAAATATTACATTTCACAAATATGTAAGTATTTAAAAAAGAACTCCATCATATGATTTCTTCTTGATACATAACGTCATCTTCTAAATAAACAACTTTTATCTTGGTAAAATATATCTAACATTTTCCAATAATCATATTCGCTATAACAACAATTTGACAGATTTTTTCAATATAATTTTAATATAATTAAGTCTTTAGATATTTAAATTGCATCTTTGCTATCAATATTTGAAAAAGTTTATAGGAAAGATATTTCAAATGTTTGCTTTTGTATTGTTTGTAGTGTACAGGCGTTCCACTGGTGTTCACCTCCGACTGCAGCAAGTTCGTCACTTTGCTGAAAGCAAAAGCTGATTCAAAAATGCCACAGCTCGCCATCGAAAGTAAACTGAATTTTCAGGACGTCATATCTGTCAAGGTAAATTTTTAATTCCTAATTGAAATTTGGTCTTGATTTTCACTCTGACAATGAAAATAATTTTTCTAACTTCTACTTACCTAAAAAGAATTTTTCACATCTCTCCTTTTTCTTACATATTGAAACAATACGAGAGAATCTTTTATTATCTCACCAATTGTCAGCTAGTCAAACCAACTGAAAATATTAAACATAATGTCCATTGATTAAGTTATTAAAATTTCACATTTTTATCTAAGAAATATGGGTACGTAATCCCGCCAGAGTTATAAGTTATTGACATTTTGAAAAACGATTATGAAAGTATGTTTCAAAAATAATATCCGATAATGCATTTCATCTCTGTGGCTTCTTCAGATGGATAACGGAAAATGTGTTGTCTGTGTGTGCATTTGTGTGTTTAAAATAATTTTTAAAATTTATTTTTCCCAAGCTGGCGTTGCTCGAGACTAAAAAGAAAAAGAATATGAGTAACTTAAAAAAAATCGTTTTACATTTTATATTCTTCGATTCAAGTGTCCGACATTTAAGATGGAAATTCATTTAAAATAGGTAGAAAATAAATGGAAGAAATTGTTTTGATCCATGCGTTCTGCTTGTCGACAGCTTGGGGAAAAATAAGATCTAATTATTTTAAACGCACATAAATGCATAAACAGACAACAGATATTTCGTTATCCATCTGATGAAGATATAGAGGCGAAATGCATTATCGGATATTATTTTCGAAACTTACCTTCATGAACGTTTTTCCAAATATAAATAACTGATAACTTTGTCGGGATTACATACCCAAATTTATTACATACTGTCGACATGGAGAACGCAAGGATAAAAACAATGTCTTTCGTTTATGTTCTGCCCATTCTGAAACTCGGACAATTAAAATGGAGAATATAAAATGTTAAACTTTTTTTTTTAAAAGTTGCTCATTTTCTTTCTCGTTTTAGTCTCGAGCAACGCCACCTTGGGAAAAAAATAATGTAAGATTTAATTAATTTAAACACACACGAATGCATACACACACAACAAATTTTTCGTTATCCATCTGATGACGCCATATAGGTGAAATGCATTATCGGATATTATTTTCGAAACATATTTTTATGAACGTTATTCCAAATCCCAAAAACTTATATCTTTACCTGTTTGTATTTCAGAAGGCTATAGGCAACATGAGTCGAACAGTCAGTCAATATTTGAATCTGGTAAAACAACATTTGGATATCGAATATAACATTGTGTGTGAGCCTGCAAGAAAAATTGAACTCGAATGTCATTTTCCGAAATTCTGTGCCACTCTTCCTGACACCAATGACGCCATCTTCTATTGCAATCTTCATATGACTTATAGTTACATGGAAAACTTGATGCTCCTTCTCCAATTACCGGTGAGATTATTATATCCGAAAATAATTCATATTATTTATTTTATCTCATTAATTTACACATATTTTTTCTGTCTTCATTTGTTTCTTAAAATAATGGGACGGATTCGAATAGAAAATGGAAAACATTTCAAAGCTTAACTTTTCTATAATAACATGATGATATTCGGTGACGATTCTTTATTACGTGTGTATTTCAGTTGTGTTTTTATTTTTTTACAGCTTTCAGATTCTGATCTGTCAAATGGTGATATGGACAGTCAACTCATTGTGCCCCCAAACCTCCCAATTCTGTACGGCCGATGGTTAACCATGCTAACACTAGACTTGTCATATAATCAAGTACAGTTGATTCAACAAACACTGACCGCAATGTCGGATGGTCTTTAGAAATGTGTATGTCAACACAGATATCAATGACACAAGTAAGTGTGTCATTTCAACAAAGTGGAAGCGTTTTCGACTTCAGATATATTTTTTCTACATGTTTATTCATGGATCAAATTGTACACACGTACTGTTTTAAAAAACATTTTTATTTTTAATAATTTAAGATTTATTTTTTTTTCTCCGTTTCAATCCACATCTATTTCTGCCTTTACGAATGTTTCAAAGGGAAATAAATCTGCTTATAAACGAAATGTGTTTTTTGTTTCTTTTTATATTCTTTTATTTTCTTGCTTTTTTTCATCTGAAATGTTTTTTACTTTTGAGATTTGAAAAGTGTTTTCACCTCAGTATTTCCGTCTCCTGCAATAAATCCATTTTTTTAAATTGGAATATACACTTTATCATAGAAAATAAATATTGCTGATGCTAATATGTTAATAGAACCAGTAAACATTTGGATTTTTTAAAAATTTAGTATGTGTCTCAGATTTGTGTTACTTTCCTCACCGATCTTCTACTACAATTCAGCCTCGTTTTCAAATTACCGGAAGGATTAAAATATTTTTCTTTTCAGAATTAAAATTTTCATTTTACAGACCATTATGATTTTTCTTCCAAAAATATGCGCTGTCTTCTGTCTCTGCACGCGTATGTGTGTGTGTTTGTCCAGGCGCGCGTGTGGTCCCGCGCGCATGCGTGCGAGCACTTGCGTATATGTGTTGGTGGTACATGTGTGAATGCAATTGTGCATTGGACATTCTATATGTCTTCGTATCTTAAATTATAGCAACAATAATAAGAAGACGAAAAAGAAGTCGAAAAATAACTAGAACAACAAGGAAAATATTAAACTCAGAATAAAAGAATTATAAGATTATCGATGAATATATTATGAATATCGAATAGAATTAATCTGCCATGACATCGACTACAAATTCTCAAACACGGGTTTGTGCAACTTTAGCATACGTTATTACTTAAATGTTACTCCATCATTTGAAACGCAAATCTGTGCTTTTACTCCCGACAAATGTATAATTGAATGGACAGGGGTTTTCCTATGGATTTATCACCTGTCAAAACCCGTAATTAATATGAAACGAATAATATGAATTGGGGAAATCAGAGAAAAGTAACAGTAGCTCAAAATGAATTAAAAACACCGAACAGAAGAACAGAGCGAAAGAAGAAGAAGAAGAAGAAGAAGAAGAAGAAGAAGAAGAAGAAGAAGAAGAAGAAGAAGAAGAAGATGATGATGATGATGATGATGATGATGATGATGATGATGATGATGAAGAACAACAACAACAACAACAACAATAATATTAAACTAAGAATAAAAAAAATGATAAGATTATCGATGACTATATTAAGAATATCAAATAGAATTAATCATATCCGCGATAGTATCGGCCACAACTTCTCCCACCCGCACTGGGCAACTTTGACATACTAAAAAACCACGCCTTCATTCGAAACGAAACTCTGTGTTTTTACTGCCGGCGAATGTGCAACTGAATTGACGGGTGGTTTTCTACCTGACAAAATGCGTCATTAATATGAAACTAACAATATGAAATGGCGAAATCAGATAATGGTAACAGTAGCTGAGAATGAATTTAAAACACCTAACAAACGCATGGAAAGACAGAGGAACAAGAATGGAAAAATGTTCGAGATATAAAAGTACAATACGCTATGAAAATAATTTAAAGATTGAAATATCCCAGGAATATATACGGTGAATAATTTCTGGTTAAATGTTTTGCATATACACAAACATTTTGCCGATTTCTTTACTTGTGCTGTCAATAACTGAGATGGGAGTAAATTGCAAAATGGCCGAAGTTCTATTGGTTGATTTTACGACAACTCAAAACTTGTTGGATTATTGAATGTCGACTTTTGAATAGAGTTAATAGTTAGGGTAGAATTTTGAAGAAATGGTCAACCAGGTTAGCACCGATAATCATGACCTCACGCAGACAAGGTGCCCACAGAATCGCCAACATAATTAATTCCTTATTTAACCGCCAAAATAGCCAACCCCATATGATTAAACAACCATTCACAAACCTCACAGAAAACACATATATCGGTTTTAGCAAAAGAAACTATCAATTGCTTGAAAGGTTATTGCTTGTGTGGAAGCCAGTCTAGAGGAAGGAACACTATAACGGGTAAAGCACAATTTTATCATTTTCAAGACCTGATGGCAATTAAAAAGAACAAATGAGATACCCAAAGAGGGGTGGCAGCAGAAACATACGCCCCAATATTTCCCCAAAGTTATTTTAAACAACATAACCTTTCATTCATTAATAAATAAGTGCTGAAAATTTCGTCTGAATCGGCCTGATTTTTGGAAAACCTTTTGAAAGTGAGGATTCCGAACATTTGCTTTCATTTCGGAAAAAAAGGAATATTTTGGTGGTACCTATTTAGTAAAATATGTTACATATACAAAGAGACAAAAGATGAAATTCATAAGTTGAGAAAATAATTATTCCTTTAAAACTGTTTACTCATTCTTTGTGGGAGTGTTGGTAGCGTAACTGTTATCAGTGCAGAAAATGAAATCGGCAAGCATTTACTTCCCTGTCTCTTCTACCTTCATCAATTGTTTATTTAAAATGGCAGCCTGGACACTCTGGGTGGGAACCTATCTACAAGAAAGAAATCATTAAACTCTTGCAACGGTAAACTACACTTTTATCATTTTCAAAAACTGATGGCAATTAAGAGGTGTTTAAAAGAAAGCTGTGGAAAGCTATGATACCCGGAAATTACATTAAAATAAATGTCTGTAAAATAATTTCTGTTTTCTTTCTATCATTTGAAATGAAATTTGAGGTTTTCTTCAATTTAAATATGAACAAGATGAGTTAAGTTAAAAATCTATCATTCCTACCCTAATTGGAATTTTGGCTGTATCGTAAATCCCCTTTTTTACGTGAATCACTGTCAATTGACCGAAAAAAAGGGGAATATTTTTCCTAGCAAAATATGCGCAGCCAAGTAATTTCCCGCCGCAGGTGGCGTTGTAAAACACTCGATGTGTTAAAGGCATCTGAAAACCCGGATATAAAATTTAAAACCAACTTCGTTTGAGAAAACTGAAACTATAAATGTGTTATTCATTATGCGTGTGTGTGTGTGTTTGCGTGTGTGTGTGTGTGTGTGTGTGTGTGTGTGTGCGCGTGTGTGTGTGCGCGTGCTTGTGGGTGTGCGAATGCACAAAATTGTTTTTCTTTTGATGTTTTTTTTTATTCTCCTGACCGCGGTGTGCTACTTAGATTTGACATATGTTATTTATCTAAAAAGTCACCCACCCCATCATTTGAAACGCAAATCTGTGCTTTTACTCTCGACGAATGTATAACTGAATGGACAGGGGTTTTCCTACGGATTCTTCATCTGATACAATTCAACATCAATATGAAAATAACAAAATGGAATGTGGAAATCATAGTAAGGTAGCAGTAGCTGAGAATGAATTAAAAACACCGAACAGAAGCATAGAAAGACAGAGGTAAAAACATTGAAACAAAGTTTGAGATATAAAAGTACGATACGCTATCAAAATAAGTGAAATATTATAATATCCCAGGAACTGATAAGGTGGATAGCTTCAGGTTACATGTTATTGCATGTACACAAATATTTTACCAATTTGTTTACGCATGCTATCAATAACAGATATGGAAGCAAATTGCAAAATGGCCGAAGTTCTATTGGTTAATTTTACGACAACTTAACACCTGTTGCATTATTGAATGTCGACTTATGAGGAGAGTTATAAGTTAGGATCGAATTCGGTAGAAATGTTCAATTAGATTAGTACCGATAGTCATAACCTCACGCCACCAAAGTGTCTCCAGAACCACCATCATAATTCATACATAATGTAATCCTCAAAACAGATCACACAGCCAACCTCATAAAATTAACAGTCATTCACATGTTTATACAACACATAGTAAATGCTTAAATCGGTTTTAGCAAAAGAACCTATTAACTGCTTGAAAGTCGTAACCTTATAATTGAAGAGCGAAAATGATACGACAAATTGTTTATTACGACAGCAAAGACAAGTTGCTGATTGTTCCGGGAAAATTTCCAGTCAGAAAATAAAAAAACCTAAGCAATGTGACTAATATAATAAAGGGCCGAATTCACAGATGAAATCACAATCATATGGCACGAATATATCTACCTGTAATAAATGCCTGAATGTTAAATCTTTTTTACCAGTATGAACTTACTATAAAATATACATTGACTAAATAATGGAAGGCATATATTTAATCAAGATATGAAAGTAATTGGAGAAGACAATTAGCAGATTCCTAAAAAAAAGAACGAAAAATCTTTAAACAAAAATCAAACAAATATATAGAGCTGAAAAAACCTGAGAACCAAGTAAGAAGAAAAAGCCTTAAACGACCGATACCCATTGTCAGCTACAAGCCTCTGATGTTGAGTAAAGTCTGACCAGAAACTGAACGGTTTATCCTAGAAGGTAAAGGTCAAAGTCTACTAATTGTTCATACCTAGCTTATACTTGAAATAGATCCAAATTAACATTTCTCTAGATATTCTGGAGAGGAGATAATCTAAATTCTGGCTCATTTATCCAAAAATTAAATGACTTTAAAACTAAGCATCATAGGTTCGGATATTCTTTCATTAGAAGTCATGCCAACATTATAATTGATCCTATACAGAGAAAATGATAGAGTAAAAACCAGTTCCTGAAGGTGACGGTGTTACTTTGTTCCGGGTATTCGTCGTACACACAAACCACCCGATTCAAACGAAGAGAAATTATATGTATCATGAAAGAGTAGAAAGAAATATAAAATCTATCTTATAAACACAATCATGCATATTGTCCGATGAAAACATTTGTGCCAATGAATTCTTCAAATGTAACGATTCGGAAATACAAGAAATTGTCGTTTAAACAAATCCATTATTTCAGAAATAAAGGTGAGGAATTATTTGAAATAGAAATTGTATATATCTAAGAGTGGACATTAGGGTCAGTAACGAGTAGTTACAGTCCGTCTCATACTTGAACGCAATTTTCAGATCATATCGCGAATATGAAGTACATTCAACGATAACAATACTCTAACTTAAATTATATTTTGTATCATAATTATTATATATGCGTATATATAACATATTTTAGGGGAAAATCTAAGACAAATTGGGAACAGTTTTCGGACTAGATTGAGGCATAGTTTTATGCGACTACGCATGCGCACGAAGGAAAAAGTGCTGCAACTCTTGACGAGTAACCATTGGATTTTGTTTAATTTGACGCATTAATTTCCTCGAAGATCTTGCAGTTAACTAAGAAACCGTGCTCATGAAACAATAAGTACTTTGTAATATATGAGAACAATTGTATTTGAGATTCTATGAATAAATGAGTGATTGCAATGCAAGCCGTGCGAGAGAGAATGGCTTGTGGGATTTCGCGCGCTCGGAAGAAAATGTCAACGAATAGATGAGTATATTCGGGTGACACATCGATGAAGCTATGATATTGTTAAGAATAGGTATATTAACTTTTTAACACCTACATCTCAATTTCTGGAGAGCATCGTATAACATCGACACATTCTGAGAACTATAGGCAGAGATAAAAGCATATATGACTTCAGCGGTGTCAACACGGGCCGTTTGGAACCGTTTATTTGAAGCATGCTTTCAACCAAAATGCCTCTTATGCCATGACACCATCTTGCATGTTTCCAATAGTTTTATAAGAATTTTCACGTGTGTATTCGAATGGCCCACTGTAAATGTGAGTGTGGAGATGTGGTTTGTTCTTTTTGCTAGTGATCTTTGTTTTAGCCGTAATGTAAAAGTGGCCTTATTATCGGTTAATTCCTATATATTTGGGGAAATATAGTTTAATGTGAATTCACAATCATCATTCTACCTAACTGGCTGCCATCCAAGTCTTGAAAGTCAACTCTACTCTGCTATTTAATCTTTAAATGGAAGAAGCAGACATAGATTCATGTCTTTCACAAGGACATCATTGCGAATGTGAACTATGAAGAGAAGGCCGAAATATGAACTCTGACCTCCGATTTCATCTCCTCAACCAATAACCGTTAAGGTATACTCACATCCACATTGATTTGAATATGTGATTATTACCGATACCGAAACGATTATATTGTAAATGCGTGTATGTAAGTCTATATTTGTTTACTTATCAGCCACTTTTATTTCCTTTCAAGTAGATTGACTGAAGCATATCATCGACCACAACATCCACATCCTCATTGTCGAACTTTCATTTCTGATAGGAAATTATCTAATAAGTCGCCTCCACAGATGAAAACTAAAATACGTTCTCTTACTCCAAATGAAAGTACAACAGAATAAACTGTATATTTCCATTCTTTTCTTCATATGAAAAAATTAATTAATATGAAACGACCACATCTCTTCTTTTATTTTAACATACGAAGGTGGGTGATACTTCCCATTTGGAAAAATGATGCCAAAGTCCGTCTCTCTATCTCTCACCTATCTAAATAAAGCCATGAATTTTCAAATTGTTCTTATATAAGAGACATCTCAACAATTCCAAAACAGTTTTAAGTTGATTAACCGAAATATTTGATCAAAATATTGACACACAAACAGACACTATATTTCTATAATTATGATAGATTTCTTCAAAATATACTTTTCTTCAATATGACGGGGGATTCAAAAACATTTTTGTAAATAAAACGTAATTAATAAATAGTTATAGTTGCCTTGATCTATCCACTTCCCTTCTCCACATCCTTTTCCCCTTTCATTCCTATCTGCTCTCGCTCCAAATCCTCTGTAACCTCCTTGCCTTGATCGATCCACTATCTTTCTCCACATCCTTTCCTTTACCACTCCTATCTGCTCTTCCTCCAAACCTTCTGTAACCCCTTGCGTGCTAGTGGCTTCCAGCCTTGCTTGGGGTGAAAAAATTATTAAAAAAAAAAGTTAAATTATTACATTTTCCCAAATGATACAAGTGATAAAATACTGAGAATATTAAGTATAGCGTTGATTAAATGAGATTTTAAAATATTACATATATCTTTTTCATTTATATTTCAGGTGGCTATAAGGAACATGAGTCAAACAGTCAATATTTGAATTTCATAAAAAACATTTGGATATTGAATATAACATTTTCCCAAATGATACAAATACTAAGAATTGAGAGTTTAAAAAATTGCATGTTTATATTTTGTATTCGGGAAGCTATGCACAACATGGGTCGAACCATCAGTGACGATTTGTATCTGCTAAAACAACATTTGCATATCGAATATAACATTGTGTGTGAACCAGCAAGAAAAATCGAACTCGAATGTTATTTTCCGAAATTCTGTCCTTCTCTGCTTGACACCAATGAAGTCTTCATTTATTGCTCTCTTCTGAAGTCCTACGCCTACCTGGACACTTTGAAACAACATCTCCAATCACTGCTAAGTTACCTGTGTCTACAAATATTCACATTATTCATTGAGTTTTTTATTTTGCACACATTTCTTTCATCTTCTATCCTCTGTTTCTATCTTAATGAATGAATATATTTCACCATAAAATATCTTGCGTTGATTTTCTATAATGATGTAAAATATTCCAGGATCATTCATTGAGAAAAATTTACGTCTGGTCATGTGTTTTTCTGTCTCTTTTACAGTCTTCAGATTCTGATCTGACAAATCCCGATGTGGACAGCGCACTCGTTGTGCCCAAAGACCTTCCAGTTCTGTACGACCGATGGCTAACCATGGTAACAATACACGCGTCATTTTATCCAGTACAGTCCATTCAGCAAAAACTGACCGCAATGTCGCAACGGCTGTAGAAATTCGTATTTAAACACAGATACTAATGACACATGTGTGTCATTCCAACAAAGTGGAAGCGTTTTCGACTTCAGATATGTTCATTGTTTTGATATATCAACAATATAAAGATCTATTTTCTACTCTTGTCGTATTAAAACGATTCATTTATTTCGTTATTTGTATTTGTAATCAGTTTTAATTTCTTTTTCGATTTTTAATCGCGATGCTTTACTAATTTTATGAAATCTTCAAAGGGAAATAAATCTGTTCTTAAACGAAATTCTCGATGCATGTTTCTTTTACATTTTGGTTTTTGCATCCCACATTTCTGTTGGGTTTATTTATTTTTCCAACATGATGTTGGCATCTAATCATTTCATTTTTCTCACTAAAACCCGAGTTAAAATTGAAATATCCATTTTGACAGAGAAATTTACAAATATTTAAAGCCATGTCGTGGTCTTAAGCAGTAACCATTTCAGATTTTGTACATTAAGAAATTGCCATTTTTGTTAACATCGTCACTGATCTCCTACTATAAACATGGATTATCTCCCTTGTTACGGTGATAGAAATTAGCATCCTTCATGAAAAAGCTCTAGAAAATGCACGCATCCCAAATAAGATGATTGCGAAAATACAAATAAAAGTAAACTTACTTTCATTATGAAGAATTTTTTACTGATCTTTTATCTAAATTTTGCGTATAAAAAGCAATACATTAGTTTTAAAATTAAATTTAAAATCTTGAAATATCATCCTTGTTATTTTATTTTAATTCTAATTCCAACTTAAAGATTAAATTTAATATTTTCAATAAGCAAAATACTGTATTTCAAACCGAATTTAAATTCATTGCAATTATTTTTTCTGTTCATCCATATTGATAAATCTGTCAACACAACATAATTCTCTTTATTAAAAATTCTTTCAAAAATATAATATACTATTCTAAAACGTTACTTAAAAAATTAGCTGATGTAAAATTCAATTAATCTGGTTTGAAACAAACATTATTTACTTTTAGCTTATAATATCAGAGATAAGCATTTCTAACACAAAAGTGTGTGTTATTATGAGGTGTTGGAAGATCTATCTACAGAGTGATGTTTGGGAAATTTAGGATTATTGGAATAACATTAGATGAATACATAATAACTCCGTGTATGAACATCCGTATTTACAAAAATCAACACGTTTATATACGCATAAAATAAAGGAAATCTCTAAGTCTTGACAACGTGAAAGCACACTTCTATCATTCTCAAGAAGTCATGGCAATTCAGAGGTGTTGAAAAGAAAGCTGTGGAAAGCTATGATAACCAACGTCCTCTAGAAAATTACATTAAAAAGTTGGCTGTAAAATAGTAATAATTCCTGTTTCTTTCTATCATTTGAAATGAACCTAGAAATTTTTACCACATTTAAATATGTACAAGATGTGCTAATTTAAAAATATATCATTCCTTCAAAAATCAAAATTTCGGCTGTATCGTAAATCCGCTGTTTTGGTGATTCAATGTCAGTTGACCTAAATAAACGGGATTTTTTTTTCACCTAGAAATATACGCTGCCATGTAATTTCCCGCCTCTTGGACATGTTGGAAAACAACATATATTTTCAAAATTGAAAAATCTGAAAACCCGGATGAAAATATTAAAAAAACAACTTGACGTCGGGAAACTGAATCTGTGAATGTATTCATTTGTGTGTATATGTGTGTGTGTGTGTGTGTGTGTGTGTGTGTGTGTGTGTGTGTGTGTGTGTGTGTGTGCGCGCGCTGTTGGTGCATGTGCAAATACAATGGTGTATAGGGCATTGCAAATGAGTTTGTGTCTTAAATTTCAAGAAGAACAGAAGCAAGAAGAAGAACAAGAAGAACAAGAAAGATGTAGAACAACAGCAAAAATATTAAATCCAGTATAAAAATCATTAGAAGATTATCGATGACTATATTATAACTATCGAATAGAATCAATCATATCGGCGATATCATCGACCACAAATTACCCTCACCAGCCATGTGCGACGTGACATATTATCTAAAAAATCACCTCCACATCAGAAACGAAGCTATTACTCCCGACAAATTTACAATTGAATGAACAGGTGTATTCCTACTGATTTTTCACCTGACACAATTCGGCATTGATATGAAACGAAAAATATGAAATGTGGAAATCAGAGAAAGATAACAACAGCTCAGAATGAATTAAAAACAACGAACAGAAGCATTGAAAGACAAAGGAACAGGGATGGAACAAAGTTAGATATAAAAGTACAATACTTTATGAAAATAATCCAAAGATTAGAATATCACCGGAATTGATGCAGTGGATAATTTCTGATTAAATGTTTTTGCATATACACAAACATTTTACCGATTTGCTTACTGATGCTGTCAATAACGGAAGATGGAAGTAAATTGGAAAATGGCCAAAATAATATTATACAACTCAACACTTGTTGGATTATTAAATGTCGATTTTTGTAGAGAGTTAAAAGTCAGGATCGAATTCTGTAGAAATGGTCAACCAGATTAGCACTGATAATCATTACCTCACTCCGACAAGGTTCCCACAGAATCGCCAACATAATTCATTCCTTATATAATCCCTAAAATAGATCACGCAGCGAACCCCATAAGATGAACCATCAGTCACATGTTTATAATCCCCATAGAAAACACATATATCGGTTTTAGCAAAAGAACCTATCAATTGCTTGAAACTCATAACCATATTACTGAAAATCGAAATGAAGCGACAAAATTCTTATTAATGCTGCAAAGATCAGTTGCTGATTGTTCCTGGAACAATTCCAGTCACAAAATAAGAACCTCAGCAGAATATGTGAAGATATAAAAACTATTTTGAGAGTATCCCGAATGACTAGATCATAAAGTCACCTTGTGTTATAGTGAAAGACACCTAGTCTATAGGTAATAGACTCTCCCATCTGTTATAAGTAGGTGTCAGTAGTAATCGAGAGGAGGAGTAAGTGTTCAGCGACCACAACTCGATTACTCTGCGTAACACTTTATTACAAGTTCCTAACGTTTCTGTACGTTTAACCTATTTAGGACGCATTTAGTCCGAATACAGTTTCTGTTGTGGAAATAACTCCACAACACCTTGGCAATACATATTCAGACACATTTGCTTAATGCAATAAATTGGAATCTAGTTGAGTTGTAGAAAATCGACAGAAAGGACAGAAAACACAACATACATTGCCTGAAGTCTGCGTTAAAGCATGGAAATGATTGTCGCCGAGTGTTGACCTCAGCGTTCATTGTTATATTCATATTAACATACGCCCCATCTCTGATATTGCGCACTTTATCCTATAAATATATCATACCTTAAAACTATATTTTATCACACACACGCACACACACACACACGCACACACACACACACACACACACACACACACACACACACACATATATATATATATATATATATATATATATATTTGTGTATTTAGGCAGCAATCCTTCTTTCAAGCACATTTCATTAAAAACGACTGACAAGGTGCTTTTATTTAGTTTTTTATATAATTTCTCGTGCGATCTAATAAAGTTTTTCTTTTCAGAGGATAAATTATATAAAAACTGCCCGAATATTCTTTTTATCCGAGCGCTTTCGGCTATACATTTAGCCATTATCAAGGATTATATTTCAACTGTTAGAATTAGAAATAGTTTGTTATGTGTATGTTTTATAAAGTGATTCATTTTTTTGTTTCAAAACACGGTCAAGATATTATGTCCATGTTCAAAGTTAATATTATTAAGTGTTGGTTTGTTTATTTTTATAAGTAAGGCTTCCATTATTTTTAGCCTTTTTTTGCAAGTGGATGATGCTATTATATTAGTGTTGTCGACAAGTATATTCCGAATAGTGTTCGGTAGGTCTCCATGAATATTTAAATGAGATCTAATTGAGCTATTTTCAGAAAGGTGTAGGGTTAATCTGCGTGTTAAACGATTTGTAGTGTGGCCTATATAATTATTTACGAAAGTTGATTCTTGAGGAATACAATTCCTTAATGGACATTTGAATTCGTAAATAATGTTTGCTCTATTTAATTTTGTTCTAGGAGGTGAATTATTATTTTTAACTATCTGTTGATTATTCTGTAACAAATAGTTGAACTTCTGCAACAATATATATATATATATATATATATATATATATATATATATATATATATATATATAAAGAAATATAGTCTTAAAGTGTGCTATATTTATTGGATAAAGTGCTCAATATCAGAGATAGAGCGTGTGTAAATATAAAAGTGAACATTGAAGTCAGCACTTAGAGGCAACAGTCTGTTTCATGCTAGTGCAATCGTCAGGCAACTAGTGCTCACTAGTTGCCTGACGATTGCACTAACATGAAACAGACTGTCGCCTCTAAGTGGTGACTTCCATGTTCACTTTTATATATATATATATATATATATATATATATATATATATATATATATATATATATATATATATGCTTAAACACAATTTTCAGGACATATCCTGGTTATTAAGCACTTATGATTATATTTTTCATTGCTGATACTATACATGTGTATGTATAATATATTTTAGTTGGTGAGGGAAAGTATGACAAAGTGAAAGATGTTTTCGTGTGAAGTGTTTCGTACTTTACGATCTCACTGATGCACACGTTGATACCATCACGCATGCGCAGCAGAATGTACCAGTATACCAATAGACAACCTGATGGAGATGCTGACTTTCTGTACACAAACAACATACTTCGGAATGGCATCAGACATATATCGGCAGGATGAAGGTTTAGCAATGGGATCGCCATTGTCACCAGCAATGACTAACATATACATGGAATACTTCGAAGAAATGGCTTTAGAATGGCTGAGATACGGAGATCAACACCAGGAAGACGTCCAGCTACTAGTGAACCATGTCAACTCCATAAGATCATTGATACAGTTCACAATATAGGAAGAAAACAACAACAAACTAGCATTCTTGGATGTAATATCTTGAACAGAGCATGGGTTCGAGACATCCGTATAGAGCATGCCAACATTCATCAAAGAATATCTAACCTCCAATTCCCACTACCCAGTATAAAAAAAACAGTATAAAAAAGGGATCCTCGGCTGCCAACAACATTGAGCAAAAGTCATGTGGCCACTCAGAGATATATCAATAGTAAACGGTTAATATAAGCAGTACCCTACAATGTAACAACTAGCCGGGGTACATGACAGCAGCAAACTAGGATAGAAGGGTACAAGAGAATAACAACATTCAGAAAAGAGCTTTGGTATACCTACCCTATGTGAAGAGATTATCGAAGAAAATACAAAAGATCTGTAGTCCATATAACATCAGGACGACCTTCGAAAAAGGTTCGACACTCTGCTGACACCTCTTCTGAGTAAAACCTTTTATAGAGAGGAACATGATTAAGGACTGTGTGTACGCTAACCCATGCAGCTGTGGCAAGAAATATAAAGGAGAAAGGAGTCTTCGATATATAATAAGAGAACGATAATTTATACGAATAATAAATGTACATTTTGTCCCTCACCATTCGATACAACTTTTAGTTTCATGTACGAGGCAATCGTTAGGCGCAGATTTAAATTTTACATATATATATATATATATGAAAAGAACTTACAAAAAATATATAGACAACACTTATCTATATTATTTAATGAAACATGTATGAATATATATATATATACATATATATATATATATATATATATATATATATATATATATATATATATATATATAGTGTTACTGGACCGCATGTGTTAACATTCATTTCAGTTTAGCAATAGATACTTAAAGTTTGGTTTCTCTTGGACTGGAAATGAGGAATATTGCTTGTGCACTTGCTTTCTCTTGAACAAAAAATGTCGAAAGAAGCCAAGTTAAACATTGTCATTTCTTGCGAGTAAATCGTGCATTTCTCTAAGTGTTGCAAAATATTTGAAGATTGATTGAGTGATTCGCTTTCTACAGCTTATCAAAACTTTGCATGGTATTTAAAGCCAGAAAATATTTTTTTTAGATTGCGAAAATTTTTTTCAGATAATAATTCTTTTAATGATACAAGTTAAGAAAAACACCAACAACCAAACAATAATATTTAATGATACAAGTTTTACTAATTAATCTGTAGATGGGAGGAAAAAGAGTGGATTCAATACTTTGGGAAAGTATTGAATATAGTTGCCCGTGAGAATATAACGAACCCAACGGGAATTGGAACTCAGCGCTCCGATAAACACTTCCGAACACAAAAAAACAGTGAATTATCTGAACATTAACAGAAAAATAAAAGCGTGTAGAACATGGCGGCAACAGATACACCGAAGAATATTGGTGTACTTTGAATAATCCAGAAATATCTTCGGTATAATTCTGAAGAACGGGAAATCCGAGACAGGAACACTCCGGAGTACACCATAAATAAAAATCAGTAAGAACACTGTGGAAAACTTGCTGGAGTATTAATGAATCATACTGTAACTTAATCTCGAAAGAGAGGCCCTCAGTTAAAGAGAAGGATTGGAAAGAAGTTCTTTTCGAAGAGATCCTTACGAAGGCATGAATGATAATTCCTAACATCCATAGATCCCAAACAGAAGAAAAGAATTTATCAATTGGTGGAATGCATCCAAAATAAGATCACTTTTTCTTTTACGTAAATAATAGAAGGAAAATATTGATACAGCCAATTCGACTATATTTATATCTGTGATAGAATCTGGAGAAAATGTCAGTCTATTGTCCTCCCTATATATCAATCCGAGGATTCTGTTTCAAAGATGATGACGTTTATTATTATTAAGAAAAACATCAACAACCAAACAATAATATTAAAAGTAAATAGAAATGAAAAAGACATTTTTGTCATAAACACGTAGCTTCAAGAAAATATTTAAAATTATTAAAAATTGACTCAGAAGAGAAATCGAAAAATGAAAACTATTTTCAAAAGTTATCAAAAAGACTTTCTGAGATCAATCAGCTGCAAGAAAAGATGAAGTAGTGTGCTTATGTTAAAAGAAATGAAAGTCTTTCTGATATAAATATCTATTCTTTGTTCGCAGCTAATCGAGGTCAACTGAAACATATGAGTGATTTCAACGACCACAAAAGCACCCACTATCATTGTACAACTTTGTAGTATAAACTTATCTAACAAGTGGCTTACATACATTAAATTAAAATCTGTATTTCTTTTCCTTTCGCTGAAAGTGAAAGCGAATGCATGAATGTTTTCCTACTGATTTTAACATGAAAAAGTTATCATGGACATTATAAACCAGTTTGGCGTTAATACACAGCCCAACTGACTTTCATATACGTGGGTAGGCAGGATTTCACATTCTGTAAAGTGATACCAAAGTTCGAACTCTTCCCCCGTCCAAATATCTAAATCTGAACAGGGAAATTTCAGATCAGTTCTCTATATAAGAAAAGGCTATTCAGTGACATTAAACATTTCCATCTTACGAATTGATCTGTAAAGTTCTCCGTTCGAAAGAATTATTTCAGCAAATCCTTGTTTGATATCAACGAATCTTTTATCAACTGCCAGAGACAAACATATCCGATCACACTGTACTGTAAAAGAGATATCGATTGTTTTCAAATCAGCGTAAATATTGTATACTGGAATAATAAGTAAGTGGCCGATAAGTTTCTTGTTAGATTTTCACTTGAATTTTATTGATGATACTATAACTCTCTCAGCTTTCGTGTTTATAGTTTTATTTGTCCCTTTGACAATTTCTTATATTTCTCTCTTTTCTTTCTTACAGTGCATCTTGTCAAAAGTCATTCTGCCTTCGTCGTCGTTATATTGGCTGCGTGTGGGTCACTCATCCATGGGGCACCAACATCGACTAGTGACGAAACAAACAGGAAAGACTTAAAAAGAGACATACATTTTGCCTCACAAATCACCGCACTAACATTGACGGCAATAAATATTACATTTCACAAATATGTAAGTATTTAAAAAAGAACTCCATCATATGATTTCTTATTGATACATAACGTCATCTTCTAAATAAACAACTTTTATCTCGGTAAAATATATCTAACATTTTTCAATAATCATATTCGCTATAACAACAATTTGACAGATTTTTTCAATATAATTATAATATAATTAACTCTTAAGATATTTAAATTGCATCAATGTTAGAAAAAAATTTATAGGAAAGATAATTTAAATGTTTGCTTTTGTGTTGTTTGTAGTGTACAGGCGTTCCACTGGTGTTCACCTCCGACTGCAGCAAGTTCGTCACTTTGCTGAAATCAAAATCCGACTCAAAAATGCCACAGCTCGTCATCGAAAGTAAACTGAATTTTCAGGACGTCATATCTGTCAAGGTAAATTTCTAATTCCTAATTGAAATTGGGTCCTGATTTTTACTCTGACAATGAAAATGATTTTTCTAACTTCTATTTAACTGAAAACTTTTTTTTCAAATCTATCCTTTTTCTAGCATATTGAAACAATATGAGAGAACCTTTTATTAAATCACCAATTGTCAGATAGTCGAAAATACTGAAAATATTCAACATAATGTCCATTGATTGAGTTTTTAACATTTCACATCTAAGAAATATGGGTACGTAATCCCGCCAGAGTTATAAGATATTGACATTTTGAAAAACGTTTATGAAAGTTTTGTTTCAAAAATATTATCCGATAATTCATTTCGCCTATGTGGCTTCTTCAGGTGGATAACGGAAAATGTGTTGTCTGTGTGTGCATTTGTGTGTTTAAAATAATTAAAACAATTTATTTTCCCCAAGCTGGCGTTGCTCGAGACTAAAAAGAAAAAAGAATATGAGTGACTTAAAAAAAATCGTTTTACATTTTATATTCTTCGATTTAAATGTCCAACATTTAAGATGGGAATCCTTCAAAATAGGTAGAAAATAAATGAAAGGATTGTTTTTATCCATGCCTTCTGCTTGTCGACAGCTTGCGGAAAAATAAGATTTAATTATTTTAAACGCACATAAATGCATACACAGACAACACATTTTTCGTTATCCATCTGATGAAGATATAGAGGCGAAATGCATTATCGGATATTATTTTCGAAACTTACCTTCATGAACGTTTTTCCAAATATAAATAACTGATAACTTTGTCGGGATTACATACCCAAATTTATTATATACTGTCGACATGGCGAACGCAAGATAAAAACAATGTCTTTCGTTTATGTTCTGCCCATTCTGAAGGATACCCATATCAAAACTCGGACACTTAAAATGAAGAATATAAAATTTTATTTTTAAAAGTCGCTCATTTTCTTTCTCGTTTTAGTCTCGAGCAACGTCAGCTTGGGAAAAAATAATGTAAGATTTAATTAATTTAAACACACACGAATGCATACACACACAACACATTTTTCGTTAGCCATCTGATGAAGCCATATAGGTGAAATGCATTATCGGATATTATTTTCGAAACATATTTTTATGAACGTTATTCCAAATTTCAAAAACTTATATCTTTACCTGTTTGTATTTCAGAAGGCTATAGGCAACATGAGTCGAACAGTCAGTCAATATTTGAATCTGGTAAAACAACATTTGGATATCGAATATAACATTGTGTGTGAGCCTGCAAGAAAAATTGAACTCGAATGTCATTTTCCGAAATTCTGTGCCACTCTTCCTGACACCAATGACGCCATCTTTTATTGCAATCTTCATATGACTTATAGTTACATGGAAAACTTGATGCTCCTTCTACAATTGGCGGTGAGTTTATTATATCCGAAAATAATTTATATAATTTATTTTATCTCATTAATTTACACATATTTTTTCTGTCTTCATTTGTTTTTTAAAATATTGGGACGGATTCGAATAGAAAATGGAAAACATTTTAAAGCTTAACTTTTCTATAATGACATGATGATATTCGGTGACGATTCTTTATTACGTGTGTATTTCAGTTGTGTTTTTATTTTTTTTATAGAATTCGGATTCTGATCTGTCAAATGGTGATATGGACAGTCAACTCATTGTGCCCCCAAACCTCCCAATTCTGTACGGCCGATGGTTAACCATGCTAACACTATACATGTCATATAATCAAGTACAGTTGATTCAACAAACACTGACCGCAATGTCGCAAGGTCTTTAGAAATGTGTATGTCAACACAGATATTAATGACACAATAAGTGTGTCATTTCAACAAAGTGGAAGCGTTTTCGACTTCAGATATATTTTTTCTACATGTTTATTCATGGATCAAATTGTACACACGTACTATTTTAAAAAAAAACATTTATATTTTTAATAATTTAAAATTTAAATTATTTTTTTCAATTTTTTCTCCGTTCCAATCCACATCACTTTCTACCTTTACGAATAAAGGGAAATAAATCTGCTTATAAACGAAATGTGTTTTTTTTGTTTCTTTTTTATTCTTTTATTTTCTTGCTTTTTTCATCTGAAATGTTTTTACTTTTGAAATTTGAAAAGTGTTTTCATCTGCAGTGTTTTCACCTCAGTATTTCCGTCTTCTGCAATAAATCCATTTTTTTTATTGGAATATACACTTTATCATAGAAAATAAATATTATTGATGCTAATATGTTAATAGATGTTAGATTATTTTGTGTACTAGTGAGCCAACTCAAATGACTAGACTCACTTTATAGTTCCCCAAAAGAAGGTTAACCAATCAGAAGACGTGAAATATTCAATCCGTCGTGTATAAAGGCGGTCATTTTGATTACTATCTCCGAATATCCAGTGCCAACCTGTCAGAAGCGAAAGAACAGAAGGAAGAACTACGCTCTGCCACTTTATCGGGATATCCACTGCTAACCTGAACTACGCTTCCCTACTGTCTTCGAAATATTCACTGCCAACCTCTGGATTCTATACTCAAAGACTACCGTCATCATGAACAACAATAGAACCAGTAAACATTTGGATTTTTTAAAAATTTAGTATGTGTCTCAGATTTGTGTTACTTTCCTCATCGATCTTCTACTACAATTCAGCCTCGTTTTCAAATTACTGGAAGGATTAAAATATTTTTCTTCTCAGAATTAAAATTTTCGTTTTACAGACCATCATGATTTTTCTTCCAAAAATATGCGCAGTCATGTAATTCCCTGCCTTCTGTCTCTGCTTGATTGATTCGTTTTCTACAGCTTATCAAACATTTGCAGGGTTTTTAAAGCCAGAACATATTTATAAATTGAAGAATTTAGTTATACAAGTTAAGAAAAACATCAACAACCAAATAAGTTTATTTCGTGATACAAGTTTTACAAATTATGGGAGGGGAAATACAAGCCTTCACGCATTTTTAAGCATTGTTAAATACGGTCTTTTCTATTCTTACGAGAAATTCGTGCACTAAAAATCGTGTTGCAAAATATTGGAAGATTGATTAGTTTTCTACAGAGGATCAAAACTTTGAATGGCGTTTAACGCCAGAATATGTTTTTTAAATTCTAAGAATTTTTTTTTTTAGATATTAAATGTTTTTATTATAGAATTTAAGAAAAACAACCATAATTAAACATGTTTTATTTAGTTATACAAGTTTTAAAAATTAATCTGTAGATGGGAGAAGAAGGAGTGGAATCAATAATTCCCAAAGGGCAGTTGAACGAACCCAATGGGAATTGGAACTCAGCGCTCCGATGAACACTTCCGAAAAAAAAAAAAAACCCCAAAAAAAACAGTAAATTATCTGAACATTGATAGAAAAATAAAAGCGTGTAGAATATGGCGGTAACAGATACACCGAAGAATATTGGTGTACTTTGAATAATCCAGAAATATCTTCGGTATAATTCTGAAGAACGGGAAATCCGAGACAGGGACACTCCGGAGCACACGATAAATAAAAATCAGTAAGAACATTGTGGAAAACTTGCTGGTGTATTAATGAATCACACTGTAACTTAATCTCGAAAGAGAGGCTCTCAGTTAAAGAGAAGGATTGGAAAGAAGTTCTCTTCGAAGAGATCCTTACGAAGGCACGAACGATAATTCCTAACATCCATAGATCCCAAACCGAAGAAAAGAACTTATCAATTGGCATCCACAATAAGATCGCTTTTTCTTTTACATAAAAAACAGAAGAAAAATTTTTGCCACCGCCAATTCGACTCCATTTAAATATGTGTTAGAATATGAGGAAATTTCACTTCCGCATATATTAGGTTGGTGCAAAAATAATGTCGTTTTTTTTACGTTCAACTTATATATATAAAACGACATTATTTTTGCACCAACCTAATAACAACAAATACGAGGATTCTATTTCGAAGATGATGATGATGATGATGATTAAGAAAAACATTAATAACCACAATAATAATAATAATAATAATAATAATAATAATAATAATAATAATAATAATAGTAAATAGAAATGAAAAACAAACTTTACCATAAACACATGCCTTAAAAAATAGCGTGTTCGTAAGTCTGTGTGTACGCTTTTACAATATCACACAGTGAGTGCTGGCGATAATAAATCAGTGCTCGATATGTAATAACAGAACGAAAATTTATCCTAATAATAAATGCATATTTTCTTCCTCACCATTCGAAACAAGTTTAAATATATATATATATATATATATATATATATATATATATATATATATATATAATCGGTTTTTCTAGGCGTGTGTATGTATATGTGTATATATATATATATATATATATAGGTGTGTGTGTGTGTGTATGTGTGTGTATGTATGTGTGGTATGTGTCTGGGCGGGAGTATAAGATTTTATCGCCTATGGGGTGTGTATGTCGCCAAGAAATGTACACTCTTCCGGTTTATCTTCGGACAGTTGAAAATACGCACACTTTTCTCACTGAAACCCTTCTTTAAATCTTCTCTCTGTTAAAGGTTAATGCCCCCTCCACCTTGGGACCTCCCTGCCTCTCTCGTCTGTTACCCCTCTATATAGATCCCATGTCCTCCCACACTCTCACACATATACTCTTACTAATATTTTCCCGAAGTTGTTTTTTCTGTTTTCTTTTTGAATCTGTAGGTCTGATGAATTGGATCGTTTTTACGATTCCAATGGAATAAATTATGACCATGGAATATTAGTTTTTAAGTCTTTTTTATTATATATATATATATATATATATATATATATATATATATATATAAATATAATGTTACCACACACCGTGCAATAACATTAATTTCAGTTTAACAATAGGCACTTAAAGTTTGGTTTCTCTTGGACAGGGAATAAGGAACACTGGTTTCGCACTTGTTTTCTCTTAAACCAAAAATGTCGAATGAAGAAGACGCTTTGTCATAAACACGTACTTTCAAGAAAATATCTAGAATTATTTGAAAATATACTCAGAAGAACAATCTGAACATGAAAATTATTTTAAAATTTCACAGATTCGTCTAAGTACAATTAACTGTAAGTCAATCTGAAACATGTGCTTATGTTAAAAGTAATGAAAGTGTTTCTGACATATATATCCCTCCTTTTTTCACAGTAATCGAGGTCCACTGAACCATATCCATAATTTCAGCGACTATAAAAGCACCCAGCCTCACCGTACAACTTTGTCGTATGAACTTATCTAACAAGTGGCTTCCACACATTAAACTAAAATCTGTATTTTTTTTTGTCGACGAAAGTGAAAGTGAATGCATGAATATTTCCCTAATGATTTTAACATGAAAAAAGTTATCATGAATATTATGAACCAGTTTGGCGTTAATACACAGCACAGTTGACTTTCCTGTAGGTAGGTGGGTAAGATGTTACATTCGGTAAAGTGATACCAAAGTCTCGATGTTTTCCCCTCAAATATCTAAACCTGAATAGGGAATTTTCAAATCTGTCTTTTAATAACAGGCTTTTCGCCAACTACAATGAATTGATCTGTAAAGTGTTTCGCTTGAAAGAATTGTTTCAACAATACTTGCTTGATATCAACGAATCGACTTGTATCTTTCATCAACTGCCATAAACAAACATATCCGATCACATCGTGTTGTAAAAGAAAGTCATGTTGATCGTTTTCTAATCATTGTTAATATTGTATACTAGAAGAATAAGTAAGTAACCGACACGTTTCTTGTTAGTTCTTCATTTGAACAATAGGACGTGGAAAAGGGCTAAGCAATGAAGAAAAGTCTGTCAACATCAAGGAAAGTGATAAAGGCACCTCTCTTCACGTCATTGCAGAGAATTTAGGTCGTCATGTCGACATGGTTAGACAATACCTGAGGGACCCTTCACCTGTGACAGCTACTGGTTTAAGCAATATTATCAGAAAGTCATGTGGGAATCCCGGACAAACAAGCAAAGCCATTTTCACCGCCGCCTGGACTTTCTCGTGTGCAGAAAAGCACCAGAAATCGCATCCTGGGGACAATGGCTTCTGTACGAGCACCCTTGAAAGTACCCCCTTTAATGTCCCGTCACAAGAATTTGAGGCTTCAATGGGCTCAGAAGTATATGACGTTGGACATGGGTTGTGTTCTGTTCACTGACGAGACTAGGGTGACTCTTGACGGACCTGACGGTTGGGCAAATGGTTGGTTCTCTTTCGGAGATGAGCGTCACCAATGTTTACAACATTTACAACAGGGTGGAGCAGTTATGTTATGGGCTATTATCATTGGAGACAGACTTGTTGGCCCAGTCCTGGAGCCTGAAGTCTTTAAAGTTCTTACAGCCGCCTACTGCAATCTCCTAAAGGAGGTCTTGGATCCATGGCTAGATGATATACCGCTGTCACTTCTACCGATGCATGACAACGCTCTCTCCCACTCTGCCAGGGTTCTGATGCTCTTACGACATATAGGGTGAAAGGTTGATCATGTGACCGCCTGCCCCTCCAGATCTCAACTCTATCGAAATCTTTGGTCCATCATTAAACAAGTTGTTTATGCCGATGGACTCTAATTTACGTTGAAAGATTTCTTATGGGCGACCATCAAAGCTGCAGCAGAGGCAGTCCAACCTGCTATGATAAAATTTTGACAGATTTAATGACTAATACGGTTTTTGGTGTTATCCGTCGAACTGGCGGCCATGTGGCGAAATAATTCATTATATTAATAAATCTTGTAATATTATTATGGTTTTCTGTTCCGACAAGCTACTTTTCGCTGGTTCCCAGACTGCATGAATTTAAGCGAGCTAGTAGGCTGGCATCGCAGTCCCACCCTTTCACTGTCAAAACGGTTAAATGTAACCGCCTCTTCTACTCAAAAAGCTTCTTCTCTCGAGTTTCATGTATGTGGAACTCTCTTCCTCTTCCTTGCTTCCATGACAACTATAATCTTCAAATATTCAAGTGTAATGTCAATCGACATCTTCTGATATCTTGATCTTATTCCCCGTAATTCTCTGTATCCTTTCCCTAAACACGCCTCTTTACTCTTGTTCTCAGTCCTGTGTAACCCTTTGCGTGCTAGTGGCACTCCCGCCTTGCTTGGGGTGAATTGCTTAATATATATATATATATATATATATATATATATATATATATATATATATATTGTGTATTTAGGCAGCAATCCTTCTTTCATGCACATTTCATTAAAAACGACTGACAAGGTGCTTTTATTTAGTTTTTTTTATATAATTTCTCGTGCGATCTAATAAAGTTTTTCTTTTCAGAGGATAAATTATATAAAAATTGTCCGAATGTTCTTTTTATCCGGCTATACATTTAGCCATTTTCAAGGATTATATTTGAACATGGACATAATATCTTGACCGTGTTTTGAAACAAAAAAATGAATCACTTTATAAAACATACATATAACAAACTATTTCTAATTCTAACAGTTGAAATATATAGTTAATGTTATTTTTGTATGTGAACCTTTTTTAAGAGATTTTCTTCCTTTTAGCATCTATTAGATGGTTTTTTGGTATAGATGTACAAAAAGGAAATAATTCTGATGCGTTGACAGTATTGATTTAATTTCATATCTCCCGTTCAGTCAGTATAAAAAATTAAATAAAAATTATATATAATACTAAATTTAATAAAAGAGTATAAAATAAAATAAAAAATGATATTCTCAAACTATTGGTTATATAAGATGAAAGAATTTTTTTATAAATATAAATAACAAATTCTTGATTATGGCACTGCTGGTCTTCCGTATTTCATTCAATTTTATTTTTACTTTTTCCCGCGCTTTTCCGGACACAGATAGAAATAACGTATTTCTATTTTGTTCTTTGACATCATTGGCTATTGTGCGTAACTAAAGTGTTATTTTCATTATGTTTTAAGTAAAATAAAGCATTACCTTTTGAAAATCCAGTTAAGTAATCCTTAAATTTACTAACAGACTTCAAAAGACATCTCTCGGACAAATGCTGGATTTTAAACAGATTTTCATAGTTGTTGTTTACATTTTTCGTATACAATGGCGGCTCGATAAGTCACGAAAAAAATATCAATATTTTAAAAATACCCCCAAAGTTTATTTATATACAGGAATTAATTTTTCTCTTATTTCGGGCTAGTATTTGGTCATTATCTTTCAAAAAGAACCGAAATTTAGGTTTAAATATGGCATTTAAATTATTTAAAATGTGTTTTTCATTTTTTTTTTTTTAAGTTCTTGGTGATACCGAGCTATTATCTAACAAGTCACACCCTAATTCGAAAGTAAAATCTGTGATTTTACTCCAGACGAATATATAACTGGATGGACAGGTGTTTTCCTACCGATTCTTCACCTGACAAAATGCGTCATTAATATGAAACGAACAGTATGAAATGGGGAAATTAAAAAAAAGGTATCAGTAGCCCAGAATGAATTAAAAACACCGAACAGTGCATAGAAATTTAGATCTAATTTTCCGTCGGTAAATATGCGTCTGTGTCAATATATTGTCAGCGCGGGTGTGTTCGTGTATGCGTGTGTATGTTTGTGTCTAGATTAACTGAAGCATATCAGCGACCACAAAATCTCCCATCCTCATTGTTGAACTTTCATTTGTAATACGAAATTATCTCACCTGTCTACACCTCCGCAAACGAAACTAAATCACGTTTTTTTTTACTCCAAAAGAAAGTACAAGTAAATCAACGCTAAATTTCCTATCGCTTTTACAAATTACACGATTCATCATTCAATATGAAACTACAGGTTTCGCATTTCAGCATCCCGTCTTTTACTCTAATATAGGAAGGAGGGTGAGACTTCGCATTAAGAAAAGTAATTAACGGCTCCGACTGAGGAACCGTAGAGCCAAGTTCGGATTCCAGTCGAATCCATTAAATTCACTTACGTGCTAAAAGATATGAATCCTCTTCTCCCCACAGCTATGGGTAAATAGCAGAAACAGACCGGGTTCTATAGCCTTGAATGGGAACTGGTCTACTGCAGAAACAAATGGCAACCTACTACGGGGGAAAAAATCTGCCTCGTCAGTCATGTATCGGAAGATACATGATCGCCTAAGCCTGTGTCACGCATCGCACACAACTGAATGACCCTTGGAAAAAGTATGAATCTTCTTTTTCTCCAACCAGCTATGGGTAAATAGCAGGACAGACCGGGTTCTATAGCCTTGGATGGCAACTGGTCTACTGCAGAAACAAATGGCAACCTACTGCGGGGGAAAAATCTGCCACGTCAGTCATGTATCGAAAGATACATGATCGCCTAAGCGTGTACCACGCATGGCACATAACTGCCTGAATATCATAATCTCTCTCTCCATTACTCAACTATCTAAATCAGGATATGGAATTTTCGAACTGATCTTATAGAAGCCACATTTCAACAATTTCAAAACCGTTTTAACGTGTCAGTTTATCTGCACCAATCCGATACGACTTATTGTCCACAATTAATTGCTTCGCACAAGTGTAATTTCTAGTAAATTTATTAGCACCCACAATGCAACATTACCTTTTACATACTTTACCGTCCAGAATGTTTCTCACACATATTTGAATAATATCTGTTACTTCATTATACGTATTTAACCAATAAGAACTAACCAAACACAACATACCATAAATCCGCGTCACTTTGCTTTTTATCATTTTTACCATTTCTGTTTTGATCTCTAAGGAATTTAATAAAATGAAACATGTTAGATTGAGATCTGTTTCCTACTTGTTCTTTATCCTACCATATATATATATATATATATATATATATATATATATATATATATATATATATGCAAGTTTCATTAAAAACGACAGACAAGGTACTACGGTTAAGTTTTTTATTTCATTTTTCTTGTATACGAACAAGAGCTTTCTTTGCTGGACAAAGGGTGTGTAAGGACTGTCCAAATGTTTTATTTTTCCGAGCGCTTTCGGCTATACCTTTAGCCATTATCAAGGATGATTTGATTTTTCAGCTTAATTGAGTGTGTGCATTATGTATATGTCTTAGTGTGTAGTAGGGGTGTTTTAATTTCCAAATACGGTTAGCACGTTGTGGCTTTGTTCGTAGTTAATATTGTTAAGGGTAGGCTTTTTCTTTTTTATTATTAAAGCCTCCATTATTTTTAACCTTTTTTTACAGGTGGAAGCAATTAATATGTTTGTGTTTTCTACTAGTATATTTCTAATGGAGTCTGGTAAATTTTTGTGTGTGTTTAAATGGGTTCTAATGGAGCTGTGATCGGATAGGTGTAACGTAAGACGTCTGGATAAGCATGTAGTTGTGTAACCGATGTAATTATTTATGAGTCCGGTTTCGTTAGGAACGCAGAAAGGTAACAAATCTGTTGGTATATAATCGAAGTGGATCCTAGTAATATAAAATCTTAAAACTTATCCACAAAAAAGAGCTCAATGTATTTATTATTACAGAGCAAATAATTAATAAACATTAACATCCAAAATCGCCTCATATGGGGAATAATCTATTTCGGCAGACGAAGGTATCGGTCCGTCTGTCTTATCAAGTCCAGAGTGTACTGAATTCCTTTCAGAAATAGAAATTTAACTGTGAAAGCTGCAAAAATCAACCTGTCGAAAAACTAATACAGAATTTAACTTGTCAGCTGATCTGCAACAATACCACACAACTGATGGTTTCCACAATTGCTTCATATATAAGTGTAATGATTAGTAAATTTATTAGCGCCAACAACGCACCATTATCGAACACAACGAAATATCACCGAATACAACGCAATCTGGAAGAAATCCGTATCAATCGAAATTTAATTATCTTCATTACGAAAAGAAAAAGTATGTGTCCGACATTTTTCCTGAGATTCTTACTTGAATATTTGATATTTATATTTGGCTAATCAAAGATTTTATGACAATATTTCGAATTTCTCTTTTTTATAGCTGTCACGAGGCCCCATTTTGTCCTACTTCTATACACTTATACTATAAAATACAAAATCTAACTTAAAATGATGACTTAAATCTGTAGCTACTAGATGCCCTTTTTAGCTTATGAAAAGCTCCCATTCACCAAACACTTTAGATTTCATAATAATAGAATGTAACTTTCTAGAAGTCTCTAGAAACTTCTATTGGGTTCTAGAGGGTACAAAAAACATATAGAAACAGGAGCTCGTACCAACTAACTAGTTGCCTCCTAAACCCGCAGCAACGACTATTGAGGTCGACTCCGATCCTTTTGATTCATGAACAAAGCTTCGACCGAAAGAATCTATGTTCCGACAGTCCTCAAAAAGAAAAGCCTATCAGTAAATACTTCACCTTTTATTCCTTGATATTATTGACCAAACTCCTTTGTTTTATATACATGTGAATATCTATTTTTCTAAGAATATGATATGATTCTTTGACTAGCGACGAATTCCCATCCGTCGCCTTAATCTTAACTGTATTGGATTTCCTCTCCCACTCCGTCATATAGCTACACGTCACGCCAACTACTTTCTGGGCTCTCACACGCTTATTAACTGTAAGCATTTCTCAACGTATATTGTTTAAACCTCAGCCCGACTGTTTATAAAAAAATATTTTATTATATGTTAAATAAAACGCACTTTTTCGTTATTAGATGTAATCTTTTTTTTCTTCTACTTTATTTTCTAAGAATCTGTTTCATCTTATTTTGTGTTGCACCAGCCGTGACACAGTGCATCTTGTCAAAAGTTGTTCAGTTATCGCCATTGTAATATTTGCTGCGTGTGTGTCAATCATCCATGTCGCACCAACGTGGACTAGAGACAAAACAAGAAGCAGAGACTTAAAAAGAGAACTAAATTCTACCTCAGAAATCATCGCATTCACATTGACAGCAATAAACAATATACTTCACAACTATGTTAGTATTTAAAAAAGAACTCCACCATATGATTTCTTCTGAATATGCAAAATCTAATTTTAGTGCGGTAAATATTTTAAAGACTTTTTAAAAAATAATAATTACCGGCGTTTCTTCCATTATGTTAATCTTTATAATTTTTCATAATTTTGATACATTTTCTAGATAACGGGCACTTCAACATTTGTCAATATTTGTTTATACTTCTCTGCGGCCTGTGCACCGACCGTGTCAGAATCGACCATGAATTTGGCGAGGAGTCGCTGTGTTAAGTTCGGAGAGCTTCACGACAAAAAATGGCATTACAAAAATGACAAAAATCTCTCCAAAAAATTAGTGGAGATTTCTATGCGAAACTTACGGTGTAAAAACGCTTGGAGGTGTATTACGATTGGGTTCGTAACAAACGTGAACGAAAGAGGTAATCAGTTCATCTCCAAACGAAATTACAAGCGTGCAGGGATCATGGTGGAAAGGTCAAGGTTGAAAAAAAAAATGCCGGTCTCTACCGCCTTTAGTGAGCGGCCAAAAGCGGCTGCGATAAAGGAAAATCTACAGAGAATTCATTTGAAATGTTAGTCTTTATTATTTATAGTGTACACGTGTTCCACTTGTATTCACATTCGACTACGACCAATTAATGACCACGTTGAATGACAATTCAGATTCATCGCCAAAAAAAGAATTGGATATTCAAGACCTCACATCAATCAAAATAAATTATTTTTTATAATTTACAGAACAAATGAACTTTAAATTAATTTACAATTTTATGCGATACATTTAAATGATAACTAATCTATAATTTATTATTATTCAATCCTGATCACTCAGTCAGTTATGTGCCACGCGTGATACACGCTTAGGCGATCATAAGTCCTTCGATACATGACTGACGAGGCAGATTTTTTCCCGCAGTAGGTTGCCATTTCTTTCTGCGGTAGACCAGTTGCCATCCAAAGGATATAGAACCCGGTCTGTCTTCCTATTTACCCATACCTGGGGGGAGAAGAAGAGGAGTCATACCTTTCCCAAGGGTATTAGCACGCCAGTCACTTATGTGCCATGCGTGATACACGCTTAGGCGATCATAAATCTTTCGATACATGACTGACGAGGCAGATTTTTTTCCCACAGTAGGTAGCTATTTCTTTCTGCGGTAGACCAGTTGCCATTCATTTGCTATTTACCCATAGCTGGGGTGGGTGGAGGATTCATACCTTTCCCAAGGGTATTAGTATGTAAGTGAATGTAATGGATTCGATTGGAATTCGAACTCAGCTCTCCGATTCCTCAATTCGAGCCGCTATCCATTACTCCACCTGATACAAACTTTAAATAAATATGTAATTTATCTATCTTATCGTATTTATAACTAGCAGCATGGCCCGGCGTTGCCCGTGCTTGATTCAAAAATTGTACGACTCATACAGCAATCGCTATCACTTGACTTAAAATATTTTTGCCCTTCCTTGCCTTTAAAGGAGTGCCCTTTGCCGTGCTGATGTTGCTACATGCCTTACTTCTTGCCTATCTCACACTGCGAATTTTTTCTAAGCTCTCTCCTACCTTTCTTACTACATTCACCATAATACCTCATGTCTCTATGAAATCCTAACTAGTCTCCATATGTATACTTCAAAGTCTGTGGGGGAGGGGAATAAAACAACAATTTAAAACCCCCAATGATTATTTACAATATGAATTAATACTATTTACATGAAAACAAAACAAAATAAGGTTAGTAATAAAAAAAAAACACAATCACTAAATGTGGTAGAAACATCAGTTAACTGGATGAAATTAATGCGGGACTATAATAATATATATCATTCGTTCATCCCAAGCACTCACACAAACACGTACTCATTCAGTCACAACAACAAATACGAAAACACATACGCGAAACGAAAGGCATCCCGCACCTACCAGAGAACTGACATCCCTGACCACCTAACGAGGGAAGAGATGGGGAATTAAACTAAAGAAAAATAGGGACAGAAATAAAAGGGGCCAATGAGCATACATACCCTAGATAAGTTAACCGGAAAAAGGAAACTAAATATTCAAACTAAACCTAAATTAGCCTAATATCGGGACGGGTTGCCTCTGTTCAGCCCAGGAAGTACAAAATCCTGTACCTAACCGGCATCAAAGTGCCACTCACGGTGAGCCCCCCTTCACTCTACACAGTCGCGCAAGATTTACCCACCTTTTGCCGAAGGGAGCCGCCGTCTTTCCGTCCTTAATCTTGACTTTAAACTGATGCTTAAAGTACAAGATTAGTTGGGAAGAAGTGAACTTTTCACCTCCATAGAATCCCTTCTGTCGTGTCGACAAAATCACGCCTCTCATAAAACCTAGCAAGCATTGTTCGACCTTCGTCAACGGCGGTGCCACATTATTACAAACAGAAGAGGCCTAAAAAACAAAGAACTTTCCCTGCAACATGCGAAACATGGGGCCTTCAACAAGCTTACACAAAGGTGCTACCACTTAAAATAATGGAATAGAAAATGGAAAATAATTCACGGATTGACATTAGTTCTAATGACGTATGATACTTGATGACGTCTCTTGGATAATTTACATTTTTCTTTCTTACACAGATTTCAGATTCTGATCTGACAAATGGTGATATAAACAGTCAACACGTTATACCACAAAAACTTTCAATACTATGTATCTACTTGACCTCCCACAGGGCCGATGGTTATCCATGCTAACTCTACACAGGTCACAATGTCATTTTCTGATATTCTGTGACTTTCTACCTGACACCACTGACGCCATGTTTTACTGCACTCTTCTGACGACCTAAGCTTATCTGAACAATTTGAAATACCAGCTCCAATTGCAGGTAAGTTACGTTTGTCTACAAATATTCACGTTTTTCATTGGGTCTTATTAATTTACATACATTTCGTTCATCCTCTTTTGTATTTTTTTCATCTTAATGTTTGAATATATTTCACAGCAAAATATCCTGTGTTGATTTGTTATAATAATTTGAGATACTTTTATTATTTTTTCTTGAAAAAACAAACAATATCTGATCATATGTTTTTTTATATCTTTTACAGCCTTCAGATTCTGATCTGACAAATGCTGATATGAAAAGACAACTCGTTGTGCTCTCAAATCTCCCAATACTCAACGGCCGATGGCTAGCCATGGCAACTCTACACACGTCATTGTATCAAGTACTGATCATTCAACAAACACTGATCGCAATATCTCAACGGCTGTAGAAATGTGTATGGAAACACAATTACCCAATACGCATGCGTGTCATTTCAATAAAATAGAAGCGTTTTCGACTTCAGTTATGTTCAACATTTTTTATATATCGCTAATAAAAAAGACTCATATTATAATCTTATTTCTTCATATAATATATTCATATATTTATTCATATAATACAGCAATATATTTATTTATATTAGGTAATGTATTTAAATTAGTTTTATTTATTTTCATAAGCGTTTTTCTTGCCTTATTTTGGCCTTTAATATTTTCGTTATTTTTGCTAAATTAGAATATCTAAATTGGTATAGAAACGTACAAAGTTTTAAAGCGAAGATTTTAGCAGTGAAAATTAGGAATTATATACATTTAAAATTAATGTTTCACATTTTTTGTTAAACATATTGTTGAATTCCCGTTGTAGACATGGATTATTTCCAATTTCATCTTCGAAACCTGAAAAGAGATTTGGCATCTTTCGAGAGGTGTTTTCTGTCATAAACCAACTGTAGAAAAATGAGGCTCTAATATCGTGATTAAAATGTTCATGAAAAAAATTTTTTTTTTCTTTGTAAATTTATCCCGACGCCTTTTGTTACATCTCGAGGTGTGTCAGTTTGCTGTGGTGCAAATTTTACGATTTGCTATTTGTGAAATATATACACTGCCAGCCGACAGGAATCAGTGAAATGGACATAGCGTAGTAAAGTTTTGTAGTAAGTACCGTTCATTCAAGAATCGTCACGTTTATACAGGTCAAAAAACAAATTCAAAATTGTTTTAAAATATTCGTGTTTGATGAATTATACTAATATTTTCAATATATGATTAGTAAATATAGTTTTGAATTCATAATAATATTATCGAAATGCGGGAAATTAATACAGAATTTTAAAAGATTTAAAACTTAATAAATTATTTTAATTAAAATTTTTTAAAGATTGAAAACAATTCTTGTAATAATTCGTTATTCATCGAAAGATAATTTTTCCTCAGAAAATTGGCTCCATAATATATATTATTTATAAAATCAATTAAAGGCTTTTTCTAATTAAATAATATCTTCGTATTATTGCATTTTTTATTTTACGATTCAGAGCAAATTTTTGGTAAATTGTGGTTTTGTTTTTAAAAAATTGCTGATTTAAATTCTCGAAGGAGATTTTCTTTTAACTAATATAAATATGAAGTCAGTGAAAAAATATTTTATCGAAATTTCATAAAATTTTACCAAAATATTCAAAACGCAAAAGGTTCTGAAATGATTCAATTCATTGGTGAATAAGACTTGAAAGTTCAATTATAATCTGACAATTAACAGTTGTTGGAAAAACTTTCCAAATCCAGGTGTTTTTTACAGTAAAAAGACACTAAAATTTCCTATACTAATTTCTGTTTCCCCTCCTGATACAAGAAAAACAATATTTTTAAACAAGATTTCGAATTACTAGAAAGGAATAAAAAATTAATTAAATAATGAAAAAAAACTTTTGTCTTTCCTATGTATAATAACAAATGTTTATTTTTTAACAAGTTGGGGGCATTTTTCAGTTAATTACTGGAGGTACCTAATACACATACATACACACACAAACACACACACACACACACACACACATGCACATATATATATATATATATATATATCAGAATAATTAGGGAAAAACCTTAAAAATCCATAGTCAGTATGAAAACTTCTTAAAATGGAGTCGGTCTGATGAGATGAATATACTTACATTCGTCGAAATAAATTCATTACCGACAATGGATTTTTAATGTTTTTCTTAATTTATATATATATATATATATATATATATATATATATATATATATATATATATATATATATATATATATATATATATATATATATATCGCTCCCTCGCTATATATAAATTTCTCAATCGCTCTCTCATATATATATATATATATATATATATATATATATATATATATATATATATATATATACATATATATATATATTTGTGTATTTCGGCTGCAATCCTTCTTTCAAGCACATTTCATTAAAAACGACTGACAAGGTGCTTTTATTTAGTTTTTTATATAATTTCTCGTGCGATCTAATAAAGTTTTTCTGTTCAGAGGATAAATTATATAAAAATTGTCCGAATGTTCTTTTCCGAGCGCTTTCGGCTATACTTTTAGCCATTATCAAGGATTGTAATTCAACTGTTAGAATTAGAAATAGTTTGTGTGTGTTTTATAAAGTGATTTATTTTTTTTTTTTTGTTTCAAAACTCGGTCAAGATATTATGTCCATGTTCAAAGTTAATATTATTAAGGGTTGGTTTGTTTAATTTTATAAGTAAGGCTTCCATTATTTTTAGCCTTTTTTTGCAAGTGGATGATGCTATTATATTGGTGTTGTCGACAAGTATATTCCGAATAGTGTCCGGTAGGTCTCCATGAATATTTAAATGAGATCTAATTGAGCTATTGTCAGAAAGGTGTAGGGTTAATCTGCGTGTTAAACGATTTGTAGTGTGGCCTATATAATTATTTACGAAAGTTGATTCTTGAGGAATACAATTCCTTAATGGACATTTGAATTCGTAAATAATATTTGCTCTCTCTCTATATATATATGTACATACACATATTTCTTTCTATCCCTATATATATATATATATATATATATATATATATATATATATATATATATATATATATATATATATATTGTAATTAGTAAGAATTATTCCAAAGAGGTTTTTCAGTCCATATGAGAGATCAATGCATGATACAAACCAAAAAAGAAAGCTCTTGTTCGAACACAAGAAAAATAAAAAGCTTAACCGTAGTACCTTGTCTCTCGTTTTTAATGAAATATGCATACATAACTATAGGTTAGGAAGTTTATTACCGACAATGGATTTTTGGTTTGTTTGTTAATTATATATATATATATATATATATATATATATATATATATATATATATATATATATATATATATATATATATACAATATAAAATAATATATATATATATATAATGAGAGATAGAGAGAGTTAGAGAGGGAGGAAGAGAGGGGGAGTGAGAGAAAGAGACATACATACAGACTGATAGATAGATAGATAGATAGATAGATAGAGAGATAGATATCACTAGACAATAGTATTTTGGATAAGAAATGAGGAACGTTTTGTATTTGTTTTCTCTTTAACAAGAAATTGTCGATAATTCGTGTTACTAAGGAATTCAAAAGGACATATTGTTCTTCAAGTAAATAAGAATTATTACAAAAGACAATCAGACTAGCAATCGAAGCAAAGAAATTAATTACAAAAGAAGCGTTAATTGATGTGTATGTGTAAAATTAGCAGCAATGAAAAATGGATACATGTAGATATTTTGATGAGGACGCTTCTCTTTTCGCTGTCGGTTAATCGAGGCAAACGGAACTATCTTCGCGATTTCAGCCGCCACAAAATCCCTCCACTTACACTGTACAACTTCCATTAGCAACGCGCCTCCACACATGAAACTAAAGTCTGTAATTTTCTATCGACGAAAGTGCAACTAAAAACACGAAAGTTTTCCCACTGCTCTTTACTTCACAAAAGTTATCGTTAACATCCGGAATCACTTTGGCATTAATACGTTCCTCTTTTACTTTTATATACGGAGGTGGGTAAGATTTCAATTTCCGAAAAGTGTTACCACTTCCATTCAAAATCTAAATATGACAATGAAAATTTTAGATCTGCCCTCTATATAAGAACGCGCTTTTCACCAACACTAAAACATTGTCATCCGAGGAATAGATCTGTAAAGTTCTGCGTTCGAAAGAATTCTTTCAAAAAATACTTGCTTGATATCAACTAATCGACTTGTATCTTTCATCAATACATATCCGATCAAATAGTGCTGCAAAAGAAATTCATATTGATCGTTTGCTAATCATCTTTATTGGAAGAATAAGTAAGTGGCCGACAAGTTTCTTGTTAGTTTTTCACTTGAATTTTATTAATGACACTATAACTTTCTCAGGTTTCGTGTTTATATTTTTATTTATCCATTTGACAGTTTCTTGATATTTTTCTTTTCTTTCTTACAGTGCATCTTGTCAAAAGTTATTCTACCTTCGTCGTCGTTATATTGGCTGCGTGTGTGTCATTCATTCATGGGGCACCAACATCGACTACAGACGAACCAAGCAGGAAAGACTTAAAAAGAAACATACATTTAGCCTCGCAAATCACCGCACTGACACTGACGGCAATAAATATTACATTTCAAAATTATGTAAGTGTATCCCTTTTTACTAAGATTTTATGGAACCATCTCTGACCTTAAAACCTTTAAATTTTACATCACATAAATTAATTCTAGACTTCGCTCATTAGAGTCATGATCATTGATTAATAATTTTATATAGATTTATTAATAAGCATTTCCAGAATTATTAATGTTTTAAAAATTGCTTACTGAGTTTTTTAGATTGCCTCTCTGCATTAAATTATAAATGATCTTAAAAAACAAAAATATATAAAATGTTGGCTTTTGTGTTGTTTCTAGTGTACACGCGTACCACGATTGTTCACTTCCGACTGCCACGAATTCGTCACCATGCTGAAGGCCAGAGCTGATTCTGAAATGCTACAGACGGTCAACGAGAGTAAAGTGAATTTTCAGGACGTCGTATCTGTCCAGGTAATTTTTCCAATTTTTTATTGAATTGTGGTCTTCATTTTCACTTTGAAAATATAAATAATTTGCACAAATTTAATTTACTGCTTCACTTTTGCATATATTTTTACTTTCGTCAGTATCTGTTAGAGAAAACGAATTAATTTTTAAATGATATATTTAAGTGACAAATTAATTGTTGAAAACATGTTTGACTTGCAATTTCGATAGAGACACTGTTTCAATTTTGCAATGTATTCTTCTGAGCGTACAGAAAAGCTAATCTCGGGAAAGGATTGACAGGCAAAAATATTTGAAACTCTTCATCAATCGAAATAAATGTCAATTTATCCTTTCATTGATGATTTTTTTCAAATTTCAAATCTTTATCTGTTTGTATTTCAGGGGGCTATAAGCAACATGAGTCAAGCAGTCAGTCAATATTTGAATCTGGTAAAACAACATTTGGATATCGAATACAACATTGTGTGTGAACCTGCAAGAAAAATTGAACTGGAATGCCATTTTCCGAAATCCTGTCCCTCTCTGTCTGACACTAGTGACGCCATCTTTTATTGCAATCTTCATACGACTTATACTTACATGGAAAACTTGAAGCTCCTTCTAAAATTGCCGGTGAGTTTATTATAGCCGAAAATAATTCATATTATTCATTTTATCTCCTTAATTTACACACTTTATATTCGTTATTTTGTTTTGTTTGTTTCTTAAAATAATTGTTGTGAAGTAAATGGTTAAGTAATAATAAAAACGAGCTTTGCAGATATCGTATATTAAACAGTAAGTACACCAGAAGAGTATTACACGACTAGTGAGAGAGTTCAATCTATTTGACTGTTCCCCGAAATTTCTCTCTTACTAAACTTATAGTAGGCGGAAGAGTCTAACAGACACTTAGAGGGAGGACAGCACAACAATAATGGAACAGATTCAAATAGAAAATGAAAAATATTTCACGTTCATTTGCGTTTCTTTTATATGTAAAAATTTCATAAGTGTTTTTTTTCTTTTTACAGATTTCAAATTCTGATCTGACAAATGGTGATACGAGCAGTCAACCCATTGTTCCTCGAAACCTCCCAATTCTGTACGGCCGATGGTTAACCATGCTAACACTACACTTGTCATATAATCAACTACAGTCCGTTCAACAAACACTGACCACAATGTCGCAAGGGCTTTAGAAATGTGATGTAAACACAGAGATCAATGACACATGTGTGTCATTTCAACAAAGTGGAAGCGTTTTCGACTTCAGATACATTTTTTTATTCAAACAGATTCTGGTTTCAAAATATGTTTAATTTATAATTATTTTTCATATTAATATATTTTTTTTTACCTTAATATATATTCGACAATTTTATCATCAATCAGAAAATTATTAAGAAATTAAAATTTATACATTTAACAATATAAAACCTATTTTTAAAATTTTCTGTTTGAAATCTTTTTCGTTTTTTTCCTCTTCAATCGACACGATTCTCTCTCTTTATGTAAGTTTCAAAGGAAAATAAAACTATTTATAAACGAAATGCGTCTTTTTGATTTCATTTTCTTGTTCATTTTTCATTTGCAAAGTTTTATTATTGAAATCTAAAAATAAATTTTTGCGTTATGTTATCACTTCAAGATTCTTGTCTTGTCCAATGAATCAATTGTTTAAATTGAAATATACATTTTGACACAGCAAATAATCATCATTAATTCTAATACGGTAATTTAGTCAGTGACAATGTAGAATTTGTTACTTTAACCGTTTGTGTTGATTTCCTAATGTTTACTGATAATCAACCTCGTTTTCAAATCACTGTGGAATTTGAAAACATTTTAGTCTTAATTTATTAATAAATTAGGTTTACATGCCATCAGGATTTTTTGAAATGAAACGTAATTTATTCATTGGCACATATTTCAGCGGTAAATCGGTGGCCATCTACATCAGTTCATCTATTGGATATTCTATATCTATAAATATTCTAATTCGTATCCGTAATTCAAAATATGAAAAGAAAAGAAGAATCTGAATGGGCATCATCTGTGTATATATATATATATATATATATATATATATATATATATATATATACACACACACACACACAGATTCTGATTTCAAAATATGTTTAATTTATAATTATTTTTCATATTAATATTATTTTTGCATTAATATATATTCGACATTTCATATATTGCATATACATACATACATATATATATATATATATATATATATATATATAGAGAGAGAGAGAGAGAGAGAGAGAGATAGATAGATAGATAGATAGATAGATAGATAGATAGATAGATAGATACAAATAAGTGTATATACATGCATAGATCCATATGTACATTCACACACAGATAGACAAACACTCCTCACACACAATATTCATGACAAATATCCGCTTATCTTATATTAGAATTGAATGACAAATGTACATTTTGGTATAAATATATATATATATATATATATATGTGTGTGGGGGTGGTGAAAAAATAAATGAAAAGCTTAACGTCAATCCACAGGTCTTCAAAAAAAATTCAAACGTAAAAATCCACAATCTCGTCTGATAAAATATATGCCAGTCTGAAAAAAAAATTCCTCGTCATTATCATCATCATCATGCCAAAGGCTTGCCACAGAAACCTCAATTCAGCGTTCTGATTTTATAGTAATTGTGTCCTAGCGCTGTGAATGCTTTTGACGCTAGTGCCGGTAACAACAGAAAGTCATAAAAATGAGTCTAGGTTATGAAGTTTGATGTAATTAGTCATTATAAAACTACGAACAGGAAAGAAATAGTATTGCTTTTCTTTTTTTTTTTTAAGCTTTTCACCCCAAGCAAGGCTGGAAGCCACTAGCACGCAAGGGGTTACAGAAGGTTTGGAGGAAGAGCAGATAGGAGTGGTAAAGGAGAGGATGTGGAGAAAGATAGTGGATCGATCAAGGCAAGGGGGTTACAGAAGATTTGGAGCGAGAGCAGATAGGAATGAAAGGGGAAAGGATGTGGAGAAGGGAAGTGGATAGATCAAGGCAAATAGAGATGTCGATTGACGATACACTTAAATAGTTGGAGATTATATTTGTCAGGGAAACAGGAATAAGTAAGCGAGTTCCACAGGCGAGATGTGCGAGACATGAAGCTATTGGAGTAGAAGAGACGTCTACATCTAACAGTTTCAACGGTGAAGGGGTGGGAACGGGATGCCAGCCTCGTAGGACGCTTAAATTCATGAGGCTTTGGAACCAGGGAAAGCAGCTCATCGGATCAATTACCGAGAAAGTATTTGTAAAAAAGACAGAGCGAGGCAACGGCGCGTCTGTAAGAGAGCGACTGCAGACGAGATGACAGATCAGGGCCAATTACGTTGCATATCCATCTCTGGATTTTATCAAGAACCCTGAGGCAAACAGCAGGGGCTCCAGACCATATATGGCAGCAATACTCCATGCAAGGGAGAATGGTTGATTTATAGATTTGGAGGCTCGATTCCGGGGGGAAAAATTTCCTGGCCCGGCACAGGGAGGCAACTTTCCTTGCGGTGGATGAAGCAATTGACTCGATGTATTTGTTCCATCTCAGGTCAGCGGACAGCGTGAGACCGAGCAGCCGCAGAGAGGAGCTCTCGAGAATGTGGGCTTCAGACATTCTAATGGGATGCAGGGATGGATCCGATCTCTGTGGTGGTTAATAGAGAGCAGTTTTGCACAGGGAGGCAACTTTCCTTGCGGTGGATGAAGCAATTGACTCGATGTATTTGTTCCATCTCAGGTCAGCGGACAGCGTGAGACCGAGCAGCCGCAGAGAGGAGCTCTCGAGAATGTGGGCTTCAGACATTCTAATGGGATGCAGGGATGGATCCGATCTCTGTGGTGGTTAATAGAGAGCAGTTTTGCTTTATAGGCGTTAAAGTTAACCAACCAATTCCTGCCCCAGTTCACAACCGATTTTAGGTCCTTTTCGAGACGAACTGCCAGGTTAACTTTGTCAGCATCACTAGATTTGTTTTTGAGGCAGGAGTAAATCGTGGTGTCATCCGCGTAGAAGCCGACTTGAGAATCTATGACGTCAGGAAGTTTATTTATGAATATAAGGAACAGAGTAGGACCTAAGATGGAGCCTTGAGGAACACCTGCGTTAGTGGGATATGAGCTGGAGATGGATCCATTGAGAACGACCTTCAAATCACGGTTTGACAGGAATGATTGTATTAGATCAAACAATCGACCTGTAATACCATAACCTTGAAACTTGCGAAGAAGGCCGGCATGCCAAACCCTATCAAACGCCTTGGAGATGTCTAGGGCCACGGCACGAGCTTCACTGTTATTATAAATAGCTTGGTAGACAAATTCAGTGATGGCCGTAAACACATCGGCTGTAGATCGGGCAAAGCGGAAACCATACTGCTTGTCTGAGAGCAGATCATGGGATATAAGGTGATTAATCACTTCGGTGTTGATAAGCGCTTCGAAGACTTTGCCGAAGAGGGGTAGGATACTGATAGGACGGTAATTAGAAGGGTCGGAGGGGTCACCAGAGTTTTTAAAGACGGGAACAATGGATGAGGACTTCCAGCAGTCAGGAAAACAAGACTCCTTGAGGCAGTAGTTGTATAATTTAGAGAGGGTAGGCGCCAATTCAGGCGCGCATTTCTTCAGGACAATGACTGGTATCCCATCACCACCAGTATCCTTGTGGGGGTCTAAGTTAGAGATAATGCCCAATACCAATGACGGGGATATGTGCAATCCGCTCAAAAGGGCCTCAGTTCTGGGAGGGAAATCGGGCATGGGTACACCGGAAGAGTCAAGCATTGAATTGGAAGAAAACTTCCGAGCTAAGCATTCAGCCTTGTCGGCAGAGGTGGTCAGGACCTCAAACTGATTGAACAGGGGAGGAATGGAGGGTTTTCTATTGTTCAGAACGCTCTTGCAGAGACGCCAATACTCATTGGAGCCGAATTTGCGAGATGCAATACGTTCCTTCATCCGAGCAGCAAATAGTGACTTAGCTTCGTTGAGGACTCGCTTACATTCGTTACAGTCGGAAGCAAATAGGCGTCTATTGCGGTTTGGGGATAACAAACGTAAAATATGTGCATAAAATGCACAGAATTAATAAAGTCGAACAAACTGTTCAAGGTTAAATTGAAAGAGCCCGATTGCTGAACCAAAAATAACAGAGCCGTAGCATGTCGCTACAATAAAAGCATTTCAACATTGAACAACGTATAAAAACAACCACCTGAAAATCCAGATACGTAATTTGAAAACAGCTTGGCTTTTCGAGAATGAAATATTAATGTGTATGTGTGTCTGTGTGTGTGTGTGTGTCTGTGTGTGTGTGTGTGTGTGTGTGTGTGTGTGTGTGTGTGTGTGTGTGTTTAGGCAGCAAATTCTCTTTTAGGCATGTCTGATTGAATTAATTACAAACATTATGTCTGCTAATCTTTAACAAAATCCGTTCATACTCATGAATAACATTCCGTGTATTGATGTTAAAGGATGAGAGAAATGATTAAGTTTCTTTTATTTTCATTTCCAAAGTATTTTCGATTTTCTTCCAAGATCATCTTCAGGGGTGCAAGTAGTACAAAACTATATGTGGTTCATTAGACGTGTGTAGTGTAAGACATCTTGTTAGAGTATTTGTCGATACACAACATATATATTTGTTTTTTTGGTTTGGGGGGGGGGTGTAAGACATCTTGTTAGTGTATTTGTCGATAGACAACATATATATTTGTTTGTTTTGTTTTTTTTTTTTTTTTTTTTGTCGGAGATACATTCTCCAAAGGGACATTTTAATTAGTATATAATGTTGGGTTTACGTAACACATCAGTTAGTAAGGATGAGTTATTGCGAATAATAAAATTGGTTGTATTGTATTTTTTATAATATATAATTAATGTTATTTTTTTATTAGACTCCATGGAAGATATGTTAGTATGAATGAAATTCTTAATGATTTTTTCATCCTGTATGTAGTTAGCATGCGTCTGGTTACAATGTAGCAGTTTGATATATTTAGCGGCCTTTGGAGAAGTACTATATTCAATTTGACGTGTATTGAGATTATTTATATATCGTTTTATGAAATATTGAAGTGAGTACGTGTGTTTGCGTGAAGGAGAGACAGAGAGAAAGAGAGAGAGAGAGAGGGAGAGAGAGAGAGAGAGAGAGAGAAAAGAAAGAATTTTTGTGCATGAATATTTTTTACAATCCCAGCCGACAGGAATCAGTGAAATGGACATAGCGTATTAAAGTTGTGTAGTAAGTACCGTTCATTCAAGAATCGTCACGTTTATACACGTCAAAAAACAAATTCAAAATTCTTTTAAAATATTCGTGTTTGATGAATTATACTAATATTTTCAATATATGATTAGTAAATATAGTTTTGAATTCATAATAATATTATCGAAAAGCGGGAAATTAATACAGAATTTTAAAAGATTTAAAACTTAATAAATTATTTTAATTAAAATTTTAAAAAAATTGAAAACACTTCTTGTAATAATTCGTTATTCATCGAAAGATAATTTTTCCTCAGAAAATTGGCTCCATAATATATATTATTTATAAAATCAATTAAAAGCTTTTCTAATTAAATAATATCTTCGTATTATTGCATTTTTTTTATTTTACGATTCAAAGCAAATTTTTGGTAAATTGTGGGTTTGTTTTTAAAAAAATTGCTGATTTAAATTCTCGAAGGAGATTTTCTTTTAACTAATATAAATATTAAGTCAGTGAAAAAATATTTTATCGAAATGTCATAAAATTTTACCAAAATATTCAAAACGCAAAAGGTTCTGAAATGATTCAATTCATTTGTGAATAAGACTTGAATGTTCAATTATAATCTGACAATTAACAGTTGTTGGAAAAATCAATTACAGTAAAAAGACACTAAAATTTCCTATACTAATTTCTGTTTCCCCTCCTGATACAAGAAAAACAATATTTTTAACCAAGATTTCGAATTACTAGAAAGGAATAAAAAATTAATTAAATAATGAAAAAAAACTTTTGCCTTTCCTATGTATAATAACAAATGTTTATTTTTTAACAAGTTGGGGGCATTTTTCAGTTAATTAGTGGAGGTACCTAATACACATACACACACACACACACACATATTATATATATATATATATATATATATATATATATATATATATTCATATAAATATATATATATATATATATATATATATATATATATATATATATATATCAGAATAATTAGGGAAACACCTTAAAAATCCATAGTCAGTATGAAAACTTCTTCATAAAATGGAGTCGGTCTGATGAGATGAATATACTTACATTCGTCGAAATAAATTCATTACCGACAATGGATTTTTAATGTTTTTTCTACTTATAGCGATATATATATATATATATATATATCGCTCCCTCGCTATACATATAAATTTCTCAATCTTTCTCTCACATATATATATATATATGTACATACACATATTTCGTTCTTTCCCTACATATATATATATATATATATATATATATATATTTATATATATATATATATATATATATATATATATATATATCTATTTCTTGTAATTGGTAGGAATTATTCCAAAGAGGTTTTTCAGTCCATATGAGAGATCAATGCATGATACAGACCAAAAAAGAAAGCTCTTGTTCGAACACAAGAAAAATAAAAAGCTTAACCGTAGTACCTTGTCTCTCGTTTTTAATGAAATATGCATACATAACTATAGGTTAGGAAGTTTATTACCGGATAAATAATATATAAATAATATTTAGGAAAAGAATATTATATATATATATATATATATATATATATATATATATATATATATATATATATATAGTAAAAATCCTTAAAAATCCATTATCGGTAATAAATTTCATAACATGTTGTTGGTCTGATGAGATGAATATATTTATATACATCATAATAAATTTATTGCCGACAATGGATTTCAAGTTTTTTTCCTAATTATTTTTCTAATTTGCTCTGTATTATATGTTGAGCGCTCATATGGACTGAAAAGTTCTATACGGAAAAATCCCAAGCATTTACAATTTATCGTTTACATATGTATATATATATATATATATATATATATATATATATATATATATATATATATATATATATATATAAAATAATATATATATAAAATATGAAATAATATATATATATAATGTGAGAGAGAGAGTGAGGGAGGGAGGGATGGAGAGGAAGGGAGAGAAAGAGACATATATACACACTGAGAGATAGATAGATAGATAGATAGATAGATAGATAGATAGATATCACTAGACAATAGTATTTTGCAGAGGAAATGAGGAACGTTTTGTATTTGTTTTCTCTTTAACAAGAAATTGTCGATAATTCGTGTTACTAAGGAATTGAAAAGGACATATTGTTCTTCAAGAAAATAAGAATTATTACAAAAGACAATCAGACTAGCAATCGAAGCAATGATATTAATTACAAAAGAAACGTTAATGGTTGTGTATGTGTAAAATTAGCCGCAATGAAAAATGGATACATGTAGATATTTTGATGAGGACGCTTCTCTTTTCGCTGTCGGTTAATCGAGGCAAACGGAAATATCTTCGCGATTTCAGCCGCCACAAAATCCCTCCACTTACACTGTACAACTTCCATTAGCAACGCGCCTCCACACATGAAACTAAAATCTGTAATTTTCTATCGACGAAAGTGCAACTAAAAACACGAAAGTTTTCCCACTGCTCTTTACTTCACAAAAGTTATCGTTAACATCCGGAATCACTTTGGCATTAATACGTTCCTCTTTTACTTTTATATACGGAGGTGGGTAAGATTTCAATTTCCGAAAAGTGTTACCACTTCCATTCAAAATCTAAATATGACAATGAAAATTTTAGATCTGCCCTCTATATAAGAACGCGCTTTTCACCAACACTAAAACATTGTCATCCGAGGAATAGATCTGTAAAGTTCTGCGTTCGAAAGAATTCTTTCAAAAAATACTTGCTTGATATCAACTAATCGACTTGTATCTTTCATCAAGTGCCTGACACAAACATATCCGATCAAATAGTGCTGCAAAAGAAATTCATATTGATCGTTTGCTAATCATCTTTATTGGAAGAATAAGTAAGTGGCCGACAAGTTTCTTGTTAGTTTTTCACTTGAATTTTATTAATGACACTATAACTTTCTCAGGTTTCGTGTTTATAGTTTTATTTATCCATTTGACAGTTTCTTGATATTTTTCTTTTCTTTCTTACAGTGCATCCTGTCAAAAGTTATTCTGCCTTCGTCGTCGTTATATTGGCTGCGTGTGTGTCATTCATTCATGGGGCACCAACATCGACTACAGACGAACCAAACAGGAAAGACTTAAAAAGAAACATACATTTAGCCTCACAAATCACCGCACTGACACTGACGGCAATAAATATTACATTTCAAAATTATGTAAGTGTTTCCCTTTTTACTAAGATTTTATGGAACCATCTCTGACCTTAAAACCTTTAAATTTTACATTTCGTAAAATAATTCTAGACTTCGTTCCTTAGACTCATGACCATTGATTAATTATTTTATATAGATTTTATATAATATACGTTTCCAGAATTATTAATATGCATTTCCAGAATTATTAATGTTTTAAAAATTGCTTACTGAGTTTTTTAGATTGCCTCTCTGCATTAAATTATAAATGATCTTAAAAGACAAAAATATATGAAATGTTGGCTTTTGTGTTGTTTGTAGTGTACACGCGTACCACGATTGTTCACCTCCGACTGCCAGGAATTCGTCACCATGCTGAAGGCCAGAGCTGATTCTGAAATGCCCCAGACGGTCAACGAGAGTAAAGTGAATTTTCAGGACGTCGTATCTGTCCAGGTAATTTTTCCAATTTTTTATTGAATTGTGGTCTTCATTTTCACTTTGAAAATATAAATAATTTGCACAAATTTAATTTACTGCTTAACTTTTGCATATATTTTTACTTTCGTTAGTATCTGTTCGAGAAAACGAATTAAATTCTAAATGA
>OZ038501.1:74914837-74927337 GCA_964036315.1 Acanthosepion esculentum
GACTCGCTTACATTCGTTACGGTCGGAAGCAAATAGGCGTCTATTGCGGTTTGGGGATAACAAACGTAAAATATGTGCATAAAATGCACAGAATTAATAAAGTCGAACAAACTGTTCAAGGTTAAATTGAAAGAGCCCGATTGCTGAACCAAAAATAACAGAGCCGTAGCATGTCGCTACAATAAAAGCATTTCAACATTGAACAACGTATAAAAACAACCACCTGAAAATCCAGATACGTAATTTGAAAACAGCTTGGCTTTTCGAGAATGAAATATTAATGTGTATGTGTGTGTGTGTGTGTGTGTGTGTGTGTGTGTGTGTGTGTGTGTGTGTGTGTGTGTATTTAGGCAGCAAATTCTCTTTTAGGCATGTCTGATTGAATTAATTACAAACATTATGTCTGCTAATCTTTAACAAAATCCGTTCATACTCATGAATAACATTCCGTGTATCGATGTTAAAGGATGAGAGAAATGTTTAAGTTTCTTTTATTTTCATTTCCAAAGTATTTTCGATTTTCTTCCAAGATCATCTTCAGGGGTGCAAGTAGTACAAAACTATATGTGGTTCATTAGACGTGTGTAGTGTAAGACATCTTGTTAGTGTATTTGTCGATAGACAACATGGAAGATATGTTAGTATGAATGAAATTCTTAATGATTTTTTCATCCTGTTTGTAGTTAGCATGCGTCTAGTTACAATGTAGCAGTTTGATATATTTAGCGGCCTTTGGAGAAGTACGATATTCTACTTGAAGAGTGTTGAGGTTTTTTATATATCGTTTTATTAAATATTGAAGTGTGTGTGTGTGTTTGCGTGAGGGAGAGAGAGAGAGAGAGAGAGAGAGAGAGAGAAGAAAGAAAGAATTTTTGTGCATGTATATTTTCTTGTAATAATTCGTTATTCATCGAAAGATAATTTTTCCTCAGAAAATTGGCTCCATAATATATATTATTTATAAAATCAATTAAAAGCTTTTCTAATTAAATAATATCTTCGTATTATTGCATTTTTTATTTTACGATTCAGAGCAAATTTTCGCTAAATTGTGGTTTTGTTTATAAAAAAATTGCTGATTTAAATTCTCGAGGAGATTTTCTTTTAACTAATATAAATATTAAGTCAGTGAAAAAATATTTTATCGAAATTACATAAAATTTTACCAAAATACTAAAAAAGCAAAAGGTTCTGAAATGATACAATTCATTGGTGAATAAGACTTGAAAGTTCAATTATAATCTGACAATTAACAGATGTTGGCAAAACTTTCCAAATCCAGGTGTTTTTTACAGTAAAAAGACACTAAAATTTCCTATACTAATTTCTGTTTCCCTCCTGATACAAGAAAAACAATATTTTTAACCAAGATTTCGAATTACTAGAAAGGAATAAAAAATTAATTAAATAATGAAAAAAAACTTTTGCCTTTCCTATGTATAATAACAAATGTTTATTTTTTAACAAGTTGGGGGCATTTTTCAGTTAATTACTGGAGGTACCTAATACACATACATACACACTCACACACACACACACATACATATATATATATTCATATATATATATATATATATATATATATATATATATATATATATATATATATATATATATATATATATATCAGAATAATTAGGGAAACACCTTAAAAATCCATAGTCAGTATGAAAACTTCTTCATAAAATGGAGTCGGTCTGATGAGATGAATATACTTACATTCGTCGAAATAAATTCATTACCGACAATGGATTTTTAATGTTTTTCCTACTTATAGCGATATATATATATATATATATATATATATATATATATATATATATATATATATATATATCGCTCCCTCGCTATACATATAAATTTCTCAATCTTTCTCTCACATATATATATATATATGTACATACACATATTTCGTTCTTTCCCTACATATATATATATATATATATATATATATATATATATATATATATATTTATATATATATATATATCTCTCATATCTCTCATATCTATTTCTTGTAATTTGTAGGAATTATTCCAAAGAGGTTTTTCAGTCCATATGAGAGATCAATGCATGATACAGACCAAAAAAGAAAGCTCTTGTTCGAACACAAGAAAAATAAAAAGCTTAACCGTAGTACCTTGTCTCACGTTTTTAATGAAATATGCATACATAACTATAGGTTAGGAAGTTTATTACCGTATAAATAATATATAAATAATATTTAGGAAAAGAATATTATATATATATATATATATATATATATATATATATATATATATATATATATATATATATATATATATATATATAGTAAAAATCCTTAAAAATCCATTATCGGTAATAAATTTCATAACATGTTGTTGGTCTGATGAGATGAATATATTTATATACATCATAATAAATTTATTGCCGACAATGGATTTCAAGTTTTTTTCCTAATAATTTTTCTAATTTGCTCTGTATTATATGTTGAGCGCTCATATGGACTGAAAAGTTCTATACGGAAAAATCCCAAGCATTTACAATTTATCGTTTATATATATATATATATATATATATATATATATATATATATATATATATATATATATATATATATATATAAAATAATATATATATAAAATATTAAATAATATATATATATAATGTGAGAGAGAGAGTGAGGGAGGGAGGGATGGAGAGGAAGGGAGAGAAAGAGACATACATACACACTGAGAGATAGATAGATTGATAGATAGATAGATAGATAGATAGATAGATAGATAGATAGATAGATAGATAGATATCACTAGACAATAGTATTTTGGATAGGAAATGAGGAACGTTTTGTATTTGTTTTCTCTTTAACAAGAAATTGTCGATAATTCGTGTTACTAAGGAATTGAAAAGGACATATTGTTCTTCAAGAAAATAAGAATTATTACAAAAGACAATCAGACTAGCAATCGAAGCAATGATATTAATTACAAAAGAAACGTTAATGGATGTGTATGTGTAAAATTAGCAGCAATGAAAAATGGATACATGTAGTTATTTTGATGAGGACGCTTCTCTTTTCGCTGTCGGTTAATCGAGGCAAACGGAAATATCTTCGCGATTTCAGCCGCCACAAAATCCCTCCACTTACACTGTACAACTTCCATTAACAACGTGCCTCCACACATGAAACTAAAATCTGTAATTTTCTATCGACGAAAGTGCAACTAAAAACACGAAAGTTTTCCCACTGCTTTTTACTTAGTAAAAGTTATCGTTAACATCCGGAATCACTTTGGCATTAATACGTTCCTCTTTTACTTTTATATACGGAGGATTTCAATTTCGGAAAAGTGTTACCACTTCCATTCAAAATCTAAATATGACAATGAAAATTTTAGATCTGCCCTCTATATAAGAACGCGCTTTTCACCAACACTAAAACATTGTCATCCGAGGAATAGATCTGTAAAGTTCTGCGTTCGAAAGAATTCTTTCAAAAAATACTTGCTTGATATCAACTAATCGACTTGTATCTTTCATCAAGTGCCTGACACAAACATATCCGATCAAATAGTGCTGCAAAAAAAATTCATATTGATCGTTTGCTCATCATCTTTATTGGAAGAATAAGTAAGTGGCCGACAAGTTTCTTGTTAGTTTTTCACTTGAATTTTATTAATGACACTATAACTTTCTCAGGTTTCGTGTTTATATTTTTATTTATCCATTTGACAGTTTCTTGATATTTTTCTTTTCTTTCTTACAGTGCATCTTGTCAAAAGTTATTCTACCTTCGTCGTCGTTATATTGGCTGCGTGTGTGTCATTCATTCATGGGGCACCAACATCGACTACAGACGAACCAAGCAGGAAAGACTTAAAAAGAAACATACATTTAGCCTCGCAAATCACCGCACTGACACTGACGGCAATAAATATTACATTTCAAAATTATGTAAGTGTTTCCCTTTTTACTAAGATTTTATGGAACCATCTCTGACCTTAAAACCTTTAAATTTTACATCACATAAATTAATTCTAGACTTCGTTCATTAGAGTCATGATCATTGATTAATAATTTTATATAGATTTATTAATAAGCATTTCCAGAATTATTAATGTTTTAAAAATTGCTTACTGAGATTTTTAGATTGCATCTCTGCATTAAATTATAAATGATCTTAAAAGACAAAAATATATGAAATGTTGGCTTTTGTGCTGTTTGTAGTGTACACGCGTACCACGATTGTTCACATCCGACTGCCAGGAATTCGTCACCATGCTGAAGGCCAGAGCTGATTCTGAAATGCCACAGACGGTCAACGAGAGTAAAGTGAATTTTCAGGACGTCATATCTGTCCAGGTAATTTTTCCAATTTTTTATTGAATTGTGGTCTTCATTTTCACTTTGAAAATATAAATAATTTGCACAAATTTAATTTACTGCTTAAATTTTGCATATATTTTTACTTTCGTTAGTATCTGTTAGAGAAAACGAATTAAATTCTAAATGATATATTTAAGTGACAAATTAATTGTTGAAAACATGTTTGACTTGCAATTTCGACAGAGACATTGTTTCAATTTTGCAATGTATTCTTCTGAGCGTACAGAAAAGCTAATCTCGGGAAAGGATTGACAGGCAAAAATATTTGAAACTCTTCATCAATCGAAAAAAATGTCAATTTATCCTTTCATTGATGATGTTTTAAAATTTCAAATCTGTATTTCAGGGGGCTATAAGCAACATGAGTCGAACAGTCAGTCAATATTTCAATCTGATAAAACAACATTTGGATATCGAATACAACATTGTGTGTGAACCTGCAAGAAAAATTGAACTGGAATGCCATTTTCCGAAAGACTGTCCCTCTCTGTCTGACACTAGTGACGCCATCTTTTATTGCAATCTTCATACGACTTATACTTACATGGAAAACTTGAAGCTCCTTCTAAAATTGCCGGTGAGTTTATTATAGCCGAAAATAATTCATATTATTTATTTTATCTCCTTAATTTACAAACATTTTATTCGTTATTTTGTTTTGTTTGTTTCTTAAAATAATTGTTGTGACCAAGTAAATGGTTAAGTAATAATAAAAACGAGGTTTGCAGATATCGTATATTAAACAGTAAGTACACCAGAAGAGTATTACACGACTAGTGAGAGAGTTCAGTCTATTTGACTGTTCCCCGAAATTTCTCTCCTACTGAACTTATAGTAGGCGGAAGAGTCTAACAGACATTTAGAGGGAGGACACCACAACAATAATGGAACAGATTCAAATAGAAAATGAAAAATATTTCACGTCCATTTGCGTTTCTTTAATATGTAAAAATTTCATGTGTTTTTTTTTTTACAGATTTCAAATTCTGATCTGACAAATGATGATACGAGCAGTCAACCCATTGTTCCTCGAAACCTCCCAATTCTGTACGGCCGATGGTTAACCATGCTAACACTACACTTGTCATATAATCAACTACAGTCCGTTCAACAAACACTGACCACAATGTCGCAAGGGCTTTAGAAATGTGATGTAAACACAGAGATCAATGACACATGTGTGTCATTTCAACAAAGTGGAAGCGTTTTCGACTTCAGATACATTTTTTATTCAAACAGATTCTGGTTTCAAAATATGTTTAATTTATAATTATTTTTCATATTAATATATTTTTTTTACCTTAATATATATTCGACAATTTTATCATCAATCAGAAAATTATTAAAAAATTAAAATTTATACATTTAACAATATAAAACCCTATTTTTAAAATTTTCTGTTTGAAATCTTCAATCGACACGATTCTCTCACTTTATGAAAGCTTCAAAGGGAAATAAATCTATTTATAAACGAAATGCGTCTTTTGATTTTATTTTCTTGTTCATTTTTCATTTGCAAAGTTTATTATTGAAATCTAAAAATAAATTTTTGCATTATGTTATCACTTCAAGATTCTTGTCTTGTCCAATGAATCAACTGTTTAAATTGAAATATACATTTTGACACAGCAAATAATCATCATTAATTATAATACGGTAATTTAGTCAGTGAGAATATAGAATTTGTTACTTTAACCGTTTGTGTTGATTTCCTAATGTTTACTGATAATCAGCCTCGTTTTCAAATCACTGTAGAATTTGAATACATTTTAGTCTTAATTTATTAATAAATTAGGTTTATATGCCATCAGGATTTTTTAAAATGAAACGTAAATTATTCATTGGCACATGTTTCAGCGGTAAATTGGTGGACATCTACATCAGTTCATCTATTGGATATTCTCTATCTATAAATATTCTAATTCGTATCCGTAATTCAAAATATGAAAAGAAATGGAAGAATATGAATGGGTATCATCTGTATATATATATATATATATATATATATATATATATATATATATATATATATATATATATATATATATATATATATATATCCAGATGATACCCGTTCGTATTCTTCCTATATTGCAACGGCTTTAAAATGTGATGTAAACTCAGGGATCAATGACACTTGTGTGACATTTCATCAAAGTAGACGCGTTTTCGACTTCAGAAACATATTTTTTATTCAGATTCTTATTTCAAAATATGTTTAATTTATAATTATTTTTTATATTAATATTATTTTAGCCTTAATATATATTCGACGTTTTATATATTGCATATACATACATACATACATATATATATATATATATATATATATATATATATATATATATATATATATATATAAATAGATAGATAGATAGATAGATAGATACAAATAAGTGTATATGCATGCATAAATCCATATATACATTCACACACAGATAGACAAACACCCCTCACACACAATATTTATGTCAAATATCCGCTTATCTTATATTAGAATTGAATGAGGGGTGAAATAAATAAATGAAAAGCTTAACGTAAATCCACAGGTCTTCCAAAAAATTTCAAACGTAAAAATCCACAATCTCGTCTGATAAAATATATGCCAGTCTGAAAAAAAAATTATTCGTCATCATCATCATCATCATCATGCCAAAGGCTTGCCACAGAAACCTCAATTCAGCGTTCTGATTTTATAGTAGTTGTGTCCTAGCGCGGTGAATGCTCTTGACGCTAGTGCTGGTAACAACAGAAAGTCATAAAAATGAGTCTAGGTTATGAAGTATGATGTAATTAGTCATTATAAAACTACGAACAGGAAAGAAATAGCATTGCTTTTCTTTTTCTCTTTTTTTTTTAAGCTTTTCACCCCAAGCAAGGCTGGAAGCCACTAGCACGCAAGGGGTTACAGAAGGTTTGGAGGAAGAGCAGATAGGAGTGGTAAAGGAGAGGATGTGGAGAAAGATAGTGGATCGATCAAGGCAAGGCGGTTACAGAAGATTTGGAGCGAGAGCAGATAGGAATGAAAAGGGAAAAGATGTGGAGAAGGGAAGTGGATAGATCAAGGCAACTAGAGATGTCGATTGACGTTACACTTAAATAGTTGGAGATTATATTTGTCAGGGAAACAGGAATAAGTAAGCGAGTTCCACAGGCGAGATGTGCGAGACATGAAGCTATTGGAGTAGAAGAGACGTCTACATCTAACAGTTTCAACGGTGAAGGGGTGGGAACGGGATGCCAGCCTCGTAGGACGCTTAAATTCATGAGGCTTTGGAACCAGGGAAAGCAGCTCATCGGATCAATTACCGAGAAAGTATTTGTAAAAAAGACAGAGCGAGGCAACGGCGCGTCTGTGAGAGAGCGACTGCAGACGAGATGACAGATCAGGGCCAATTACGTTGCATATACGTCTCTGGATCTTATCAAGAACCCTGAGGCAAACTGCAGGGGCTCCAGACCATATATGGCAGCAATACTCCATGCAAGGGCGAATGGTTGATTCATAGATTTGGAGGATCGATTCCGGTGGGAAAAATTTCCTGGCCCGGTAGAGGGAGGCAACTTTCCTTGCGGTGGATGAAGCAATTGACTCGATGTATTTGTTCCATCTCAGGTCAGCGGACAGCGTGTGACCGAGCAGCCGCAGAGAGGAGCTCTCGACAAGGTGGGCTTCAGACATTCTAATGGGATGCAGGGATGGATCCGATCCCTGTGGTGGTTAATAGAGAGCAGTTTTGTTTTATAGGCGTTAAAGTTAACCAACCAATTCTTGCCCCAGTTCACAACCGATTTTAGGTCCTTTTCGAGACGAACTGCCAGGTTAACTTTGTCAGCATCACTAGATTTGTTTTTGCGGCAGGAGTAAATTGTGGTGTCATCCGCGTAGAAGCCGACTTGGGAATCTATGGCGTCAGGAAGATCATTTATGAATATAAGGAACAGAGTAGTGCCTAAGATGGAGCCTTGAGGAACAGCTGCGTTAGTGGGATAGGAGCTGGAGATGAATCCATTGAGAACGACCTTCAATTCACGGTTTGACATGAATTATTGTATTAGGTCAAACAATTGACCTGTAATACCATAAACCCGAAGCTTGCGAAGAAGGTCGGCATGCCAAACCCTATCAAACGCCTTGGAGATATCTAGGGCCACGGCACTAGCTTCACTGTTATTATGAATAGCTTGGTAGACAAATTCAGTGATGACCGTAAGCAAATCGGCTGTAGATCGGGCAAAGCAGAAACCATACTGCTTGTCTGAGAGCAGACCATGGGATATAAGGTGATTAATCACTTCGGTGTTGATAAGGGCTTCGAAGACTTTGCCGAAGAGGTGTAGCAGATTGATAGGACGGTAATTAGAAGGGTCGGATGGGTCACCAGAGTTCTTAAAGACGGGAAAAATGGATGAAGACTTCCAGCAGTCAGGAAAACAAGACTCCTTGAGGCAGTAGTTGTATAATTTAGAGAGGGCAGGCGCCAATTCAGGCGCGCATTTCTTCAGGACAATGACTGGTATCCCATCACCACCAGTAGCCTTGTGGGGATCTAAGTTAGAGATAATGCCCAATACCAATGACGGGGATGTGTGCAATCCGCTCAAAAGGGCCTCAGTTCTGGGAGGGAAATCGGGCATGGGTACACCGGAAGAGTCAAGCATTGAATTGGAAGAAAACTTCCGAGCTAAGCATTCAGCCTTGTCGGCAGAGGTGGTCAGGACCTCAAACTGATTGAACAGGGGAGGAATGGAGGGTTTTCTATTGTTCAGAACGCTCTTGCAGAGACGCCAATACTCATTGGAGCCGAATTTGCGAGATGCAATACGTTCCTTCATCCGAGCAGCAAATAGTGACTTAGCTTCGTTGAGGACTCGCTTACATTCGTTACGGTCGGAAGCAAATAGGCGTCTATTGCGGTTTGGGGATAACAAACGTAAAATATGTGCATAAAATGCACAGAATTAATAAAGTCGAACAAACTGTTCAAGGTTAAATTGAAAGAGCCCGATTGCTGAACCAAAAATAACAGAGCCGTAGCATGTCGCTACAATAAAAGCATTTCAACATTGAACAACGTATAAAAACAACCACCTGAAAATCCAGATACGTAATTTGAAAACAGTTTGGCTTTTCGAGAATGAAATATTAATGTGTATGTGTGTGTGTGTGTGTGTGTGTGTGTGTGTGTGTGTGTGTGTGTGTGTGTGTGTGTGTGTGTATTTAGGCATCAAATTCTCTTTTAGGCATGTCTGATTGAATTAATTACAAACATTATGTCTGCTAATCTTTAACAAAATCCGTTCATACTCATGAATAACATTCCGTGTATTGATGTTAAAGGATGAGAGAAATGTTTAAGTTTCTTTTATTTTCATTTCCAAAGTATTTTCGATTTTATTCCAAGATCCTCTTCAGGGGTGCAAGTAGTACAAAACTATATGTGGTTCATTAGACGTGTGTAGTGTAAGACATCTTGTTAGTGTATTTGTCGATACACAACATATATATTTGATTTTTTTTTTTTTTGTTTTTTTGTTTTTTGTTTTTTTTTTTTTGTCGGAGGTACATTCTCCAAAGGGACATTTTAATAAGTATATAATGTTGGGTTTACGTAATACATCAGTTAGTAAGGATGGGTTATTGCGAATAATAAAATTGGTTGTATTGTATTTTTTATAATATATAATTAATGTTATTTTTTTATTAGACTCCATGGAAGATATGTTAGTATGAATGAAATTCTTAATGATTTTTTCATCCTGTATGTAGTTAGCATGCGTCTGGTTACAATGTAGCAGTTTGATATATTTAGCGGCCTTTGGAGAAGTACTATGTTCAATTTGACGTGTATTGAGATTATTTATATATCGTTTTATGAAATATTGAAGTGAGTGCGTGTGTTTGCGTGAGGGAGAGACAGAGAGAAAGAGAGAGAGAGAGAGAAAAGAAAGAATTTTTGTGCATGAATATTTTTTACAATGCCAGAAGACAGGAATCAGTGAAATGGTCATAGCGTATTGAAGTTGTGTAGTAAGTACCGTTCATTCAAGAATCGTCACGTTTATACAGGTCAAAAAACAAATTCAAAATTCTTTTAAAATATTGGTGTTTGATGAATTATACTAATATTTTCAATATATGATTAGTAAATATAGTTTTGAATTCATAATAATATTATCGAAAAGCGGGAAATTAATACAGAATTTTAAAAGATTTAAAACTTAATAAATTATTTTAATTAAAATTTAAAAAAAATTGAAAACACTTCTTGTAATAATTCGTTATTCATCGAAAGATAATTTTTCCTCAGAAAATTGGCTCCATAATATATATTATTTATAAAATCAATTAAAAGCTTTTCTAATTAAATAATATCTTCGTATTATTGCATTTTTTTTATTTTACGATTCATAGCAAATTTTTGGTAAATTGTGGGTTTGTTTTTAAAAAAATTGCTGATTTAAATTCTCGAAGGAGATTTTCTTTTAACTAATATAAATATTAAGTCAGTGAAAAAATATTTTATCGAAATTTCATAAAATTTGACCAAAATATTCAAAACGCAAAAGGTTCTGAAATGATTCAATTCATTTGTGAATAAGACTTGAAAGTTCAATTATAATCTGACAATTAACAGATGTTGGCAAAACTTTCCAAATCAATTACAGTAAAAAGACACTAAAATTTCCTATACTAATTTCTGTTTCCCCTCCTGATACAAGAAAAACAATATTTTTAACCAAGATTTCGAATTACTAGAAAGGAATAAAAAATTAATTAAATAATGAAAAAAAACTTTTGCCTTTCCTATGTGTATTAACAAATGTTTATTTTTTAACAAGTTGGGAGCATTTTTCAGTTAATTAGTGGAGGTACCTAATACACACACACACACACACGCACACACACATATTATATATATATATATATATTCATATAAATATATATATATATATAATATATATATATATATATATATATATATATATATATATATATATATATATATATATATATATATATATATATCAGAATAATTAGGGAAAAACTTTAAAAATCCATAGTCAGTGTGAAAACTTCATCATAAAATGGAGTCGGTCTGATGAGATGAATATACTTACATTCGTCGAAATAAATACATTACCGACAATGGTTTTTTAATGTTTTTCCTAATCATATATATATATATATATATATATATATATATATATATATATATATATATATATCGCTCCCTCGCTATACATATAAATTTCTCAATCTTTCTCTCACATATATATATATGTACATACACATATTTCGTTCTTTCCCTACATATATATATATATATATATATATATATATATATATTTCTTGTAATTGGTAGGAATTAAGAAATTAATTACAAAAGAAGAAATTAATTACAAAAGAAGCGTTAATGGATGTGTATGTGTAAAATTAGCAGCAATGAAAAATGGATACATGTAGATATTTTGATGAGGACGCTTCTCTTTTCGCTGTCGGTTAATCGAGGCAAACGGAAATATCTTCGCGATTTCAGCCGCCACAAAATCCCTCCACTTACACTGTACAACTTCCATTAACAACGCGCCTCCACACAGGAAACTAAAATCTGTAATTTTCTATCGACGAAAGTGCAACTAAAAACACGAAAGTTTTCCCACTGCTTTTTACTTAGTAAAAGTTATCGTTAACATCCGGAATCACTTTGGCATTAATACGTTCCTCTTTTACTTTTATATACGGAGGATTTCAATTTCCGAAAAGTGTTACCACTTCCATTCAAAATCTAAATATGACAATGAAAATTTTAGATCTGCCCTCTATATAAGAACGCGCTTTTCACCAACACTAAAACATTGTCATCCGAGGAATAGATCTGTAAAGTTCTGCGTTCGAAAGAATTCTTTCAAAAAATACTTGCTTGATATCAACTAATCGACTTGTATCTTTCATCAAGTGCCTGACACAAACATATCCGATCAAATAGTGCTGCAAAAGAAATTCATATTCATCGTTTGCTAATCATCTTTATTGGAAGAATAAGTAAGTGGCCGACAAGTTTCTTGTTAGTTTTTCACTTGAATTTTATTAATGACACTATAACTTTCTTAGGTTTCGTGTTTATAGT
>OZ038501.1:74932337-74939837 GCA_964036315.1 Acanthosepion esculentum
CATTGAGAACGACCTTCAATTCACGGTTTGACAGGAATGATTGCATTAGATCAAACAATCGACCTGTAATACCATAACCCTGAAACTTGCGAAGAAGGCCGGCATGCCAAACCCTATCAAACGCCTTGGAGATGTCTAGGGCCACGGCACGAGCTTCACTGTTATTATAAATAGTTTGGTAGACAAATTCAGTGATGGCCGTAAGCAGATCGGCTGTAGATCTGGCAAAGCGGAAACCATACTGCTTGTCTGAGAGCAGATCATGGGATATAAGGTGATTAATCACTTCGGTGTTGATAATGGCTTCGAAGACTTTGCCGAAGAGGGGTAGGAGACTGATAGGACGGTAATTAGAAGGGTCGGAGGGGTCACCAGAGTTCTTAAAGACGGGAACAATGGATGAGGACTTCCAGCAGTCAGGAAAACAAGACTCCTTGAGGCAGTAGTTGTATAATTTAGAGAGGGCAGGCGCGCATTTCTTCAGGACAATGGCTGGTATCCCATCACCAACAGTATCCTTGTGGGGATCTAAGTTAGTGATAATGCACAATACCAATGACGGAGATATGTGCAATCCGCTCAAAAGGGCCTCACTTCTGGGAGGGAAATCGGGCATGGGTACCCCGGAAGAGTCAAGCGTTGAATTGGAAGAAAACTTCCGAGCTAAGCATTCAGCCTTGTCGGCAGAGGTGGTCAGGACCTCAAACTGATTGAACAGGGGAGGAATGGAGGGTTTTCTATTGTTCAGAACGCTCTTGCAGAGACGCCAATACTCATTGGAGCCGAATTTGCGAGATGCAATACGTTCCTTCATCCGAGCAGCAAATAGTGACTTAGCTTCGTTGAGGACTCGCTTACATTCGTTACGGTCGGAAGCAAATAGGCGTCTATTGCGGTTTGGGGATAACAAACGTAAAATATGTGCATAAAATGCACAGAATTAATAAAGTCGAACAAACTGTTCAAGGTTAAATTGAAAGAGCCCGATTGCTGAAACAAAAATAACAGAGCCGTAGCATGTCGCTACAATAAAAGCATTTCAACACTGAACAACTTATAAAAACAACCACCTGAAAATCCAGATACGTAATTTGAAAACAGCTTGGCTTTTCGAGAATGAAATATTAATGTGTATGTGTGTGTGTGTGTGTGTGTGTGTACTTAGGCAGCAAATTCTCTTTTAGGCATGTCTGATTGAATTAATTACAAACATTATGTCTGCTAATCTTTAACAAAATCCGTTCATACTCATGAATAACATTCCGTGTATATGTTAAAGGTTGAGAGAAATGATTAAGTTTCTTTTATTTTCATTTCCAAAGTATTTTCGATTTTCTTCCAAGATCATCTTCAGGGGTGCAAGTAGTACAAAACTATATGTGGTTCATTAGACGTGTGTAGTGTAAGACATCTTGTTAGTGTATTTGTCGATACACAACATATATATTTGTTTTTTTTGGTTTGGGGTGGGTGTAAGACATCTTGTTAGTGTATTTGTCGATAGACAACATATATAATTGTTTTTTTGTTTTTTTGTTTTTTTTGTCGGAGATACATTCTCCAAAGGGACATTTTAATTAGTATATAATGTTGGGTTTACGTAATACATCAGTTAGTAAGGATGAGTTATTGCGAATAATAAAATTGGTTGTATTGTATTTTTTATAATATATAATTAATGTTATTTTTTTATTAGACTCCATGGAAGATATGTTAGTATGAATGAAATTCTTAATGATTTTTTCATCCTGTTTGTAGTTAGCATGCGTCTGGTTCCAATGTAGCAGTTTGATATATTTAGCGGCCTTTGGAGAAGTACGATATTCTACTTGAAGAGTGTTGAGGTTTTTTATATATCGTTTTATTAAATATTGAAGTGTGTGTGTGTGTTTGCGTGAGGGAGAGAGAGAGAGAGAGAGAGAGAGAGAGAGAAGAAAGAAAGAATTTTTGTGCATGTATATTTTCTTGTAATAATTCGTTATTCATCGAAAGATAATTTTTCCACAGAAAATTGGCTCCATAATATATATTATTTATAAAATCAATTAAAAGCTTTTCTAATTAAATAATATCTTCGTATTATTGCATTTTTTATTTTACGATTCAGAGCAAATTTTCGCTAAATTGTGGTTTTGTTTTTAAAAAAATTGCTGATTTAAATTCTCGAAGGAGATTTTCTTTTAACTAATATAAATATTAAGTCAGTGAAAAAATATTTTATCGAAATTTCATAAAATTTTACCAAAATATTCAAAACGCAAAAGGTTCTGAAATGATTCAATTCATTTGTGAATAAGACTTGAAAGTTCAATTATAATCTGACAATTAACAGATGTTGGCAAAACTTTCCAAATCCAGGTGTTTTTTACAGTAAAAAGACACTAAAATTTCCTATACTAATTTCTGTTTCCCCTTCTGATACAAGAAAAACAATATTTTTAACCAAGATTTCGAATTACTAGAAAGGAATAAAAAATTAATTAAATAATGAAAAAAAACTTTTGCCTTTCCTATGTATAATAACAAATGTTTATTTTTTAACAAGTTGGGGGCATTTTTCAGTTAATTACTGGAGGTACCTAATACACATACATACACACTCACACACACACACACATACATATATATATATATATATATATATTCATATATATATATATATATATATATATATATATATATATATATATATATATATATATATATATATATATATATATATATATATATCAGAATAATTAGGGAAACACCTTAAAAATCCATAGTCAGTATGAAAACTTCTTCATAAAATGGAGTCGGTCTGATGAGATGAATATACTTACATTCGTCGAAATAAATTCATTACCGACAATGGATTTTTAATGTTTTTCCTACTTATATATATATATATATATATATATATATATATATATATATATATATATATATATATATATATATATATATATATATATACATATCGCTCCCTCGCTATACATATAAATTTCTCAATCTTTCTCTCACATATATATATATATATGTACATACACATATTTCGTTCTTTCCCTACATTTTAGTTACAGTAATTTTTCTTGGACATGCGGAGAAAATCTTCTTCTGCTTAAGGAGTAAGCTTTTTTTCTGATCTATTTGTAAACTCTGCATTTTTTAAACCCATCTACATTTTTGTTTATTTTGTGTGTATGTTTTGTTTTGTTGGGTTTTGTTTTGTTGTTTTTTATTTTTTGCTAGTATGTGTACATATATTTCTTCTCCATACAAATATATTGTTTTATTATAAGGAAATAGTATACATATACATATACATATACATATATACAAACTCTTTGTCTGATGTGTAGTCTTCATGTGTGGGAGTGCGTGTGGTCTGTCTAGTGTGTTTGTTTTTGCAAGTATGTATATATTCGTTCTCAATAGATATTTATTTGGGGTGTGTGTGTGTGTTTGTGAGTGTGTAAGTATGGGAGTGTCCGGTCATTATAGTCATTAAATACGAATGATAAGGAAGATTTAATTACTTATTTTAGCTTTTCCAGCATATGTGTGTGTGTGTGTGTGTGTGTGTGTGTGTGTGTGTGTGTGTGTGTGTGTGGTTGTGTAGACAATATGTATGTATAAATATATAATTTCAGATAGATGTAAAATATATCTGTAAAAGGATAATATTAATACAGACAAAACGAAAAATTTCTCCCTTTGAAGGACTTTATCAAGGCAAATGTACGGATTGTATCTTGCAACAATTATTTATAAACAAATGCAAAAATGTTGATAGCTTTTCAAAAATATTCATCAGATTATCTGAAAAGATTAAATAAATCATGGCGGTTGCTGCATGATGTAAATTAATGATTAATAAAGTGAGTAAATAATGTTGTCAAGAAAAGGATGTTGTTGAATATCTTTATGCAAATAATATTTGAATGATTTTAGTCTGGCATAAATTTAAATATTACGTATTTTTAATAACATCAGTTTGGTTGTTTAACCACATTCTTTTTAGTTTTTTAACACATTTATAATATTCTTATTTAGCTTGTGGCATATATGTTATATATATATATATATGTTTACTTTTGAGCGATTCATATATGTATACATGTGTGTGTGTGTGTGTGTGTGTGTGTGTATTTATAATGTGTGTGTGTGTGTAGTTTTATAATGTGAAGTATAATAATTATATTCCAGGAGCATTTCGTAGTCTACTGTATTTAAACGACCTTAAATTTGTAAATAGTTTAATGGTAAGGAATATTATGTTGCTTACTTTACTTTATCGATTTTCTTTCTAATTTTATTATTGTGTGTAAAGAAATAGACTATGTTCATGGACAATTATTTAAATATAGCGAATAAAACCAATCCAGTTAAAGTTAACCTGTAACAAATTTTAAGAATCGGGCTAAACGATAAATGTAATAGTAGGGTTGAGTTTAAAAAACAAATAAAATACAACCGGCAATATTTAAACGATGCAACACTTAGGGAAGGGATTAAACTTAGGAATATTAAGATTACCTCCTCGGTTATCCATTGAAGCTGCTATCCACCAAAGAGGAAAAAAAAAAAAAAATCTAGTCCCCACTGCGGGCCATTTAAAAATAGTTCGCGCAGCTGATTGGTTGTACAAACAGCCAATCAGATGTGCGGAATACGTGGTCTTTCTTCGTAGAATTCTTTAAAAAGGCCAGAGTAACTGTTAGCGTTTTAAAAGAGAGGGGGAATCAGGGTTAGATCTCTCCTGATTGGGTCGATTTGGTGATGGGGAGTATGATGTTGAAAGACCCGAAACTCCCTGATGAACCAAGTCAAAACATCACTGACGACCCCCTCGAGCGCCTACTTAAAAGCGTATTTTTGAATTTGAACGAATATATATATATATATATATATATATATATATATATATATATATATATATATATTTCTTATAATTGGTAGGAATTATTCCAAAGAGGTTTTTCAGTCCTTATGAGAGTCCAATGCATGATACAGACCAAAAAAGAAAGCTCTTGTTCGAACACAAGAAAAATAAAAAGCTTAACCGTAGTACCTTGTCTCTCGTTTTTAATGAAATATGCATACATAGCTATAGGTTAGGAAGTTTATTACCGTATAAATAATATATAAGTAATATTTAGGAAAAGAATATTATATATATATATATATATATATATATATATATATATATATATATATATATATATATATATATATATATATATATATATATATATATATAGTAAAAATCCTTAAAAATCCATTATCGGTAATAAATTTCATAACATGTCGTTGGTCTGATGAGATGAATATATTTATATACATCATAATAAATTTATTGCCGACAATGGATTTCAAGTTTTTTTCCTAATTATTTTTCTAATTTGCTCTGTATTATATATTGAGCGCTCATACTGACTGAAAAGTTATATACGGAAAAATCCCAAGCAGTTACAATTTATATTTTTCATATATATATATATATATATATATATATATATATATATATATATATATATATATATATATATATATATATATTATATATATATATATATATATATATATGTAAAATAATATATATATAAAATATGAAATATTATATATATATAATGTGAGAGAGAGAGAGAGTGAGGGAGGGAGGGATGGAGAGGAAGGGAGAGAAAGAGACATATATACACACTGAGAGATAGATAGATAGATAGATATCACTAGACAATAGTATTTTGGATAGGAAATGAGGAACGTTTTGTATTTGTTTTCTCTTTAACAAGAAATTGTCGATAATTAGTGTTACTAAGGAATTCAAAAGGACATATTGTTCTTCAAGAAAATAAGAATTATTACAAAAGACAATCAGACTAGCAATCGAAGCAAAGAAATTAATTACAAAAGAAACGTTAATGGATGTGTATGTGTAAAATTAGCAGCAATGAAAAATGGATACATGTAGATATTTTGATGAGGACGCTTCTCTTTTCGCTGTCGGTTAATCGAGGCAAACGGAAATATCTTCGCGATTTCAGCCGCCACAAAATCCCTCCACTTACACTGTACAACTTCCATTAACAACGCGCCTCCACACATGAAACTAAAATCTGTAATTTTCTATCGACGAAAGTGCAACTAAAAACACGAAAGTTTTCCCACTGCTTTTTACTTCACAAAAGTTATCGTTAACATCCGGAATCACTTTGGCATTAATACGTTCCTCTTTTACTTTTATATACGGAGAATTTCAATTTCCGAAAAGTGTTACCACTTCCATTCAAAATCTAAATATGACAATGAAAATTTTAGATCTGCCCTCTATATAAGAACGCGCTTTTCACCAACACTAAAACATTGTCATCCGAGGAATAGATCTGTAAAGTTCTGCGTTCGAAAGAATTCTTTCAAAAAATACTTGCTTGATATCAACTAATCGACTTGTATCTTTCATCAAGTGCCTGACACAAACATATCCGATCAAATAGTGCTGCAAAAGAAATTCATATTGATCGTTTGCTAATCATCTTTATTGGAAGAATAAGTAAGTGGCCGACAAGTTTCTTGTTAGTTTTTCACTTGAATTTTATTAATGACACTATAACTTTCTCAGGTTTCGTGTTTATATTTTTATTTATCCATTTGACAGTTTCTTGATATTTTTCTTTTCTTTCTTACAGTGCATCTTGTCAAAAGTTATTCTACCTTCGTCGTCGTTATATTGGCTGCGTGTGTGTCATTCATTCATGGGGCACCAACATCGACTACAGACGAACCAAGCAGGAAAGACTTAAAAAGAAACATACATTTAGCCTCGCAAATCACCGCACTGACACTGACGGCAATAAATATTACATTTCAAAATTATGTAAGTGTTTCCCTTTTTACTAAGATTTTATGGAACCATCTCTGACCTTAAAACCTTTAAATTTTACATTTCGTAAAATAATTCTAGACTTCGTTCCTTAGACTCATGACCATTGATTAATTATTTTATATAGATTTTATATAATATACGTTTCCAGAATTATTAATATGCATTTCCAGAATTATTAATGTTTTAAAAATTGCTTACTGAGTTTTTTAGATTGCATCTCTGCATTAAATTATAAATGATCTTAAAAGACAAAAATATATGAAATGTTGGCTTTTGTGCTGTTTGTAGTGTACACGCGTACCACGATTGTTCACCTCCCACTGCCAGGAATTCGTCACCATGCTGAAGGCCAGAGCTGATTCTGAAATGCCACAGACGGTCAACGAGAGTAAAGTGAATTTTCAGGACGTCATATCTGTCCAGGTAATTTTTCCAATTTTTTATTGAATTGTGGTCTTCATTTTCACTTTGAAAATATAAATAATTTGCACAAATTTAATTTACTGCTTAAATTTTGCATATATTTTTACTTTCGTTAGTATCTGTTAGAGAAAACGAATTAAATTCTAAATGATATATTTAAGTGACAAATTAATTGTTGAAAACATGTTTGACTTGCAATTTCGACAGAGACA
>OZ038501.1:74944837-74949837 GCA_964036315.1 Acanthosepion esculentum
GATTGCTGAAACAAAAATAACAGAGCCGTAGCATGTCGCTACAATAAAAGCATTTCAACACTGAACAACTTATAAAAACAACCACCTGAAAATCCAGATACGTAATTTGAAAACAGCTTGGCTTTTCGAGAATGAAATATTAATGTGTGTGTGTGTGTGTGTGTGTGTGTCTGTGTGTGTGTGTGTTTAGGCATCAAATTCTCTTTTAGGCATGTCTGATTGAATTAATTACAAACATTATGTCTGCTAATCTTTAACACAATCCGTTCATACTCATGAATAACATTCCGTGTATCGATGTTAAAGGACTAGAGAAATGATTAAGTTTCTTTTATTTTCATTTCCAAAGTATTTTCGATTTTCTTCCAAGATCATCTTCAGGGGTGCAAGTAGTACAAAACTATATGTGGTTCATTAGACGTGTGTAGTGTAAGACATCTGGTTAGTGTATTTGTCGATACACAACATATTTATTTGTTTTTTTTTTTTTTTGTTTTTTGTTTTTTTGTTTTTTGTCGGAGATACATTCTCCAAAGTGACATTTTAATTAGTATATAATGTTGGGTTTTCGTAACACATCAGTTAGTAAGGATGAGTTATTGCGAATAATAAAATTGGTTGTATTGTATTTTTTATAATATATAATTAATGTTATTTTTTTATTAGACTCCATGGAAGATATGTTAGTATGAATGAAATTCTTAATGATTTTTTCATCCTGTATGTAGTTAGCATGCGTCTGGTTACAATGTAGCAGTTTGATATATTTAGCGGCCTTTGGAGAAGTACTATATTCAATTTGACGTGTATTGAGATTATTTATATATCGTTTTATGAAATATTGAAGTGAGTGCGTGTGTTTGCGTGAGGGAGAGACAGAGAGAAAGAGAGAGAGAGAGAGAGAGAGAGAGAGAGAGAGAAAAGAAAGAATTTTTGTGCATGAATATTTTTTACAATGCCAGCCGACAGGAATCAGTGAAATGGACATAGCGTATTAAAGTTGTGTAGTAAGTACCGTTCATTCAAGAATCGTCACGTTTATACACGTCAAAAAACAAATTCAAAATTGTTTTAAAATATTCGTGTTTGATGAATTATACTAATATTTTCAATATATGATTAGTAAATATAGTTTTGAATTCATAATAATATTATCGAAAAGCGGGAAATTAATACAGAATTTTAAAAGATTTAAAACTTAACAAAATTATTTTAATTAAAATTTTAAAAAAATTGAAAACAATTCTTGTAATAATTCGTTATTCATCGAAAGATAATTTTTCCTCAGAAAATTGGCTCCATAATATATATTATTTATAAAATCAATTAAAAGCTTTTCTAATTAAATAATATCTTCGTATTATTTCATTTTTTTTATTTTACGATTCATAGCAAATTTTTGGTAAATTGTGGGTTTGTTTTTAAAAAAATTGCTGATTTAAATTCTCGAAGGAGATTTTCTTTTAACTAATGTAAATATTAAGTCAGTGAATAAATATTTTATCGAAATTTCATAAAATTTTACCAAAATATTCAAAACGCAAAAGGTTCTGAAATGATTCAATTCATTTGTGAATAAGACTTGAAAGTTCAATTATAATCTGACAATTAACAGATGTTGGCAAAACTTTCCAAATCCAGGTGTTTTTTACAGTAAAAAGACACTAAAATTTCCTATACTAATTTCTGTTTCCCCTCCTGATACAAGAAAAACAATATTTTTAACCAAGATTTCGAATTACTAGAAAGGAATAAAAAATTAATTAAATAATGAAAAAAAACTTTTGCCTTTCCTATGTATATTAACAAATGTTTATTTTTTAACAAGTTGGGGGCATTTTTCAGTTAATTAGTGGAGGTACCTAATACACACACACACACACACACACACACACATATTATATATATATATATATATATATATATTCATATAAATATATATATATATATAATATATATATATATATATATATATATATATATATATATATATATATATATATATATATACATATCAGAATAATTAGGGAAAAACCTTAAAAATCCATAGTCAGTGTGAAAACTTCATCATAAAATGGAGTCGGTCTGATGAGATGAATATACTTACATTCGTCGAAATAAATTCATTACCGACAATGGATTTTTAATGTTTTTCCTAATCATATATATATATATATATATATATATATATATATATATATATATATATATATATATATATATATGTATATATATATCGCTCCCTCGCTATACATATAAATTTCTCAATCTTTCTCTCACATATATATATGTACATACACATATTTCGTTCTTTCCCTACATATATATATATATATATATTTCTTGTAATTGGTAGGAATTAAGAAATTAATTACAAAAGAAGAAATTAATTACAAAAGAAGCGTTAATGGTTGTGTATGTGTAAAATTAGCAGCAATGAAAAATGGATACATGTAGATATTTTGATGAGGACGCTTCTCTTTTCGCTGTCGGTTAATCGAGGCAAACGGAAATATCTTCGCGATTTCAGCCGCCACAAAATCCCTCCACTTACACTGTACAACTTCCATTAACAACGCGCCTCCACACATGAAACTAAAATCTGTAATTTTCTATCGACGAAAGTGCAACTAAAAACACGAAAGTTTTCCCACTGCTTTTTACTTAGTAAAAGTTATCGTTAACATCCGGAATCACTTTGGCATTAATACGTTCCTCTTTTACTTTTATATACGGAGGTGGGTAAGATTTCAATTTCCGAAAAGTGTTACCACTTCCATTCAAAATCTAAATATGACAATGAAAATTTTAGATCTGCCCTCTATATAAGAACGCGCTTTTCACCAACACTAAAACATTGTCATCCGAGGAATAGATCTGTAAAGTTCTGCGTTCGAAAGAATTCTGTCAAAAAATACTTGCTTGATATCAACTAATCGACTTGTATCTTTCATCAAGTGTCTGACACAAACATATCCGATCAAATAGTGCTGCAAAAGAAATTCATATTGATCGTTTGCTCATCATCTTTATTGGAAGAATAAGTAAGTGGCCGACAAGTTTCTTGTTAGTTTTTCACTTGAATTTTATTAATGACACTATAACTTTCTCAGGTTTCGTGTTTATATTTTTATTTATCCATTTGACAGTTTCTTGATATTTTTCTTTTCTTTCTTACAGTGCATCTTGTCAAAAGTTATTCTACCTTCGTCGTCGTTATATTGGCTGCGTGTGTGTCATTCATTCATGGGGCAACAACATCGACTACAGACGAACCAAGCAGGAAAGACTTAAAAAGAAACATACATTTAGCCTCGCAAATCACCGCACTGACACTGACGGCAATAAATATTACATTTCAAAATTATGTAAGTGTTTCCCTTTTTACTAAGATTTTATGGAACCATTTCTGACCTTAAAACCTTTAAATTTTACATTTCGTTAAATAATTCTAGACTTCGTTCCTTAGACTCATGACCATTGATTAATTATTTTATATAGATTTTATATAATATACGTTTCCAGAATTATTAATATGCATTTCCAGAATTATTAATGTTTTAAAAATTGCTTACTTAGTTTTTTAGATTGCCTCTCTGCATTAAATTATAAATGATCTTAAAAGACAAAAATATATGAAATGTTGGCTTTTGTGCTGTTTGTAGTGTACACGCGTACCACGATTGTTCACCTCCGACTGCCAGGAATTCGTCACCATGCTGAAGGCCAGAGCTGATTCTGAAATGCCACAGACGGTCAACGAGAGTAAAGTGAATTTTCAGGACGTCGTATCTGTCCAGGTAATTTTTCCAATTTTTTATTGAATTGTGGTCTTCATTTTCACTTTGAAAATATAAATAATTTGCACAAATTTAATTTACTGCTTAACTTTTGCATATATTTTTACTTTCGTTAGTATCTGTTCGAGAAAACGAATTAAATTCTAAATGATATATTTAAGTGACAAATTAATTGTTGAAAACATGTTTGACTTGCAATTTCGATAGAGACATTGTTTCAATTTTGCAATGTATTCTTCTGAGCGTACAGAAAAGCTAATCTCGGGAAAGGATTGACAGGCAAAAATATTTGAAACTCTTCATCAATCGAAAAAAATGTCAATTTATCCTTTCATTGATGATGTTTTAAAATTTCAAATCTGTATCTGTATTTCAGGAGGCTATAAGCAACATGAGTCGAACAGTCAGTCAATATTTGAATCTGGTAAAACAACATTTGGATATCGAATACAACATTGTGTGTGAACCTGCAAGAAAAATTGAACTGGAATGCCATTTTCCGAAATCCTGTCCCTCTCTGTCTAACACTAGTGACGCCATCTTTTATTGCAATCTTCATACGACTTATACTTACATGGAAAACTTGAAGCTCCTTCTACAATTGCCGGTGAGTTTATTATAGCCGAAAATAATTCATAATATTCATTTTATCTCCTTAATTTACACACTTTTTATTCGTTATTTTGTTTTGTTTGTTTCTTAAAATAATTGTTGTGACCAAGTAAATGGTTAAGTAATAATAAAAACGAGGTTTGCAGATATCGTATATTAAACAGTAAGTACACCAGAAGAGTATTACACGACTAGTGAGAACGTTCAATCTATTTGACTGTTCCCCGAAATTTCTCTCCTACTAAACTTATTGTAGTCGGAAGAGTCTAACAGACACTTAGAGGGAGGACACCACAACAATAATGGAACAGATTCCAATAGAAAATGAAAAATATTTCACGTCCATTTGCGTTTCTTTTATATGTAAAAATTTCATAAGTGTTTTTTTTCTTTTTACAGATTTCAAATTCTGATCTGACAAATGGTGATACGAACAGTCAACCCATTGTTCCTCGAAACCTCCCAATTCTGTACGGCCGATGGTTAACCATGCTAACACTACACTTGTCATATAATCAAGTACAGTCCGTTCAACAAACACTGACCACAATGTCGCAAGGGCTTTAGAAATGTGATGTAAACACAGAG
>OZ038501.1:74952337-74977337 GCA_964036315.1 Acanthosepion esculentum
CCAATTACGTTGCATATCCGTCTCTGGATTTTATCAAGAACCCTGAGGCAAACAGCAGGGGCTCCAGACCATATATGGCAGCAATACTCCATGCAAGGGAGAATGGTTGATTTATAGATTTGGAGGATCGATTCCGGGGGCAAAAATTTCCTGGCCCGGCACAGGGAGGCAACTTTCCTTGCGGTGGATGAAGCAATTGACTCGATGTATTTGTTCCATCTCAGGTCAGCGGAAAGCGTGAGACCGAGCAGCCGCAGAGAGGAGCTCTCGAGAAGGTGGGCTTCAGACATTCTAATGGGATGCAGGGATGGATCCGATCCCTGTGGTGGTTAATAGAGAGCAGTTTTGTTTTATAGGCGTTAAAGTTAACCAACCAATTCTTGCCCCAGTTCACAACCGATTTTAGGTCCTTTTCGAGACGAACTGCCAGGTTAACTTTGTCAGCATCACTAGATTTGTTTTTGAGGCAGGAGTAAATTGTGGTGTCATCCGCGTAGAAGCCGACTTGAGAATCTATGGCGTCAGGAAGTTCATTTATGAATATAAGGAACAGAGTAGGACCTAAGATGGAGCCTTGAGGAACACCTGCGTTAGTGGGATATGAGCTGGAGATGGATCCATTGAGAACGACCTTCAATTCACGGTTTGACAGGAATGATTGTATTAGATCAAATAATCGACCTGTAATACCATAACACTGAAACTTGCGAAGAAGTCCGGCATGCCAAACCCTATCAAACGCCTTGGAGATGTCTAGGGTCACGGCACGAGCTTCACTGTTATTATAAATAGCTTGGTAGACAAATTCAGTGATGGCCGTAAGCACATCGGCTGTAGATCTGGCAAAGCGGAAACCATACTGCTTGTCTGAGAGCAGATCATGGGATATAAGGTGATTAATCACTTCGGTGTTGATAATGGCTTCGAAGACATGCCGAAGAGGGGTAGGAGACTGATAGGACGGTAATTAGAAGGGTCGGAGGGGTCACCAGAGTTCTTAAAGACGGGAACAATTGATGAGGACTTCCAGCAGTCAGGAAAACAAGACTCCTTGAGGCAGTAGTTGTATAATTTAGAGAGGGCAGGCGCGCATTTCTTCAGGACAATGGCTGGTATCCCATCACCAACAGTATCCTTGTGGGGATCTAAGTTAGAGATAATGCACAATACCAATGACGGAGATATGTGCAATCCGCTCAAAAGGGCCTCACTTCTGGGAGGGAAATCGGGCATGGGTACCCCGGAAGAGTCAAGCGTTGAATTGGAAGAAAACTTCCGAGCTAAGCATTCAGCCTTGTCGGCAGAGGTGGTCAGGACCTCAAACTGATTGAACAGGGGAGGAATGGAGGGTTTTCTATTGTTCAGAACGCTCTTGCAGAGACGCCAATACTCATTGGAGCCGAATTTGCGAGATGCAATACGTTCCTTCATCCGAGCAGCAAATAGTGACTTAGCTTCGCTGAGGACTCGCTTACATTCGTTACGGTCGGAAGCAAATAGGCGTCTATTGCGGTTTGGGGATAACAAACATAAAATGTCTGCCTAAAATGCACAGAATTAATAAAGTCGAACAAACTGTTCAAGGTTAAATTGAAAGAGCCCGATTGCTGAACCAAAAATAACAGAGCCGTAGCATGTCGCTACAATAAAAGCATTTCAACACTGAACAACTTATAAAAACAACCACCTGAAAATCCAGATACGTAATTTGAAAACAGCTTGGCTTTTCGAGAATGAAATATTAATGTGTATGTGTGTCTCTGTCTGTGTGTGTGTGTGTGTGTGTGTGTGTGTGTGTGTATTTAGGCAGCAAATTCTCTTTTAGGCATGTCTGATTGAATTAATTACAAACATTATGTCTGCTAATCTTTAACAAAATCCGTTCATAATCATGAATAACATTCCGTGTATCGATGTTAAAGGATGAGAGAAATGATTAAGTTTCTTTTATTTTCATTTCCAAAGTATTTTCGATTTTCTTCTAAGATCATCTTCAGTGGTGCAAGTAGTACAAAACTATATGTGGTTCATTAGACGTGTGTAGTGTAAGACATCTTGTTAGTGTATTTGTCGATACACAACATATTTATTTGATTTTTTGTTTTTTTGTTTTTTGTTTTTTTTTTTGTCGGAGATACATTCTCCAAAGGGACATTTTAATTAGTATATAATGTTGGGTTTTCGTAATACATCAGTTAGTAAGGATGAGTTATTGCGAATAATAAAATTGGTTGTATTGTATTTTTTATAATATATAATTAATGTTATTTTTTTATTAGACTCCATGGAAGATATGTTAGTATGAATGAAATTCTTAATGATTTTTTCATCCTGTTTGTAGTTAGCATGCGTCTGGTTACAATGTAGCAGTTTGATATATTTAGCGGCCTTTGGAGAAGTACTATATTCTACTTGAAGTGTGTTGAGGTTTTTTATATATCGTTTTATTAAATATTGAAGTGTGTGTGTGTGTTTGCGTGAGGGAGGGAGAGAGAGAGAGAGAGAGAGAGAGAGAGAGAGGAAAGAAAGAATTTTTGTGCATGAATATTTTTTACAATGCCAGCCGACAGGCATCAGTGAAATGGACATAGCGTATTAAAGTTGTGTAGTAAGTACCGTTCATTCAAGAATCGTCACGTTTATACAGGTCAAAAAACAAATTCAAAATTCTTTTAAAATATTCGTGTTTGATGAATTATACTAATATTTTCAATATATTATTAGTAAATATAGTTTCGAATTCATAATAATATTATCGAAACTCGGGAAATTAATAAAGAATTTTAAAAGATTTAAAACTTAATAAATTATTTTAATTAAAATTTTAAAAAAATTGAAAACACTTCTTGTAATAATTCGTTATTCATCGAAAGATAATTTTTCCTCAGAAAATTGGCTCCATAATATATATTATTTATAAAATCAATTAAAAGCTTTTCTAATTAAATAATATCTTCGTATTATTGCATTTTTTATTTTACGATTCAGAGCAAATTTTCGCTAAATTGTGGTTTTGTTTTTAAAAAAATTGCTGATTTAAATTCTCGGAGGAGATTTTCTTTTAACTAATATAAATATTAAGTCAGTGAAAAAATATTTTATCGAAATTTCATAAAATTTTACCAAAATATTCAAAACGCAAAAGGTTCTGAAATGATTCAATTCATTTGTGAATAAGACTTGAAAGTTCAATTATAATCTGACAATTAACAGATGTTGGCAAAACTTTCCAAATCCAGGTGTTTTTTACAGTAAAAAGACACTAAAATTTCCTATACTAATTTCTGTTTCCCCTCCTGATACAAGAAAAACAATATTTTTAACCAAGATTTCGAATTACTAGAAAGGAATAAAAAATTAATTAAATAATGAAAAAAAACTTTTGCCTTTCCTATGTATAATAACAAATGTTTATTTTTTAACAAGTTGGGGGCATTTTTCAGTTAATTACTGGAGGTACCTAATACACATACATACACACTCACACACACACACACATACATATATATATATATATATATATTCATATATATATATATGTATATATATATATATATATATATATGTATATATATATATATATATATATATATATATATATCAGAATAATTAGGGAAACACCTTAAAAATCCATAGTCAGTATGAAAACTTCTTCATAAAATGGAGTCGGTCTGATGAGATGAATATACTTACATTCGTCGAAATAAATTCATTACCGACAATGGATTTTTAATGTTTTTCCTAATTATATATATATATATATATATATATATATATACATATCGCTCCCTCGCTATACATATAAATTTCTCAATCTTTCTCTCACATATATATATATATATGTACATACAGATATTTCGTTCTTTCCCTACATATATATATATATATATATATATATATATATTTCTTGTAATTGGTAGGAATTATTCCAAAGAGGTTTTTCAGTCCATATGAGAGTCCAATGCATGATACAGACCAAAAAAGAAAGCTCTTGTTCGAACACAAGAAAAATAAAAAGCTTAACCGTAGTACCTTGTCTCTCGTTTTTAATGAAATATGCATACATAACTATAGGTTAGGAAGTTTATTACCGTATAAATAATATATAAATAATATTTAGGAAAAGAATATTATATATATATATATATATATATATATATATATATATATATATATATATATATATATATATATAGTAAAAATCCTTAAAAATCCATTATCGGTAATAAATTTCATAACATGTCGTTGGTCTGATGAGATGAATATATTTATATACATCATAATAAATTTATTGCCGACAATGGATTTCAAGTTTTTTTCCTAATTATTTTTCTAATTTGCTCTGTATTATATATTGAGCGCTCATATGGACTGAAAAGTTATATACGGAAAAATCCCAAGCAGTTACAATTTATATTTTACATATATATATATATATATATATATATATATATATGTAAAATAATATATATATAAAATATGAAATAATATATATATATAATGTGAGAGAGAGAGTGAGGGAGGGAGGGATGGAGAGGAGGGGAGAGAAAGAGACATATATACACACTGAGAGATAGATAGATAGATAGATAGATATCACTAGACAATAGTATTTTGGATAGGAAATGAGGAACGTTTTGTATTTGTTTTCTCTTTAACAAGAAATTGTCGATAATTCGTGTTACTAAGGAATTGAAAAGGACATATTGTTCTTCAAGAAAATAAGAATTATTACAAAAGACAATCAGACTAGCAATCGAAGCAATGATATTAATTACAAAAGAAGCGTTAATGGATGTGTATGTGTAAAATTAGCAGCAATGAAAAATGGATACATGTAGATATTTTGATGAGGACGCTTCTCTTTTCGCTGTCGGTTAATCGAGGCAAACGGAAATATCTTCGCGATTTCAGCCGCCACAAAATCCCTCCACTTACACTGTACAACTTCCATTAGCAACGCGCCTCCACACATGAAACTAAAATCTGTAATTTTCTATCGACGAAAGTGCAACTAAAAACACGAAAGTTTTCCCACTGCTCTTTACTTCACAAAAGTTATCGTTAACATCCGGAATCACTTTGGCATTAATACGTTCCTCTTTTACTTTTATATACGGAGGTGGGTAAGATTTCAATTTCCGAAAAGTGTTACCACTTCCATTCAAAATCTAAATATGACAATGAAAATTTTAGATCTGCCCTCTATATAAGAACGCGCTTTTCACCAACACTAAAACATTGTCATCCGAGGAATAGATCTGTAAAGTTCTGCGTTCGAAAGAATTCTGTCAAAAAATACTTGCTTGATATCAACTAATCGACTTGTATCTTTCATCAAGTGCCTGACACAAACATATCCGATCAAATAGTGCTGCAAAAGAAATTCATATTGATCGTTTGCTCATCATCTTTATTGGAAGAATAAGTAAGTGGCCGACAAGTTTCTTGTTAGTTTTTCACTTGAATTTTATTAATGACACTATAACTTTCTCAGGTTTCGTGTTTATATTTTTATTTATCCATTTGACAGTTTCTTGATATTTTTCTTTTCTTTCTTACAGTGCATCTTGTCAAAAGTTATTCTACCTTCGTCGTCGTTATATTGGCTGCGTGTGTGTCATTCATTCATGGGGCACCAACATCGACTACAGACGAACCAAGCAGGAAAGACTTAAAAAGAAACATACATTTAGCCTCGCAAATCACCGCACTGACACTGACGGCAATAAATATTACATTTCAAAATTATGTAAGTGTATCCCTTTTTACTAAGATTTTATGGAACCATCTCTGACCTTAAAACCTTTAAATTTTACATCACATAAATTAATTCTAGACTTCGCTCATTAGAGTCATGATCATTGATTAATAATTTTATATAGATTTATTAATAAGCATTTCCAGAATTATTAATGTTTTAAAAATTGCTTACTGAGTTTTTTAGATTGCATCTCTGCATTAAATTATAAATGATCTTAAAAAACAAAAATATATAAAATGTTGGCTTTTGTGTTGTTTCTAGTGTACACGCGTACCACGATTGTTCTCTTCCGACTGCCACGAATTCGTCACCATGCTGAAGGCCAGAGCTGATTCTGAAATGCCACAGACGGTCAACGAGAGTAAAGTGAATTTTCAGGACGTCGTATCTGTCCAGGTAATTTTTCCAATTTTTTATTGAATTGTGGTCTTCATTTTCTCTTTGAAAATATAAATAATTTGCACAAATTTAATTTACTGCTTCACTTTTGCATATATTTTTACTTTCGTCAGTATCTGTTAGAGAAAACGAATTAAGTTTTAAATGATATATTTAAGTGACAAATTAATTGTTGAAAACATGTTTGACTTGCAATTTCGATAGATACACTGTTTCAATTTTGCAATGTATTCTTCTGAGCGTACAGAAAAGCTAATCTCGGGAAAGGATTGACAGGCAAAAATATTTGAAACTCTTCATCAATCGAAATAAATGTCAATTTATCCTTTCATTGATGATTTTTTTCAAATTTCAAATCTTTATCTGTTTGTATTTCAGGGGGCTATAAGCAACATGAGTCAAGCAGTCAGTCAATATTTGAATCTGGTAAAACAACATTTGGATATCGAATACAACATTGTGTGTGAACCTGCAAGAAAAATTGAACTGGAATGCCATTTTCCGAAATCCTGTCCCTCTCTGTCTGACACTAGTGACGCCATCTTTTATTGCAATCTTCATACGACTTATACTTACATGGAAAACTTGAAGCTCCTTCTAAAATTGCCGGTGAGTTTATTATAGCCGAAAATAATTCATAATATTCATTTTATCTCCTTAATTTACACACTTTTTATTCGTTATTTTGTTTTGTTTGTTTCTTAAAATAATTGTTGTGAAGTAAATGGTTAAGTAATAATAAAAACGAGGTTTGCAGATATCGTATATTAAACAGTAAGTACACCAGAAGAGTATTACACGACTAGTGAGAGAGTTCAATCTATTTGACTGTTCCCCGAAATTTCTCTCTTACTAAACTTATAGTAGGCGGAAGAGTCTAACAGACACTTAGAGGGAGGACACCACAACAATAATGGAACAGATTCAAATAGAAAATGAAAAATATTTCACGTTCATTTGCGTTTCTTTTATATGTAAAAATTTCATAAGTGTTTTTTTTCTTTTTACAGATTTCAAATTCTGATCTGACAAATGGTGATACGAGCAGTCAACCCATTGTTCCTCGAAACCTCCCAATTCTGTACGGCCGATGGTTAACCATGCTAACACTACACTTGTCATATAATCAAGTACAGTCCGTTCAACAAACACTGACAGCAATGTCGCAAGGGCTTTAGAAATGTGATGTAAACACAGAGATCAATGACACATGTGTGTCATTTCAACAAAGTGGAAGCGTTTTCGACTTCAGATACATTTTTTTATTCAAACAGATTCTGGTTTCAAAATATGTTTAATTTATAATTATTTTTCATATTAATATATTTTTTTTTACCTTAATATATATTCGACAATTTTATCATCAATCAAAACATTATTAAGAAATTAAAATTTATACATTTAACAATATAAAACCTATTTTTTAAATTTTCTGTTTAAAATCTTTTTCGTTTTTTTCCTCTTCAATCGACACGATTCTCTCTCTTTATGTAAGTTTCAAAGGAAAATAAAACTATTTATAAACGAAATGCCTCTTTTTGATTTCATTTTCTTGTTCATTTTTCATTTGCAAAGTTTTATTATTGAAATCTAAAAATAAATTTTTGCGTTATGTTATCACTTCAAGATTCTTCTCTTGTCCAATGAATCAATTGTTTAAATTGAAATATACATTTTGACACAGCAAATAATCATCATTAATTCTAATACGGTAATTTAGGCAGTGAGAATGTAGAATTTGATACTTTAACCGTTTGTGTTGATTTCCTAATGTTTACTGATAATCAGCCTCGTTTTCAAATCACCGTGGAATTTGAAAACATTTTAGTCTTAATTTATTAATAAATTAGGTTTACATGCCATCAGGATTTTTTGAAATGAAACGTAATTTATTCATTGGCACATATTTCAGCGGTAAATCGGTGGCCATCTACATCAGTTCATCTATTGGATATTCTATATCTATAAATATTCTAATTCGTATCCGTAATTCAAAATATGAAAAGAAAAGAAGAATCTGATTGGGTATCATCTGTGTATATATATATATATATATATATATATATATATATATATATATATATACACACACACACACACACACATATATATATATATATATATATATATATATATATATATATATATATATAGACAGATGATACCGTTCGTATTCTTCCTATATTGTAAGGGCATTAAAATGTGATGTAAACACAGGGATCAATGACACATGTGTTTCATTTCATCAAAGTGGACGCGTTTTCGACTTCAGAAACATATTTTTTATTCAGATGCTGATTTCAAAATATGTTTAATTTATAATTATTTTTCATATTAATATTATTTTTGCATCAATATATATTCGACATTTCATATATTGCATATACATACATACATATATATATATATATATATATATATATATATATATATATATATATATATATATATATGGAGAGAGAGAGAGAGAGAGAGAGAGATAGATAGATAGATAGATAGATAGATAGATACAAATAAGTGTATATACATGCATAGATCCATATGTACATTCACACACAGATAGACAAACACCCCTCACACACAATATTTATGACAAATATCCGATTATCTTATATTAGAATTGAATGACAAACGTACATTTTGATATAAATATATATATATATATATATGTGTGTGTGTGTGTGTGAGGAGGTGTGAAAGAAATAAATGAAAAGCTTAACGTAAATCCACAGGTCTTCAAAAAATGTTTAAACGTAAAAATCCACAATCTCGTCTGATAAAATATATGCCAGTCTGAAAAAAAAATTCTTCGTCATTATCATCATCATCATCATGCCAAAGGCTTGCCACAGAAACCTCAATTCAGCGTTCTGATTTTATAGTAGTTGTGTCCTAGCGCTGTGAATGCTTTTGACGCTAGTGCCGGTAACAACAGAAAGTCATAAAAATGAGTCTAGGTTATGAAGTATGATGTAATTAGTCATTATAAAACTACGAACAGGAAAGAAATAGCATTGCTTTTCTTTTTCTCTTTTTTTTAAAGCTTTTCACCCCAAGCAAGGCTGGAAGCCACTAGCACGCAAGGGGTTACAGAAGGTTTGGAGGAAGAGCAGGTAGGAGTGGTAAAGGAGAGGATGTGGAGAAAGATAGTGGATCGACCAAGGCAAGGGGGTTACAGAAGATTTGGAGCGAGAGCAGATAGGAATGAAAGGGGAAAGGATGTGGAGAAGGGAAGTGGATAGATCAAGGCAACTGGAGATGTCGATTGACGTTACACTTAAATAGTTGGAGATTGTATTTGTCAGGGAAACAAGAATAAGGAAGCGAGTTCCACAGGCGAGATGTGCGAGACATGAAGCTATTGTAGTAGAAGAGACGTTTACATCTAACAGTTTCATCGGTGAAGGAGTGGGAACGGGATGCCAGCCTCGTAGGACGCTTAAATTCATGAGGCTTTGGAACCAGCGAAAGCAGCTGATCGGAGCAATTACCGAGAAAGTATTTGTAAAAAAGACAGAGCGAGGCAACGGCGCGTCTGTGAGAGAGCGACTGCAGACGAGATGACAGATCAGGGCCAATTACGTTGCATATCCGTCTCTGGATTTTATCAAGAACCCTGAGGCAAACATCTGGGGCTCCAGACCATATATGGCGGCAATACTCGATGCAAGGGCGAATGGTTGATTTATAGATTTGGAGGATCGATTCCGGGGGGAAAAATTTCCTGGCCCGGCACAGGGGGGCAACTTTCCTTGCGGTGGATGAAGCAATTGACTCGATGTATTTGTTCCATCTCAGGTCAGCGGACAGCGTGAGACCGAGCAGCCGCAGAGAGGAGCTCTCGAGAATGTGGGCTTCAGACATTCTAATGGGATGCAGGGATGGATCCGATCCCTGTGGTGGTTAATAGAGAGCAGTTTTGTTTTATAGGCGTTAAAGTTAACCAACCAATTCTTGCCCCAGTTCACAACCGATTTTAGGTCCTTTTCGAGACGAACTGCCAGGTTAACTTTGTCAGCATCACTAGATTTGTTTTTGAGGCAGGAGTAAATTGTGGTGTCATCCGCGTAGAAGCCGACTTGAGAATCTATGGCGTCAGGAAGTTCATTTATGAATATAAGGAACAGAGTAGGACCTAAGATGGAGCCTTGAGGAACACCTGCGTTAGTGGGATATGAGCTGGAGATGGATCCATTGAGAACGACCTTCAATTCACGGTTTGACAGGAATGATTGTATTAGATCAAACAATCGACCTGTAATACCATAACCCTGAAACTTGCGAAGAAGGCCGGCATGCCAAACCCTATCAAACGCCTTGGAGATGTCTAGGGCCACGGCACGAGCTTCACTGTTATTATAAATAGCTTGGTAGACAAATTCAGTGATGGCCGTAAGCACATCGGCTGTAGATCTGGCAAAGCGGAAACCATACTGCTTGTCTGAGAGCAGATCATGGGATATAAGGTGATTAATCACATCGGTGTTGATAATGGCTTCGAAGACTTTGCCGAAGAGGGGTAGGAGACTGATAGGACGGTAATTAGAAGGGTCGGAGGGGTCACCAGAGTTCTTAAAGACGGGAACAATTGATGAGGACTTCCAGCAGTCAGGAAAACAAGACTCCTTGAGGCAGTAGTTGTATAATTTAGAGAGGGCAGGCGCGCATTTCTTCAGGACAATGGCTGGTATCCCATCACCAACAGTATCCTTGTGGGGATCTAAGTTAGAGATAATGCACAATACCAATGACGGAGATATGTGCAATCCGCTCAAAAGGGCCTCACTTCTGGGAGGGAAATCGGGCATGGGTACCCCGGAAGAGTCAAGCGTTGAATTGGAAGAAAACTTCCGAGCTAAGCATTCAGCCTTGTCGGCAGAGGTGGTCAGGACCTCAAACTGATTGAACAGGGGAGGAATGGAGGGTTTTCTATTGTTCAGAACGCTCTTGCAGAGACGCCAATACTCATTGGAGCCGAATTTGCGAGATGCAATACGTTCCTTCATCCGAGCAGCAAATAGTGACTTAGCTTCGTTGAGGACTCGCTTACATTCGTTACGGTCGGAAGCAAATAGGCGTCTATTGCGGTTTGGGGATAACAAACGTAAAATGTCTGCATAAAATGCACAGAATTAATAAACTCGAACAAACTGTTCAAGGTTAAATTGAAAGAGCCCGATTGCTGAACCAAAAATAACAGAGCCGTAGCATGTCGCTACAATAAAAGCATTTCAACATTGAACAACGTATAAAAACAACCACCTGAAAATCCAGATACGTAATTTGAAAACAGCTTGGCTTTTCGAGAATGAAATATTAATGTGTATGTGTGTCTCTGTGTGTGTGTGTGTGTGTGTGTGTGTGTGTGTGTGTGTGTGTGTGTGTGTGTGTGTGTGTGTGTGTGTGTGTGTTTAGGCAGCAAATTCTCTTTTAGGCATGTCTGATTGAATTAATTACAAACATTATGTCTGCTAATCTTTAACAAAATCCGTTCATACTCATGAATAACATTCCGTGTATCGATGTTAAAGGATGAGAGAAATGATTAAGTTTCTTTTATTTTCATTTCCAAAGTATTTTCGATTTTCTTCCAAGATCATCTTCAGGGGTGCAAGTAGTACAAAACTATATGTGTTTCATTAGACGTGTGTAGTGTAAGACATCTTGTTAGTGTATTTGTCGATAGACAACATATATATTTGTTTTTTTGTTTTTTTGTTTTCTTTGTCGGAGATACATTCTCCAAAGGGACATTTTAATTAGTATATAATGTTGGGTTTTCGTAATACATCAGTTAGTAAGGATGAGTTATTGCGAATAATAAAATTGGTTGTATTGTATTTTTTATAATATATAATTAATGTTATTTTTTTATTAGACTCCATGGAAGATATGTTAGTATGAATGAAATTCTTAATGATTTTTTCATCCTGTTTGTAGTTAGCATGCGTCTGGTTACAATGTAGCAGTTTGATATATTTAGCGGCCTTTGGAGAAGTACTATATTCTACTTGAAGTGTGTTGAGGTTTTTTATATATCGTTTTATTAAATATTGAAGTGTGAGTGTGTGTTTGCGCGAGGGAGAGAGAGAGAGAGAGAGAGAGAGAGAGAGAGAGAAAAGAAATAATTTTTGTGCATGAATATTTTTTACAATGCCAGCCGACAGGCATCAGTGAAATGGACATAGCGTATTAAAGTTGTGTAGTAAGTACCGTTCATTCAAGAATCGTCACGTTTATACAGGTCAAAAAACAAATTCAAAATTCTTTTAAAATATTGGTGTTTGATGAATTATACTAATATTTTCAATATATGATTAGTAAATATAGTTTTGATTTCATAATAATATTATCGAAATGCGGGAAATTAATACAGAATTTTAAAAGATTTAAAACTTAATAAATTATTTTAATTAAAATTTAAAAAAAATTTAAAACAATTCTTGTAATAATTCGTTATTCATCGAAAGATAATTTTTCCTCAGAAAATTGGCTCCATAATATATATTATTTATAAAAACAATTAAAAGCTTTTCTAATTAAATAATATCTTCGTATTATTGCATTTTTTATTTTACGATTCAGAGCAAATTTTCGGTAAATTGTGGTTTTGTTTCTAAAAAAATTGCTGATTTAAATTCTTGAAGGAGATTTTCTTTTAACTAATATAAATATTAAGACAGTGAAAAAATATTTTATTTCATAAAATTTGACCAAAATATTCAAAACGCAAAAGGTTCTGAAATGATTCAATTCATTTGTGAATAAGACTTGAAAGTTCAATTATAATCTGACAATTAACAGTTGTTGGCAAAACTTTCCAAATCCAGGTGTTTTTTTACAGTAAAAAGACACTAAAATTTCCTATACTAATTTCTGTTTCCCCCCTGATACAAGAAAAACAATATTTTTAACCAAGATTTCGAATTACTAGAAAGGAATAAAAAATTAATTAAATAATGAAAAAAAACTTTTGTCTTTCCTATGTATAATAACAAATGTTTATTTTTTAACAAGTTGGGGGCAATTTTCAGTTAATTAGTGGAGGTACCTAATACACATACACACACACACACAAACACACACACACACACATATATATATATATATATATATATATATATATATATATATATATATATATATATATTCATATATATATATATTCATATATATATATATATATATATATATATATATATATATATATACTTATATATATATATATATACATATATATATACATATATATATATATATATATATATATATATATATATATATATATATATATATATATATAATTAACAAACAAACCCAAAATCTATTGTCGGTAATAAACTTATATATATATATATATGTATATATAATATTTAGGAAAAGAATATTATATATATATATATATATATATATATATATATATATATATATATATATATATATATATATATATATATATATATGATTAGTAAAAATCCATTATCGGTAATAAATTTCATAACATGTCGTTGGTCTGATGAGATGAATATATTTATATACATCATAATAAATTTATTGCCGACAATGAATTTCAAGTTTTTTTCCTAATTATTTTTCTAATTTGCTCTGTATCATATATTGAGCGCTCATATGGACTGAAAAGTTCTATACGGAAAAATCCCAAATAATTACAATTTATATTTTACATATATATATATATATATATATATATATATATATATATATATATATATATATATATATATATATATATATATATATATAAAATAATATATATATATAAAATATGAAATAATATATATATATAATGAGAGAGACAGAGAGTCAGGGAGGGCCGGAAGGGGAGGGAGGGAGAGGAAGAAACATACATACAGACTGATAGATAGATAGATAGATAGATAGATAGATAGATAGATAGATAGATAGATAGATAGATAGATATCACTAGACAATAGTATTTTGGATAGGAAATGAGGAACGTTTTGTATTTGTTTTCTCTTTAACAAGAAATTGTCGATAATTCGTGTTACTAAGGAATTGAAAAGGACATATTGTTCTTCAAGTAAATAAGAATTATTACAAAAGACAATCCAACTAGCAATCGAAGCAAAGAAATTAATTACAAAAGAAAGGTTAATGGATGTGTATGTGTAAAATTAGCAGCAATGAAAATGGATACATGTCGATAATTTCATGTAGACACTTCTTTTTTCGCTGTCGGTTAATCGAGGCAAACGGAAATATCTTCGCGATTTCAGCCGCCACAAAATCCCTCCACTTACACTGTACAACTTCCATTAACAACGCGCCCCCATACATGAAACTAAAATCTTTAATTTTCTATCGTCGAAAGTGCAACTAAAAACACGAAAGTTTTCCCACTGCTTTTTACTTCACAAAAGTTATCGTTAATATCCGGAATCACTTTGGCATTAATACGTTCCTCTTTTACTTTTATATACGGAGGTGGGTAAGATTTCAATTTCCGAAAAGTGTTACCACTTCCATTCAAAATCTAAATATGACAATGAAAATTTTAGATCTGCCCTCTATATAAGAACGCGCTTTTCACCAATACTAAAACATTGTCATCCGAGGAATAGATCTGTAAAGTTCTGCGTTTGAAAGAATTCTTTCAAAAAATACTTGCTTGATATCAACTAATCGACTTGTATCTTTCATCAAGTGCCTGACACAAACATATCCGATCAAATAGTGCTGCAAAAGAAATTCATATTGATCGTTTGCTAATCATCTTTATTGGAAGAATAAGTAAGTGGCCGACAAGTTTCTTGTTAGTTTTTCACTTGAATTTTATTGATGATACAATACTTTTTCAGGGTTTGTGTTTATATTTTTATTTATCCCTTTGACAGTTTCTTGATATTTTTCTTTTCTTTCTTACAGTGCATCTTGTCAAAAGTTATTCTGCCTTCGTCGTCGTTATATTGGCTGCGTGTGTGTCATTCATTCATGGGGCACCAACATCGACTACAGACGAACCAAACAGGAAAGACTTAAAAAGAAACATACATTTAGCCTCACAAATCACCGCACTGACACTGGCGGCAATAAATATTACATTTCAAAATTATGTAAGTGTTTTCCATTTTATTAAGATTTTATGGAACCATCTCTGACCTTAAAAAATTTTACATCTCATAAAATAATTCTAGACTTCGATTTTATATAATATACGTTTCCAGAATTATTGATATGCATTTCCAGAATTATTAATGTTTTAAAAATTGCTTACTGAGTTTTTTAGATTGCATCTCTGCATTAAATTATAAATGATCTTAAAAAACAAAAATATATAAAATGTTGGCTTTTGTGTTGTTTATAGTGTACACGCGTACCACGATTGTTCACTTCCGACTGCCACGAATTCGTCACCATGCTGAAGGCCAGAGCTGATTCTGAAATGCCACAGACGGTCAACGAGAGTAAAGTGAATTTTCAGGACGTCGTATCTGTCCAGGTAATTTTTCCAATTTTTTATTGAATTGTGGTCTTCATTTTCACTTTGAAAATATAAATAATTTGCACAAATTTAATTTACTGCTTAACTTTTGCATATATTTTTACTTTCGTCAGTATCTGTTCGAGAAAACGAATGATATATTTAAGTGACAAATTAATTGTTGAAAACATGTTTGATTTGCAATTTCGACAGAGACACTGTTTCAATTTTGCAATGTATTCTTCTGAGCGTACAGAAAAGCTAATCTCGGGAAAGGATTGACAGGCAAAAATATTTGAAACTCTTCATCAATCGAAATAAATGTCAATTTATCCTTTCATTGATGATGTTTTAAAATTTCAAATCTTTATCTGTTTGTATTTCAGGAGGCTATAAGCAACATGAGTCAAGCAGTCAGTCAATATTTGAATCTGGTAAAACAACATTTGGATATCGAATACAACATTGTGTGTGAACCTGCAAGAAAAATTGAACTGGAATGCCATTTTCCGAAAGACTGTCCCTCTCTGTCTGACACTAGTGACGCCATCTTTTATTGCAATCTTCATACGACTTATACTTACATGGAAAACTTGAAGCTCCTTCTACAATTGCCGGTGAGTTTATTATAGCCGAAAATAATTCATAATATTCATTTTATCTCATTCATTTACAAACATTTTATTCGTTATTTTGCTTTGTTTGTTTATTTCTTAAAATAATTGTTGTGACCAAGTAAATGGTTAAGTAATAATAAAAACGAGGTTTGCAGATATCGTATATTAAACAGTAAGTACACCAGAAGAGTATTACACGACTAGTGAGAACGTTCAATCTATTTGACTGTTCCCCGCAATTACTCTCTTACTAAACTTATAGTAGGCGGAAGAGTCTAACAGACACTTAGAGGGAGGACACCACAACAATAATGGAACAGATTCCAATAGAAAATGAAAAATATTTCACGTTCATTTGCGTTTCTTTTATATGTAAAAATTTCATAAGTGTTTTTTTTCTTTTTACAGATTTCAAATTCTGATCTGACAAATGGTGATACGAGCAGTCAACCCATTGTTCCTCGAAACCTCCCAATTCTGTACGGCCGATGGTTAACCATGCTAACACTACACTTGTCATATAATCAACTACAGTCCGTTCAACAAACACTGACAGCAATGTCGCAAGGGCTTTAGAAATGTGATGTAAACACAGAGATCAATGACACATGTGTGTCATTTCAACAAAGTGGAAGCGTTTTCGACTTCAGATACATTTTTTTATTCAATCAGATTCTGGTTTCAAAATATGTTTAATTTATAATTATTTTTCATATTAATATATTTTTTTTACCTTAATATATATTCGACAATTTTATCATCAATCAGAAAATTATTAAGAAATTAAAATTTATACATTTAACAATATAAAACCTATTTTTAAAATTTTCTGTTTGAAATCTTTTTCGTTTTTTTCCTCTTCAATCGACACGATTCTCTCACTTTATGTAAGTTTCAAAGGAAAATAAAACTATTTATAAACGAAATGCGTCTTTTTGATTTCATTTTCTTGTTCATTTTTCATTTGCAAAGTTTTATTATTGAAATCTAAAAATAAATTTTTGCGTTATGTTATCACTTCAAGATTCTTGTCTTGTCCAATGAATCAATTGTTTAAATTGAAATATACATTTAGACACAGCAAATAATCATCATTAATTCTAATACGGTAATTTAGGCAGTGAGAATGTAGAATTTGTTACTTTAACCGTTTGTGTTGATTTCCTAATGTTTACTGATAATCAGCCTCGTTTTCAAATCACCGTGGAATTTGAAAACATTTTAGTCTTAATTTATTAATAAATTAGGTTTACATGCCATCAGGATTTTTTGAAATGAAACGTAATTTATTCATTGGCACATATTTCAGCGGTAAATCGGTGGCCATCTACATCAGTTCATCTATTGGATATTCTATATCTATAAATATTCTAATTCGTATCCGTAATTCAAAATATGAAAAGAAAAGAAGAATCTGAATGGGTATCATCTGTGTATATATATATATATATATATATATATATATATATATATATATATATATATATATATATATATATATATATATACACACACACACACACACACACACACACACACACACACACACATATATATATATATATATATATATATATATATATATATATATGTATATATAGACAGATGATACCGTTCGTATTCTTCCTATATTGTAAGGGCATTAAAATGTGATGTAAACACAGGGATCAATGACACATGTGTTTCATTTCATCAAAGTGGACGCGTTTTCGACTTCAGAAACATATTTTTTATTCAGATGCTGATTTCAAAATATGTTTAATTTATAATTATTTTTCATATTAATATTATTTTTGCATTAATATATATTCGACATTTCATATATTGCATATACATACATACATATATATATATATATAGAGAGAGAGAGAGAGAGATAGATAGATAGATAGATAGATAGATAGATAGATAGATAGATAGATAGATAGATAGATACAAATAAGTGTATATACATGCATAGATTCATATATACATTCACACACAGATAGACAAACAACCCTCACACACAATATTTATGACAAATATCCGATTATCTTATATTAGAATTGAATGACAAACGTACATTTTGATATAAATATATATATATATATATATGTGTGTGTGTGTGTGTGTGAGGAGGTGTGAAAGAAATAAATGAAAAGCTTAACGTAAATCCACAGGTCTTCAAAAAATGTTTAAACGTAAAAATCCACAATCTCGTCTGATAAAATATATGCCAGTCTGAAAAAAAATTCTTCGTCATTATCATCATCATCATGCCAATGGCTTGCCACAGAAACCTCAATTCAGCGTTCTGATTTTATAGTAGTTGTGTCCTAGCGCTGTGAATGCTCTTGACGCTAGTGCCGTTAACAACAGAAAGTCATAAAAATGAGTCTAGGTTATGAAGTATGATGTAATTAGTCATTATAAAACTACGAACAGGAAAGAAATAGCATTGCTTTTCTTTTTCTCTTTTTTTTTTAAGCTTTTCACCCCAAGCAAGGCTGGAAGCCACTAGCACGCAAGGGGTTACAGAAGGTTTGGAGGAAGAGCAGGTAGGAGTGGTAAAGGAGAGGATGTGGAGAAAGATAGTGGATCGATCAAGGCAAGGGGGTTACAGAAGATTTGGAGCGAGAGCAGATAGGAATGAAAGGGGAAAGGATGTGGAGAAGGGAAGTGGATAGATCAAGGCAACTTGAGATGCCGATTGACGTTACACTTAAATAGTTGGAGATTGTATTTGTCAGGGAAACAAGAATAAGGAAGCGAGTTCCACAGGCGAGATGTGCGAGACATGAAGCTATTGGAGTAGAAGAGACGTCTACATCTAACAGTTTCAACGGTGAAGGTGTGGGAACGGGATGCCAGCCTCGTAGGACGCTTAAATTCATGAGGCTTTGGAACCAGCGAAAGCAGCTGATCGGAGCAATTACCGAGAAAGTATTTGTAAAAAAGACAGAGCGAGGCAACGGCGCGTCTGTGAGAGAGCGACTGCAGACGAGATGACAGATCAGGGCCAATTACGTTGCATATTCGTCTCTGGATTTTATCAAGAACCCTGAGGCAAACAGCAGGGGCTCCAGACCATATATGGCGGCAATACTCGATGCAAGGGCGAATGGTTGATTTATAGATTTGGAGGATCGATTCCGGGGGGAAAAATTTCCTGGCCCGGCACAGGGGGGCAACTTTCCTTGCGGTGGATGAAGCAATTGACTCGATGTATTTGTTCCATCTCAGGTCAGCGGACAGCGTGACACCGAGCAGCCGCAGAGAGGAGCGGTCGAGAAGGTGGGCTTCAGACATTCTAATGGGATGCAGGGATGGATCCGATCCCTGTGGTGGTTAATAGAGAGTAGTTTTGTTTTATAGGCGTTAAAGTTAACCAACCAATTCTTGCCCCAGTTCACAACCGATTTTAGGTCCTTTTCGAGACGAACTGCCAGGTTAACTTTGTCAGCATCACTAGATTTGTTTTTGAGGCAGGAGTAAATTGTGGTGTCATCCGCGTAGATGCCGACTTGAGAATCTATGGCGTCAGGAAGTTCATTTATGAATATAAGGAACAGAGTAGGACCTAAGATGGAGCCTTGAGGAACACCTGCGTTAGTGGGATATGAGCTGGAGATGGATCCATTGAGAACGACCTTCAATTCACGGTTTGACAGGAATGATTGCATTAGATCAAACAATCGACCTGTAATACCATAACCTTGAAACTTGCGAAGAAGTCCGGCATGCCAAACCCTATCAAACGCCTTGGAGATATCTAGGGCCACGGCACGAGCTTCACTGTTATTATAAATAGTTTGGTAGACAAATTCAGTGATGGCCGTAAGCACATCGGCTGTAGATCGGGCAAAGCGGAAACCATACTGCTTGTCTGAGAGCAGATCATGGGATATAAGGTGATTAATCACTTCGGTGTTGATAATGGCTTCGAAGACTTTGCCGAAGAGGGGTAGGAGACTGATAGGACGGTAATTAGAAGGGTCGGAGGGGTCACCAGAGTTCTTAAAGACGGGAACAATGGATGAGGACTTCCAGCAGTCAGGAAAACAAGACTCCTTGAGGCAGTAGTTGTATAATTTAGAGAGGGCAGGCGCGCATTTCTTCAGGACAATGGCTGGTATCCCATCACCAACAGTATCCTTGTGGGGATCTAAGTTAGAGATAATGCACAATACCAATGACGGAGATATGTGCAATCCGCTCAAAAGGGCCTCACTTCTGGGAGGGAAATCGGGCATGGGTACCCCGGAAGAGTCAAGCGTTGAATTGGAAGAAAACTTCCGAGCTAAGCATTCAGCCTTGTCGGCAGAGGTGGTCAGGACCTCAAATTGATTGAACAGGGGAGGAATGGAGGGTTTTCTATTGTTCAGAACGCTTTGCAGAGACGCCAATACTCATTGGAGCCGAATTTGCGAGATGCAATACGTTCCTTCATCCGAGCAGCAAATAGTGATTTAGCTTCGCTGAGGACTCGCTTACATTCGTTACGGTCGGAAGCAAATAGGCGTCTATTGCGGTTTGGGGATAACAAACGTAAAATATGTGCATAAAATGCACAGAATTAATAAAGTCGAACAAACTGTTCAAGGTTAAATTGAAAGAGCCCGATTGCTGAACCAAAAATAACAGAGCCGTAGCATGTCGCTACAATAAAAGCATTTCAACACTGAACAACTTATAAAAACAATCACCTGAAAATCCAGATACGTAATTTGAAAACAGCTTGGCTTTTCGAGAATGAAATATTAATGTGTATGTGTGTCTCTGTCTGTGTGTGTGTGTGTGTGTGTGTGTGTATTTAGGCAGCAAATTCTCTTTTAGGCATGTCTGATTGAATTAATTACAAACATTATGTCTGCTAATCTTTAACAAAATCCGTTCATACTCATGAATAACATTCCGTGTATTGATGTTAAAGGATGAGAGAAATGATTAAGTTTCTTTTATTTTCATTTCCAAAGTATTTTCGATTTTCTTCCAAGATCATCTTCAGGGGTGCAAGTAGTACAAAACTATATGTGGTTCATTAGACGTGTGTAGTGTAAGACATCTTGTTAGTGTATTTGTCGATACACAACATATATATTTGTTTTTTTGTTTTTTTGTTTTTTGTTTTTTTTTTGTCGGAGATACATTCTCCAAAGGGACATTTTAATTAGTATATAATGTTGGGTTTACGTAACACATCAGTTAGTAAGGATGAGTTATTGCGAATAATAAAATTGGTTGTATTGTATTTTTTATAATATATAATTAATGTTATTTTTTTATTAGACTCCATGGAAGATATGTTAGTATGAATGAAATTCTTAATGATTTTTTCATCCTGTATGTAGTTAGCATGCGTCTGGTTACAATGTAGCAGTTTGATATATTTAGCGGCCTTTGGAGAAGTACTATATTCAATTTGACGTGTATTGAGATTATTTATATATCGTTTTATGAAATATTGAAGTGAGTGCGTGTGTTTGCGTGAGGGAGAGACAGAGAGAAAGAGAGAGAGAGAGAGAAAAGAAAGAATTTTTGTGCATGAATATTTTTTACAATGCCAGCCGACAGGAATCAGTGAAATGGACATAGCGTAGTAAAGTTGTGTAGTAAGTACCGTTCATTCAAGAATCGTCACGTTTATACACGTCAAAAAACAAATTCAAAATTATTTAAAAATATTCGTGTTTGATGAATTATACTAATATTTTCAATATATGATTAGTAGATATAGTTTTGAATTCATAATAATATTATCGAAAAGCGGGAAATTAATACAGAATTTTAAAAGATTTAAAACTTTATAAATTATTTTAATTAAAATTTTAAAAAAATTGAAAACACTTCTTGTAATAATTCGTTATTCATCGAAAGATAATTTTTCCTCAGAAAATTGGCTCCATAATATATATTATTTATAAAATCAATTAAAAGCTTTTCTAATTAAATAATATCTTCGTATTATTCCATTTTTTTTATTTTACGATTCAGAGCAAATTTTTGGTAAATTGTGGTTTTGTTTTTAAAAAAATTGCTCATTTAAATTCTCGAAGGAGATTTTCTTTTAACTAATATAAATATTAAGTGAGTGAAAAAATAATTTATCGAAATTTCATAAAATTTTACCAAAATATTCAAAACGCAAAAGGTTCTGAAATGATTCAATTCATTTGTGAATAAGACTTGAAAGTTCAATTATAATCTGACAATTAACAGTTGTTGGCAAAACTTTCCAAATCCAGGTGTTTTTTACAGTAAAAAGACACTAAAATTTCCTATACTAATTTCTGTTTCCCCTCCTGATACAAGAAAAACAATATTTTTAACCAAGATTTCGAATTACTAGAAAGGAATAAAAAATTAATTAAATAATGAAAAAAAACTTTTGCCTTTCCTATGTATAATAACAAATGTTTATTTATTAACAAGTTGGGGGCATTTTTCAGTTAATTAGTGGAGGTACCTAATACACACACACACACACATATTATATATATATATATATATATATATATATATATATATATATATATATATATATATATATATATATATATTCATATAAATATATAATATATAATATATATATATATATGTATATATATATATATATATATATATATATATATATATATCAGAATAATTAGGGAAAAAGCTTAAAAATCCATAGTCAGTGTGAAAACTTCTTCATAAAATGGAGTCGGTCTGATGAGATGAATATACTTATATTCGTCGAAATAAATTCATTACCGACAATGGATTTTTAATGTTTTTCCTAATCATATACATATATATATATATATATATATATATATATATATATATATATATATATATATATATATATATATATATATATATATATATATATATCGCTCCCTCGCTATACATATAAATTTCTCAATCTTTCTCTCACATATATATATGTACATACACATATTTCTTTCTTTTCCTACATATATATATATATATATATATATATATATATATATATATATATATATATATATTTCTTGTAATTGGTAGGAATTAAGAAATTAATTACAAAAGAAGAAATTAATTACAAAAGAAGCGTTAATGGTTGTGTATGTGTATAATTAACAGCAATGAAAAATGGATACATGTAGATATTTTGATGAGGACGCTTCTCTTTTTGCTGTCGGTTAATCGAGGCAAACGAAAATATCTTCGCGATTTCAGCCGCCACAAAATCCCTCCACTTACACTGTACAACTTCCATTAACAACGCGCCTCCACACATGAAACTAAAATCTGTAATTTTCTATCGACGAAAGTGCGACTAAAAACAGGAAAGTTTTCCCACTGCTTTTTACTTCACAAAAGTTATTGTTAACATCCGGAATCACTTTGGCATTAATACGCTCTTTTACTTTTATATACGGAGGTGGGTAAGATTTCAATTTCCGAAAAGTGTTACCACTTCCATTCAAAATCTAAATATGACAATGAAAATTTTAGATCTGCCCTCTATATAAGAACGCGCTTTTCACCAACACTAAAACATTGTCATCCGAGGAATAGATCTGTAAAGTTCTGCGTTCGAAAGAATTCTGTCAAAAAATACTTGCTTGATATCAACTAATCGACTTGTATCTTTCATCAAGTGCCTGACACAAACATATCCGATCAAATAGTGCTGCAAAAGAAATTCATATTGATCGTTTGCTCATCATCTTTATTGGAAGAATAAGTAAGTGGCCGACAAGTTTCTTGTTAGTTTTTCACTTGAATTTTATTAATGACACTATAACTTTCTCAGGTTTCGTGTTTATATTTTTATTTATCCATTTGACAGTTTCTTGATATTTTTCTTTTCTTTCTTACAGTGCATCTTGTCAAAAGTTATTCTACCTTCGTCGTCGTTATATTGGCTGCGTGTGTGTCATTCATTCATGGGGCACCAACATCGACTACAGACGAACCAAGCAGGAAAGACTTAAAAAGAAACATACATTTAGCCTCGCAAATCACCGCACTGACACTGACGGCAATAAATATTACATTTCAAAATTATGTAAGTGTTTCCCTTTTTACTAAGATTTTATGGAACCATCTCTGACCTTAAAACCTTTAAATTTTACATCACATAAATTAATTCTGAACTTCGTTCATTAGAGTCATGATCATTGATTAAGAAATTTTATATAGATTTATTAATAAGCATTTCCAGAATTATTAATGTTTTAAAAATTGCTTACTGAGTTTTTTAGATTGCATCTCTACATTAAATTATAAATGATCTTAAAAGACAAAAATATATGAAATGTTGGCTTTTGTGTTGTTTGTAGTGTACACGCGTACCACGATTGTTCACCTCCGACTGCCTGGAATTCGTCACCATGCTGAAGGCCAGAGCTGATTCTGAAATGCCACAGACGGTCAACGAGAGTAAAGTGAATTTTCAGGACGTCGTATCTGTCCAGGTAATTTTTCCAATTTTTTATTGAATTGTGGTCTTCATTTTCACTTTGAAAATATAAATAATTTGCACAAATTTAATTTACTGCTTAACTTTTGCATATATTTTTACTTTCGTCAGTATCTGTTCGAGAAAACGAATGATATATTTACGTGACAAATTAATTGTTGAAAATATGTTTGACTTGCAATTTCGATAGATACACTGTTTCAATTTTGCAATGTATTCTTCTGAGCGTACAGAAAAGCTAATCTCGGGAAAGGATTGACAGGCAAAAATATTTGAAACTCTTCATCAATCGAAATAAATGTCAATTTATCCTTTCATTGATGATG
>OZ038501.1:74982337-75109837 GCA_964036315.1 Acanthosepion esculentum
ATTTTGGAGCGGCAAGTTAGGAGCCGCTATCCTCCACCGTCGTGTCTTAAAGAGCTGGAGCAGGTGTTAATGGAAGAATGGCTGAAAATTCCTCTGGATGAAGTCAGGAAGCTGTCTGATTCCATTGCTAGACGTATTAAAGCTGTATGTGAGGCTAAAGGAGGACCAACTCCATATTAAATAAATATTCTTTGAATTTAACAAGTGCTTCAATTATTTTGTCCAACCCCTGCATATATATATATATATATATATATATATATATATATATATATATATACATACACACACACACACATACCCATTGATGTTTCACTAGTATTCATGGGTACCAATAATGATTTGTGTTTATTTTTACTTATTTAGCATGAGTGGCAAAATCATTTATTTGAAATTTAATGTAGTGCTAAAATTTAATCTGTAGTGCTAAATCTTTTTTCCAATTTTATTTTACTAACAAGTTTAGTGTCAATTTATAAGTGCTTCTTCTTTGTTCAAAATGTCTCTGAAGAAAAACATTCCTGCAGCTAAAACGGCTGAAATAATTGCATTGTTCAAAGAAGGGTTATCCCAAGTGAAAATTGCAAGAAAAGTGAAATGCTCAAGAAATTAACTATGTACAATCATTAATAGATATAACGAAACGAATTCTTTCAAAAATCGTGATGGTCAAGGCCGGAAAAGTTGTACAAACTCAACGGAAGACAGACTGCTAAAGACGATATCTCAAGGAAATAGAAAAAAAAAACGCTTCTAACGTGATTGCTGAATTTCGATAGAAACAAGCAAACTAATATCGACTCGCACAGTAAGAAGACGTTTAGTAGAAACTGGCTTGAAAGGATATAAAGTTAGAAAAAATCCGTTGCTATCTGAGGTTACTAAGAAAAAGAGACTTTCTTTTGCAGAAGAGCGTGAAAATTAGACAGCTGAGGATTGGGCCAAAGTTGCCTGGTCTGATGAATCCACTTTGAAGCAAGTTCCTTTATTAGTTTACTCACACGAGAAGGTAGAATGAATTCCAAAACTTACACAAGCATGTTAGACCAATGTTACCAAAACTTCATCAGAGAAAATTTTCAATAATAACATACCAGATGGAGTAATCTTCCAACAAAGAACGCACCATGCCACACATCCAGAGTTTTGAAGGATTGGTTTGAAAAGAAAGAAGTCTGGGTAATGAAGTGAGGGCCTCCTCAATCCCCTGAACCGAATCCCATTGAACATCTGTGGCCATGCTAAGGTACAAGAGTAAGGGCGCACCAATATTCTTCAAAACGCGAAATAGAAGACAAACTTCATGAAGAATTGCAAAAAAAAACTGCTTGTGCTAAGTTGGTTTTCAATATGCAAAAAGCGCATAAAGGCAGTTATAAAACAAAACGAGCCCACACCAAGTATTTAATATAGATTAAATTTACTTTAAATGCTTTTTTCTTTAAATGATAACATAAATGAATTTCATTTATATTTTTAAATTTTATACATCTGCCCCGTAATTTTGTTCATGGCTGTAGTTTTTGTACGCAAGCTTAACATCTGAAATCAAATTAAGAGACAACTGAACATCTAAGATCAAGTTAAGAGACTACTGAACATTTGCGATCAAGCTAAGACACTAATGAACATCTAAGATCAAGTTAAGAGACTACTGAACATTTGCGATCAAGCTAAGACACTAATGAACATCTAAGATCAAGTTAAGAGACTACTGAACATTTGCGATCAAGCTAAGACACTAATGAACATCTAAGATCAAGTTAAGAGACTACTGAACATCTAAGATCAAGTTAAGAGACTACTGAACATCTAAGTTCAAATTAAGAGACAACTGAACATCTAAGATCATTTTAAGAGACTACTTAACATTTGCGATCAAGCTAAGACACTAATGAACATCTAAGATCAAACTACGAATCAATTGAAAATCTAAGATCTCGCATTAAATGAATTTCAAATTAGCATGATCTGTTCGGAAATTGCTGACATTAGAACATGTTCCGACATTATCACTGATCTCATAAAGAAAATTAATAAGCGCGAAAACCATAATCAGTGCTTGAAGGTCATGAAGCTACTTTGCCCTTGGAATTCACCATACATTTCAGCCACACAATACAGTTGAATGCATATGTGTATAATATAATACATAACAACACATGCATGTATGCACACACACACGCACACACACACACACATACACACACACATACACACACACACACACACACATACATACATACATTAGGATCACCACAAAGGATCCGTTTTTCCAAAATCAAAGTAAAGAATATCTAGTGTCTGTTTTTAAATATTTTCTTAAAATCAAGAAATTATCCGATTCAAACGAAATTTTGGGGACTTATTCAGTAATAAATGGATCGTCCATTAAATAGGTTAGTTCACAAGAAATGAAATGTGAAATGTATGAAATGTGAAATGTATGTTTGTGTTTGTGCTTGGTTCCCGCCACCTTTTCGGTATCTTATGTTTTTACAATAAATATCTATAGTTAAAAATTATACAGTATTTACATTAGTCGGACTATTGTCCTCATCTTTGTTGCCATTTTTGTCACAACGTTTCGTTATTTTTTTATTGCGACTTTGAAATTCATCCCATCGTTGTTCGTAAGAAGAGTATATTTTATTAAATAAAGATATATTTGAGGAATCGAAAAATGCAAAATTTAATTACATTTTCGTGTGTGAACATTTTTTTAAAGGATTGTTTTCATTTTTTTTTGTATGAAAGTTCGAAAAGGAAATAATTCTGAATTACCACTACTTTTCCCTGTCTGATAAGATATATGATAATTCAATAACTCTTAAATTCAGAATTATTAAATAAAACACATTGGATACAATTTCACCACCTGTTTTAATAATTTGTATATAAAATATATATACGTGTCAATAATTTATTTTTGCTGTTTATTTGCATTTATAATAGTTTTATGAATATATTGTGAGCTTTAGACAATGCTTTTCTTTCAATATATGATTCTAAATCCATTTTTGTTACTGTCCAAATACTTGTTTCACCTCACTGTAGTTGTTAACGTCTGAACCCACAGGCTACCGTGCGTAAATAAACGTTATTTTCATGAGATTTTTAAAAATCCACTTAATTTATTCTTAAAGTTACTGACTTCGAAACACGTCTCTAGAACAACGAGTGAAATTTTAAGTGACTTTTAAATTTGATGTTTACTTTTTTTTGCCTATAATGTTGGTTCGATGAGTGAAGAAGAGTGAACGTGCCAAAGAGATACCAAAAAAAATTAATTATATTTATCGTATTGAAAACAACTCAAAAATAAATTGCAACGTAATAGCCAAACATGAGGAAAAGATAGCAACAGAGACAAAGAAAAACAATTTAAAATGGCTATAGAATTGGCCAAAAGCGCTTGCGACAATAAAAATTATAGAAAATGTTTGTAAAAAACGTAAGGATGCTGAAAAAACTTAATAAAAATTTAAAGTTTTCTGTTAAATTTTATTTAAGTGTTAATGATGAATATATATATATATATATATATATATATATATATATATATATATATATATATATATATATATATATATATATATATATATATATATATGTATGTATGTATCAGGGTAAGAATGTAGTGGTTCCAACGAGAAGCCGCAAACCTTTCTGGTTATAATGTAGAATTTTTTAATAAATATTATACTTTGTTTTCCATTGCTTTTGCAACACGCGTTTCGGGCTTTGTGACCTTCATGAGGCAAAGCGTGTTTACCTTTATTATTTAATGAAATTAATATATTCCTTATGTTTTCTCATGTGTCCTTTGTGTGTAGTAGTAATTTTTCTTGGACATGCGGAGAAAATCTTCTTCTGCTTAAGGAGTAAGCTTTTTTTCTGATCTATTTGTAAACTCTGCATTTTTTAAACCCATCTACATTTTTGTTTATTTTGTGTGTATGTTTTGTTTTGTTGGGTTTTGTTTTGTTGTTTTTTATTTTTTGCTAGTATGTGTACATATATTTCTTCTCCATACAAATATATTGTTTTATTATAAGGAAATAGTATACATATACATATACATATACATATATACAAACTCTTTGTCTGATGTGTAGTCTTCATGTGTGGGAGTGCGTGTGGTCTGTCTAGTGTGTTTGTTTTTGCAAGTATGTATATATTCGTTCTCAATAGATATTTATTTGGGGTGTGTGTGTGTGTTTGTGAGTGTGTAAGTATGGGAGTGTCCGGTCATTATAGTCATTAAATACGAATGATAAGGAAGATTTAATTACTTATTTTAGCTTTTCCAGCATATGTGTGCGTGTGTGTGTGTGTGTGTGTGTGTGTGTGTGTGTGTGTGTGTGTGTGTGTGTGTGTGGTTGTGTAGACAATATGTATGTATAAATATATAATTTCAGATAGATGTAAAATATATCTGTAAAAGGATAATATTAATACAGACAAAACGAAAAATTTCTCCCTTTGAAGGACTTTATCAAGGCAAATGTACGGATTGTATCTTGCAACAATTATTTATAAACAAATGCAAAAATGTTGATAGCTTTTCAAAAATATTCATCAGATTATCTGAAAAGATTAAATAAATCATGGCGGTTGCTGCATGATGTAAATTAATGATTAATAAAGTGAGTAAATAATGTTGTCAAGAAAAGGATGTTGTTGAATATCTTTATGCAAATAATATTTGAATGATTTTAGTCTGGCATAAATTTAAATATTACGTATTTTTAATAACATCAGTTTGGTTGTTTAACCACATTCTTTTTAGTTTTTTAACACATTTATAATATTCTTATTTAGCTTGTGGCCTATATGTTATATATATATATATGTTTACTTTTAAGCGATTCATATATGTATACATGTGTGTGTGTGTGTGTGTGTGTGTGTGTGTGTGTGTGTGTGTGTGTGTGTGTATTTATAATGTGTGTGTGTGTAGTTTTATAATGTGAAGTATAATAATTATATTCCAGGAGCATTTCGTAGTCTACTGTATTTAAACGACCTTAAATTTGTAAATAGTTTAATGGTAAGGAATATTATGTTGCTTACTTTACTTTATCGATTTTCTTTCTAATTTTATTATTGTGTGTAAAGAAATAGACTATGTTCATGGACAATTATTTAAATATAGCGAATAAAACCAATCCAGTTAAAGTTAACCTGTAACAAATTTTAAGAATCGGGCTAAACGATAAATGTAATAGTAGGTTGGTGCAAAAATAATGTCATTTTCTCACATATGTTACTTATGTAAATAACGACATTATTTTTGCACCAACCTAATACAAAAGACAATCAGAACAGCAATCGAAGAAAGGAAATTAATTAAAAAAGAAACATTAACAGATTTGTCAGAGTAAAATTAAGTGCAATGAAAAATGAATACATGTATTGAATTTTAAAAAAAATGAAAGTCTTTTACAGGCAGTTTTCTCTTCTTTGCTGTTAGTTAATCGAAGCCAACTGAAACATATCCGAGATTTCAGCGGTCACAAAATCTGCCACTCTCACTGTACATTTTGATAAGAAGTTTTCTTAATAATTCGCCTCCACACATGAAACTAAAATCTGTATTTTGCTATCGACGAAAGTGCAACTGAAACCATGACTGTTTTCCCATTGCTTTCCACTGCTTGACAACATCCTGAATCAGTTTGGCATTAATACGTTCCTCTTTTACTTTTATATACGGAGGCGAGTAAGATGTCAGTTTCGGAAAAATATTACCACCTCCACTCAGAAATCTAAATATGACAATGGATTTTTCAGATCTTTCCTCTATATAAGAACTGGCTTTTCAACAACTACAAACATTGTGATCTTACGAATTGATCTGTAAAGATCTCCACACGAAAGATTTGTTTCAACAATACTTCACTGATATCAAAATATCAGCTTGTATCTTTCATCAACTGCCAGAGACAAACATCTCCGATTACATCGTGCTGTAAAAGAAATTCATACTGATAATTTTCTAATCATCGTTAATATTGTATATACAGGAAGAATAAGTAAGTGGCCGACAAGTTCCTTAGATTTTCACTTGAATTTCTTTGAAGAATTTATAAATTGTATTAGGTTTTCTATTTATTTCTTTAGTTATCTCTTTGCAGCTTCTTAATGATATTTCTCTCTTTTCTTTTTTAAAGTGCATCTTGTCAGAAGTTATTCTGCCTTCGTCGTCGTTATATTGGCTGCGTGTGTGTCATTCATCCATGGGGCACCAACATCGACCGGAGACGAAACAAACAGGAAAGACTTAAAAAGAGTCGTACATTCAGCCTCAGAAATCACCACATTGGCATTGACGGCAATAAACTATACATTTCAAAGTTATGTAAGTGTTTCCCTTTCTTATTAAGATTTCTTCACGGAATCATCTTTGACGCTAAAATCTTTAAATTTTACGTTTAATAAATGAATTCCAGGTTTCGTTCATTTCAGTCATAATCATTGATTAATAATTTTACATAGATTTTATATAATTTACCTGATTTATTAATGTGAAAATTGCCTCTTCAGTTTTCTTACATTGGATTCCGTTTTCAGTGCTAAAAATATTAATAAAGAAGATATTTTAATGTTTTGCTTTTGTTTTGGTTGTAGTGTACACACGTCCCACTGGTGTTCACCTCCAACTGCAACGAATTCATCACTATGCTGAAGACTAAAGCTGATTCGCTCTTACCACAGACGGTCAACGAGAATAAATTGAATTTTCAGGACGTCAGATCTATCCAGGTAAATTTTCAATCCCTGTTTAACATTCATTTACTGTTTAACTTTTGTAATTTCGTTTTACTTTCATCAGTGTATGTTGGAGAAAACGAATTAAATCGTAAGTGATATATTTAAGTGAAAAATGAATTGTTGAAAACATGTTTAATACCATTCTTTTTTTGCAAACCCTTATTCTGAGCGCGCAGAAAGCTAATCTCAGAAATAAATTTACAAGCAAAAATATTTTCATTTATTGGAAAAATCTTAGAATATTAAACATATCTTTCACTGACGAATTTCTTTTTTATAATTTTGCATCATTATCTGTTTCGTATTCCAGGAGGCGGTAAGCAACATGAGTCGAACAGTCAGTCAATATTTGAATCTCATGAAACAACATTTGGATATCGAATATAACATTGTGTGTGAACCTGCAAGAAAAATCGAACTCGAATGTCATTTTCCGAAAGACTGTCCTTCTCTGCCTGACACCAATGACGCCATCTTTTATTGCAATCTTCATATGACTTACAATTACATTGAAAGCTTGAAGCTCCAGTTGTCGGTGAGTTAATTACATTGGAAAATAATTTATATAATTTATTACATGTCCTTAATTGACAAACTTTTTAATCGACATTTTTTAGTTTCTTAAAATAACGGAACGGATTCAAATAGAAAATGGAAATTATTTCCCAGCTTAACATTAATTGACGTCTGATATTCGATGACGTTTCTTTAATATGTGAGAATTTCATATGTGTTTTTCTTTTTTTTACAGATGGCAGATTCTGATCTGACAAATGGTGATACGAGCAGTGAACCCATTGTGCCTCGAAACCTCCCAATTCTGTACGGACGATGGTTAACCATGCTAACACTACAAACGTTGTATAATCAAGTACAGTCCCTTCAACAAACACTAACCGCATTGTCGCATGGGATTTAGAAATGTGATGTAAACACAAGGATCAATGATACATGTGTGTCATTTCAACAAAGTGGAAGCGTTTTCGACTTCAGATACAATTTTTTATTCAAACAGATTCTGCTATCAAAATATGTTTAATTTATAATTATTTTTCATATTAATATTTTTTATCATTAATCAGGATATAATATAAAAAATTACAATTTATACATTTACCAATTTAAAACCAATTTTTACAAACTTTTACTTGAATTCTTTTTGGATTTTTTTTCTCCTCTTCAATCGAGACGATTTTTTCAATTTATGAAAATTTAAAAGGAAAATAAATCTATTCATAAACGAATTGTGTCTTTTTTATTTCACTTTCTTGTTCATTTTTCATTTTCAAAGATTTTATTATTGAAATCTAAAAAAAGAATTTCTTGCATTATGTTATCACTTCAACATTCTTATCCTATATATTAAATTAATTACTTACATTGGAATATAAATTTTGACATAACAGATAATCATCATTAATGCTAATACGGTAATTTACCCAATGAAAATTCGGAATCTTTTACGTCATCTGTTTATGTTTTCTTTACGTGGTCTGGATTCCAGACTCACTTTCAAATTTCAGGAAAGTTTTATTAATTTATTGTTTTACATGTCATCAATTTTTTATTTCTTAAGAGAAATAGAAATTTTTTACTGTCGCCTATTTCATTTCAACTGTAAAACTATTCGCTTCTACAGTTCATCTACAGGATTATAATTTTTTATTTAAGAATATATTTTAAATATTCCCATACTTATTTTGTTCTGGTTTTGCATATATATGTAAAAGCCTACTAACAAGGTCTTGCATGGCATATATTCTATAGTAATCAATAGATCGATAATATCGTTTTCCTGGTACTAGATTAATTTAGAATGATCACGATCGGTTCGGACATTGATGTGATCTTATAGAGACAAATATTAAGAGCGTAAACCACACCCAGTTCTTAAATAGGGTGAACATACGTTGCCCTGAGAATTCACCATATCTGCCAGCCACACAATACAATCGAAGTGACGAGACACTGTCATAAGTTTGAAGCATAAATGCTATCTTATATATATATATATATATATTACTTCATCGACTAAATCAATGGCCGACGATTTGTCCATATTTAAGAAAATATAAAGTAAACGAATAAATAATGATTTGAAAGACAATAAACAGCAAATACTAGAAAATATATAATATTCGCCATCTTCCCACCATTTGGAGGAATTATTCGTTATGGTAACTAGACTTTATGGGTTTAAGCGCAGTACTAGACTGGCGACGGGGTCTCATCAATTTACAAACAAGTTGGCTAGATGTAACCGTAAGTTCTATACTGACAGTTTCTTTTCTCTCACATCTCGCTTTTTGAACACAATTCAGGCTCCATGCTTTAGAGTCAACTTTGACCTTCAAACATTTAAATGCAATATCAATCGCTATCTACTATCATGCTGATTGCTCTTCTATTTATCTCGCTCCTTAGTAATGTTCCTGCTTTCTAATTCTTCAACACTCATTAACCCCTTGCGTCTTAGTGGCTTTACTCTCTTGCTTGGGTTCAACTCAATAAAAAAATACTAAGAAATGTATAATATTCATTTTCCTGATCATAAACACGCGGTCGTGCAGAAATGTGCAAAAACTTACAAATGAATATAGATTATTATTATTATTGTAGACTCAGAGGTTATTTTGGAAGCTGTGCACTTCTTGAGCTTCATTTTTTTTTTTAAACATAATCTTTTCTTTCGGGAAGTGGACGATTATGTTTTGTTTTATTGTTGGTACATGAACATCTCGTGAATGATGGCGGAGAGTTTTCACGTATCTTTCTCCACCGATTTAAATACAGAGACAAGGAACAACTAACTACCCTGTTAATGAACAGTAAACACAAAGGTAGGAGGTAAAGACATAAGTTCATGCCTTTCAAAAAGGAATTAGTGCGAACGAAAACAGAAAATCCTGAATATTAAACTTGGTTCGCTTATTCCATTTTCTCCCGCGATAACCGTTACGTCAATCGGACATCGACACTGGATTGAAGACGTGAATATTTGCTATAAGCCGACTATCTCATCTGGACGTTTATTCTTGCGTAAACTGAGATACATACTTACAGTGATACAATTTAAAATATTGTCTGAGTGTGAGAGTGTGTTTATGTCTATGTCTGCGTGCGTGTTACAAACAGAGAGAGTGTGTGTGTATATGTTTCTATGTGTGTGTGTGTGTGTGTGTGTGTTTACTCAACATCCAGTTTCTCCTTTTTTTTCTTATTCTCAGCTGAGATTAACTGAAGCATATCAACGAATCCAGCGTCCACAAAAGCACCTATCCTCATTACAAAACTTTCACTTTCTCCTCCCCTGCAGACGAAAATGAAATCTGTTGTTTTGGGGATTTTTTACGATAACAATTTTTATAACTTGTAAATAAATTTGGGAGTAATCAAGATTAATTGCGAAATCCCGCAAATTAAAATTTAATTGTTTGTACGGAAAGAAAGTCCATACGTACATCAAATTGTGTTTAAATAATGTGGTGTCAGAAGAATTTTCGTTGAACATTTAAAAGGTAAGCTTAGGTATTAATGCAATAATTAAATGCAGCGATCAATTTTGAGTTCTTCTGTAATTTATGGTTGCATGTAACTTAAATGTCGCCCGAAAGCACAGATTTTAGTCCATTCTCTATCTGCTTATCTATCTATCTCTTTCTCTCTCTCTCTCTCTCTCTCTATACATATATATATATATATGTGTGCGCGCGCGCACGCGCGTGTGTTTGTGTGTGTGTGTGTGTGTGTGTGTGTGTGTGTGTGTGTGTGTGTGTGTGTGTGTGTGTGTGTGTGTGTGACAAAATGAAAACATTTTCGTGTAACGTGTATCGTCCATTACGACTTCATCGGAGTAGCGTTTTTTTCATTTGATTCGACTACACATGCGCACAAATGAGAGACGCTGGGTATTTTAAATCTTGAAAATCTTTTCTTTTTCGTATATGTCTTATTTGGGTATATAATCTAGCCAATATAATTTTGACACTTTTTTCCTTTTTGTTTCCATCATGTTTTTGTATTAAATATCCCACGTTGTGATAATAAGATCTCTCAAGAATGGCGAATAGTTGTAAAAAAACTGGATTCAAACTTCCTGTTGGCGAAAACTTTTTTCCATTTTGTCATGTATTTCTCCTCCAAAACTCATTTGGTATATAAAATTTATACACATATATATATATATAGCTGTGTGTGTTTTTGTGTTTGTGCTTGTATATGTGTATGTTCATGTACATATATGTGGATGACTTCTTGTATCCGAGTATGCCTGTCTACTAGAGCGGCTTATCAATCCCTGTTGCAGACGTCTGCTCAGACACATTTATATATTTATATAGAAACATACCCCGTGAATTAGGTAAACAGGCAATCTCATACTGGAATGAAAATCACCCAGAAACACTAGATGCCAGATTCACCAAGGAATTCTTTATCGATAGCATAGAACTAATTCTGAACAACAATACTTTTGAATTTGATGACAAAAACACTATCCAAATACTAGGTACAGAGATGTGAATGAAAATTGCACCAACATACGCCTTTCTGACCTTAGGTTACCTAGAGAAAAGCTTATATGAAACGATAGAGCAAATATATGGGGAAAATATATAAACCCACTTCATTAAATCTTGGAAGCGGTACTTAGAAGATTGCTTCAAATGAGAGACGCTGTCTATTCTAAATTTTGAAAATCTTTTCTAAATCTTGGAAGCGATACTTAGATTGGATGATTGCTTCATTTTCTGAAAATGCTCATGGTGTTATTTCTTGGTGAGTATATCTAAGAATGACAATTCGTTAAAATTATATTCTTGGCTGAATTTAATCTTCGAGTGTATGTTTTGGAGTGGAATGTGAAATTAGTATTAACTAATTCCACATTCCAACCCAAAACATACACTCGAAGATCAAATTCAGCCAAGAATATAACTTTAACAAATTGCCATTCTTAGATATACTCATCAGAAATTACCACACTATCACAGAAATTATTTACAGAAATTATTTACAAGAAATCTAGACCTACTTAACAAGAATGATAAAATGAAAATTATATTAAAAAAAAATAAAATAATTATAAGAAAACGCCAATCAAAAAACCTAAATCACATATTAATCTCATCGAAATTCAGCCGACACTCAATACAGGGGGGGGGTCACAAAATTTATCAAGAAAAGATGTGGGGTTTGGAAAACCTCACAGCAACATTCTCAATAAAGGAAAACTTAAACTGCAACTACAAAGTTGTGATTTATACTCTCAAGTGCACAAAATGCAACAAATCCTATATACGTAGCTCCCAAGCACTAATCACAAAAGCGACATTGAATAAAGGTTTGTGTCACAACACATCCAAAAATGCAACGAGGGTAGATTTAAAATTATGCCAATATATCAAACAGACAATTATTCTTAAATACAGATAATAGAAAAAACTTCATACACAAATTTTAACCAGCACTAAACAAATCATAATACTACAAATATAAACACACACTGTACACACGTAATGGCCGAACACCCACACATTCATAAACACACACACACATACTAAATTAATATCTATTGAGTACGAATATATACATGCATACTTGCAAAAACAAACATACTAGAGGACAACACACACCCACACACGAAACCGACACACCATACTAAGTGTATGTGTGTTTGTATATATATATATATATATATATATATATATATATATATATATATATATATATATATATATATATATATATTAAAAAGAAGAGAGGCGCCGCAAATTTTTTTGGTTGTAATGTGGGTTTTAAAAAAAATATTATTCTTTATTTTTCATAGTTTTACAACACGTGTTTCTGGTCTTACGATCGTCTTCAGGTAAAGGGTGGAGATTTCCACATATTATTAAAAATAATTAATTTTTTTCCTTTATGTTTTTCAATGTTATATATTCTCGATATGAGACATTCTCTGTTTTTGTGATGGTCATTCGAATGTCTTTCTTTAAATGGCAGTGAAGAGTTCTGAGCGAAGGGTCATAAAACAATTTAGGTTGGTTTGAGAAGTGATGAATCGGTTGTCTTATCTTTTAATGTTTTAATAACCCCTGTGTGTTCTTAGATCTACATATATATATATATATATATATATATATATACACACACTATTTTCTTATCATAAAACAATATATTTGTATAGAGAAGGTATATATATACACATACTAGCAAAAACACACACAGAATACAAAAAAATGGAGATAGGTTTAAAAATAAAGTTACAGAAGTCATGAAATATAAGAACAAAGACCTCCTTCCTTCCCCCTTTCGCTGACCAATCATAATTGTTTTATTAAATCAACAAACTTTTGCGGCTTCTCTTTTCTCTTTAAAATATACTCATTTCTCTCGTTGGAACCACTATAATCTCTCCCTTATACAAATTACACCTCACCGATAGCATGACAGATAACTTCATGCACAACGCAATCTGTGTTTTGACTGGCCGTTCCGTAATTTAAATTTAAAAAAAAATATGTTTATCTCAGTTATATATTATACAGTTTTTCAATTTAAAACATACATATATATATGTCATTTAAAATAAAGGGGGTCTGTATATAAATGAAAAATGATGAATTTTAATATTTTTATAAAGCCTAAAAGCTGATTACTTCTTCTTTTCAAATAATTAAAACAAACCATAATTTACATTAACAATAAATTTAGATCAACGTATTTAAGCATATGTATTTTTATGCATACGTGTAACCATCAATTCATTTGTCTTAATAAATAAGTTATAGGTTAATTAAGTGCGGTAAGATAACTAATTGACTAGTTTTGAGGTTTTTTTTATATTGCGTCTTGTTTGTTCATCTACACTGTGGTTTGGGAAGTCATTATTTATGAGTCTGCTTAATATTTTTTAGTTCATTGTAAAAAATATTGTTTGTGGAGGAATTAATTTGTGCTCGGTTAATTAAATTCTGTATAAATGCTATTTGGTAGTAATCTGAACATTCACTGTTATAGTTGAGATGGCAAATGTTTTTGCCGGTTGTTTTTTTTTTATACGGAGAGGTAGTAAATGTGTTGTTATTTGTGTCTATTAAAATGTCAATGAAAGGGATTTTGTTATCGGATGTGAACTTGAGGACAGAGATATTTAATTTAATTTTTTTTTTTGAGTTCCATTATTTCTTCTATGTTTTGAACTAAAAGAAGTATATCATCTACATATCTTAAGTAGATGGAGAGTTTCTTGGTGGTACTAAATATATTATTTTCTAGGTTGGCGATGTAGAAGTTACTTAAGGTTGGACCCAAAACTGAACCCATTGAAACACCATAGGTTATTCCTGTGATCATAAAATGGGACTTCAGTGGTACAGGTTAAAAGTAATTTTCTTAATATTTTAGGCTTAATTTTGAATGTGGGTAGAGGTAACTTATTATATATATTTTTAATAATAATGCCAATGGTTTCTATTAACTGAAACGTTAGTGAACAGATTTTTAACGTCAAGTGATACTATAGTTTCATCATTAGGTTTTTCGGTTTTTAATATTTGTATAAGTTCAAACATAAATACACAAATATATATATAAGTATATAAGGATGGATATATATATATATATATATATATATATATATATATATATATATATATATATATATATATATATATATATATATATATATATATATAACGGCTTCAGTTCACGGGAACCAATTATAACTATACCCCACCTGGTCGTCCAAGACTTCTAGTACAGCGGCTGATCGATGGAGTGGTCTCTTCGATCCTGACCTGCATATCCCACGTTTTGATTGGTTGATCATAAGGAGGCCAAGATCGATTCGTCGCAGGTATTTTCGTGTTGGGCTTGTCCAAGCAGAGCGAAGTTGTATAGTAAAATATGAGAAAAACAACACTCGAAATAATATAAAAAATATTTACTATTTTTATATCGAGTACTGCGTACAATGGTTTGTTAATAGTTGTTAGGTTCTAGTTCCTAAATCGGATGCAACACTTGCTTAAGCTGGTAAGGTTTCTCTTGCGGAGTTAGCGAACATTGTTTAGCTGATTTGGTAAGTTTGGCTCAAGGCAGATATCGGATGTTCGCGTCGACTGGAACAGAGTCTCGGGGCGATCTCTCTCTCTGGTCTCTCATCAGTCTCTGTGCATTCGCTTTGCGCATTCCTTTTTATTGATTTCTGCCCAAAACTGGTCAGGTTGGGTGATGCACTACGGGAATTCGTATTCCCTTCACCTGTCATCTTCATTCTTTGTGGTCCTGAGAAATTCATTATTTCTCAATTTGGAAGTCTCCATCCACATTTTCTCGGTTAACGGCTGTAGCTTCTTCTTCCTCCTCTTACCATCTCTGACTAATGCTCCTCAGTGGGCGTGGGCAGCTCCTTCACCCTCCTTGGTGTCTCGTCTGTGCCTGCTACCGTTCAGTGAGTGCAGGCAGCTCCTCCCTCTTCCTTGATCGCTCTTCTGCGCCTGTCACCTCCATCATTCAGCGAAGACTAATTTAAATAAAGCAATATTGTTCAAAATACTCTCACCTGATGAATGAATTGACACCAGTGTTGATTTCTTTTTCCTGGTCTGAAAGTTGAATAAACAATTGGCCTTCTCGCCCTCGGCGCAGAGACACTTCCCAGAGAAAATATTGCAATTTATATTATGTTGACAATAGTTCGACCGAATGTCAAGATATTACCGTGTGTTTTTATTAAAAAAAAATCAATTCAATCCTGACATCTCTGCAGAAAGATGTTGCCAAATCGGTTTTATATTTCCTTCCCGTCCGAAATCAGATACTGGACACATGGCTCTCATGTCATTCACGTTAGAAACATTACTTAAGTAACCTTTTACCTCTAAATGGAATTTAAAATTTTATCCAATTCTACTCATGTCGATACCATAGACACGCTCATGACGGCTTTATCTATCAATTGTCAACACCGCGCTCATCGTACAAAATAAGTATTGTTCTTAGCCGGCAACATGGTTCGTTTTAGAATTTTCGATTCTCTGGAAATGAATTGATATCAGTCTGTCGTACTTGATATCAATTTAACCCATTTCATGGTAGTTTCTTTATCAATATTTCATTTTTGTTTGATATTCAAAGCCCTTATTATTAATTACCAGCAACCCAAATTGAATTATATATATATATATATATATATATATATATATATATATATATATATATATATGTGTGTGTGTGTGTGTGTGTGTGTGTGTGTGTGTATATATATACGTATGTATATGTGTGTGTTCAACATTCGTGTATATATATATATATATATGTGTGTGTGTGTATGTGTGTGTGTGTGGGTGTGTGTGTGTGTGTGTGTAAAATTACAGACATATCTATCTAAAATATAATTGGAGAAGGAGAATATTAGTAAACACAAAAGGAAAACTTTCGTCCTCTGATGGACTTTATCAAGGCAAATGTAAGTATTTTTGTTGTAATGGAATGTCCTACGCTCCCTATCGCCTATGTGGACTGACTATATCGGTAATGTTGTTGTCGAGCAAATGATGTTCTTGAATTTTAATTAATTTCGTCTGGGATAAATTGATATATTATATATTTTAAATAACATAAGGTTGTTTGTTTAACCATCTTTTATTTTTTAACTCTTTTATACTAATATTTTTATTAGGAAGTTTGTCACATATGTTTGATATATATCTTTTATTTTTTAACTGTTTGTTACATATGTTTGATATATTTAAACATCCGAGATTTAAAAGGCCACTCTGACTGTACAACAAAATTCGCCCCCGCATATGAAACTAAAATCTGTACTTTTCTATCGACGAAAGTGCAACTGTTAAAACGAACATTTCCCCACTGCTTTTTACTTAGCAAAAGTCGTCGTTAACATCCTGAATCAGTTTGGCATTAATACGTTCTTCTTTTATTTTTATATACGGGGGCGGGTAAGATTTCAATTTTAGAAAAGTGTTACCACTTCCACTCAAAAATCTAAATATGACAATGGATTTTTCAGATCTGTCCTTTATATAAGAACAGACTTTTCACCAACTACAATCATTGTGATCTTACCAATTAATCTGTAAAATTCTCTGCTCGTAAGAATTGTTTCAACAATACTTGCTGGATATCAACGAATCGACTTGTATATTGCATCAACTGCCAGGAACTAACAAATCCAATCCCATCGTGCTATAAAACAAAGTCGTATTGATCGTTTTCTAATCATCGTTAACATTGTAAACTGGAAGAAAAAGTAAGTGGCCGATAAGTTCCTTTTTAATTTTTCGCTTGAATTTTATTTATGATGCTATAAATTTTGTTATGTTTTCTATTTATTTCTTTATTTATCACTTTGCAGCTTCTTAATGATATTTCTCTCTTTTCTTTTTCAAAGTGCATCTTGTCAGGAGTTATTCTGCCTTCGTCGTCATTATATTTCTTTATTTATCTCTTTGACGATTTCTGGATGAATTTGAATTTATACATTTAGCAATTTAAAACTTATTTTTACGCACTTTTGCTTGAATTCTTTCTTTTTGTTTTCTCCTCTTCAATCGACACAATTTTTCCATTTTATGAAAGCTTCAAAGGAAAATAATTCTATTTATAAACGAAATTTAATAGACAGATAATATCGTTTTTTTATAGACAATTGAAGATCTGGCACGAGATTAATTTAAAATTAGCTTGATCCGTTCGTACATTGATGTCATTTGATGATAAGACGACATTATTTGTGATCTCATGGAGAAAAATCTTAAGTGAGAAAGTCACACCCAGTTCTTGAAAATGTTGTAGCTACTTTGCGCTTGGAATTCACCATATATGCCAGCCACACAATAGAGTCGTAGAGTCTAGACCAGTGGTTCTTAATATCAATCGCTATCTACTGTCCTCCTGATTGCTTTTTTATTGCTTTCGTTCGTTCGTAATGCTTCTGTTTTCTAATTCTTCCACGCCCAGAGACAGACACTTCTTTCTCTTTAAGTGGTAGCCACTGAAGCCGAGCGAACCCAAACTACCCTGTTATTTAACCCAGAATTAGGAGGAGAAGGAATGGGTTCATGACTTTCAAAAAGTAATTAGTGAAATTAAAGTGAATGCAACAGACAAGGCCGAAAATTGAACCTCGCTCGCTGATTTATTTTTCCCCCGCGATAACCATTACGCCAATCGGACATTGACACTGGATTAGATACGCGAACATTTGCTGTAAGCCGACTATCTTACGGGGACGTTTATTCTTGTGTAAAGTGAGATGCAATCTTACAGTGATGCAATTTAAAATGTTGTCAGTATCTGTGTGCGGGTTTGTGCCTATTTGTGCGTGCATGAGAAACAGCGAGCTAGAGTGATTGCGTCTGTTTATCTGTGTGTCTGCTTTTGTGTATGTGTGTGGGTGTTCGTGTGTGTGTTCGTGCGTGCGCGCACTCGCGTGAGTGAGAGGGAAAGATATAGAAATAATTTGTGTGTGTGCTAATGTGTTTTACAAAGAGCAAAGCCAGTGAAAGGAACAAGTCAGATGAAAAGAGGCGTAGTAAATTTCGCTAGTAAGCGCCGTTCATTCATGAGAAGTAAACATTGTTTTATCGGTGAAACTGACGCTGCCAGTCATGGCGCTGATATAAGAGGAGGAGGAGCTCCACTTAACCAATCAGATTTGAGTGTTCTACTTTCTAGTCCTTCTCTAAACACCGCTTAAAATTTGATTCCGTCACTCATCAACCAGTTTTACTGGGGGTTTTTCTTATTCGCAGCTAACTGCGATTTTCTAAGGCATATCAACCAATTCAGCGACCATGAATGCTCTCATCCTCATTACATATCTTTCACTTTCTTATCTCCTACAGACGAAAACTAAAATCCATTATGTTTCTCCAAACAGAAGTTTTATTTTACCCTAAATGAAAGTACAACTAAATTCAACAGACAATTTTCTATCACTTTTTCACATGACAAAATTCATTCTGAATATGAATCGACCAGTTTTGCATTCCTGCTTCTATCCTTATGCTTTCGTGTAGGAAGGTGTGTGAGATTTCCCGTTTGTAAAAATGATTCCAAAACACCCTACTTTCTTTCATTCAAGTGTCTAAATGAGATCATCGAATGTTAAGAAGATTCGAAATTAATAAGAAACTTTTCCATATTTCAAATTGATAACGTATATTTCAAAAGAGTTCTGTAGCGATATTGACGGCCTAATCCAACCCGTACATTTTCCTTTACTAATTTGTAAGCAAATGAAAAGTAAACAAAAGAAAGAAAACAAGAAAATAACTTTTCATAACAGGTATAATATTTATATATATCAACGGTTTTACATGAATTGTTAATAGGAGTTACTTCCATTTGATTGAATTAAAGTATTTACGAATGAAATTTTTTTTTTACCTGAGCTCATAAAAAGTTGAATTAAAACTTGTCGCTCAAAATGTTCACTGAAAGAGAGTTTCAAGAATGCTGTAAAGCTGAAAATATGTTGATAAACTTTTAGCTTTAAAGAAGTTGGAGGAGTTAATGTTCCGTAGTGTTTAATTTGTTTTCGTTGCTTGTATTTGAATGTATTGTTCGTGATGTTTGTTATTAAGTTTCGTAAGATTCAATAGTGTGATTGAATAGTTTTTTTTAGTAAGTTCCAGAAGAAGTTGGTGAGTGAGTTGTTTCGTTGAAATTTTAGCTTGAATTACAGTGAAGTTATTTCATGTTAAAGAACTTGAGATTCTAACTTTGTACTTCGCTGCAGTAATGATACAAACGTCGTGAACTCGTTTTTTAGCAAATGCTAATCGTCGTAAATTCTCACTGACTGGGTTCACTCGTACATTCAATTTATGTTTTTAGGTCATGTGACAGGCTCCAATAAGCATTTATTTTTGTCAGGTAAAAAACTAGGTTGATGTTATTCGGACGTAGTTGGGAACAGGTAAATTGTATTTTTAATATTTGTCAACCACTCAGAAAGCGTCTTACAAAAGTCTGTAGCCTGATATGTTTTGTTTTGCTGATTGAGAACGATGTACGCGAACATACACGAGACAATTTTAATATTTATTGTCCAATGAGAAGTTAAGGTTTTCTGAAAATATGTATGAAGCTGTGATCCGCTTTTTGCACAGAAATCGACGTTGATGAAAAAGTGGTAACGGAATGTAAATGTTTTAACTACTTAGTCAATCTGTAAAGATCTCTGATCGAAAAATTGTTTCCCCAAATAACTGTTTAATATAAAAGATGAATTTAAGCATAACTGTTGTATTCACGTCACTACCAGTAACCAGTATTTAGCCAACATTATACACTAATGGTATAATAATGTATTGTAATTTTACTACCAATAAATTCGTTAAAAAATACAATGAACTTAATGAGAGGGAATTAAACGAAACTAAATATGAATCCGAAAGATGGAAACATCTATTTTTAAAGCATTTCAACATTGAACAATTTATAAAAAGAATCACTTGAAAACCCGGATACGTATCTTAAAAATGGCTTGGCTTTTGGTGAGTGAAATGTTTAAGTGTGTGCGTGTGTGTGTGTGTGTGTGTGTGTGTGCGCGCGCGCGCGCACATGAGAATGAGAGAGAGAAAGAAAGAATTTCTGTGAGCGTGTGAATGTGTTTTACAGTGAACGAAGCGTTACAAGAGTGAAAGGAACACGTCAGATGAAAAGCGTAGTAAAATTGTATAGCAAGCGCCGTTCATTCATAAAAAGTCAGCACTGTTTTAAGGCTCATATCTGTCAGTGACGTTGGAATAAGAAAAAGATGAGCTCCTCTCAACCAATCAGATTATATAGTGTTTTATTTTCGAACTCTACTGAACACAACTGAAGCTATTAAATATTTGATTCTGTCGAAAGAAAAATCTCCATAACTAGATGTATAAATAAGAGGTTTTTGGATTTATCTTGAATCTAATTGAAATAATTAAATGTGTGTGGATGGAATCATCCTGACCACATCACGAACAAATATGATTATAAGACGTTGAAAAAGCAAAACAAAACATTAACAATATGAACTAAGAACATCCCCATAATATATCGATCGTCTTCTTCTTGTAAAATGTCTGTGCCTCATTTTGGATCGGGTGTCAAATTTCTCAGGAGATTCATCGTTTTTCAAACTTTTGAAAATCTTGCCTTGATTGTTGACAAATGTACAATTCTGCTGGAACTGTCTGAGTCTCAGAATCAAGAATTATTGGTGACTTAGTGATGGAGGTGGGATATGTGTATGGATGCTAGTAAATGGGAAATTGGTAAGGGTATGAAAGGAGGGGAGGAGAAGCTAGATGTGCAGTGTGACAATTGATCAGTTCATTTTCTCTTAAGTGATAATAGTTCAATTGAGTTCAGTCCGGACTGTTGAGGAATAGAGATTCTCAGGGGAATGTCCTCCTATGATAGTTTATGCTGGTTCTTTGGGATTCTAGGTAAACCCAAATATCCTGCGGAAACACACACACATATATATACACACATACACATACGGTAATATATGAATTTAATAGTTAATGTTTAAAGGGTCATTTACCGATACATATTAGATTATGGTTTGAAGAAGTGAACTAAGAATATATATCAAGGTAAATAATTAATGGTTATACATACGTAACGAACAACAATTTTAATTCGTTCTCACTTTTGTCTTGTAATTCCGTCAAATTATGATTAAGGTAATGCTGGTTTTTTTCTAACGTAACTAAACTCCTCTTATTGTTTTTCGGAAATCTTTCATCCTAACATAGGGTATTTGTAGGTACATGTCAGCTAGCTTATGTAGGTATGTGCATGGAGGTAGATATCTAAGTGTATGTAAGTATAGATAGCTATGCTAGTAGATATATTCCTGACGTGGACTAACGCATGGGTACGCATATATGTATTCAAATTCCCTCCAAATCTTTGAAAACATTCCCCCAAATTAGAGCTATGATATATGGACGGCTTTAGTACCAATAATTCAGAATTATCTCTCTTTCATTTTACTAAAGTTAACTCTTGATTGTTTTTCACGTTTTCGTTAAATTCCGTGGATTGCCGACGAATTGAACTTTGTCCGTGTGACCATTAGGATGTAGGTCAGCTCATCGGTTCCCCCCTCCCTACCCCTACCAGGCTCTCATAACTCCACCATATCATTCCAGTTACAGTGCATTTCCTCTCCATATCTCGCACTAGTCTCCTATGACGCCCTCCCTCTATTTCTTTCTCCACCTAAGCAGTATCCCACTACAAACTGGTATCATGAATTGTAAGAAAGAACCTACAAATTTTAAAATCAAAATTCGTAGGTGAAAATGGTCATTAACTAAAGGAATCTTAATTGCCATTGTAAAGAAAATTTTCTCTGCTTAATGAAAATAAACATTGAGTGCTCTTTTGTGTGCCAGTTTTAACATGTTTCAAATTCTATGTTGTGTTCATAAGACTCGCCTGGATTATACCAACGGATTACTATATATATATATATATATATATATATATATATATATATATATATATATATATATATATACAAGCATCTTTCTTAAAATAATTTAAACGTATTATGTTTATTTATTTTAGTTTTAATCCTTTCAAGTAAAAGAATTAATTTCTTGATAACTATATAAAATTGATTAAGCCAAATTCCAAAATTTCTTTCAAATAATTTTCATTTTCACAAGTGCTATCAATTTCATCTGAGACCATCTTCAGGGGTTGCATATCTATGGATGTGTTTTTCGTTAACACCGTAAATTCAAAATATTTTTTATCCTTATGGCAGGGTGATATTTTATCTGACTTTAAAAAAAAATTTATTTTCAATATTTTTTCAAAGATTTTTTAGTTGTAGAATTTTGATTTAGTATTTTTATATAACACTTTGCTGTCAGAAACAATTAAGAACTTTGTTGCTATACTCGTAGTTGACTTCGATTACGAGAAGACTTACGTTTCATTTGAACGATCATAGTTCAATCTCAGAATATTTAGAGGAACACACATGTCCACATTAACAGTTTAGATAGATATTTGTCGAAAATACATCAGTGCTTCACCGTAATAATAATAATGAGCAAAAAACTTGAAATTCTGGAAGCCCTTTATTGCGGCCAAAATAAAATAAAGTTCTTAAATGTTTGTAGCAGAAAAGTGTCATATAAAAACAATCACCTAATTTACTTCGCTTGCATCGAGGTAAATTAATATTTTGAATATACGGTGTTAACGCATAACATATGCATACTCGACAGACCTGAAGATGATACCAGATGAGGTCGAAAGTACTTGGTAAAATAAAAGTATTTGAAAAGAAACTTCGGAAATTTTTCTTAATCAGTTTTCTACAGTGACCAAGAATTTAATTCACGGATTTGAATACAGCAAAATTAAAATCAATAAACATAATACATCTAGGATCTAAAATAAATTATTTAACGAAACATGCTTGAATGGAAATATACTGCCGAAATATATATATATATATGTGTGTGTGTGTGTGTGTGTGTAGGAAGGTATTACGAGACTATGTGCAATGATATTTCGGACAAGAAATGAGGTACATTTCGTAGTTGTTTTCTCTTTAACAACAAATTATCCAAAGAACGCATGTTACTAAAGAATTCGGAAAGACACTTTGCCATAGACATTTATCTTCAAGAAAATGTGTCGAATTATTACAAAAGACAATCAGAACAGCAATCGAAGCAAGGAAACTAATTAAAAAAGAAACATTAATAGATTTGTCTGGGTAAAAGTAAGTGCAATGAAAAATAAATACATATGTTTAATTAAAAAGAAATGGAAGTTTTTTTCAGGTAGTTTTCTCTTCTTTGCTGTCGAAGCCAACTGAGACATATGCGAGATTTCAGCGGTCACAAAATCTGCCACTCTCACTGTACAACATTTTGATAAGAAGTTTTCTTAATAATTCGCCTCCACACATGAAACTAAAATCTGTATTTTACTATCGACGAAAGTGCAACTTAAACCATGACTGTAGTTTTCCCATTGCTTTCCACTGCTTGACAACATCCTGAATCAGTTTGGCATTAATACGTTCCTCTTTTACTTTTATATACGGAGGTGGGTAAGATGTCAGGACAAATATTACAACTTCCACTCAGAAATCTAAATATGACAATGGATTTTTCTGATCTCTCCTCTATATAAGAACTGGCTTTTCAACAACTACAAACATTGTGATCTTACGAATTGATCTGTAAAGATCTCCACACGAAAGATTTGTTTCAACAATACTTCACTGATATCAAAATATCAGCTTGTATCTTTCATCAACTGCCAGAGACAAACATATCCGATTACATCGTGCTGTAAAGGAAATTCATACTGATAATTTTCTAATCATCGTTAATATTGTATATACAGGAAGAATAAGTAAGTGGCCGACAAGTTCCTTAGATTTTCACTTGAATTTCTTTGAAGAAATTATAAATTCTATTAGGTTTTCTATTTATTTCTTTAGTTATCTCTTTGCAGCTTCTTAATGATATTTCTCTCTTCTTTTTTAAAGTGCATCTTGTCAGAAGTTATTCTGCCTTCGTCGTCGTTATATTGGCTGCGTGTGTGTCATTCATTCATGGGGCACCAACATCGACTGGAGACGAAACAAACAGGAAAGACTTAAAAAGAGACGTACATTCAGCCTCACAAATCACCACATTGGTATTGACGGCAATTAACTATACATTTCAAAGTTATGTAAGTGTTTCCCTTTCTTACTAAGATTTCACGGAATCGTCTTTGACACTAAAATCTTTAAATTTTACGTTTAATAAATTAATTCCAGGTTTCGTTCATTTGAGTCATAATCTTTGATTAATAATTTTACATAGATTTTTATATAAATTGCCAGATTTAATAATTTTGTGAAAATTGCCTCTTTAGTTTTTATATTGCATCTCCGCTTTCAATGCTAAAAAACTATTGATAGAAAAGATATTTGAAATATTTGCTTTTGTTTTGGTTGTAGTGTACACGCGTTCCACGTTTGTTCACCTCCGACTGCAACGAATTCGTCAAAATCATGAAGGCCAGAGCTGATTGGCAAATGCCACAGACACTTAACGAGAGTAAATTGAATTTTCAGGACGTCACATCTGTCCAGGTAATTTTCCAATTCCTTACAGAATAATACAAGTAATATTCCGAAATTGAATTTACTGTTTTCTATTTATATTTACTTTGGTCAGTATCTTTTCGAGAAAACGAATTATATGGTAAATGACATATTTAAGTGAAAAATGAATTGTTGACAAGATGTTTCACATGCAATTTCGATATAGAATATGTCTCGGAATTTGGAGCACATAATATTTGTAAACTCTTATTCTGAGCGTGCAGAAAACTAATTTCATAAAAAGAATTACAAACAAAAATATTTTAAACTCTTTATTCATTCATCAATCGAAAAAAAAGATTTTAACTTTTAACAATTTAACATAATTCCTTTCATTGACGTTGTTTTTAAAATTTCACATCTTTATCTGATTGTATTTCAGGAAGCTTTCAGCAACATGAGTCGAACAGTTAGTCAATATTTGAATCTGGTAAAACAACATTTGGATATCGAATATAACATTGTGTGTGAGCCTGCAAGAAAAATTGAACTCGAATGTCATTTTCCGAAATTCTGTTCCACTCTTCCAGACACTAATGACGCCATCTTTTATTGCAATCTTCATAGAACTTATACATACATGGAAAACTTAAAGCGCCAATTGCCGGTGAGTTAACTATGTGCGAAAATAATTTATATCATTTATGACCGCGCCATTAATTTACAAACTTCGTTTCTTTCTTAAAATAATGGAACGGATTCAATTAGAAAATGGAAATTGTTTCCCAGTTTTACATTAGTTCTAATGACGTATGGTATTTGATGTCGTTTCTTTCATATGTGAGAATTTCATTTTCGTTTTTCTTTCTTTTACAGATTTCAGATTCTGATCTGACAAATGGTGATATGGACAATCAACTTGTTGTACCCCAAAACCTCCCAATTGTGTACGGCCGATGGTTAACCATGCTAACACTGCACATGTCATATAATCAAGTACAGTTCATTCAAAAAACACTGACCGAAATGTCAAATGGGCTTTAGAAATGTGATGTAAACACAGAGATCTATGACACATGTGTGTCATTTCAACAAAGTGGAAGCGTTTTCGACTTCAGATACATACTTTTTATTTAAACACATTTACAATCGATTTTCATATTAATATTTTCGAGACTTCAGATGTATTCGTCATTTTTTTCATCAATCGGAAAATTATTAAAAAATCAAAATGTTTGTATTTACCAATTTGAAACCTATTTTTTACAAATATCTGTTTTAAATCTTTTTCGTTTTTTTCTCCTCGTCAATCGACACGATTTTCTCATTTTATAAATGTTTCAAAGAGAAATAAATTTGTTTGTAAACGAAATGAGACTTTTTTTATTTACTTTTCTTTTTCATTTTTCATTTTTAAATGTTTATAGACAGCAATTTTTCATTAATGCATGTTTCATTAAATAATATAGACAAGTTTTGCCTATTTATTTTAAGTAAGTTCCTTTCATATTGTCTGATAAGCTTAATAACATTATCATTGAAAGACGAAAGGAAATCACCATATTGATACATTTTTAAATCCACTCTAAGTTTTCGGTTTACATAAGCCATTATCAAAGGTGACAATTACATTTCAATATATCAAACAACACACGGACGAAACAATAATGATAGTCTGTTTTTGTTGCATGAAAAATTTATGTTTACATACATACATATATATATATATATATTAACAAAGACTAAAGCAAAAGCTATCTAAAATCAAAAGACAAATGCATGTCATTCCATGTTTTATTCTTTTACTTTTTTACTTTATATAACAACTAAAAGCCTGAGAATAAGATCTTCCACATCACATATTTTATAGAACTGAATAGATCGAAAATATTGTTTCTTGAAAAGAGAATTGAGTCTCTAACATCAAGCTAAGCCACAACACATCATCTAATTTCAGTTTAAGTGACTTCTTCTCATTCTTCATGTGCCGTGTCAGTTCAGGCTCTCCTCAATTTTTAAGTTCAAGCTAATACAAAATTGAACATCTAATGATAAGTGACAAATGAACAACTAATCACAAGTGAATTCTTCTTCTTCTTCTTCTTCTTCTTCTTCTTCTTCTTCTTCTTCTTCTTCTTCTGCACATAGACGACTATGGCTCTTCACAATTTCTAATAGAACTTCAAGCCAAGATACAATAGATCATCTACATTCAAGCTAAGATTCAACTGAACATCTAAGACCTAGCCCTAAATAAATTTCAAATTATCATGATTGGTTCGGACATCGCTGTCATCACAACATATGCCGACATACTAACTGATCTTATACAGGATCGGAAACCACACCCAGTTCTTGACGGTGATGAAGCTACTTTCTCCTCGGTATTCACGATATATGTCAGCCACACACTACAATCGAAGTGACTAGACACTGTCATGTGCATGAAACATAAATGCTATTTTATATGCTGGGTGAGCCGAACGCCATAGACGTAAATTATTAAAAGTTTAATTACACGTGGATATTTTATTTACTATTTTTTTATTGTTCTATGTGCTATTCAAAATGTCTTCCTTCTTTTCCAAAACAGATTTCACTTCCGCGAAATCTAAGATCAAGCCAAAACACAATTGATCATCTACATTGAAACTAAGATTCAACTGAACATCTAAGATCTAGCACTAAATAAATTGATTCACTAATACGTCGGAGAGTTTCCTCTGCATTCATATTTAATTCTTATTTTAAGTTCCTCAATATTTCTTCGAGGTGTCTGAGAGACAATCGATTTCAAATGAACCTACAGAAAGAAAAATCCTAGGGTGTGAGTTCTGGTGACCTCGGTGGTCACTCAACAGAACCTCTTCGACTTATTCATTAACTAGAAAATGTATAATATTCGCCATCTTCCCGTACATAAACGTGATGTCGTACAGAAATGTGTAAAAACTTACAAGGATATTGTGTATGAATATGGAGTATTATTATTTTAAACATGGACCTTATTTTAAATCCTGTTCACTTCTTGATCTGCATTTTTAACACAATCTTCCTGAAGTGTGACACCCGTCGTCCTGGTCAGGGCACCATTTGTGACACCCAACTTCTTTTTCAGTCACGACGCCAATATGTAACGTCGGTCCTTTGTGACGGGCTAACCCTGGGAAATCGGTTGAAGTCTTGTTGGGTTCTAGTACCAACTTGTACTCGGCTCGCCTCCAACGCCTGGTCACCGAAGCAACTGCTTTGATCTCGATTCAACCTACCCACGTTGTGATTTGATCTTAGGTTGACGAAATCAATCAGACGTCGGGCCGTAGTGCCAGCCGAATCCGGGTCAAGGTGATACTGCACAATAAATGTAGATAAAAAAAACAAAAGCGCAAACAACAACTTCAAGGCGAGCGACTGGTTCGGAATAGTGATTAATTTTATGTCGGTTTGTTGAGTTACAGGAGTGCGTCTCTCTCTCTTTCTCTCCCAGCCCGAAGAAAAAAAAATGTGGATTGTAACACTTTTTGCGTTCTTAGCTACTTCTAGATATCTGGGTTGTTTTTTAATAAAGTCAGCTCTTGTGGAAAATATAAATCAGACTTCTATAATTTGTTCTTTGTTAGAAGTCTAAGTCGGAAACTTGTTTTGGTGGGAAATCTAAAGTCGGACTTCAACGAATTTGTTCTTGGTTAGAAGTCTAAGTCGGAAACCATGGAATCGTGCGGTCACCTGTGCGAGGCGCGTCTCTCTGCGAACTGCACTGCTCTCTCTTACTGTATTGGCTGTACTCTTCTCACTGACTGGACTCTCTGAAACATCCGGAGACGTTTGCTTATATGAACGCCGATCAAAACCTGGCGTGGGGTCGGACGTGGTGTGGCCACCACGTTGATTTCAAATCCCCAATAAGGATTTTCTTTGTTTTCGGCCAAAAATAATTATCATTTTCCATATTTGGAAATCTTATTCCACTCCCACCCTCTTCTGCTCTCATATGGGTATCTCACCATACTTTAGAGGACGTCAACGGTTTTCCCACTTCCTCGCAGTAACATCTCATACCTATCCTCTCAATGGGCGGTGGCAGGCCTCCTCTCTGCGTCACATGATCATCTCCGCCTGGCTATTCGGCCAATAGGCGTCAACTGATAATCTCAAATTTATCCAGCTTTACGGCATATGGTTTTTCTCAACCAAGTTTTTCCGCCAACATTAAGTGGACGAATTTTTTGGCGAAATTGGGTTAATTAAAATAAATACAATAACACGGCCTCTGTTATCACAAACGAATCTCAACAGAACGCAGATGTTCTGTCCAGTCGACATTTCCTCTCAATCCAGGGCCGAGCTCCGTGTGCGGTCGGCAGACGACCCATCAACTACTGATAACACAAGTTCGTCATCCTGACACAGCCAATGTTTTATCTGCCCAGAAGCTCTGGTATCCCTCAACTAATTTTTACGACAATGACCAACAGAATTTTCGCCATTCCACTACCCAAAACAACATCGCTTTTGTGGGTGGCCTTTTTCTTTCTCTTATCATCTAAGTTGTTAAGTCTTGTCCCTCTGTTTCCCTCTCTTCTTTCTCTTTTTCCTTCTTTTGTCCTCGCAGATAATTTGGCATATCTCAGCATCACACTTCCGCGAGAAAGTAAAATGGTTATCTTGATTCGCACTTGAAAATAACAAAACAAAAAATCTTTTTCACCGATACCCTGTTTTGGGAAAAAAAAAAAAAAAAAAGAATATCGCTCAGTATGTCTTTCGTTATATCTATCGGTTTAAGTAATCGCTCAGTATGTCTTTCGCTCTATCTATCGGTTTAAGTAATCCCCGTAATTAACTTCTGTGGTTAATTAATTGATTAATTAACCTGCCGTTTCTAAATAGTGTTACAGAAGGAAGATTATGTTAAAAATGCAGATCTTTAGGAAAGACTTCAAAAGAGACATAAATTTAGCCTCACAAATCACCGCATTGGCATTGAAGGCAATAAACAATACATTTCACAGTTATGTAAGTGTTTTTCCTTTGTTTAATATCAATGTCTTTTCTCTATTTTTAATTAACGCCCACAAACAAAAATCACCAAGCACACTGACATCTGGAAGAAAATCAGTATCAATAGAAATCTAAATTAAATTTGACATTCCAATTTATATATTTTCTGCCTGAAACACACCATAATATTTTAATCATTGCAAATAATAAATTTAAACATTTAGCTTTCAATTAAAGCTAAAATGAAATCTTCAAGAAAGTTTTTCCATTTTAAAAAATGTATTTTAAACTTTAGGTATCGAAAATTTATGCCGAAATAGTGGACGTACCTACCCTAAATGAAAATACAACTAAAGGGTTTACAATGGCGTAGATTTTTGATTGAAATCTAGTTTCAAATAGTGGAATGTAGTAGAAAACTTTCTCTTTGAAAACTCAACTGTTCGCTTAAACAATAAATTTAATTCAACGCACAATTTTCTATCGATTCTTCACATGACAAAATTCATTCACTCCTGCTTCCATCTTTATGCATTCGTGTACGAAGGTGTGTGAGGCTTTCTGTCCGTAAAAATAATTCCAAAACAACCTTCTCTTTCATTCAAGTGTCTAAATCAGATGATCGAATGTTAAGATTCGAAATTGATGAACTTTTCAACATTTCAAATTGATAACGTATATTTCATCAATTTCAAAAAAGTTTTAACTTCTTAGTCATACTTCAAAGACCTCTCCTCAAAAAAATTCTTTCCCCAAATAATTGTTTAATATAAAAGATGAATCTAAACATAATTGAAGTATTCACGACACTACCAGTATTTAGCCAGGCACAACATTATACTGTTTTTCCCTACAGTAACTGTCTTATAATGTAATTTTGCGTAATAACAAATTTTACTACAAATAAATTCGTTAAAAAATACGATGAATTTAATGAAAGAGAATTAAACGAAATTAAATATGAATCTGAAAGATGGAAACATCTATTTTGTACAGCATTTCTACATTGAACAATTTATAAAAAGAATCACTTGAAAATCCGGATGCGTACATACGCATCCGGATTTTCAAGTGATTCTTTTTATAAATTGCTTGACTTTTCGTGAGTGAAATGTTCACGTTTGTGTGTGTGTGTGTGTGTGTGTGTGTGTGTGTGTGTGTGTGTGTGCGCGCGCGCACTCGCGTGAGTGAGAGTGAAAGGGAAAGAAATAGAAATAATTTGTGTGTGTGCTAATGTGCTTTTCAAAGAGCAAAGCCAGTGAAGGGAACATGTCAGATGAAAAGAGGTGTAGTAAATTTCTCTAGTAAGCGCCGTTCATTCATGAGAAGTAAACAGTGTTTTATCGGTGAAACTGACGCTGGCAGTGATGACACTGACGCTGATATAAGAGGAGGAGGGGCTCCTCTTAACCAATCAGATTAGAGTGTTTCTACTTTCTAGTCCTTCTCTAAACACCGCTGTTTTAAGCTATAAAAATTTGATTCCGTCTAAAGAAAAACCCTTTAACTAGAGATATGTTTGTATTTATCTTTAATCAATTAAAACTATCAATCTAATTAAATCAGTTAAATGTGTGTAGATGGAATCATCCGGATCACAACGGGAATAAAAACGATTATATGACGTCGGAAAGAAAACGAACCACAAAAAACATTAGCAACAAAAAAGAACAGAGCCATAAATGTAACGATCGTCTTGTTCTTCCAAAATGTCTGTACCTCATTTGGATCGGGTGCCGCACACACCTCAGTAGTTCCACCATTGTTGAAGTCTATGAAAAACGTGTATTATTGATTGTTGACAAATGTACTATTCTACTGGAACTGACTGATTCTCAACTTACAACTGGTGTTACTTTATTTCACAACTTTTATTATTTTTATTATTATCAAGACATTTAAGAGTACTTCCGCAGAAAACGCGAGATCTAAGGTTTAAAATCAATTAAAAATTAAAATTAAAACATGTGTGTCATTTCAACAAAGTGGAAGCGTTATCGACTTTAGATACAATTTTTTTATTCAAACAGATTCTGGTTTCAAAATATGTTTAATTTAATAATAGGTCGACAATATCGTTTTCCTGGTACTAGATTAATTAAAAATTATCATTATCGGTTCGGACATTGATGTGATCTTATAGAGACAAATATTAAGAGCGTAAACCACACCCAGTTCTTAAATAGGGTGAACATCCGTTGCCCTGGGTATTCACCATATTTGCCAGCCACACAATACAATCGAAGTGACGAGACACTGTCATAAGTTTGAAGCATAAATGCTATCTTATATATATATATATTACTTCATCGACTAAATCAATGGCCGACGATTTGTTCATATTTAAGAAAATATAAAGTAAACGAATAAATAATGATTTGAAAGACAATAAACAGCAAATACTAGAAAATATATAATATTCGCCATCTTCCCACCATTTGGAGGAATTATTCGTTATGGTAACTAGACTTAATGGGTTTAAGCGCAGTACTAGACTGGCGACGGGGTCTCATCAATTTACAAACAAGTTGGCTAGATATAACCGTAACTTTTCTCGCACTTCTCGCTTGTGGAACACACTTCAGGCTCCATGCTTTAGAGTCAACTTTGACCTTCAAACATTTAAATGCAATATCAATCGCTATCTACTATCATGCTGATTGCTCTTCTATTTATCTCGCTCCTTAGTAATGTTCCTGCTTTCTAATTCTTCAACACTCATTAACCCCTTGCGTCTTAGTGGCTTTACTCTCTTGCTTGGGTTCAACCCGATATAAAAATACTAAGAAATGTATAATATTCGTCATCTTCCTGATCATAAACACGCGGTCGTACAGAAATGTGCAAAAACTTACAAATGAATATAGATTATTATTATTATTGTAGACTCAGAGGTTATTTTGGAAGCTGTGCACTTCTTGATCTTCTTTTCTTTTTAAACATAATCTTCTTTCGGGAAGTGGACGATTATGTTTTGTTTTATTGTTGGTACATGAACATCTCGTGAATGATGGCGGAGAGTTTTCACGTATCTTTCTCCACCGATTTAAATACAGAGACAAGGAACAACTAATTACCCTGTTAATGAACAGTAAACACAAAGGTAGGAGGTAAAGACATAAGTTCATGCCTTTCAAAAAGGAATTAGTGCGAACGTAAACAGAAAATCCTGAATATTAAACTTGGTTCGCTTATTCCATTTTCTCCCGCGATAAACGTTACGCCAATCGGACATCGACACTTATCTGGACGTTTATTCTTGCGTAAACTGAGATACATACTTACAGTGATGCAATTTAAAATATTGTCTGAGTGTGAGAGTGTGTTTATGTCTATGTCTGCGTGCGTGTTACAAACAGAGAGTGTGTGTGTATGTGTTTCTATATGTGTGTGTGTGTATTCACTCAACATCCAGTTTCTCTTCTTTTTTTTCTTATTCTCAGCTGAGATTAACTGAAGCATATCAACGAGTCCAGCGTCCACAAAAGCACCTATCCTCATTACAAAACTTTCACTTTCTCCCCCCCTGCAGACGAAAATGAAATCTGTTGTTTTGGGAATTTTTTACGATAACAATTTTATAACTTGTAAATAAATTTGGGAGTAATCAAGATTAATTGCGAAATCCCGCAAATTAGAAATTAATTGTTTGTACGGAAAGAAAGTCCATACGTACATCAAATTGTGTTTAAATAATGTGGTGTCAGAAGAATTTTCGTTGAACATTTAAAAGGTAAGCTTATTTTAGTGCATTCTCTATCTGCTTATCTATCTATCTCTTTCTCTCTGTCTCTCTCTCCCTTCCTCTCTCTCTCTCTCTCTCTCTCTCTCTCGATATATATATATATATATATATATATATATATATATATATATATGTGTGTGTGTGCGTGTGTGTGTGTGTGACAAAATGAAAACATTTTCGTGTAACGTGTATCGTCCGTTACGACTTCATCGGAGTAGCGTTTTTTTCCTTTGATTCGACTACACATGCGCACAAATGAGAGACGCTGGGTATTTTAAATTTTGAAAATCTTTTCTTTTTCGTATATGTCTTATTTGGGTATATAATCTAGCCAATATAATTTTGACTCTTTTTTCCTTTTTGTTTCCATCATGTTTTTGTATTAAATATCCCACGTTGTGATAATAAGATCTCTCAAGAATGGCGAATAGTTGTAAAAAAACTGGATTCAAACTTCCTGTTGGCGAAAACTTTTTTCCATTTTGTCATGTATTTCTCCTCCAAAACTCATTTGGTATATAAAATTTATACACATATATATATATATAGCTGTGTGTGTTTTTGTGTTTGTGCTTGTATATGTGTATGTTCATGTACATATATGTGGATGACTTCTTGTATCCGAGTATGCCTGTCTACTAGAGCGGCTTATCAATCCCTGTTGCAGACGTCTGCTCAGACACATTTATATATTTATATAGAAACATACCCCGTGAATTAGGTAAACAGGCAATCTCATACTGGAATGAAAATCACCCAGAAACACTAGATGCCAGATTCACCAAGGAATTCTTTATCGATAGCATAGAACTAATTCTGAACAACAATACTTTTGAATTTGATGACAAAAACACTATCCAAATACTAGGTACAGAGATGTGAATGAAAATTGCACCAACATACGCCTTTCTGACCTTAGGTTACCTAGAGAAAAGCTTATATGAAACGATAGAGCAAATATATGGGGAAAATATATAAACCCACTTCATTAAATCTTGGAAGCGGTACTTAGAAGATTGCTTCAAATGAGAGACGCTGTCTATTCTAAATTTTGAAAATCTTTTCTAAATCTTGGAAGCGATACTTAGATTGGATGATTGCTTCATTTTCTGAAAATGCTCATGGTGTTATTTCTTGGTGAGTATATCTAAGAATGACAATTCGTTAAAATTATATTCTTGGCTGAATTTAATCTTCGAGTGTATGTTTTGGAGTGGAATGTGAAATTAGTATTAACTAATTCCACATTCCAACCCAAAACATACACTCGAAGATCAAATTCAGCCAAGAATATAACTTTAACAAATTGCCATTCTTAGATATACTCATCAGAAATTACCACACTATCACAGAAATTATTTACAGAAATTATTTACAAGAAATCTAGACCTACTTAACAAGAATGATAAAATGAAAATTATATTAAAAAAAAATAAAATAATTATAAGAAAACGCCAATCAAAAAACCTAAATCACATATTAATCTCATCGAAATTCAGCCGACACTCAATACAGGGGGGGGGGTCACAAAATTTATCAAGAAAAGATGTGGGGTTTGGAAAACCTCACAGCAACATTCTCAATAAAGGAAAACTTAAACTGCAACTACAAAGTTGTGATTTATACTCTCAAGTGCACAAAATGCAACAAATCCTATATACGTAGCTCCCAAGCACTAATCACAAAAGCGACATTGAATAAAGGTTTGTGTCACAACACATCCAAAAATGCAACGAGGGTAGATTTAAAATTATGCCAATATATCAAACAGACAATTATTCTTAAATACAGATAATAGAAAAAACTTCATACACAAATTTTAACCAGCACTAAACAAATCATAATACTACAAATATAAACACACACTGTACACACGTAATGGCCGAACACCCACACATTCATAAACACACACACACATACTAAATTAATATCTATTGAGTACGAATATATACATGCATACTTGCAAAAACAAACATACTAGAGGACAACACACACCCACACACGAAACCGACACACCATACTAAGTGTATGTGTGTTTGTATATATATATATATATATATATATATATATATATATATATATATATATATATATATTAAAAAGAAGAGAGGCGCCGCAAATTTTTTTGGTTGTAATGTGGGTTTTAAAAAAAATATTATTCTTTATTTTTCATAGTTTTACAACACGTGTTTCTGGTCTTACGATCGTCTTCAGCTAAAGGGTGGAGATTTCCACATATTATTAAAAATAATTAACTTTTTTCCTTTATGTTTTTCAATGTTATATATTCTCGATATGAGACATTCTCTGTTTTTGTGATGGTCATTCGAATGTCTTTCTTTAAATGGCAGTGAAGAGTTCTGAGCGAAGGGTCATAAAACAATTAAGGTTGGTTTGAGAAGTGATGAATCGGTTGTCTTATCTTTTAATGTTTTAATAACCCCTGTGTGTTCTTAGATATATATATATATATATATATATATATATATATATATATATATATATATATATATATATATACACACTATTTTCTTATCATAAAACAATATATTTGTATAGAGAAGGTATATATATACACATACTAGCAAAAAAACACACAGAATACAAAAAAATGGAGATAGGTTTAAAAATAAAGTTACAGAAGTCATGAAATATAAGAACAAAGACCTCCTTCCTTCCCCCTTTCGCTGACCAATCATAATTGTTTTATTAAATCCACAAACTTTTGCGGCTTCTCTTTTCTCTTTAAAATATACTCATTTCTCTCGTTGGAACCACTATAATCTCTCCCTTATACAAATTACACCTCACCGATAGCATGACAGATAACTTCATGCACAACGCAATCTGTGTATAGACTGGCCGTTACGTAATATAAATTTAAAAAAAAATATGTTTATCTCAGTTATATATTATACAGTTTTTCAATTTAAAACATACATATATATATGTCATTTAAAATAAAGGGGGTCTGTATATAAATGAAAAATGATGAATTTTAATATTTTTATAAAGCCTGAAAGCTGATTACTTCTTCTTTTCAAATAATTAAAACAAACCATAATTTACATTAACAATAAATTTAGATCAACGTATTTAAGCATATGTATTTTTATGCATACGTGTAACCATCAATTCATTTGTCTTAATAAATAAGTTATAGGTTAATTAAGTGCTGTAAGATAACTAATTGACTAGTTTTGAGGTTTTTTTATATTGCGTCTTGTTTGTTCATCTACACTGTGGTTTGGGAAGTCATTATTTATGAGTCTGCTTAATATTTTTTAGTTCATTGTAAAAGATATTGTTTGTGGAGGAATTAATTTGTGCTCGGTTAATTAAATTCTGTATAAATGCTATTTGGTAGTAATCTGAACATTCACTGTTATAGTTGAGATGGCAAATTTTTTTGCCGGTTGTTTTTTTTTTATACGGAGAGGTAGTAAATGTGTTGTTATTTGTGTGTATTAAAATGTCAATGAAAGGGATTTTGTTATCGTATGTGAACTTGAGGACAGAGATATTTAATTTAATTTTTTTTTTTTTGAGTTCCATTATTTCTTCTATGTTTTGAACTAAAAGAAGTATATCATCTACATATCTTAAGTAGATGGAGAGTTTCTTGGTGGTACTAAATATATTATTTTCTAGGTTGGCGATGTAGAAGTTACTTAAGGTTGGACCCAAAACTGAACCCATTGAAACACCATAGGTTATTCCTGTGATCATAAAATGGGACTTCAGTGGTACAGGTTAAAAGTAATTTTCTTAATATTTTAGGCTTAATTTTGAATGTGGGTAGAGGTAACTTATTATATATATTTTTAATAATAATGCCAATGGTTTCTCTAACTGAAACGTTAGTGAACAGATTTTCAACGTCAAGTGATACTATAGTTTCATCATTAGGTTTTTCGGTTTTTAATATTTGTATAAGTTCAAACATAAATACACAAATATATATATAAGTAGATACAGGAATTTAATAAGGATGGATATATATATATATATATATATATATATATATATATATATATATATATATATATATATATATATATATATATATATATATATGTATAACGGCTTCAGTTCACGGGAACCAATTATAACTATACCCCACCTGGTCGTCCAAGACTTCTAGTACAGCGGCTGATCGATGGAGTGGTCTCTTCGATCCTGACCTGCATATCCCACGTTTTGATTGGTTGATCATAAGGAGGCCAAGATCGATTCGTCGCAGGTATTTTCGTGTTGGGCTTGTCCAAGCAGAGCGAAGTTGTACAGTAAAATATGAGAAAAACAACACTCGAAATAATATAAAAACTATTTACTATTTTTATATCGAGTACTGCGTACAATGGTTTGTTAATAGTTGTTAGGTTCTAGTTCCTAAATCGGATGCAACACTTGCTTAAGCTGGTAAGGTTTCTCTTGCGGAGTTAGCGAACATTATTTAGCTGATTTGGTAAGTTTGGCTCAAGGCAGATATCGGAGGAACAGAGTCTCGGGGCGATCTCTCTCTGGTCTCTCATCAGTCTCTGTGCATTCGCTTTGCGCATTCTTTTTTATTGATTTCTGCCCAAAACTGCTCAGGTTGGGTGATGCACTACGGGAATTCGTATTCCCTTCACCTGTCATCTTCATTCTTTGTGGTCCTGAGAAATTCATTATTTCTCAATTTGGAAGTCTCCATCCACATTTTCTCGGTTAACGGCTGTAGCTTCTTCCTCCTCTTACCATCTCTGACTAATGCTCCTCAGTGGGCGTGGGCAGCTCCTTCACCCTCCTTGGTGTCTCGTCTGTGCCTGCTACCGTTCAGTGAGTGCAGGCAGCTCCTCCCTCTTCCTTGATCGCTCTTCTGCGCCTGTCACCTCCATCATTCAGCGAAGACTAATTTAAATAAAGCAATATTGTTCAAAATACTGTCACCTGATGAATGAATTGACACCAGTGTTGATTTCTTTTTCCTGGTCTGAAAGTTGAATAAACAATTGGCCTTCTCGCCCTCGACCCAGAGACACTTCCCAGAGAAAATATTGCAATTTATATTATGTTGACAATAGTTCAACCGAATGTCAAGATATTACCGTGTGATTTTATTAAAAAAAATCAATTCAATCCTGACATCTCTGCAGAAAGATGTTGCCAAATCGGTTTTATATTTCCTTCCCGTCCGAAATCAGATACTGGACACATGGCTCTCATGTCATTCACGTTAGAAACATTACTTAAGTAACCTTTTACCTCTAAATGGAATTTAAAATTTTATCCAATTCTCCTCATGTCGATACCATAGACACGCTCATGACGGCCTTATCTATCAATTGTCAACACCTCGCTCATCGTACAAAATAAGTATTGTTCTTAGCCGGCAACATGGTTCGTTTTAGAATTTTCGATTCTCTGGAAATGAATTGATATCAGTCTGTCGTACTTGATATCAATTTAACCCATTTCATGGTAGTTTCTTTATCAATATTTCATTTTTGTTTGATATTCAAAGCCCTTATTATTAATTACCAGCAACCCAAATTGAATTATATATATATATATATATATATATATATATATATGTGTGTGTGTGTGTGTGTGTGTGTGTATATATATATACGTATGTATATGTGTGTGTTCAACATTCGTGTATATATATATATATATGTGTGTGTGTGTGTGTGTGTGTGTATGTGTGTGTGTGTGTGTGTGTGTGTGTGTGTGTGTGTGTGTGTGTAAAATTACAGACATATCTATCTAAAATATAATTGGAGAAGGAGAATATTAGTAAACACAAAATGAAAACTTTCGTCCTCTGATGGACTTCATCAAGACAAATGTAAGTATTTTTGTTGTAATGGAATGTCCTACGCTCCCTATCGCCTATGTGGACTGACTATATCGGTAATGTTGTTGTCGAGCAAATGATGTTCTTGAATTTTAATTAATTTTGTCTGGGATAAATTGATATATTATATATTTTAAATAACATAAGGTTGTTTGTTTAACCATCTTTTATTTTTTAACTCTTTTATACTAATATTTTTATTAGGAAGTTTGTCACATATGTTTGATATATATCTATTATTTTTTAACTGTTTGTTACATATGTTTGATATATTTAAACATCCGAGATTTAAAAGGCCACTCTGACTGTACAACAAAATTCGCCCCCGCATATGAAACTAAAATCTGTACTTTTCTATCGACGAAAGTGCAACTGTTAAAACGAACATTTCCCCACTGCTTTTTACTTAGCAAAAGTCGTCGTTAACATCCTGAATCAGTTTGGCATTAATACGTTCTTCTTTTATTTTTATATACGGAGGCGGGTAAGATTTCAATTTTAGAAAAGTGTTACCACTTCCACTCAAAAATCTAAATATGACAATGGATTTTTCAGATCTGTCCTTTATATAAGAACAGACTTTTCACCAACTACAATCATTGTGATCTTACCAATTAATCTGTAAAATTCTCTGCTCGTAAGAATTGTTTCAACAATACTTGCTGGATATCAACGAATCGACTTGTATATTTCATCAACTGCCAGGAACTAACAAATCCAATCCCATCGTGCTATAAAACAAAGTCGTATTGATCGTTTTCTAATCATCGTTAACATTGTAAACTGGAAGAAAAAGTAAGTGGCCGATAAGTTCCTTTTTAATTTTTCGCTTGAATTTTATTTATGATGCTATAAATTTTGTTATGTTTTCTATTTATTTCTTTATTTATCACTTTGCAGCTTCTTAATGATATTTCTCTCTTTTCTTTTTCAAAGTGCATCTTGTCAGAAGTTATTCTGCCTTCGTCGTCATTATATTTCTTTATTTATCTCTTTGACGATTTCTGGATGAATTTGAATTTATACATTTAGCAATTTAAAACTTATTTTTACGCACTTTTGCTTGAATTCTTTCTTTTTTTTTTCCTCCTCTTCAATCGACACAATTTTTCCATTTTATGAAAGCTTCAAAGGAAAATAATTCTATTCATAAACGAAATTTAATAGACAGATAATATCGTTTTTTTTATAGACAATTGAAGATCTGGCACGAGATTAATTTAAAATTAGCTTGATCCGTTCGTACATTGATGTCATTTGATGATAAGACGACATTATTTGTGATCTCATGGAGAAAAATCTTAAGTGAGAAAGTCACACCCAGTTCTTGAAAATGTTGTAGCTACTTTGCACTTGGAATTCACCATATATGCCAGCCACACAATAGAGTCGTAGAGTCTAGACCAGTGGTTCTTAATATCAATCGCTATCTACTGTCCTCCTGATTGCTTTTTTATTGCTTTCGTTCGTTCGTAATGCTTCTGTTTTCTAATTCTTCCACGCCCAGAGACAGACACTTCTTTCTCTTTAAGTGGTAGCCACTGAAGCCGAGCGAACCCAAACTACCCTGTTATTTAACCCAGAATTAGGAGGAGAAGGAATGGGTTCATGACTTTCAAAAAGTAATTAGTGAAATTAAAGTGAATGCAACAGACAAGGCCGAAAATTGAACCTCGCTCGCTGACTCATTTTTCCACCGCGATAACCATTACGCCAATCGGACATTGACACTGGATTAGATACGCGAACATTTGCTGTAAGCCGACTATCTTACGGGGACGTTAATTCTTGTGTAAAGTGAGATGCAATCTTACAGTGATGCAATTTAAAATGTTGTCAGTATCTGTGTGCGAGTTTGTGCCTATTTGTGCGTGCATGAGAAACAGCGAGCGAGAGTGATTGCGTCTGTTTATCTGTGTGTCTGCTTTTGTGTATGTGTGTGGGTGTTCGTGTGTGTGTTCGTGCGTGCGCGCACTCGCGTGAGTGAGAGGGAAAGATATAGAAATAATTTGTGTGTGTGCTAATGTGTTTTACAAAGAGCAAAGCCAGTGAAAGGAACAAGTCATATGAAAAAAGGCGTAGTAAATTTCGCTAGTAAGCGCCGTTCATTCATGAGAAGTAAACATTGTTTTATCGGTGAAACTGACGCTGCCAGTCATGGCGCTGATATAAGAGGAGGAGGAGCTCCACTTAACCAATCAGATTAGAGTGTTCTACTTTCTAGTCCTTCTCTAAACACCGCTTAAAATTTGATTCCGTCACTCATCAACCAGTTTTACTGGGGTTTTTTTCTTATTCGCAGCTAACTGCGATTTTCTAAGGCATATCAACCAATTCAGCGACCATGAATGCTCTCATCCTCATTACATATCTTTCACTTTCTTATCTCCTACAGACGAAAACTAAAATCCATTATGTTTCTCCAAACAGAAGTTTTATTTTACCCTAAATGAAAGTACAACTAAATTCAACAGACAATTTTCTATCACTTTTTCACATGACAAAATTCATTCTGAATATGAATCGACCAGTTTTGCATTCCTGCTTCTATCCTTATGCTTTCGTGTAGGAAGGTGTGTGAGATTTCCCGTTTGTAAAAATGATTCCAAAACACCCTACTTTCTTTCATTCAAGTGTCTAAATGAGATCATCGAATGTTAAGAAGATTCGAAATTAATAAGAAACTTTTCCATATTTCAAATTGATAACGTATATTTCATCAATTTCAAAAGAGTTTTGTAGCGATATTGACGGCCTAATCCAACCCGTACATTTTCCTTTACTAATTTGTAAGCAAATGAAAAGTAAACAAAAGAAAGAAAACAAGAAAATAACTTTTCATAACAGGTATAATATTTATATATATCAACGGTTTTACATGAATTGTTAATAGGAGTTACTTCCATTTGATTGAATTAAAGTATTTACGAATGAAATATTTTTTTTACCTGAGCTCATAAAAAGTTGAATTAAAACTTGTCGCTCAAAATGTTCACTGAAAGAGAGTTTCAAGAATGCTGTAAAGCTGAAAATATGTTGATAAACTTTTAGCTTTAAAGATGTTGGAGGAGTTAATGTTCCGTAGTGTTTAATTTGTTTTCGTTGCTTGTATTTGAATGTATTGTTCGTGATGTTTGTTATTAAGTTTCGTAAGATTCAATAGTGTGATTGAATAGTTTTTTTTAGTAAGTTCCAGAAGAAGTTGGTGAGTGAGTTGTTTCGTTGAAATTTTAGCTTGAATTACAGTGAAGTTATTTCATGTTAAAGAACTTGAGATTCTAACTTTGTACTTCGCTGCAGTAATGATACAAACGTCGTGAACTCGTTTTTTAGCAAATGCTAATCGTCGTAAATTCTCACTGACTGAGTTCACTCGTACATTCAATTTATGTTTTTAGGTCATGTGACAGGCTCCAATAAGCATTTATTTTTGTCAGGTAAAAAACTAGGTTGATGTTTTTCGGACGTAGTTGTGAACAGGTAAATTGTATTCTTAATATTTGTCAGCCACTCAGAAAGCGTCTTACAAAAGTCTGTAGCCTGATATGTTTTGTTTTGCTGATTGAGAACGATGTACGCGAACATACACGAGACAATTTTAATATTTATTGTCCAATGAGAAGTTAAGGTTTTCTGAAAATATGTATGAAGCTGTGATCCGCTTTTTGCACAGAAATCGACGTTGATGAAAAAGTGGTAACGGAATGTAAATGTTTTAACTACTTAGTCAATCTGTAAAGATCTCTGATCGAAAAATTGTTTCCCCAAATAACTGTTTAATATAAAAGATGAATTTAAGCATAACTGTTGTATTCACGTCACTACCAGTAACCAGTATTTAGCCAACATTATACACTAATGGTATAATAATGTATTGTAATTTTACTACCAATAAATTCGTTAAAAAATACAATGAACTTAATGAGAGGGAATTAAACGAAACTAAATATGAATCCGAAAGATGGAAACATCTATTTTTAAAGCATTTCAACATTGAACAATTTATAAAAAGAATCACTTGAAAACCCGGATACGTATCTTAAAAATGGCTTGGCTTTTGGTGAGTGAAATGTTTAAGTGTGTGCGTGTGTGTGTGTGTGTGTGCGCGCGCGCGCACATGAGAATGAGAGAGAGAAAGAAAGAATTTCTGTGAGCGTGTGAATGTGTTTTACAGTGAACGAAGCGTTACAAGAGTGAAAGGAACACGTCAGATGAAAAGCGTAGTAAAATTGTATAGCAAGCGCCGTTCATTCATAAAAAGTCAGCACTGTTTTAAGGCTCATATCTGTCAGTGACGTTGGAATAAGAAAAAGATGAGCTCCTCTCAACCAATCAGATTATATAGTGTTTTATTTTCGAACTCTACTGAACACAACTGAAGCTATTAAATATTTGATTCTGTCGAAAGAAAAATCTCCATAACTAGATGTATAAATAAGAGGTTTTTGGATTTATCTTGAATCTAATTGAAATAATTAAATGTGTGTGGATGGAATCATCCTGACCACATCACGAACAAATATGATTATAAGACGTTGAAAAAGCAAAACAAAACATTAACAATATGAACTAAGAACATCGCCATAATATATCGATCGTCTTCTTCTTGTAAAATGTCTGTGCCTCATTTTGGATCGGGTGTCAAATTTCTCAGGAGTTTCATCGTTTTTCAAACTTTTGAAAATCTTGCCTTGATTGTTGCCAAATGTACAATTCTGCTGGAACTGTCTGAGTCTCAGAATCAAGAATTATTGGTGACTTAGTGATGGAGGTGGGATATGTGTATGGATGCTAGTAAATGGGAAATTGGTAAGGGTATGAAAGAAGGGGAGGAGAAGCTAGATGTGCAGTGTGACAATTGATCAGTTCATTTTCTCTTAAGTGATAATAGTTCAACTGAGTTCAGTCCGGACTGTTGAGGAGCAGAGATTCTCAGGTGAATGTCCTCCTATGATAGTTTATGTGGGTTCTTTGGGATTCTAGGTAAACTCAAATATCCTGCGGAAACACACACACATATATATACACACATACACATACGGTAATATATGAATTTAATAGGTAGTATTTAAAGGGTTATTTACCGATACATATTAGATTATGGTTTGAAGAAGTGAACTAAGAATATATATCAAGGTAAATAATTAATGGTTATACATACGTAACGACCAACAATTTTAATTCGTTCTCACTTTTGTCTTGTAATTCCGTCAAATTATGATTAAGGTAATGCTGTTTTTTTTCTAACGTAACTAAACTCCTCTTATTGTTTTTCGGAAATCTTTCATCCTAACATAGGGTATTTGTAGGTACATGTCAGCTAGTTTATGTAGGTATGTGCATGGAGGTAGATATCTAAGTGTATGTAAGTATAGATAGCTATGCTAGTAGATATATTCCTGACGTGGACTAACGCATGGGTACGCATATATGTATTCAAATTCCCTCCAAATCTTTGAAAACATTCCCCCAAATTAGAGCTATGATATATGGACGGCTTTAGTACCAATAATTCAGAATTATCTCTCTTTCATTTTACTAAAGTTAACTCTTGATTGTTTTTCACGTTTTCGTTAAATTCCGTGGATTGCCGACGAATTGAACTTTGTCCGTGTGACCATTAGGATGTAGGTCAGCTCATCGGTTCCCCCCTCCCTACCCCTACCCAGGCTCTCATAACTCCACCATATCATTCCAGTTACAGTGCATTTCCTCTCCATATCTCGCACTAGTCTCCTATGACGCCCTCCCTCTATTTCTTTCTCCACCTAAGCAGTATCCCACTACAAACTGGTATCATGAATAGTAAGAAAGAACCTACAAATTTTAAAATCAAAATTCGTAGGTGAAAATGGTCATTAACTAAAGGAATCTTAATTGCCATTGTAAAGAAAATTTTCTCTGCTTAATGAAAATAAACATTGAGTGCTCTTTTGTGTGCCAGTTTTAACATGTTTCAAATTCTATGTTGTGTTCATAAGACTCGCCTGGATTATACCAACGGATTACTATATATATATATATATATATATATATATATATATATATATATATATATATATATATATATATATATATATATATATATACAAGCATCTTTCTTAAAATAATTTAGACGTATTATGTTTATTAATTTTAGTTTTAATCCTTTCAAGTAAAAGAATTAATTTCTTGATAACAATATAAAATTGATTAAGACAAATTCCAAAATTTCTTTCAAATAATTTTCATTTTCACAAGTGCTATCAATTTCATCTGAGACCATCTTCAGGGGTTGCATATCTATGGATGTGTTTTTCGTTAACACCGTAAATTCAAAATATTTTTTATCCTTATGGCAGGGTGATATTTTATCTGACTTTAAAAAAAAATTTATTTTCAAAATTTTTTCAAAGATTTTTTAGTTGTAGAATTTTGATTTAGTATTTTTATATAACACTTTGCTGTCAGAAACAATTAAGAACTTTGTTGCTATACTCGTAGTTGATCATGAACGATCATAGTTCAATCTCAGAATATTTAGAGGAACACACATGTCCACATTAACAGTTTAGATAGATATTTGTCGAAAATACATCAGTGCTTCACCGTAATAATAATAATAAGCAAAAAACTTGAAATTCTGGAAGCCCTTTATTGCGGCCAAAATAAAATAAAGTTCTTAAATGTTTGTAGCAGAAAAGTGTCATATAAAAACAATCACCTAATTTACTTCGCTTGCATCGAGGTAAATTAATATTTTGAATATACGGTGTTAACGCATAACATATGCATACTCGACAGACCTGAAGATGATACAAGATGAGGTCGAAAGTACTTGGTAAAATAAAAGTATTTGAAAAGAAACTTCGGAAATTTTTCTTAATCAGTTTTCTACAGTGACCAAGAATTTAATTCACGGATTTGAATACAGCAAAATTAAAATCAATAAACATAATACATCTAGGATCTAAAATAAATTATTTAACGAAACATGCTTGAATGGAAATATACTGCCGAAATATATATATATATATATATGTGTGTGTGTGTGTGTGTGTGTGTGTAGGAAGGTATTACGAGATTATGTGCAATGATATTTCGGACAAGAAATGAGGAACATTTCGTAGTTGTTATCTCTTTAACAACAAATTATCCAAAGAACGCATGTTACTAAAGAATTCGGAAAGACACTTTGCCATAGACATTTATCTTCAAGAACATGTGTCGAATTATTACAAAAGACAATCAGAACAGCAATCGAAGCAAGGAAACTAATTAAAAAAGAAACATTAATAGATTTGTCTGGGTAAAAGTAAGTGCAATGAAAAATAAATACATATGTTTAATTAAAAAGAAATGGAAGTTTTTTTCAGGTAGTTTTCTCTTCTTTGCTGTCGAAGCCAACTGAGACATATGCGAGATTTCAGCGGTCACAAAATCTGCCACTCTCACTGTACAACATTTTGATAAGAAGTTTTCTTAATAATTCGCCTCCACACATGAAACTAAAATCTGTATTTTGCTATCGACGAAAGTGCAACTTAAACCATGACTGTAGTTTTCCCATTGCTTTCCACTGCTTGACAACATCCTGAATCAGTTTGGCATTAATACGTTCCTCTTTTACTTTTATATACGGAGGTGGGTAAGATGTCAGGACAAATATTACCACTTCCACTCAGAAATCTAAATATGACAATGGATTTTTCTGATCTCTCCTCTATATAAGAACTGGCTTTTCAACAACTACAAACATTGTGATCTTACGAATTGATCTGTAAAGATCTCCACACGAAAGATTTGTTTCAACAATACTTCACTGATATCAAAATATCAGCTTGTATCTTTCATCAACTGCCAGAGACAAACATCTCCGATTACATCGTGCTGTAAAAGAAATTCATACTGATAATTTTCTAATCATCGTTAATATTGTATATACAGGAAGAATAAGTAAGTGGCCGACAAGTTCCTTAGATTTTCACTTGAATTTCTTTGAAGAAATTATAAATTCTATTAGGTTTTCTATTTATTTCTTTAGTTATCTCTTTGCAGCTTCTTAATGATATTTCTCTCTTTTCTTTTTTAAAGTGCATCTTGTCAGAAGTTATTCTGCCTTCGTCGTCGTTATATTGGCTGCGTGTGTGTCATTCATTCATGGGGCACCAACATCGACTGGAGAAGAAACAAACAGGAAAGACTTAAAAAGAGACGTACATTCAGCCTCACAAATCACCACATTGGTATTGACGGCAATTAACTATACATTTCAAAGTTATGTAAGTGTTTCCCTTTCTTACTAAGATTTCACGGAATCGTCTTTGACACTAAAATCTTTAAATTTTACGTTTAATAAATTAATTCCAGGTTTCGTTCATTTGAGTCATAATCTTTGATTAATAATTTTACATAGATTTTTATATAAATTGCCAGATTTAATAATTTTGTGAAAATTGCCTCTTTAGTTTTCATATTGCATCTCCGCTTTCAATGCTAAAAAACTATTGATAGAAAAGATATTTGAAATATTTGCTTTTGTTTTGGTTGTAGTGTACACGCGTTCCACGGTTGTTCACCTCCGACTGCAACGAATTCGTCAAAATCATGAAGGCCAGAGCTGATTGGCAAATGCCACAGGCGCTCAACGAGAGTAAATTGAATTTTCAGGACGTCACATCTGTTCAGGTAATTTTCCAATTCCTTACAGAATAATACAAGTAATATTCCGAAATTGAATTTACTGTTTTATATTTATATTTACTTTGGTCAGTATCTTTTCGAGAAAACGAATTATATGGTAGGTAAATGACATATTTAAGTGAAAAATGAATTGTTGACAAGATGTTTCACATGCAATTTCGATATAGAATATGTCTCGGAATTTGGAGCACATAATATTTGTAAACTCTTATTCTGAACGTGCAGAAAACTAATTTCATAAAAAGAATTACAAACAAAAATATTTTAAACTCTTTATTCATTCATCAATCGAGAAAAAGATTTTAACTTTTAACAATTTAACATAATTTCTTTCATTGACGTTGTTTTTAAAACTTCACATCTTTATCTGATTGTATTTCAGGAAGCTTTCAGCAACATGAGTCGAACAGTTAGTCAATATTTGAATCTGGTAAAACAACATTTGGATATCGAATATAACATTGTGTGTGAGCCTGCAAGAAAAATTGAACTCGAATGTCATTTTCCGAAATTCTGTTCCACTCTTCCTGAAACCAATGACGCCATCTTTTATTGCAATCTTCATAGAACTTATACATACATGGAAAACTTAAAGCGCCAATTGCCGGTGAGTTAACTATGTGCGAAAATAATTTATATCATTTATGACCGCGCCATTAATTTACAAACTTCATTTCTTTCTTAAAATAATGGAACGGATTCAATTAGAAAATGGAAATTGTTTCCCAGTTTTACATTAGTTCTAATGACGTATGGTATTTGATGTCGTTTCTTTCATATGTGAGAATTTCATTTACGTTTTTCTTTCTTTTACAGATTTCAGATTCTGATCTGACAAATGGTGATATGGACAATCAACTTGTTGTACCCCAAAACCTCCCAATTGTGTACGGCCGATGGTTAACCATGCTAACACTACACATGTCATATAATCAAGTACAGTTCATTCAAAAAACACTGACCGAAATGTCAAATGGGCTTTAGAAATGTGATGTAAACACAGAGATCTATGACACATGTGTGTCATTTCAACAAAGTGGAAGCGTTTTCGACTTCAGATACATACTTTTTATTTAAACACATTTACAATCGATTTTCATATTAATATTTTCTAGACTTCAGATGTATTCGTCATTTTTTTCATCAATCGGAAAATTATTAAAAAATCAAAATGTTTGTATTTACCAATTTGAAACCTATTTTTTACAAATATCCGTTTTAAATCTTTTTCGTTTTTTTCTCCTCGTCAATCGACACGATTTTCTCATTTTATAAATGTTTCAAAGAGAAATAAATTTGTTTGTAAACGAAATGAGACTTTTTTTTATTTCCTTTTCTTTTTCATTTACAAATGTTTTATTTTTGGAATCTAAAAAGAGATTTCTTGTGCTATTTTATCACTTCTACATTCTTCTCCTATGAAGCGAACCAATTATTTAAATCGAAATAGACATTTTCCCCTGGCAAATAACCATCATTAATACTAATACATGAACATAATCAGCGAAAATTCGGAAAATTTAAATTTAAAAAAAATTTGTTTTTCTCAATTTATTACACACACACACGCTATGCCCTCTCTCTCTCCTTCTCTCTCTCTCTCTTTCTCTCTCTCTATCTCTCCCTCTGTATATGCATATATATATATATATATATATATGTATACATATATATATGATACATATATATATATATATATATATATATATATATATATATATTGTGTATATTTAGACAGCAATTTTTCATTAATGCATGTTTCATTAAATAATATAGACAAGTTTTGCCTATTTATTTTAAGTAAGTTCCTTTCATATTGTCTGATAAGCTTAATAACATTATCATTGAAAGACGAAAGGAAATCACCATATTGATACATTTTTAAATCCAATCTAAGTTTTCGGTTTACATAAGCCATTATCAAAGATGACAATTACATTTCAATATATCAAACAACACACGGACGAAACAATAATGATAGTCTGTTTTTGTTGCATGAAAAATTTATGTTTACATACATACATATATATATATATATCTTAACAAAGACTAAAGCAAAAGCTATCTAAAATCAAAAGACAAATGCATGTCATTCCATGTTTTATTCTTTTTCTTTTTTACTTTATATAACAACTAAAAGCCTGAGAATAAGATCTTCCACATCACATATTTTATAGAACTGAATAGATCGAAAATATTGTTTCTTGAAAAGAGAATTGAGTCTCTAACATCAAGCTAAGCCACAACACATCATCTAATTTCAGTTTAAGTGACTTCGTGTCAGTTCAGGCTCTCCTCAATTTTTAAGTTCAAGCTAATACAAAATTGAGCATCTAATGATAAGTGACAAATGAACAACTAATCACAAGTGAATTCTTCTTCTTCTTCTTCTTCTTCTTCTTCTTCTTCTGCACATAGACGACTATGGCTCTTCACAATTTCTAACAGAACTTCAAGCCAAGATAAAATAGAACATCTACATTCAAGCTAAGATTCAACTGAACATCTAAGATCTAGCACTAAATAAATTTCAAATTATCATGATCGGTTTGGACATTGCTGTCATCACAACATATGCCGACATTCTAACTGATCTTATACAGAAAAATATTAGGACCGGAAACCACACCCAGTTCTTGAAGGGGATGAAGCTAATTTCTCCTTGGTATTCACGATATATGTCAGCCACACACTACAATCGAAGTGACTAGACACTGTCATGTGCATGAAACATAAATGCTATTTTATATGCTGGGTGAGGCGAACGCCATAGACGTAAATTATTAAAAGTTTAATTAGACGTGGATATTTTATTTACTATTTTTTTAATTGTTCTATGTGCTATTCAAAATGTCCTCCTTCTTTTCCAAAACAGATTTCAGTTTCGCGAAATCTAAGATCAAGCCAAAATACAATTGATCATCTACATTGAAACTAATATTCAACTGAACATCTAAGATCTAGCACTAAATAAATTGATTCACTAACACATTGGAGAGTTTCCTCTGCATTCATATTTAATCCTTATTTTAAGTTCCTCAATATTTCTTCGAGGTGTCTGAGAGACAACCGATTTCAAATGAACCTACAGAAAGAAAAATCCTAGGGTGTGAGTTCTGGTGACCTCGGTGATCACTCAACAGAACCTCTTCGACTTATCCATCAAGTAGAAAATATATAATATTCGCTATCTTCCCGATCATAAACATTCTGTCGTACAGAAATGTGTAAAAACTTACAAGGATCCTGAAGGAAGATTATGTTAAAAATGCAAATCTTCAGGAAAGACTTAAAAATGCAGATTTTCAGGAAAGACTTCAAAAGAGACATAAATTTAGCCTCACAAATCACCGCATTGGCCTATAAGGCAATAAACAATACATTTCACAGTTATGTAAGTGTTTTTCCTTTGTTTAATATCAATGTCTTTTCTCTATCTTTAATTAACGCCCACAACCAAAACTCACCAAGCACACTGACATCTGGAAGAAAATCAGTATCAATAGAAATCTAAATTAAATTTGACATTCCAATTTATATATTTTCTGCCTGAAACACACCATAATATTTTAATTATTGCAAATAATAAATTTAATCATTTAGCTTTCAATTAAAGCTAAAATGAAATCTTCAAGAATGTTTTTCCATTTTCAAAAATGTATTTTAAACTTTAGGTATCGAAAATTTATGCCGAAATAGTGGACGTACCTACCCTACATGAAAGTACAACTAAAGGGTTTACAATGGCGTAGATTTTTGATTGAAATCTAGTTTCAATGAGTGGAATGTAGTAGAAAATTTTCTCTTTGAAAACTCAACTGTTCGTTTAAACAATAAATTTAATTCAACGCATAATTTTCTATCGATTCTTCACATGACAAAATTCATTCACTCCTGCTTCCATCTTTATGCATTCGTGTACGAAGGTGTGTGAGACTTTCCGTCCGTAAAAATAATTCAAAAACACTCTTCTCTTTCATTCAAGTATCTCAATCAGACGATCAAATGTTAAGATTCGAAATTGATGAACTTTTCAACATTTCAAATTGATAACGTATATTTCATCAATTTCAAAAAAGTTTTAACTTCTTAGTCATACTGCAAAGACCTCTCCTCAAAAAAATTCTTTCCCCAAATAATTGTTTAATATAAAAGATGAATCTAAATATAATTGAAGTATTCACGACACTACCAGTATTTAGCCAGGCACAACATTATACTGTTTTTCCCTACAGTAACTATCTTATAATGTAATTTTGCATAATAACAAATTTTACTACCAATAAATTCGTTAAAAAATACGATGAATTTAATGAAAGAGAATTAAACGAAACTAAATATGAATCTGAAAGATGGAAACATCTATTTTGTACAGCATTTCAACATTGAACAATTTATAAAAAGATCACTTGAAAATCCGGATGCGTATGTTAAAAATGGCTTCACTTTTCGTGAGTGAAATGTTCACGTTTATGTGTGTGTGTGTGTGTGTGTGTGTGTGTGTGTGTGTGTGTGTGTGTGTGCGCGCGCTCGCGTGAGTGAGAGGGAAAGAAATGGAAATAATTTGTGTGTGTGCTAATGTGCTTTTCAAAGAGCAAAGCCAGTGAAGGGAACATGTCAGATGAAAAGAGGCGTAGTAAATTTCTCTAGTAAGCGCCGTTCATTGATGAGAACTAAACAGTGTTTTATCGGTGAAACTGACGCTGGCAGTGATGGCACTGACGCTGATATAAGAGGAGGAGGGGCTCCTCTTAACCAATCAGATTAGAGTTTTCTACTTTTAAGTCCTTCTCTAAACACCGCTGTTTTAAGCTATTAAAATTTGATTCCGTCTAGAGAAAAACCCTTTAACTAGAGATATGTTTGTATTTATCTTTAGTCAATTAAAACTATCAATCTAATTAAATCAGTTAAATGTGTGTAGATGGAATCATCCGGATCACAACGGGAATAAAAACGATTATATGACGTCGGAAAGAAAACGAACCACAAAAAACATTAGCAACAAAAAAAGAACAGAGCCATAAATGTAACGATCGTCTTGTTCTTCCAAAATGTCTGTACCTCATTTGGATCGGGTGCCGCACACACCTCAGTAGTTCCACCATTGTTGAAGTCTATGAAAAACGTGTATTATTGATTGTTGACAAAGGTACTATTCTACTGGAACTGACTGATTCTCAACTTACAACCGGTGTTACTTTATTTCACAACTTTTATTATTATTATTATTATTATTATTAAGACATTTAAGAGTACTTCCGTAGAAAACGCGAGACCTAAGGTTTAAAATCAATTAAAAATTAAAACATGTGTGTCATTTCATCAAAATGGAAGCGTTTTCGACTTCAGATATAATTTTTTTATTCAAACAGATTCTGGTTTCAAAATGTGTTTAATTTATAATTATTTTTCAAATTAATATTTTTTGTCTTCAGTCAGAAGTTTATTAAAAAAAAATTAGAATTTATGTATTTAACAATTTAAAACCTATTTTTACAAACTTTTGCTTGAATTATTTTTCTCCTCTTTAATCGACACGATATTTTCATTTTATGAAAGTTTCAAAGGAAAATAAATCTATTTATAAACGAAAAGCGTCCTTTTTATTTCACTTTCTTCTCCATTTTTCATTTGCAAATTTTTTATTTTTGAAATCTATAAAGAGATTTCTTGCATTATGTTATCACGTCAACATTTTGTTTCTCTCTAGTGATTCAACTGTTGCAATTGGAATATGCATTTTAACGTAAGCAAATAATCATCATTAATGTTAATATGGTAATTTCGCCAGTGAAAATTTGGAATCTTTTACTTCATCTGTTTATATTGATTTCTTAAAATTGTGGCGATTTCAGACTCGCTTTCAGATCTCCGGAAAATTTATTAATTCATTAATATATTGCTTTTAAATGTCATCAAGTTTTTTTGTTTTCTCTTAATTTATTGGCGCCGATTTCATTTCAACTGTAAAACGATTCACTTCTACATGAGTTCATTTACAGGATTATATTTTTTTATTTAACAATATATTTTAAATATTCCCATACTTAATTTGTTCTGGCTGTACATATATATATATATATATATATATATATATATATATATATATAAGCCTACTAACAAGGTCTTACATGGCACATATTCTATAGTAATCAATAGGTCGACAATATCGTTTTCCTGGTACTAGATTAATTAAAAATTATCATTATCGGTTCGGACATTGATGTGATCTTATAGAGACAAATATTAAGAGCGTAAACCACACCCAGTTATTAAATAGGGTGAACATACGTTGCCCTGGGTATTCACCATATTTGCCAGCCACACAATACAATCGAAGTGACGAGACACTGTCATAAGTTTGAAGCATAAATGCTATCTTATATATATATATATTACTTCATCGACTAAATCAATGGCCGACGATTTGTTCATATTTACGAAAATATAAAGTAAACGAATAAATAATGATTTGAAAGACAATAAACAGCAAATACTAGAAAATATATAATATTCGCCATCTTCCCACCATTTGGAGGAATTATTCGTTATGGTAACTAGACTTCATGGGTTTAAGCGCAGTACTAGACTGGCGACGGGGTCTCATCAATTTACAAACAAGTTGGCTAGATGCAACCGTAAGTGCTATACTGACAGTTTCTTTTCTGGCACTTCTCGCTTGTTGAACACACTTCAGGCTCCATGCTTTAGAGTCAACTTTGACCTTCAAACATTTAAAACAGATTCATGCTTTTCAAAAAGGAATTAGTGCGAACGTAAACAGAAAATCCTGAATATTAAACTTGGTTCGCTTATTCCATTTTCTCCTGCAATAACCGTTACGCCAATCGGACATCGACACTGGATTGAAGACGTGAATATTTGCTATAAGCCGACTGTCTTATCTGGACGTTTATTCTTGCGTAAACTGAGATACATACTTACAGTGATGCAATTTAAAATATTGTCTGAGTGTGAGAGTGTGTTTATGTCTATGTCTGCGTGCGTGTTACAAACAGAGAGTGTGTGTGTATGTGTTTCTATGTGTGTGTGTGTGTTCACTCAACATCCAGTTTCTCTTTTTTTTTCTTATTCTAGGCTGAGATTAACTGAAGCATATCAACGAGTCCAGCGTCCACAAAAGCACCTATCCTCATTACAAAACTTTCACTTTCTCCTCCCCTGCAGACGAAACTGAAATCTGTTGTTTTGGGGATTTTTTGACGATAACAATTTTTATAACTTGTAAATAAATTTGGGAGTAATCAAGATTAATTGCGAAATCCCGGAAATTAGAAATTAATTGTTTGTACGGAAAGAAAGTCCATACGTACATCAAATTGTGTTTAAATAATGTGGTGTCAGAAGAACTTTCGTTGAACATTTAAAAGGTAAGCTTAGGTATTAATGCAATAATTAAATGCAGCGATCAATTTTGAGTTCTTCTGTAATTTATGGTTGCATGTAACTTAAATGTCGCCCGAAAGCATAGATTTTAGTCCATTCTCTATTTGCCTATCTATCTCTTTCTTTCTCTCTCTCTCTCTCTCTCTCTCTCTCTACATATATATATATATATATATATATATATATATATATATGTATATATATATATATATATATATATATATAATAAAAAGACTTAAACAATAATATTCCATGGTCATAATTTATTCCATTGACTGTCCTGGACATCGAGTTCTACCTGGATCATATCCTCTTGGAATTATTTTTATACATATATGTATGTGCTTATATAATTGCATATGTATCTGTATATTCACCACTAATATTGTATATATATATATATATATATATATATATATATATATATATATATATATATATATATATATATATATATATATATATATATATATGTGTGTGTGTGTGTTTAGATGTGTGTGTGTCTGTGTATGTGTGTGTGTGTGACAAAATGAAAAAATTTTCGTGTAATGTGTTTCGTCCCTTAGGACTTCCTCGGAGTAGTGTTTTTTTCCCCTTGGATTCGACCACACATGCGCACAAATGAGAGACGCTGGGTATTAAAATATTGATTAAAATTTTGAAAATCTTTTCTTTTCCGCATGTGTTTTACTTGTGTATATAATCTAACCAATTTAAGTTAGACTCTTTTTTCCTCTTTGTTTCCACCATCTTTTTTATTAAATATCCCACGTTGTGATAACAACATCTATCAAGAATGGCGAAGAGTTGTAAGAAACTAGATGAAAACTTCCTGTTGGTGAAAACTTTTTCCATTTTGTCATATATCAAAACTCATTTGGTATATAAAATTTATATATATATATATAGCATAAATTCATGTACACTTAACTACAAGAGCGAATGCCCATATTACTACAAAATAGCAATTATAAAAAATCTAATACACCGTGCAGAAACTAATTCATCCACAAAACAGATTTTTTACAGTGAACTAAAGAATATAAAACAAACACTTGTTAATAATAGTTTTCCAAACTATATAATTGATGAACAAATAAGATGCTTTCTTAGAAATCTCAATACTAAGCAAATAGTACATAATACTGCTTCTACTAATCTCAAACATATTAATCTCCTATATCGTAATCAAATGCATACTAATTATAAACAAGATGAAAATATACTAAAAAAATTAGTAAATACTAACATATCCACAACAGATCCTAGCAAAAGAATTAAGTTAATTATATACTACACTAAATCTAAAATATCCAACTCAATTATTCGAAATGATTCTTCTCCCCCGGTTAGCGATTTGAAAAAAAACAACATAGTTTACAAATTCAGGTGCCCTTTGGGAGATTGTATCTCCAACGAACTAAATAATATCTATGTTGGTCACACCACAAACTCGCTTTCACGACGCTTGACACTACATTTGAATGATAACTCTAACATTTTTAGACATTTAAAACAACATGCCTGGCCGCATACACAATTCCGGAAAATCCTCGTCGAAAACACAACTATACTTAAACATGAAAACAATAAACAAAAACTAAAAATTCTTGAAGCTATATACATAAAACAGTTGAAACCTAACCTGAACAAAATAAACTATGAAATCTCCAAAAATATCCTTAAATGCCTATAATTAGTAACAGAAGTCATTGGTTCATACCAACGGCTTTCCATACTCAATACTCATCGGATTCACTCTCGCGTGGTCATGTGTGATGTCATGAGCTGTCGTGCGATTTTCGCTTTCAGCGTTTTATATGCACGTGTTTATCGTTGCTTGGAAATCATCCATGTAAACAAATAATACTATCATCAATTTCTTGTTCGTGTATTGCATAAATATATTGTGTAATTGTCATCTTTGATAATGGCTTATGTAAGCCGAAAGCTCAGATTGGATTAAATAAAAAAAAGTATGTATCAATATTGTGATTTTCTTTCATTATTTAATGATAATGTTATTAAGATTATCAGACTATATGAAAAAAACTTACATAAAATATATCGACAACGCTTATCTATATTATTTAATGAGAAAAAATGCTGCCTAAATACACACACAATATATATATATATATATATATATATATATATATATATATATATATATATATTTGTGTGTATGTGTGTATGTGTGTGTGGGGGCCTTGTATATGTATTTATTTATTTAAATATTTTTTCTGAGTTCCATTATTTCTTCTATGTTTTACCTAAAATAAGTATATCATCTACATATCTTAGGTAGATGGAAGTTTTCTTGATGCTACTAAATATATTATTTTCAGGGTTGGCCATGTAGAAGTTACTTATGGTTGGACCCAAAACTGAAGCCATTGAATCGCCATACGTTATTTCTCTGATTATAAAATAGGACTTCAGTGGTACAGGTTAAAAGTAATTTTCTTAATAATTTAGGCTTAATTTTTAATGTGGGTAGCGATGTCTTATTATATATATTTTTAATAATAATGCCAATGGTTTCTCTAACTGAAACGTTAGTGAACAGATTTTCAACGTCAAGGGATACTATGGTTTCATTATTAGGTTTTTCGGTTTTTAGTATTTGTATAAGTTCAAACATAGATACACAAATATATATATGTATATACACGTATGTAATAAGGATATATATATATATAACGGCTTCAGTCAGACTTATGGCTCACAGGAACCAATTGTAACACTATAACCCACCTGGTCGTCCAAGACGTCTAGTACAGCGGCTGATCGATGGAGTGGTCTCTTTGATCCTGACCTGCATATCCCACGTTTTGATTGGTTGATCATAAGGAGGCCAAGATCGATTCGTCGCCGGTATCTTCGTGTTGGGCTTGTCCAAGCAGAGCGAAGTTGTACAGTAAAATATGAGAAAAACAACACTCGAAATAATATTAAAAATATTTACTATTTTTATATCGAGTACTGCGTACAATGTTATTAATTGTTGTTAGGATCTAGTTCCTAAATCGGATACAATACTTGGGTAAGCTAGTAGAATTCAAACATGCGTTGCAAATTGCAGGAGAAAAATATATTTATTACTAGACTATGTGCAATTGTATTTTGGACAGGAAATAACGTTTTGTACTTGATTTTCTTTAACAAAAAATTATCGAAAGAAGTCATGTTACTAAGGAATTCGGAAAGACACATCGCCATAGACATTTGCTTTCAAGAATATGTGTCGATTTATTACAAAAGACAATCGGAACAGCAATTGAAGCAAAGAAACGAATTAAAACAGAAACATTAACTGTTTTTTCTGGGTAAAATTAAGTGCAATGACAAATAAATACAGTGTAACCCGGATATAAGAGACCCGGATATAAGATAGATTTCCTCTGGTCCCAAATTAAAGCCTAATGTATATATAATAGACCTAACCCGGATATAAGAGAAACCCGGGTATAAGATACTTATTCTCCGGTCCAGACAACTCTCTTATATCCGGGCTACACTGTACATGTATTTCATGAAAGAGATATGGAAGCTATTCTCATGTAGGTTACTCTTCTTTGCTGAGTTAAATGAGGTCAACTGAAACATCCAAGATTTAAACAGCCACTTTGACTGTGCAACCTCGAGAAAGAAACTCTTCATAAAATTCGCCTCCGCATATGAAAATAAAATCTGTATTTTTCCATCGATGAAACTGCAAGTGAAAACACGAACGTTTTCCAACTGCTTATTACTTGTCGTTAACATCCTGAATCAGTTTGGCGTTAATACTTTTACTTTTATATAGGGGCTGGGTAAGATGTCAGTTTCGGAAAAGTGTTACCACTTCCACTCAAAAATCTAAATATCACAATGGATTTTTCAGATCTGTCCTATATAAAACAGGTTTTCACCAACTACAAATATTGCGATCTTACAAATTGATTTGTAAAGATCTCCGCACGAAAGAATTGTTTTAACAATACTTGCTTGATATTAACGAATCGACTTGTATCTTTCATCAACTGCCAGAGACAAACATATCCTATCACATCGCGCTATAAAAGAAAGTCGTATTGATCGTTTTCTAATCATCGTTAACATTGTATATTGGAAGAAAAAGTAAGTGGCCGATAAGATTCATGTTAATTTTTCGCTTGAATTTTATTTATGATGCTATAAATTTTATTAAGTTTTGTATTTATTTTTTTTATTTATCTCTTTGACGATTTCTGAATGATATTTCTCTCTTTTCTTTTTTAAAGTGCATCTTGTCAGAAGTTGTCCTGCCTTCGTCGTCATCATATTTCTTTATTTATCTCTTTGACGATTTCTGAATGATATTTCTCTCTTTTCTTTTTTAAAGTGCATTTTGTCAGAAGTTATTCTGCCTTCGTGGTCATCATATTTCTTTATTTATCTCTTTGACGATTTCTGAATGATATTTCTCTCTTTTCGTTTTTAAAGTGCATTTTGTCAGAAGTTATTCTGCCTTCGTCGTCATTATATTTCTTTATTTATCCCTTTGACGATTTCTGAATGATATTTCTCTCTTTTCTTTTTTAAAGTGCATTTTGTCAGAAGTTATTCTGCCTTCGTCGTCATTATATTTCTTTATTTATCTCTTTGACGATTTCTGAATGATATTTCTCTCTTTTCTTTTTTAAAGTGCATCTTGTCAGAAGTTATTCTGCCTTCGTCGTCATCATATTTCTTTATTTATCTCTTTGACGATTTCTGAATGATATTTCTCTCTTTTCTATTTTAAAGTGCATTTTGTCAGAAGTTATTCTGCCTTCGTCGTCATTATATTTCTTTATTCAACTCTTTGACGATTTCTGAATGATATTTCTCTCTTTTCTTTTTTAAAGTGCATTTTGTCAGAAGTTATTCTGCCTTCGTGGTCATCATATTTCTTTATTTATCTCTTTGACGATTTCTGAATGATATTTCTCTCTTTTCGTTTTTAAAGTGCATTTTGTCAGAAGTTATTCTGCCTTCGTCGTCATTATATTTCTTTACTTATCTCTTTGACGATTTCTGAATGATATTTCTCTCTTTTCTTTTTTAAAGTGCATTTTGTCAGAACTTATTCTGCCTTCGTCGTCATTATATTTCTTTATTCAACTCTTTGACGATTTCTGAATGATATTTCTCTCTTTTCGTTTTTAAAGTGCATTTTGTCAGAAGTTATTCTGCCTTCGTCGTCATTATATTTATTTATTTATCTCTTTGACGATTTCTGAATGATATTTCTCTCTTTTCTTTTTTAAAGTGCATCTTGTCAGAAGTTATTCTGCCTTCGTCGTCATCATATTTCTTTATTTATCTCTTTGACGATTTCTGAATGATATTTCTCTCTTTTCGTTTTAAAGTGCATTTTGTCAGAAGTTATTCTGCCTTCGTCGTCATTATATTTCTTTATTTATCTCTTTGACGATTTCTGAATGATATTTCTCTCTTTTCTTTTTTAAAGTGCATCTTGTCAGAAGTTATTCTGCCTTCGTTGTCATCATATTTCTTTATTTATCTCTTTGACGATTTCTGAATGATATTTCTCTCTTTTCTTTTTTAAAGTGCATCTTGTCAGAAGTTATTCTGCCTTCGTCGTCATTATATTTCTTTATTTATCTCTTTGACGATTTCTGAATGATATTTCTCTCTTTTCTTTATTAAAGTGCATTTTGTCAGATGTTATTCTGCCTTCGTCGTCATTATATTTCTTTATTTATCTCTTTGACGATTTCTGAATGATATTTCTCTCTTTTCTTTTTTAAAGTGCATCTTGTCAGAAGTTATTCTGCCTTCGTCGTCATTATATTTCTTTATTTATCTCTTTGACGATTTCTGAATGATATTTCTCTCTTTTCTTTTTTAAAGTGCATTTTGTCAGAAGTTATTCTGCCTTCGTCGTCATTATATTTCTTTATTTATCGCTTTGACGATTTCTGAATGATATTTCTCTCTTTTCTTTTTTAAAGTGCATTTTGTCAGAAGTTATTCTGCCTTCGTCGTCATTATATTTATTTATTTATCTCTTTGACTATTTCTGGATGATATTTCTCTCTTTTCTTTTTTAAAGTGCATCTTGTCAGAAGTTATTCTGCCTTCGTCGTCATTATATTTCTTTATTTATCTCTTTGACGATTTCTGAATGATATTTCTCTCTTTTCTTTTTTAAAGTGCATTTTGTCAGAAGTTATTCTGCCTTCGTCGTCATTATATTTCTTTATTTATCGCTTTGACGATTTCTGAATGATATTTCTCTCTTTTCTTTTTTAAAGTGCATTTTGTCAGAAGTTATTCTGCCTTCGTCGTCATTATATTTCTTTATTCAACTCTTTGACGATTTCTGAATGATATTTCTCTCTTTTCTTTTTTAAAGTGCATTTTGTCAGAAGTTATTCTGCCTTTGTGGTCATCATATTTCTTTATTTATCTCTTTGACGATTTCTGAATGATATTTCTCTCATTTCGTTTTTAAAGTGCATTTTGTCAGAAGTTATTCTGCCTTCGTCGTCATTATATTTCTTTACTTATCTCTTTGACGATTTCTGAATGATATTTCTCTCTTTTCTTTTTCAAAGTGCATTTTGTCAGAAGTTATTCTGCCTTCGTCGTCATCATATTTCTTTATTTATCTCTTTGACGATTTCTGAATGATATTTCTCTCTTTTCTTTTTTAAAGTGCATTTTGTCAGAAGTTATTCTGCCTTCGTCGTCATTATATTTCTTTATTTATCTCTTTGACGATTTCTGAATGATATTTCTCTCTTTTTTTTTTAAAGTGCATTTTATCAGAACTTATTCTGCCTTCGTCGTGATTATATTTCTTTATTCAACTCTTTGACGATTTCTGAATGATATATCTCTCTTTTCTTTTTTAAAGTGCATTTTGTCAGAAGTTATTCTGCCTTCGTGGTGATCATATTTCTTTATTTAGCTCTTTGATGATTTCTGAATGATATTTCTCTCTTTTCTTTTTTAAAGTGCATTTTGTCAGAAGTTATTCTGCCTTCGTCGTCATCATATTTCTTTATTTATCTCTTCGACGATTTCTGAATGATATTTCTCTCTTTTCTTTTTTAAAGTGCATTTTGTCAGAAGTTATTCTGCCTTCGTCGTCATTATATTTTTTGATTTATCTCTTTGACGATTTCTGAATGATATTTCTCTCTTTTCTTTTTTAAAGTGCATTTTGTCAGAAGTTATTCTGCCTTCGTGGTCATCATATTTCTTTATTTATCTCTTTGACGATTTCTGAATGATATTTCTCTCTTTTCGTTTTTAAAGTGCATTTGGTCTGAAGTTATTCTGCCTTGGTCGTCATTATATTTTTTTATTTATCTCTTTGACGATTTCTGAATGATATTTCTCTCTTTTCTTTTTAAAAGTGCATCTTGTCAGAAGTTATTCTGCCTTCGTCGTCATCATATTTTTTATTTATCTCTTTGACGATTTCTGAATAATATTTCTCTCTTTTCTTTTTTAAAGTGCATTTTGTCAGAAGTTATTCTGCCTTCGTCGTCATTATATTTCTTTATTTATCTCTTTTACGATTTCTGAATGATATTTCTCTCTTTTCTTTTTTAAAGTGCATTTTGTCAGAAGTTATTCTGCCTTCGTCGTCATTATATTTCTTTATTTATCTCTTTGATGATTTCTGAATGATATTTCTCTCTTTTCTTTTTTAAAGTGCATTTTGTCAGAAGTTATTCTGCCTTCGTCGTCATCATATTTCTTTATTTATCTCTTTGACGATTTCTGAATATTTCTCTCTTTTCTTTTTTAAACTGCATTTTGTCAGAAGTTATTCTGCCTTCGTCGTCATCATATTTCTTTATTTATCTCTTTTACGATTTCTGAATGATATTTCTCTCTTTTCTTTTTTAAAGTGCATCTTGTCAGAAGTTATTCTGCCTTCGTCGTCATTATATTTCTTCATTTATCTCTTTGACGATTTCTGAATGATATTTCTCACTTTTCTTTTTTAAAGTGCATTTTGTCAGAAGTTATTCTGCCTTCGTCGTCATTATATTTTTTTATTTATCTCTTTGACGATTTCTGAATGATATTTCTCTCTTTTCTTTTTTAAAGTGCATTTTGTCAGAAGTTATTCTGCCTTCGTCGCCATTATATTTCTTTATTCAACTCTTTGACGATTTCTGAATGATATTTCTCACTTTTCTTTTTTAAAGTGCATTTTGTCAGAAGTTATTCTGCCTTCGTCGTCATCATATTTCTTTATTTATCTCTTTGACGATTTCTGAATGATATTTCTCTCTTTTCGATTTTAAAGTGCATTTTGTCAGAAGTTATTCTGCCTTCGTCGTCATTATATTTCTTTATTTATCTCTTTGACGATTTCTGAATGATATTTCTCTCTTTTCTTTTTTAAAGTGCATCTTGTCAGAAGTTATTCTGCCTTCGTAGTCATCATATTTTTTATTTATGTCTTTGACGATATCTGAATGATATTTCTCTCTTTTCTTTTTTAAAGTGCATTTTGTCGGAAGTTATTCTGCCTTCGTCGTCATCATATTTCTTTATTTATCTCTTTGACGATTTCTGAATGATATTTCTCTCTTTTCTTTTTTAAAGTGCATCTTGTCAGAAGTTATTCTGCCTTCGTCGTCATCATATTTTTTATTTATCTCTTTGACGATTTCTGAATGATATTTCTCTCTTTTCTTTTTTAAAGTGCATTTTGTCAGAAGTTATTTCTGCCTTCGTCGTCATTATATTTCTTTATTTATCTCTTTGACGATTTCTGAATGATATTTCTCTCTTTTCTTTTTTAAAGTGCATTTTGTCAGAAGTTATTCTGCCTTCGTCGTCATTATATTTCTTTATTTATCTCTTTGACTATTTCTGGATGATATTTCTCTCTTTTCTTTTTTAAAGTGCATCTTGTCAGAAGTTATTCTGCCTTCGTCGTCATTATATTTCTTTATTTATCTCTTTGACGATTTCTGAATGATATTTCTCTCTTTTCTTTTTTAAAGTGCATTTTGTCAGAAGTTATTCTGCCTTCCTCATCATCATATTTCTTTATTTATCTCTTGGACGATTTCTGAATGATATTTCTCTCTTTTCTTTTTTAAAGTGCATTTTGTCAGAAGTTATTCTGCCTTCGTCGTCATCATATTTCTTTATTTATCTCTATTACGATTTGTGAATGATATTTCTCTCTTTTCTTTTTTAAAGTGCATTTTGTCAGAAGTTATTCTGCCTTCGTCGTCATCATATTTCTTTATTTATCTCTATTACGATTTCTGAATGATATTTCTCTCTTTTCTTTTTTAAAGTGCATTTTGTCAGAAGTTATTCTGCCTTCGTCGTCATTATATTTCTTTATTTATCTCTTTGACGATTTCTGAATGATATTTCTCTCTTTTCTTTTTTAAAGTGCATTTTGTCAGAAGTTATTCTGCTTTCGTCGTCATCATATTTCTTTATTTATCTCTTTGACGATTTCTGAATGATATTTCTCTCTTTTCTTTTTTAAAGTGCATTTTGTCAGAAGTTATTCTGCCTTCGTCGTCATCATATTTCTTTATTTATCTCTTTTACGATTTCTGAATGATATTTCTCTCTTTTCTTTTTTAAGGTGCATTTTGTCAGAAGTTATTCTGCCTTCGTCGTCGTTATATTGGCTGCGTGTGTGTCATTCATTCATGGGGCACCAACATCGACCGGAGACGAAACAAGCAGGAAAGACTTAAAAAGAGTCGCACTTTCAGCCTCAGAAATCACCACATTGGTATTGACGGCAATAAACTATACATTTCAAAGTTATGTAAGTGTTTCCCTTTCTTACTAAGATTTCACGGAATCATCTTTGACACTAAAACCTTTAAATTTTACGTTTAATAAAGTAATTCCCGGTTCGTTCATTTCAGTCATAGTCACATAGATTTTTACATAAATTAACAGATTTTTTTTTTTAAGCGTATCACCCCAAGCAAGGCCGGAGTCCACTATCACGCATGGGGTTACAGAAGGGTTGGAGGAAGAGCAGACAGGAGTGGTAAAGGAGAGGATGTGGAGAAAGAGAAAGACGGTGGGTCGATCAAGGCAAGGGGGTTACAGAAGATTTGGAGCGAGAGCAGACAGGAATGAAAGATGAAAGGATGTGGAGAAGGGAAGTGGATAGATCAAGGCAACTGGAGATGTCGATTGACGCTACACTTAAACCGTTGGAGATTGTATTTGTCAGGGAAACAGTAATAGGGAAGAGAGTTCCATAGGCGAGAAGTGCGAGACATGAAGCTATTGGAGTAGTTTCAACGCTGAAGGGGTGGGAACGGGATGCCAGCCTCGTAGCACGTTTAAATTCACGAGGCCTAGGGACAACGGAGCAATTACCGTGAAAGTACTTGTAGAAAAGGAAGAGCGAGGCAACATCGCGTCTGTGAAGACGAGATGACAGATCAGGGCCAATCACATTGCCTATCCGTCTCTGGATCTTATCAAGAACCTTGAGGCAAACAGCAGGGGCCCCAGACCATATATGGCAGCAATACTCCATGCAAGGGCGAATGGTCGATTTATAGACTTGGAGGATCGATTCCGGGGAGAAAGATTTCCTGGATCGGCACAGGGAACCAACTTTTCTTGCGGTGGATAATGCAACTGACTCGATGTATTTGTTCCATCTCAGATCAGCGGACAGCGTGAGACCGAGCAGCCGCAGAGAGGAGCTCTCGAGAAGTTGGTCTTCAGACATTCTAATGGGATGCAGGGATGGATCCTTGTGATGGTTAATGGAGAGCAGTTTTGTTTTAGAGGTGTTAAAGTTGACCATCCATTTCTCTCCCCAGTCCACAACCAATTGGAGGTCCTTTTCAATTTGAGCTGCCAGGTTAATTTTGTCCGCCTCACTAGATTTGTGTTTGAAGCAAGAGTAAATAGTGGTGTCGTCAGTGTAGATACCGACTTGGGAGTCTATGGCGTCAGGAAGGTCATTTATAAATATAACGAACAGAGTAGGGCCAAGGATGGAGCCTTGAGGAACACCTGCGTTAGTGGGATAGGAGCTGGAGATGAATCCACTGAGAACAACCTTCAAATCCCGGTTTGACAGAAACGATTGTATTAGGTCAAACAATCGACCTGTGATACCATAACCCTGGAGCTTGCGAAAGAGGCCGGCATGCCAAACTCTATCGAATGCTTTGGAGATGTCAAGGGCCACGGCACGAGCTTCGCCGTTATTATGGATAGCTTGGTAGACAAATTCAGTGATGGCCGTAAGCACATCGGCAGTAGATCGGGCAAAGCGGAAACCATACTGCTTGTCTGAGAGCAGATCGTGGGATATCAGGTGATTAATCACTTCGGCGTTGATAATGGCCTCGAAGACTTTGCCGAAGAGGGGTAGGAGACTGATAGGACGGTAATTGGAAGGGTTGGAGGGGTCGCCAGAGTTCTTAAAGACAGGAACAATGGTTGAGGACTTCCAGCAGTCAGTAAAACAGGACTCCTTGAGGCAGCGGTTGTACAATTTAGAGAGGGCAGGCGCCAGTTCAGGTGCGCATTTCTTCAGGACAATGGCTGGTATTCTGTCACCACCGATTAATATTATAAAAATTGACTTTTTAGTTTTTATATTGCATCTCCGTTTTCAGTGCTAAAAATATTAATAGAAAAGATATTTTAATTTTTTGCTTTTGTTTTGATTGTAGTGTACACGCGTTCCACTGGTGTTCACCTCCAACTGCAACGAATTCATCACTATGCTGAAGACTAAAGCTGATTCACTCTTACCACAGACGGTCAACGAGAATAAATTGAATTTTCAGGACGTCAGATCTATCCAGGTAAATTTCCAATCCCTGTTTAACATTCATTTACTGTTTAACTCTTGTAATTTCGTTTTACTTTCATAAGTGTGGGTTCAAGAAAACGAATTAAATTGTGATATATTTAAGTGAAAAATGAATTGTTGAAAACATGTTTAATACCATTCTGTTTTTGCAAACCCTTATTCTGAGCGCGCAGAAAGCTAATCTCAGAAATAAATTTACAAGCAAAAATATTTTCATTCATTCATCAAAATGTATCAATTTATTAGGCATCGAAACGATTTGAATCAACTATCTACATTACATAAATTTTCTGCCTGTCACATCGGCACAAAACTTATTGGAAAAATCTTAGAATATTAAACATATCTTTCAATGATGAAGTTTTTTTTATAATTTTGCATGATTATCTGTTTCGTATTTCAGGAGGCGGTAAGCAACATGAGTCGAACAGTCAGTCAATACTTGAATCTCATGAAACAGCATTTGGATATCGAATATAACATTGTGTGTGAGCCTGCAAGAAAAATCGAACTCGAATGTCATTTTCCGAAAGACTGTCCTTCTCTGCCTGACACCAATGACGCCATCTTTTATTGCAATCTTCATACGACTTACAGTTACATTGAAAGCTTGAAGCTCCAGTTGTCGGTGAGTTAATTACATTGGAAAATAATTTATATAATTTATTACATGTCCTTAATTGACAAACTTTTTAATCGACATTTTTTAGTTTCTTAAAATAACGGAACGGATTCAAATAGAAAATGGAAATTATTTCCCGGCTTGACATTAGTTGACGTCTGATATTCAGTGACGTTTCTTTAATATGTAAGAATTTCATATGCGTTTTTCTTTCTTTTGCAGATATCAAATTCTGATCTGACAAAAGGTGATATGGACAGTGAACCCATTGTGCCTCGAAACCTCCCAATTCTGTACGGCCGATGGTTAAGCATGCTAACTCTACAAACGTTGTATAATCAAGTACAGTCCGTTCAACAAACACTGACTGCAGTGTCGCATGGGCTTTAGAAATGTGATGTAAACACAGGGATCAATGACACATGTGTGTCATGTCAACAAAGTGGAAGCGTTTTCGACTTCAGATACATTTTTTTATTCAAAAAGATTGTTTTTAAAATATGTTTAATTTTTAATTATTTTTCATATTCATGTTTTTATCATCAATCAAAAGATTATTTTTTTAAATTAGAATTTATACATCTAACAATTTAAAACTTATTTTTACAAACTTTTGATTGAATTCTTTTTTGTTTTTTTTTCTCCTCTTCAATCGACACGATTTTTTCATTTTATGAAAGCTTCAAACGAAAATAAATCTATTTATAAACTAATACGTCTTTTTTATTTCACTTTCTTCTCCATTTTTCATTTTCAAAGTTTTTATTATTGAAATCTAAAAAGAGATTTTTTTGCGTTATGTTAACACTTCAACATTCTTGTCTTGTCCAATGAATCCATTTTTTAATAGCAAATAATCATTGTTAATGCTAGTACGGTAATTTAGAAAGTGAAAATTCAGAATTCTTCATTTTATGTGATCGTGTTGATTTCTTAATGTCTAAAGAGTTTCAGCCTCGTTTTCAGATTTCCGGGACATTTCTTAATATAGTGCTTTTACCTGTCATCAAGTGTTTGTTTTTTAAGAGAAATACAAATAATTTTTTGGCGCCGATTCTATTTCATCTGTAAAACGATTCCCATCTACATGAGTTCATTTACAGGATTATATTTTTTTCATTACGAAGAAATATTTAAATATTTCCATACATAATTTGTTCTGGATATATATATATATATATATATATATATATATATATATATATATATATACAAGTGTGGGATTGGTATATACGGAGTAAATTCCAATAACCAACATTTATTATTCTTTAAAGAGTGCTCAATACAGAGTAGAGCAGATATAAACATTTATTTATTTAAATATTATAACATAAATATGTTATAAAATCACTACAAAAATAGCCATTTTGTTTCAACACTTCTGGTGTCTTATCAAGTGATGATGCTGATATATATATATATATATATATATATATATATATATATATATATATGAAGAAATATAGTTTCATGGTGTGTAATATTTATGTGATAAAGTGCTCAATATCAGAGATAGAGCGTATGTAAATATAAAAGTAAGCATTGAAGTCAACACTCAGACGGTTTCATCTTTACGCAATCACCAGGTCACCGGTGGCTTGCGTCTAGCATGAAACAGTCTGTCGCCTTTGAGTGTTGATTTCAATTTTCACTTATATATATATATATATATATATATATATATATATAAGTTTAAAACCCTGCTAGCAAGATCTTACACAGTACATATTCTATAGAATTTAATAGACCGATAATATCGTTTTCTTTACAGACAATTGAAGATCTGGCACTAGATTAATTTAAAATTAGCTTGATCCGTTCGGGCATTGATGTCATTAGACGATATGCTGACATTGTAAGTGATCTCATGAAGAAAAATCTTAAGTGAGAAAATCACACCCAGTTCTTGAAAATGTTGTAGCTACTTTGCGCTTGGAATTCACCATATATGCCAGCCACACAATAGAGTCGTAGAGTCTAGACCAGTGGTTCTTAATATCAATCGCTATCTACTGTCCTCCTGATTGCTTTTTTATTGCTTTCGTTCGTTCGTAATGCTTCTGTTTTCTAATTCTTCCACGCCCAGAGACGGACACTTCTTTCTCTTTAAGTGGTAGCCACTGAAGCCGAGCGAACCTAAACCACCCTGTTATTTAACGCAGAATTAGAAGGAAAGAGATGGGTGCATACCTTTCAAAAAGTAATTAGTGCGATAGTGAACGCAATAGACAAGGCCGAAATTTGAACTTGGCTCGCCGACTCCATTTTCTGCACCGAAAACCGCTACGGCATTCGGGATTTACACTGGACTGAACACGTGATCATTTTTTGTAAGCCGACTATCTTTAGTGGACCTTTATTCTTGTGTAAAATGAAGATGCATTCTCAGTGTTGCAATTTAAAATATTGTCTGTATGTGTGTATATGTGTGCGTGTGTGTGTGTTTGTACCTGCGTGCGCGAGTGACAGGTTGTCTCTGTGTGTGTATGTGCGTATCAATGCTGCTATCAATGCCGTTGACACAATTGACCGACGACGCAGAGTGTCTGTAATTTCAATCCGGTTTTGTTTTATGAATGAACTTTGCTTACTACACAACTTTTACTACTGCTTCCCTTCCTCCGCTTTCTATCAAATGGGGGAGAGGATCCGTGACGGTGAAGTTGTCATTTTAAAATCTTTGCAGTTGTACACACTACTTAAAATAACAACCAGCAGGCATTGTTATTACAATATTTTGCTAAAGTTGTTTAACGATGCGATTGGGGAATTTCTACGGATATTTTATTGACGTTGAACTCGCCATGAGCTTATTCAATCATTAACTGAAGAATTAAGATTCATCAAAATGTTCAAAAAGGAAAACCGCGAAATATTCACGGGTTAAAACTAGTTAAAGTTTAATTACCAGTAAAATTCAATCAACCTTCTGTTTACAAAGGAATGGTTGATAGAAATTGTGAAAAAAAATAAAATAAAATAAAATAAAAAAATAAAAATAAAAATTTGAAATTGAAGAAGAAATAAAGTGGAGAAAATATAAAACTTTCTCTAGAGAGAGATCGTGTCTCCTGTGCGTCAGTGTGAAGGTTGATGTCAAAGACCCAAATTTAAATGAAAAATTAAACCGTCAATCCAACTTAAACTTTACCCGCATACGATCTTAAAGTAATATATTTAAATTACAATTTAATACACTAATAACACACAGGACCAAACTCCCGATTTCTTTCTCGGCTTCTTCAAAGGAAATCAACAACAAACCCACTCAATGAAGCGGACGATATTATAAACAACTATACCGTTAGTGTTCACAAACCAAACATTTATTTCAATTCCAATTAATATACAGGAACAATGGAAAGGACTTGTTGGTCCCATTGAGAAAATGAAAGGAAGAAAGAAAAAAAAGGCAAGATAAACGTGTTTGACTTCTCCTGCCAATACCTCATAAATATGGCGTGGAGTGAAGAGAAAGTAGACTGTTTGATTTCAGCGAGAAAATAAAAGAAACAAATAAAGAATGGAAGGTAGAAGTGTTTAACGGCTGTTCCGGAAAAAAGCTGTCAGTTTCAAATCTTTTCATTTGTACCTCCTTACTTCTTAAAATAACGAACAATCCATATCTACTGATATTTTATTGTCGCAGAACTCGCTATGAGCTTATTCAATCATTAACTTGAGCATTAAGATTCGTCAGAATATTAAAATAGGAAAACAGGGAAAATTTCACCGATCTTTCTAGTGAAATTTATTATTTGATTCTATTTACCTTAAAATAACATTTAAATAATAATATCTGTCTATATTTCTGAGATGAGGTATTATGTACATTATTTACATTATTCGGACTATTGTCCTCATCTTTGTCGCCATGTTTATCACAACGTTTCGGCCGTTGTATGCTCCGGCCTTCTTCAAGTTGTTGGAATGTCGAACTGAACGCGTTATTTCGCTCACTGGGGTAGGCTGTTCTAGTTCTACGTGCCACGTTTAATGGATGTCAGTTATCAGTTATCTCCTGTTAATTTCCCTCTGAAAGTTATCCACTGCCTTAACCGGGTATTGAACTCACACTCTTTGGGTCCTGTCACTGGATCTAACCAACGCCTCTATCTACTGTGCCTTGAAGACATCTGTGTATGAATTTCTGGGTATTATAAACCTAATGTCTTCAGCAACCATTTTTACCAATGCTCATATTGCAATTTTTCGATTACTTTTTCCAATATACAACACTAACGGGGATTAAAATTCAAACAGTCTACCCCAGTGAGCGAAATAGAGGGTTCAGTTCGACATTCCAACCACCTGAAGTAGGCCGGAGCGTACAACGGCCGAAACGTTGTGATAAAGATGAGGACAATGGTCCGAATAATGTAAATAATAATAATTATTAATCACTGTACTTGACAAGAAAAACATCCTTATTTTAATCTTATAAATTATACGACGGCTGTGTCTCAGAATGATTCTTTTCATAAGTAAAATCGTCATGACATTCTTATACAACTAAAATAACAAATGCCTACCTACCCTAAGAGGATATCAGTGAAGTATTCGCGACACTAACAGTATTTAGCCATGCACATCATTACACTGTTTTCCATTTGTTTTTTTCGTCTGACAAGTCTTTGTAGAATGTATATATTGATAATCATGAAAATTATTTGTAATAAATTATTTAGAAAAATGCTATAACTGTGAAGGGAGTTTAAAGCGAAACTGAAACTGAGACTGGGACGACAAAAAAAAAATCTATTTTTAATCCACGGAATTTTGTCATCAATTTGCCTTCATACTCTTTTTAAAGTTTTAGAAATGTTTTTTATGAACAGAGCTGTGTGCAATCCCGGATATAAAAGCGATTTTGAAAAGTGAAAATATTTCTTTGTTTTCTGTATTTGTTGAGGGGTGTGGACATTCAATGTATGTATGTATGTGTGTGTGTGTGTGTGTCCGTGTGTGTGTGTGTGTGTCCGTGCGTGTGTGGGTGTGTGCGTAATTCAATATTAATAATATTTTGTGTCAATGGTTGTGGACGCAATAATAATAATAATAATAATAAAATAATAATAAAAAATAATAATAATAAAAAAAATAATAATAATAATAATAATAATAATAATAATAATTATAAAAAAAATAATAATAATAATAATAAAGAAGAAGAAGAAAAAAAAAAAAGAGGAGTAATTCTAGAATAATAAAATTATCGAAAAACCTATAAAGAAAACAGGACAGGAGTTACAAACGCTCACGTCCCCATTGTCCAACTTTCACTTTGTGATATGACGGGATTTAACATCCCGCCCGCACAGACGAAACCAAAATCTGTTTTTTTTTTTTTGTTTTTTTTATCGGATTTTTTCTTTCTTAGCGTGAAACGAAAGCACAACTGAGTTGCCGTTTATTTTCCTACCGTTTGGTCACATGAAAAGATTCATCATGATGCGAAACTGGTCATTTGATAAATACGAAATTCAGTTTCGCATTTATGCATCAGTCCTTTTATTTTACTATCTGAAAATGGGTGAGACTTCGTATCTAGAAAATGAAACCAAAACCTTCTCCCCTCCCCTTAAATATCTAAACCAGGGCGTGGAATTTTCAAATTTACCTTATATAAACCAAACCACATCAACAACAGTCAGTCTTTCACTTGCTATTTGATCTGCAAAGGTCTCTGTTCGAAAGACGTTTTTCCACAAGTTAAGATAAACGTATTTTTGGATTTTTTTATTAACGTCCACAACCAAACATACCTGAACACGCCGAGCTCTCAAAGAAACTCATACCAATCGAATTTTAATCTCCGTTAGTGTTGTATATTGGAAAAAGTAAGTAATCGAAAAATTTCTTAGTTTTTTTTCACTTTTTTAACAAAAGCTTCCCTGTACAACTTTGTGATGTGAACTTAAGTCGCTTCGACACATTAATCAAAAATATGTATTTTTTCGTTTATTATTTTTGTTTTTTTTTCTGTCGATGAAAGTGCAAGTAAACGAATGAATGATTTTCGACTGTTTTTTTACATGGCAAAACACACCGTGAATATCATAAACCAGTTTGGCGTTAATACTTTCACTCACAATAACTCCTTGTGTCTTAGTGGTTTTATTGCCTTGCATGGAGTGAAATGAAAAACTATTTTCCCCGCTCGAAAGAATTGTTTCAACAGATACTTGCTTGATATCAGCTTATTGCTTTCTATCTTCCCGCTGGAACGAAAAATATTTGATCACGTCGTGTTTTTAAAGAAATTCATATTGATCGTTTTCTAATCATCGTTAATATTGTATATTGGAAAAATAAGTAAGTGGTCGATAAATTTCTTGTTAGATATTTGTTGACCATGTTCACCATAGTGTATGATTACAGAATCCAGCGCAGTACGTAATCTGTTCAATGAAACAACGTTAAAGATTAACACTCACGAGTCAGACACTCTACTGAATGTAACTATATCGCCAATACCACCAGCAGCTGTTCCGTAATTCTTCAGTCTTCGATATCAAAGGCTGGCAGTGAATATTCCGGAAAAAAATGGCCGCCTTTATACACGTCCTATTAAATATTTTGAGCCTTCTGATTGGTTATCTCTTCTATTGGTGAACTATAAAATGAGTCAGCTTATTTTGGCTGGCTCACTAGTATACCAAGGTACCCAAAAACTCCAACAATTTTCACTTGAATTTTATGTAGGTATGTCCAATATTTCGCTAAAAAGTGGTATACCTTGACGACAAAAGGTCCCCAAATTGATAAAACAATTTTTAACGTTTAAATATTTATGTTGTTATTAAAGAGAAAAGACCAAAGTATTTTCTGAATATTTTTCAGATTTTTTAATTCTTCCTATAAATGTTAAAAATTTTATTAAAAATCTTGTTTTTTTTTTCGAGTCAAAAAATTTCGTAAAATCGAACTTATCGACATTTCTGTCGGAAAGATCATAGTTTGTTAGTTAAAAAATCATGAAAAATCAATTACACCTTTTTCTTTTGTTATCTTAGGAAATTTAGAATGATTAAAGTATACTTAATGTAATTTGAAAGAAACATTACTTACATTTTTAGCAGAAAATTTTTTAAGAGAGATATTTCCAACCAGGGTGGTCTATTTTCACAGGCGTTGATTGATGTACGTCAATATATTCACAACTTACGGTACGGAAATTTATTGGACGGTAGCGCAAAAGTGATATAATTCGTTCTAATTTTAAGTGAATCTAGTTAGTAGATTTTTTTTTTAAAAATTCACTTTCAAATTTTTTTTTTTTTTTTTTACCTTACGTTTGAGGAAGAATTCTGCACTGAAAATAACATTTAAATTATGAAAGAAAATCAAATTTTACAAGTAAAAATAAAACAGTAAAAAAAATACATTTTTTTAAATTGAGGTTTATTATTTCAGTCATGAAATATTTTTCTGAGAATATAAAAATTACATGAAACACCATTAATTGAAACGGGTTAACTTAATGAAATGAGATTTTATTTCTTTTTTATTAAGGCAGATTTTTTTCTATTTATTAATAATTATATGGCAGTAATATGAGTTTTATTTTATTTATTAATAAAATTAACATGCTATGTTGGTTTTGTTTTGACTCAACGAGTATTTTTTAGTTTGAGTAGTAGCGAGCTAACTCCAGAAAATTTAAACTCCAAAAATCGTTTTAATTGATAATTTGTCGTGTGGATAATAATTCCAAAGTAATGAACAATGAATTTATGCATTCGATTTCAAACTTGAAAATTTGGGTGGACTTCCAAGGGCGTTTTTTTTTTTTTTTTTTTTGTAATTGTAAATAGTCGATATTTTTTTTTATCCCACTATTTGAATAGAAAAAGAAAAAAATTGAAAATAATACGACGATATTCAGAAAACTTGACAAGCGTTGTTTTCTTGTTACTGAACGAATCAAAGCCATTTCTGAAGTAAAAAAAAAACTTGCTTCTATCAAAGGAAACTACTCATGTGACATTATTTCAACAATGTGCATCCGTACTTTCGTTGTAGACGATTTTAAATACAATTTTGGAATAATAAAAATTATTTTTAAAATAATTATGGTTGTCAGATTTTAATAAGCTTTCAAATTTATGATCTTTAAAAAGTAGAGAACATAATATATCATTTCCATAAGGTTGCAGAAAGAACTTAATGTATAAATATATAACAACCTTTTGTCATATTGTGTATTTAAAATTGAAAAAAAAAAGAAAATTAATGTAAAAATTCATTGTTCATCAAAAAAATTTTTTTCTTTCAGATAATAATTACCTTCGTATATATTATTCAGAAAAGCCATTAAAAACTTTCTTAATTAAATATTGTCTTAGTTTTATTGGGTTTTGTATTTTTACAATTGAGGTAAAAGTTTGGACAATTTCGGACATTTTTTTAACAAAAAAATCGATGATTTAGATTTTTCAGAGTTTTGTGCATTTAATTAAAAAAAAAATTCAGGTTGCAAATAATATTTTTTTGTGTTTTCATAAAATTAAGTTTGAGGGGGGTAACAGATATAAAAAAAAATATTTATACCATGACTTTCAAAGAGACAAACATTTCTAAAATAAGTTCATTCATTTCTGAATAAGTTCTGAAGTTTTCATTAAAATCCAACAAGTAGTTAATTTTTACAAGAATTTCGAAATTAATGTGTCTTTCAACTGACAAAAAAACAACTAAAAAAAAACGCTAAAAAGGTCAAAATTGGACATACCTAATTTTATGGATGATATTCTTTCTCAAGTTTTGTATTTATATTTTTATGTTTCCCTTTGACAGTTTCTTGATTATATTTCTGTGTTTTCTTTCTCACAGTGCATCTTGTCAGAAGTCATTCTGCCTTCGTCGTCGTTATATTGACTGCGTGTGTGTCACTCATCCATGGGGCACCAACATCGACTAGAGGCACAACAAGCCGGAAAAACATAAAAAGAGACATGTATCCCGCCTCAGCAACCACCACATATACATTGGTAGCAATAAACAATACATTTCATGAATATGTAAGTACTTATCAATGAAAGACATCAATTTTGTGTTAATACTTAACGTCATCATTTGCGAAATTGTTTTTTTTTTTTTAGTTAAATTTTACAACATAATTACCGGGCTTCATTCTTATTTGTTGAAACTTGACTAATGCATGGAATAATAATGCAAACACAAAATGTAGTTAGAATAAAATGTATTGAAACAAGAAAGTGTACACAATATTTACATATAATCTTTTGTATATTCCTGGGAAGACCGTTCCTGGAGAATGTGTTGACTAAGTCGCAGTCGGGCAGAGTCTCTAGTTGAATCTCTTGATTCGCCTATATTTATTGTACAAAGGTACAAATGTGGCACAAGGCCGAAAACGGGAAAGGGGGGAAAAGGCTGGTCTTCTTCTGTCTTAGCGTTTAAACTTAGCTACCGCAATCACTGACCCAAACAAACTGACAATATTCCTTTCACCAAAACGACTCATTCTTACATTACCATTCTTACCTCAAACACCATAATACCTCAAAAACTCCATGATGTCCTAACTAGTCCCCATATATACAGCTCAATGTTTGTGGGGGGGGGATAAAAAAAACAATTTAAAAACCCCAATGAGTAATTACAAATGTATAAGAACTATATACAAGAAACTAAACAAAATTTTTGTTAGTAATAAAACCCCCACAAAGTCAACTAAATGTAGCAGTAACATCAGTTCCCTGGACGAAATCAATGCGGGACTTGGAAAGAAATAAAACATTTGTGCATCCCAACCATTCACTCAAACACACGCTCATCCAAACACAAAAACAGTCACGAAAAAACATACCCGAAACGAAAGTCGCCCCGCATCCACCAGAGAACTGACGACACTAGCCACCTAACGATGGGAGGGATGGGGAATTAAACTCAAAGAAAAACAAATAGGGACGAAAAATAAAAGGGGCCAATGCGCATACACAACCTAGCTAAGTTTAATAACGGGAGAGAAAAACAAAAACAACAAAACGACCTACACTAACCTATTAAGGGGTGGGTTGCCAATGTTCAACCCAGCAAAAACAATATCCTCCTAACCGGCATCAAAATGCCACTCTAAGTCAGCACCTTTCACTCTGCAGAGACGCGCAAGAATCACCCACCTTTCGCCAAATTCCAATGGATGGAGTCGCCTCCTTTCCGTCCTGATCTTGACTTTAAGCTGATGCTTAAAGAACAAGATCAGTTGGGAAGAGGTAAACTTCTCGTCCCCATGGAATTCCTTCTGTCGCGTCGTCCATATCACGACTCGCATAACCCCCAGTAAGCAAAGGAACACATAGTGCTCAGCCTTAGTCAACGGCGGTACTATATTGCTACAGACGGAACTGGCCTCGAGGACAAAAAACTTTCCACGCAGCATGCGAACCATGATGTCTTCAACAAACTTGCACAGCGGAACTACAACACTACAATGAAAGAAGGCGTGACCTAGGGTCTCCACCTCCCCACTGCAGCGAACGCAGTTTGGCGACTTTACCAAACCCGCTGAGCGAAGTCTTTTGGCGACCCAGAGGGCCCTTCGAATCACCAGCCAGGTGAGTGATGCCTCAGGGTTAGTGAGACATTTCAACCCGGGCGCCCAAGGCCATATGCAGCGAGCCTCCCGCTTCGTCAGACCGAGCTCGCCTATCAGACTATCTTGAACGTTCCCCCTAACTAACACCTGATATAATGCCTTACGGGACAACGGCTGGACGTCGGAGAGGCCATCCTTCGCCCGTAAGAGTCGCTGGAGGGCAATCCGACATTCGCGATAGAAAGAGCCCTCGCATCGAGGAGTACGAGCGGCCTCCTCCTCACATGAGCGCACATTTCTCAAGGATGGAAAATGTTTATGGACGTCTTCCTTCCAGAATTCGCCGTTCTCATCCACTTGCATACACATCCGGTCTAGGTATGAAATGCGAAGCGTATGTTGACGAGTCTCAACGCAAGGCATCCCCAGACCGCCATCAGAGGGATGGAGGTAACAGATCTCGCGACTAACCATGGCAGCCTTGCCTCTCCACAAGAAAGAGAACAAGAGCCTTACAAACGCCAGTAAAGTGCTAGACGGGAGTGGAAGCACGGAGAGTCGGTAAAGGAGAATCGGGTAGATGTGCGTAGCACATACTTCCGCCCTCCCCTTCAAGGAAAGATTCCTCCGAGTCCACAGACGTACTGTAAGCTCGGCCTTCTCCCGCACCTCCGACCAATTCATTTCCAACAGGAGGTCGGGACCGAACCAGATGCCGAGTATCTTGACCGGCCCGTCCGTCCAGAGGAAAGGTCCGGGAAGAGAAACTCCCTTCCACGAACCCAACCGCAAGCCAACAGACTTATCGCGGTTGATCTTGGCCCCTGTCACCATCTCATAACCGTTGATTTCTTTGCTGACTTCGTTAATTTCGGCCCTACTCGACACCAGAACCGAAACGTCATCAGCATAGGCGGAGTACCTGGCCGAGGTGGTAGCACCAGGTAGGGAAATTCCGCGAAGGACCGGATTTGTCTTCAACTTACGCAGGAAAGGTTCCAACGCAAGAACGTACAGCAATGGAGACAGCGGACAACCTTGACGAATAGAGCGAGACAAAATGAAAGGTTTCGATCTTACCCCATTCACTTCTACCAGCGCACAGGGGGACGCATACAGCAGCCGGATCCAAGTGCAAAAGTGCGGCCCGAAACCGGCGGCCGAAAGAACAGCCTCCAGAAACCGATGGTCAACCCTATCGAAAGCCTTGGACTGATCCAAATTGATCAGCGCGGCATCACTGTCGACTTTCTCAATGATCAAGCGAACCATATGAAGGTTGTCCTGAATAGTCCTGCCCTTCACAGCACAAGTCTGCTCGGGACCAATCAGACTAGAGAGGACAAGCTGCAAACGGTCAGCTAAGACCTTGGCTAAAATCTTCAACTCTGTATTTAACATCGTCAAAGGCCGATAATTATCTACCCCATCCCCACTGTCTTTCTTCTTGCGAAGCAACTTGATCACACCCCTGGTGAAGCGTTGAGGAATAGACCCCTGCTTAAACCAGTTGTTGTAAATCAGTGCCAGCAAGGGGACAAAGACGGGCGACTGCCTCAAGTACATTTCATAGGGAAGACCATCTAATCCCGGAGTCTTGTCCAGGCCTACCTGTTTCAGCGCATCCCAGATCTCAGACTCTGTTATGGGCCCCTCGCACCCAGCCGCTTCAGCCGCCTCAAGGCGGGGAAAGTCGGCTAAATAGGCATCGAACTGAGCAGTGCTCAGACCGGGCTCCCTGGTAAAAAGCTCCGTCCGCTTATCCGTCAATGTGATGCTCGCGATATGCCGATTAGTTGCCCTACGAAGTTCCTCTGAACGCAATGAAGCGGCCATATTCGTAGCCTCGCAAGACATTCTTTTTATCCTAGCCCTAACTACCAGAGCTTGATTCTTCTTGATAAGCAAGGAGGCCAGCTCCGCCTTAGCTATGGCAATGTCCCCACTATCACGGGATTTCACTGCCCGATCAACTTTTGCCTCTAGAGACTTTTGCGCTGCTAGCCTTTCTAGGTTGAGTCGTCGACTAAAATCAGCAGCAAAAGACCTAAGTTTGGATTTTAGAAAGTCCCACCATCTATTCCCAACTACAGCACCCGACAATTCCCGCTGTAGCATTAGTAAAAGCTGGTCTCGGAAATCTTGCTCACCAAATAATGATGAGTTCAATTTCCAATACCCAGCCATCTTAACCCTAGGCTTATCTAAGTTTACCCGGACCCGGACAAGCCTATGATCCGAGTAAACTATAAAATGGAAGCTTGGACATTCTAAGAGCCCTACTTCGACTCTCTTAACTAGAACTCGGCCGATGTAGCTTGCGCTAACCACCGAGCTGCCGCCCCTAGTCCAAGTCCATGCTACCTCCCGGGGGTGTTCATTTCGATACTTATCGACGAGATCGAACGCGTCGATAAAGTCCCGAAATGGTTTCACATCCGGATTGTTAGTACCCGGTTTTTGCCCTATACGATCTATATCGGGATCAAGGACGGCATTCCAATCACCCGCTAGAACTACCGAACGAGAAGTCGTCAGAAACGGCTCGATCTGCCGAAACAAAACAGACCGCTGCGCATGGTCATTGGGCGCATAAACCCCAATGAGACGAAGAGCCTTATCCTTTATGGTAATATCCAGCACGCAAAGCCTGCCCGCCGGATCCGCGAAGACAAGAGCACACACCGCGTCCAGAGACTTGCTCACCAGCCAGGAAACACCCCTCGAGCGTCCATCAAAACATGCTGAAAAGAGGTCGAACCCCTTAGACAGAATGTCTTCATAATCGCGAGATAAAAAACGGGTTTCCTGCACGCAACATACATCCACCCCGAGGCGCTGAAGATCGCGAACGAGCCTCACCCTTCGAGACTCCGACCTCAGGCCTCGTACATTCAAACTTGCTAACCAAAGAGCCATGATGAAAACCGATTAGTGTTGTGATACTGGTTTGAACATGGCTGGGGTGAGGATACCGACAGCCTCTCCCATAGACCCGTGACCCATCTCATTCTTGATAGAGCCGTCTTGAGCCGGTGAAACGCGACAGACATCCTCCCCTGTGTTGTAAATAAGTTTCTGAGATTTTTTTTTCCTTTCTTTCTTTTCCTGAGCAGGGCTTCTCTGTCGTTTTGTAGCGGGAGGAGGCATTTCTGCTTTAGTAGAGGGGGAAGGACAGGGAGTTTTCCGAGGTGTGCTGGAGGATCTCGGTTTAACAGGAGAAGCAGTAGGGGTTTGAAGGGGAGTATAGTAGGACCTATGATTGTAGGGGCTAGGATCTCTACTGTGAGGACGAGAGTTGGACCGGGTTGACGGAGGGGAAAGTTTCTTCATGGGAGAGAGTGCAGACTGGGCAGAGGACGTGGATGGAATAGGCTCTGTGTTTTGGGACTGTTTTTGACGATCTAATTTTTTTTTCAGTTCTTTACCTTTCTCAGTTTTTCAAAACCTGGGTCATACTTTTTTTGTTTTTCTTTGAATGAGAGCTGAGAGGCCGAGGCATCGCCCTTAGCGTTGCAAGATGGAGTGGGGCTGTCCGTGTCTTTCGCCCTTGGGGTTTCAGGGGACTGAGGACCCGCTGTCCGGTGCTTCCCTCTGGCCTTACCAGCTACCAGCCATTCCCCCTCCCCCTTCTCCACAACTGCACAAGCAGCGGGCGAAGGCTCTTTGGGGAAAGTGGTTTTCGATGTTTCACCAACCGGCGGATTATCCGACCCGGTCCCAGCAGCTGGTACGCCCACTACAGGCGAGGCGGAAGGTAAAGACTCGGTCAGAGGGGGATTTTGGTTTACTGGTGCTTGACTGCCAGGGGCCTTCCTCCCTGGGCAGGAAGAGGAGAGGTGACCAATCTCTCCACACTTCCAGCATACCGGTTTTCGGCCAGTTACTATGACCGGTAACTTCAAGCTACCAACATCCAGACAGTTGGGGATGGAGCGGAAGGCCTTCTCGTCCAACATAATATCAAAGCTCCACCCCCCGTTCAGGCTATCACAGGAGGCGCCCAGAATTTCGCCATACTGGGACAAAAAGGCAGCAATGTGTTCCCCGATAACCTGAGGAGGGACTTCATATACTGCCACAATGGTCCGTCTTCGGCCTTCGTACTCCGTTCGTACTATGAGATCTTTCGTTATAAGATCCCGGCTCGACATAGCAACGCAATCTTCAGGCGTGGGTAGCAGTACGTCCCACATGAAGCATTTTGCTTCCTTAACTATTCTGAGGGGCTTAAACCCCAAGGACTCTAGTGTTTTCAACACAGTGTTTTTCGTCGAACGACAAATTTTGCGCGTACGCTTGTCGACGACGAAAACCGACACAATTCTTTTTTCAATTTTCTTTAGTTCTATGGGGTCTTCTAAAAGTCCACCTTCTACGACAAGGTGAGCGTAACTCTTAGCACGCTCCAAGAACTCCGCTAAATTGATAATACATTTTGGTGGGGACGACCAACAAGAGGTCGATTCCCCGGCCTCTGACTTGTTCTTTTGTTTGTGTTGGCCATTACTGGCCTCCATATCATTGTCGTTTTGGCTATTATTGGCCTCCATACTTTCAGTATTCTGGCCATTATTAGCCTCCATGCTTTCTGTATTTTTGCCATTATTGGCTTCCATTAGATTTTGGCCATTTTCGGCTTCCGTAATTTCGGCTTCCAAAGCTTTTGGATTCTGACCCTTTTGGGCTTCCGTAGCTTTTTTATTTGGACTATTTTCATCTACGTTTTTTTGGCTATTATTAGGACTAGGCCTATTCTGTTCTTCCAAAGTGTCCTCTAGAAGTGGGTACTCCAATGGATCGTCTTTGTCAGGCGGTTTTTTATCTATGGAAAATAAATGTCTTTTAACAGACTTTTTAATGTCTATTACTGGTTTTTTCTTTTTTATTAAAAAAGAAGTGGCTTTATTTTTCTTTTTATCCATTTTTTTTTTAAAAGGAAATCATACTACGGGAAGGGAAGGGAGAGGTAGGGGAGGGATGGAAAGAAAACAAAGATCGCCTATAGGCGTGGGGGGAGGGTAGAAATAAGTGAAACTTGCCTATTAGCGAAAAAAAATAAATAAATAAGTTACAAAACTTGCCGGAAAGCAAGACGAGCAAAAAATTACAAAAGTACAGCTAAAGTCAAATACAGAAATTTACAAAAAACAAGGATTGCCTAACGGCGAAATGTAAACAATAAAGTTAAACGAAAAAGACGAATATAAATCAAGTAACGGTCACAAACTTTTAAAACGGAAAAAGAAAGGTTACAATTGTAAAACAAAAATTAATACAATTATACAGGAAAACAGAAAACGTTTAACGATAACTTTTTTTTAAAAAAAATACGAAACGATAAATTAAAAAATTTACAATATGGCCGCTAGAAAAATCTAGTCCGACCAGAAGACGAACGAAACACAAACAATAATAAAGACAGATTAATAAATATAAACGGAAATTTTAACACAGAAAAGCTTAAATGATAAAAAGGACAGACTTAAATGATATTTTTATAAAGGAAAAGAAACAATTAATAAGTAATAAATGAAGAGAAATTTAAAAGGTAAGACAAAATAAATACGTGGAAACAACGAAGGATTTTAAAGGGGAGGGTTATAGAAATATGAACCTAATTTTAAAATAAATGAATATAGTGAAAATAGGGGTGATAAAAGAAAAAATGAAAAAAAACAAAACTTTTTTTTTTTTTGCAAAGAATGTCAGTACGAAAGAAAAACAGAAAAAAAACAACTTAACGTAACAAAACAGTTCACACAAACAAAAGGTCGTTGACGTAAACAGATAATCCCACGAGCTGAAAAATAACGGTCGGAAAAAAAAAACGAGACAGAGAACCAATCTCTTGATTCACCTCCCTATCTTCCGGTACCAACCATATTTATATCGTCGGTACTCCGCTATGCAAATTAGGTGGATCCTGCCACAACATTATTTTAACCCGATTCTTTTAGTGAATTATGTGGGCCTCAAACTTTATTGACATTCATAAAAAAAAAAAAAACAGAAGAATTTTCACATATCATCATCATCATCATCATCATCACATCCTCATCATCGTCATCAGTCCCTTGACTGATTGAATCGTCGTAGGGTGGAGGACCTAAGGTCAGAAGAAATAGACAACCTCTTCCAGGATGATCTATTGGCCGTGGCTGCATGGAGTTTCCGGCATTGTCATATCCGTCCACTTTTTGGGTATGACGATAAACTACATCCATTAGCAAGACCTCTGATCGGGAGGTTTTGAGGAGCGTCGATCCACCTCGTAATAGCTGTGGCTCCCCGGTCCACCCGTAGTTGATTTAAGACTTGGACACGTATTTCATACATATGCATGCATTTAACGAAAATCTATATAGTATTCATTTGAAATGTTTGTTTTCTGTCATTTATAGTGTACACATATCCCACTGCTGATCACATCCGACTGCGACCAATTCATGACTATGTTGATGGCCAATGCAAATTTACAACTGCCACATGTCATCGAGAATGGATTGCATGATGAATCGGTAAAGGTAATTTTTTTCGTTTCTCATTGATTTTGCGGGTTTATTTTCATCTCTAAATTAAAAACAATGTTTGTTAACTTTTAGGAAAAGATATTTCATTATATATGACACACTTAAATGATGACATAAATATTTTTATCATTCAATCTTCATATAAAAAAGTAGAGATGTTCCATTTCATATAGTAAGTGATGTTCATTCAAAATACACTGCTTTATTTGTTAAATGAGTCACTGCCGTTGAAACATTAAAAGGTGTAGCTCCTTTCAACCAATCAGATTGTAGTGTCTCACGTGGTCACCTGAATGTATCTGTTTTACTTTTAATACAATAAAGTCTGATTTTCTAAAGATTAAAATTCTGTAACTGAATGTATGAATAAAAAAGTTTTTATTTGTATTCGATATAAGTGTTATATATATATATATATATATATATATATATATATATATATATATATATATATATATATATATATACAGACGCACCGTCGCCTCTCTCTGTCTCTTTTATGAATACTTCCATGGTAATTGCTCCGATAAGCTGCTATCGCTGGTTCCCAGGCTCCATGAATTCAAGCGTCCTACGAGACTGGCATCCCGTTCCCACCCTTTCATTGTTGAAACTGTTAAATGTAGACGTCTCTTCTACTCCAATAGCTTCATATCTCGCACCTTACGCCTATGGAACTCCCTTCCTCATTCCTGTTTCCCTGATGACTATGATCTCCAACTATTCAAGTGTAACGTCAATCGACATCTCCAGTTGCCTTGATATATCCTCTATCCTCCTCCACATCCTTTCCTCTCCTACTACTTTCGAACATCATTGTTCATCTTCAGGGTCAAAATATAAGACATTGTTAAAAAAATCTTTGACCCTGAAGATGAACAATGGTGTTCGAAAGTACTCGGTTATCCTACGGACAATATTTATTTCAATATAATTTTCAAATAAAAAGTCTCATTAGAAAAGATGAGAAAATTCAAAAGAAAATATGCAGGACTATGTTGTCTTTGACATTCAACACAACATGTTTAAAATATATATATATATATATATATATATATATATATATATATACAGTGTAACCCGGATATAAGAGAGTTGTCTGGACCGGAGAAGTAGTATCTTATATCCGAGTTTCTCTTATATCCGGGTTTGGTCTATTTTATTTTATTAACACAGGCTCCAATTTGGGACCATATAAAAATCTCTCTTATATCCGGGTTTCTCTTATATCCGGGTTACACTGTATATATATGCAGTGTAACCCGGATATAAGAGAAACTCGGATATAAGAGAGATTTTATCTGGTCCCAAATTAGAGCCTGTGTTAATGTATATATAATAGACCAAACCCGGATATAAGAGAAACCCGGATATAAGATACTTCTCCGGTCCCGACAACTCTCTTATATCCGGGTTACACTGTATATATATATATGTGACATTCCCGAACCGAAAAAAATCTTTTGAACCAAAAATCAGAAATTTTAAGCCCTTGCCCTCATATAAAGCAATTTTTATTAAGTGAATATGTAGCCGGTTAAAAATCCCACTGTTACCCTTTAGACACGCTTCCCTCACCCCATCCTCCATAACAATTAAGTTACATATTTGATTTCCCTTTTTACTGTATACATTTACAATACACTTGCATTCCTGTCCCTTTCCAACTCTTTCGTTCACCTCCTTTTCCACTTCCCTTCCCGTTACACCCAGTGACACGTCTTTCAATCATCATACGCCTGTTATTCTTTTTGAAAGATAATTACGTAGCGTTCTTTGTTTTCCTCGTTTTAATCTTTATTTTCCTTTTTCGATATTTTTTACCCCACTCTCCTGTCTCTTGCATTTCCCTGTATCGTTCGTATATTTGCGTGCTTATATATTCAATTATATTTACGTGTTTGTGTATTATGATGTCTGTCTGTCTGTCTGTCTTCCTTTGTCCACTCTGTCGAAAGTCAAAACTTTATCAACGTAACCATTTTTGTAGCGATAAAAGATACATTCTTCCATCAACGCCATCAACGGAGAATTTAACATATAGCTAAAAACAATTAGTACTAAAATTGGAAGTACTAAAATTTCGTTTAAAATCCGTTGCTATCAGCATGTATTTTCCTTCAAAAGTAGTTCATACTACTTCGCCGTTCAAGTACTATTGGAGTTTAAAACAAAACTCCTACTGTTAAATGGAAATTAATTAGAAGAGCTCATACCTGTAATCCTTTTTATGCACCATGTTACGTTTGTCTCAATGAAAAACTGGAAATCATTAAATTTAAGGACAAGATTAACCTATTAAATCAAAGGAATGAGCTCACCATTAACTGCAGGTATAGTTCATCATTTAAAATGAAATAAGTGGAATTCTAAGTAAAGAAACGTTTCTAAAAAAAAATTAATTTATTTATAAATAAGTTCTGAAAGTTTTATTAAAATCCGACAATTATCTAATTTTTGCAACAATTTTTAAATTATTTTTTTAATCGCAAAAAGATGCTAAATTGCCCATGCTAATATATGGTTACCGGTTGATGCAAGAAAAACAAAATTTTTAACCAAAATTTTGAAGATCATAAAAAGCATTAAAATATAATTTAATAATCACAAAATCTTTTGTTCTTTCTCTTCATAACGGCATAAAGATTTTATCGATATTTTGTTCTTATTAAGATTGGAGCATTTTTTAATCATGGTATACTCATTTTTTTAGCGAATCTTCGGACGTACTTAATTTTAGATTATTTTTTAAAGGACAGATGAAAGATTTAATTTAAATAATTAACACACAAACACATACATTTCTATATTTATGTTATGTTTATGTTAATGAATCCAAATAATTGAATATGACGAAAGATCCAGAAATATTTATTTAATAAAAAGTGATAAATACATAATTATAGGAAGTTGAATGATTATTTATATGATACAAATGCCGAGAATATTAAATATTACGTTGATCAATTAAGATTTTAAAACATTACCTGTCTTTTTGCTTTGTATTTCAGGAGGTTATAATCAACATGAGTCGAACAGTCAGTCAATATTTGAATCTGGTAAAACAACATTTGGATATCGAATATAACATTGTGTGTGAGCCTGCAAGAAAAATTGAACTCGAATGTCATTTTCCGAAATTCTGTCCTTCTCGGCCTGACACCAATGACGCCATCTTTTATTGCAGTCTATATACAGCCTACACTTCTATAAACAATTTGAATCGCCATCTCCAATTACATGTGAGTTTCTTGTGTTTACATATACAGTTCTGTTCGATAAAAGTGACTCAGCTGATTTTTTTTAATTAAAGATTTTTTCGCCTATTTTTTTTCGGGGAGGGGGTCAAACTAATTTTCAATCTTACTAATATAAAGACCCCTTCCCGACCACCTAGTAAAAAAATTTACTCACCCTAAGGTATTCTAATGATAATTATAATTTTCGATATAAATGAAATTTAGGGAAAAACTCTGTGCAAAAAAGTGACTCATTTATTTCCCGCAACTAGTAATCAATAGAAACATAACCGAACAGCTTTAAATAAAGAATAATAGAGGTATAATTTATTTATAATAGGTAATATAGTTCGAAATATTTAATCTATGGGTCCTCCTTTATTTTGAATAACCTTTCCAACCCTTTTTGGCATTGACATGATTAGGTTCTGGTAAATCTCATCTCCAAACATTGAATTCCATTCTGATATGAAATTCACAATCAAATCCTCTTTGTTGCTCAACAGCTTTCTCGAAAGCCTGTACTTTATAATGCTCCATAAGTTTTCTATGGGGTTGAGGTCAGGTGATTGGGGTGGCCATGTCATAACACTCACCTGCTTCTCATCGAAGCATTCCTTCATCAATTTTGATTTATGACAGGGAGCATTAGCCTGCATAAAAATGAACTTGGTGGGGTCGATTTGCACCCTTTCAGCAGAAGGGAGCAGACAAGAGACTAAGATTCTCTTGTACTGCTCGCTCCTGAGGGTCTTTTCAATAGGTTTTAAGGAACCAGTTCCATGAAAAGAAAAGCATCCCTAGAACATTATACTGAATGGATGCTTGACAGTACTTACTGCTAAATTCAAAGAGCTTTCAAAGCATTCTTCTTCGGATTTTAGATTGCTTATCCTTTGAATTTAGCTCAACTTTCGTTTCATCGGAGAAGAGAACGTTTAGTAAAAAAAAATCAGGTGAGTCACTTTTATCGAACAGCACTGTATTTCACTTTATTTACAGTATTTATATGAATGAAAAAAATTCTCATTAATTTTTGTTTCTTAAAATAATAGAACGGAATTAAAAATAGAAACTACTTCACAGTCTTGCATCGCTGTTAATTTACTGTAATGACGTATAATAAATGAAGTTCTGTTCTATGAGAATGCCATGTGTATTTATGTTGTTTTGCGTTTCTTTTTCAGCTTTCAGATACGGAACTGACAAATCTTGATGTGAACAGCCAACTTTTTGCACCCGAAAACCTCCCAACTCTGGCACGCCGATGGCTAACCATGCTAATATTAAACACGTCACTAAATCAAATACAATACATTCAACAAAAACTGAATGCAATGTCGCAAGGACTTTAGAAATATAGATGTAAATGCATAGAACAATGACATATGTGTGCCATTTCGAATGTGGAAGTTTTTTCAACTTCAAATTTTAAAAGCCGCTGTACTAAATTTGGCCAGTACGTTAAAAACCCTATTGGCGGCAGCTATCCATTTCAGCGTTTAGATATGCGTAATAAAAAAAAATATGTGAGCATGCGCAGAGCGAATTACAAGTGACTTTCAGACAGCACCTCGGACGAAGCAGGACGTAACTCAACCCGCTCATAGGACACACGCAGGGTCTAAACACGACTACTATTTATTCTTTCACAAATTCAGACACAATCATTTCTTGCTTTTTACAGGGACTACCATGAGTACATTCCTTAAATTTACAAACTCTTTCGGGGACTATCTCTACCTAAAAGTTCCTGATAGAATAAAAATTTATATCGCATATCACGACACTCTTAACCAAAAGGGCTACTGTAAAGCAAAAAAAAAAATCTCTTGAAGCCGTACCGTTTCCAAAATTATTGAAAAAATATATTATTTTTATACTAATGTTAACAATAAAATGAATAACTTGTTAAAATTGATCTGTCTTTTTTATATTCATTTGCAATATATATATATATATATATATATATATATATATATATATATATATATCGATGGCTCATACTTTTCTCTCTCTTTCTATCACTCTCTCTAAACATATATCTATACATATATAAAGGGCGGTTGTGTGTCTGCGTGTTTGTGTGTGTGTACGTGCTTGCGTGTGTGTTCGGCTAAAACAAAAAACTGCAATAATACATGACAAAGTAAATATGTATACAGATTCGTTATCACCCAAGCCAGCTTTTTGTAAAAAAACATATCATCGTATGATTTGTATTTACGAAGATATTTTAAAATTAAAATGCATTAGAATACATTCGAAATTCTCAGAATTAAAAAGTAAAAACGAACAGCAATAATTCTTATTCCTGATTAGTAATTACCGTTCGTTTTTACTTTTTTATTCTGCTAAATGCTATACATGTATGCATTTTTTAAATTTCTATTCTCTTAAACTTATTTTCACATCTATAGTAAATAAAAGCATAACTTTAGAAAAATGAATATTAAAACAACAAAGTAAATTTAAAAGAAGAATATTAAATACAAGTATTTGACAAAAAGTTTTATATTTATTTATTCAAATATTTTAGTGTGTGTGTGTGTGTGTGCGCGCGCGCGCGTTTGTGTATGTGTGGCTACAAAATAAATATACAGACTCAGTATCACCCTTAAGGGTAGTTGTCTGTCTGTATGTGCATGTATTATTGACTACTTTTTTTGTTTAAGCGTTTCACTTCAAGCAAAGCGGGAAGCCACTAGCACGCAAGGGGTGACAGAAGATTTGGAGCGAGAGTAGATAGGAGTGATAGAGGAAAGGATGAGGAGAAGGATAGTGGATAGATCAAGGCAACTGGATATGTCGATAGACATTACATTTGAATAGTTGGAGATTATAGCTGTCAGGGAAAAATGAATGAGGAAGGGGGTTCCACGGGCGAGAGGTGCGAGATATGAAGCTATTGGAGTAGAAGAGACGGCTACATTTAACAGTTTCAACAGTGAAAGGGTGAGAGCGAGATGCCAGCCTAGCAGGACGCTTGAATTCATGAAGTTTGGGAACTAGCGAAAGAAGCTCATCGGAGCAATTACCGTGAAAGTATTTGTAAAAAAGACAGAGAGGCGACGGCGCGTCTGTGAGAGAGCGACTGCAGACTAGATGCCAGATCAGGGCCAGTTACATTGCATATCCGTCGCTGGATCTTATCAAGAACCCCGAGGCAAACAGAAGAGGCCCCAAACCATATATGGCAGCAATACACAATGCAAGGGCGAATGGTTGATTTGTAGATTTGAAGGATCGATTCCAGGGAAAAAAATATCCTGGCCCGGCACAGGAAGCCGAGTTTCTTTACGGTGGACGAAGTAATTGACTCAATGTATTTGTTTCATCTCAGGTCAGCAGTCAACGTGAGACCGAGCAGCCGCAGAGAGGTGCTCTCGAGAAGTTGAGCGTCAGACATTCTGATTGGGGGCAGGGAAGGATCTCTGTGGTGATTAATAGAGAGCAGTTTTGTTTTTGAGGCGTTAAAGTTAACCAGCCAATTCCTGTCCCAGTTCACAACCCATTGGAGGTTCTTTTCAAGACGAATGACCAAGTTAGTTTTGTCAGCGACACTAGATTTGTTTTTGAGGCAGGAGTAAATTGTAGTGTCGTCCGCGTAGATGCCAACTTGGGAATCTATGGCGTCAGGAAGATCGTTTATGAAGATAAGGAACAGAGTAGGGCCTAGGATGGAGCCTTGAGGAACACCTGCGTTCGTGGGATAGGAGCTGGAGGAGAATCCGTTGAGAACGACCTTCAATTCACGGTTTGACAGGAATGATTGTATTAGGTCAAACAATCGACTTGTAATACCATAACTCTGGAGCTTGCGAAGAAGGTCGGCATGCCAAACCCTATCAAACACTTTGGAGATGTCTAGGGCCACGTCACGAGCTTCTGATTTTTGAAGAGCTTTGTAGATAAATTCAGTGATGGCCGCCGTAAGTACATCAGCTGTAGATCGGGTAAAGCGGAAACCATATTGCTTCTCTGAGAGCAGATCATGGGATGTAAGTTAACCACTTCGGCGTTGATTAGGGCTTCGAAGACTTTGCCGAAGAGGGGTAGGAGACTGATAGGACGGTAATTAGAAGGGCCAGAGGGGTCGCCAGAGTTTTTAAAGACAGGAACAATGGATGAGGACTTCCAGCAGTCAGGAAAACAAGGCAGTAGTTATATAATTTAGAGAGGGCGGGCGCCAGTTCAGGCGCGCATTTCTTCAAGACAATGGCTGGTATCCCGTCTCCACCACTAGCCTTGTGGGGGTCTAAATTAGAGATAATGCCCAATACCAATGACGGGTATATGTGTAACCCGCTCAATAGGGCCTCAGTTCTAAGAGGAAAATCGGGTATGGGTACACCGGAAGAGTCAAGCGTTGAATGGAAAGAAAATTTCTGAGCAAAGCATTCAGCCTTGTCGACAGAGGAGGTCAGGACCTCAAACTGGTCGAACAAAAGAGGTATAGAGGGTTTGCTATTGTTCAGTACGCTCTTGCAGAGACGCCAATAATCCTTGGAGCCGATTTTGCGAGATGCAATACATTCCTTCATCCGAGCAGCAAATAGTGACTTAGCTTCGTTGAGGATACGCTTACACTCGTTACGGGCAGAGGCAAAGAGACGTCTATTGCAGTCGGACATGTCGCTACGAAATAGGTGAAAGAAGTGGTTCCTATAGGCAATGGCGGCTGAGCAAGCAGCGGAGAACCAAGGGGAGGAACGCGATTTGACCTTAAATTTCCTTGAGGTGATGAAAGCGTCGATTCCAGCTTTAACCCAGGAGGAGACCTCAAAGGCACATTCTTTAACGGGGAGCGTAAAGACAACATCCCAGGGGACATCGCGGAGGAAATCACGGAAAGAGTCCCAGTCAACTCATTGATAGCAGAACAAGGTTCTGGTGGTAGGAGGCTCTTTGCAGGGGGTGGGGTTGAAGGAGATGTTGACAGCATTGAGAAGAGATAGCCGGAGACACATGTACGAATGGTCTGGCGATTCGAGAGACAACTCTCTAGCCAGAGGTAGATGGTCCTTGACGCAGACACCAAGGCCATGCATGTGGGTTAGAGAGTCTTTTCTGAGGAGAGGAAGGTAGCCGGGGATCGAAAGATCAGAGGAGGGGATAGACGAGTCAAGGTTGGTCTTACACGGAGCCAGTATATCCGGGCAGTTTGCAGTGAGGAAAGATTCCACACTGCAGAAATTGGTTCTAATGCCACGGATGTTGTAGAACGAAATGTTGAGGGGTTTAGGTGATTTTTGAAGGGTGGTTTAGGTTTACTTTTTTCGATCTTTGTAAGTCATCATGTGGAATTATGGTTGGAAGATGAGAAGGCCTGAAGTAAAAGAATCAGACGGTTATCGACCGTGACGTGGGCAGAGAGAAGTTGACACAGCCTGCATCATAATGTGCCCCCGCCCCGGAGGTGACTGCAGGGACACCTTTCCATGCGCGAAATGGCACTACAGACACCCCGGTATTATACAACTGTTGATCAGAGCGGCCGCTCAAGACGTTAAGGAAGAGTTAGGGCTCCTAACTACCAGTCGGAAACAGCAAATAGGGAACTGTCAACCGTGTACCCTCAGAATGAAGAGGTAATGCCACACAGTGCACACATCACGGGAGAAACACGACAGTACAAGTACAGAGGCCAGAGACAGAGAGAGAGAGAGAGAGAGAGAGTTCTGGGAACCCCTTCCTAAACAAGAAACAAGGTGTGAGCCTCTACTCATGTCCAAGAGAAGGGGGAGGAATGTTGACTATTTTCGGCCATATTATGGAAAATAATTTTTTTATTTGATCTTTAAAAAATAAACATTGTTTTTTTGGTTTGTAGCTAACATAAAAAAATAAATAATTTTTCAATCAAGTTTTATTAAAACAAAAAATATAGCGAGTCTTACTTTTTCGAGAAGTAATTTAAATAAAATATAGTTAAATTCGTAAAACAAATATTCAACCCTATTAGTGGTGACCGTTAGTTAATATCTGTCTCTGCTAATTTTTATTTAACTATTTTTTTTATTTTCAAATACAAATATAACTTGAAATTTAAACATAATCGCTTTAGCATTCCGCATCTACTTTTTCTTCAATGTCGATTTTCGTGCAGAAAGTGGATCACAGCTTCATACATTTTTTCTGAAAACCTTAGCTTCTCATTGGACAATAAATATTAAAATTATCTCGCTTATCTTCACGTACATTTGTTCTCAATGAGCGAAACAAAACATACAAACTCCAGACTGAGTTTTGTAAAGCGCTCCCTGAGTGGTTAACAAATGTTAAAAAACAATTTACCTGCTCATCACTACGTCCGAATAGCATCAACCTAGTTTTTGACCTGACGAAAAAACAATGCTTTCAGGATCCTATCACGTGATAAAAAAACATATAAATTGAATGTACGAACGAACCCAGGCAGTGAGAATTTCCGACGACTAGCATTTGCTAAACTAGTACACGACGCTTGTAACTTTACTGCAGCGAAGTACAAAGTTAGAATCTCAAATTCTTTAACATGAAATAACTTCACTGTAATTCAAGCTAAATTTTCAACTCACTCACCAACTTCTTCTGCAACTTACAAAAACTATTCAATCACGCTATTGAATCTTACGAAACTAAATTACAAATATTTACGAACAATACATTCAACTACTACGAGCAACGAAAACAAATTGAGCATTTACGGAACATTCACTTCTCCGACTTCTTTAAAGCTAAAAGTTTATCAACATAATTTCAGCTTTACAGGACTTTCTAAACTTTCTTTCAATGAACATTTTGAGCGAGAAGTTAATTCCACTTTTTGTGAGCTCAGGTAAAAAATATTCAGTAGTAAAATCTTTAACCAGTCAAAGGGAAGTAATTCCTATTAATAATTCATGTAAAAAAACTGTTGACATTATATAAATATTGTACCTATTATGAAATGTTATTTTCTTGTGTTTTTTCTCTTGTTTGCTTTTTGTTTGCTTGAACATTCGTAAAGTAAAAAATGTGCGGGTTGATTTACGCTGTCAATACCGCTACATCGCTTTTCAAAAGCAAATTCTCAAAGTATCTTGCTTCTACTCTCTTTCAAAATAGTTAGTAATTCATAGTTAAAGTAACATTAGTATTTATTTTTAAAAAAACTAAATTCCCCTCCAAAATAAATAGTAAGTAATTATTTTTCGAAGACGATAGGCTCACTATAGTTTTTGCTTGGAAAAAATGATTAAATATGTTTAAATATATCTTAATTTAGGTTTATTAACCTTTTTATCAATAATAATTTGAATAAAGGTTAATGAAAAGGTTAATCTCAGTGTGATTTATTTTAAGACAACATTAACAGAGTATTTATGTTAATATTTAAATAAAAAAAATAAAGTGTCTTTTTGAATAAAAATATGGGGATGCTAAGCAAATCCCCAAATCCCCCACCACCACGAGTGTGTTACTGGTAATGTGGTATTTTCCTAAACACCCCCCCCCCCAAAAAAACAATTAAGTTTATTTTTTAAAGATTGAATAAAAAAATATTTTCTATGAGATGGCTGAAAAATATCAATAAATTGTCAATAATAAACAAGCAATGCCAGGTATCCCCGCTACTGTATATATATATATATATATATATATATATATATATATATATATATATATATATATATATATATATATAATATGGATAAAACAACTGAAAAGTTGCTAATTAAAAGAAAAAAAATTTGGCTGTTTTTTTTGTGAAAGTATTTATTTATATGTTTTTATATATTTGATATTTCAGACCACCTCGGTCCTTCATCAGAAATTAATTGAATATCTGTATTTGCTACATATCAAGAAAGTATACGTGGCTTCTCATTATGCTATATATATATATATATATATGTATATATATATATGTGTGTGTGTGTGTGTGTGTGTGTGTGTGTGTGTGTGTGTGTGTGTGTGTGTATACATACAAATATCCAGCTGACTACCTACGAAAAGACTTTAAAACCTTAGACAAGAAAAATCTCAAAGAAAGGAAAAAACAAAAAAATTAAAGGCACCCCCACGAACAATAAATTAAAGTGCTCAACGCCTAAACTATCCAGACAGAACAAAAAACAACAACAAAAAACGCTCCACAGCGTCAACCCTCAACGAAATACACCTCGAGATCGTCAAAACACTAGAAAGCTTAAAGATCACATGAGTGTGAATTTTAAGTAGCGACTCGAACGATAGATAGATAGATAGATAGATAGATAGATAGATAGATAGATAGATAGATAGATAGATAGATAGTGTGAATACAAACAACGGTATATTAGCAACTGTCTATGCATGGTTTAGCGTGTATACGCAGATAAGCAAATAAATATTCATTTAATTTATGGTGCAAATAAAACAGTGCTCAATGTAGTTAAACAGAGCTATGAAGTATATATTAATAAATACACATATACCGACATTTGCAGTACACCTTAAAGTTTCATGGTTTCCCAAGTCGTCAGGCACATATGGCAATAAAGCCGCTTATTACAGTTGTTTTTTTTTTTTTGGTTTTGTTTTGTTTTTAGTTTTTAAATACTGGGTTTCATGGGAGGAACGCTAAATTAAACGCAGATTCAAAAAGCTAATATAAACCCAATATATTATTGTGTTGTAAATCCAAAATATAGAGTGAATGGAGGGAGATTGTGGAACAGTCAAATATTTCTTACCTGTCCAACCCTAGAAAGAACAGTCCATTCCACACGCCTACGTGCTGGAGAACTTCAACCAATAGAAATTAAACAAAATAAAACAAACGATCTAATTGGGTGATAACCTAAGTTCACGTGCGGAATAAAAAGTGCGCCAAAAAGCAACTGAGCCAATCTGCCGAACCTAAACATTATAAAAGCAAAACGCAGACAACCCCGGCAGTCAGTCTAACGCATTCGCAAAATCAATCCACGTCACTACGAAGCACACCTTTCCCGCGCAAAAACGACTCACGCTGACTCCTTTCGAACGTACATCAATCAACATATATTTTAGAATTGGACATTGTCCGACAATTTATTTAGAGACATTTATATTATGTTTAACGTTCTTTTTATAGATACAAGTATTTAAGCAAATGCTCTGTTTTATAATAAACAGTATTAAATAACAGTTACCGGCCTGAATGTCCGAGAAATTTTCATAGAAAATTTTCGCTCTCCGACAGGAATCGAACCTGTATCCTATACGGAACCATCATTTCGCGTGAATTCTAAAATTTCGTGTCCAATTCTAAAATATATGACGTCATTTGTTTACATTTGATACGCTAGAGCAGATATGAATAGAAGAGATTCATGGAAGATTTAAGTTTAAAGATAGTAAAATCGACCTTGCTAACCAGACGCTGCTCTGTGGCCGAAAGGTTAAGGCACATCACGCGAAATGATGGTTCCGTATAGGATACAGGTTCGATTCCTGTCGGAGAGCGAAAATTTTCTATGAAAATTTCTCGGACATTCAGGCCGGTAAATGTTATTTAATACTGTTTATTATAAAACAGAGCATTTGCTTAAATACTTGTATCTATAAAAAGAATGTTAAACATAATATAAATCAATCAACGTATATCCACCAACATATATAGAACAGCACACATTGATCGACACTGCGAACATTTGCTTAGAAACAATGAATACATCTCATTACCAAAAATAAGCAAATGACAAGACGCTCAAAGGTAGACAACTCATAAAAACTCTGATTACATACGAACACAAAAAAGTCAACGAAAAGAGACATTTCACAAATCAGACAAAACCCATACATTTCGTACGCAGACACCATTGATTGTATCTTGTTAAATTGTACAGAAATGTTACGTTGTTTGTTTGAATTATATGTCTCGTCTCTTTCTTTATTTGCCTTTGAAGTAATTGTTATTATGTTCGGGACGCAGCATTACACGCAACCTACAAAAAAAAATATGATGTAAGCTCAAAGTTTATAGTACATGTTTTTTTTTCCGTTGGGGAAAAAAAGGTTTAAGTCAAGAAACTATATAAAGCGAAAAGAGCAAGCAATATGAATAAAAAGGAAAGGGTAGATTGTATATTGTTTATAAATAATCTCTGTTTCAAGGGAGTAACACTGCACTGTATATGAAGCTAACGTTTAATAATATTAGGATATAAATTAAGTAATTAAAATGTGTGCATAAGCAGAGAAGGTAAATGTTGAGAAAAATATTTAAAGAAAAGAGGAACGTCGTGTAACCCGTTACGTATTAATAGACGCTTAAATGGTTAAAGGGAGGTAATAAGTATTTAACCTAAAATATTTAATGGGCAGTTAAAGTTGGATAAAAAAGATTTATCCAGAATCAAAATACTTTAGGAGAGAACTTTTTAATGGATACGAGCTATCATGAACTGACGTCGTTTGGTCAGCAGTTTGGGATCGTTAATATTTTTGAGTATAAATCTTTTTTTTCCCCAGCAAACAGGTTACATCGGTCGCCGGGACCGGAAAAAAGATGTAGTTTTGGCGACGACATTCCAATTTATTACCGGTGGGTAATTATTTGTTTTGATTTCTCAGTAAAATTTTGAGAGTGGCGTGGAATTTGAATATTGTTTATTAGTAAGAGTCATTTTATAATTGTAGTACCGGGTCTTCCAGTGGTTTTCAGTGGAACCAAAATAAAATTTAGTTTCGTTCTATGTTTAATGCTAGTCTTAGAAATAACGCCTTTATTCATACATTTATGATTTAGTGGACAGGTACTGTTTTTTCAACAATTAAATTTTTTTTCTGTATTAATATTCGTACTGAGGTTGTTTAATGTTATATTATTAGTTGTGCTATATATTTTTTTTCAGGGTTTTTGATGCAGCTGTAGCTAATCTTAAAGTTATTCTTGTTGAAGATTTTGTTGAGCAATGGTATATGGTTGAAATGTTTGTGGTTTAAATTAAGGAAAATTTTACCTATATTGGTTTTGACATTTTTGACATTAAATTATGCTGCGTTTTCTATTCTTATCGTTGGCATTCTTATTAATGTTTATGTATTTTAGTTTAACTTTGTTTTTAATTTTTCTAGTGCATCTACATATTTAGTTTTATATTTGTCAAAAATAATTTTGTTGCAATAGTTAGTTGAGAGTCAGTGTTGTACAGATTTGTACAATTTGTTTAAAATTCTTGGTGAGTCGTTAGATTCTTTGCTCATGTATTTATGGTTATAAGGCTCTTTAGTATAAGGCATATATATTCCTTTAGATAGGTCGAAAGTACACTATTTACATTATTCGGACTATTGTCCTCATCTTTGTCGCCATATCTATCACAACGTTTCGGCCGTTGTACGCCCCGGCCTTCTTCAGGTGGTTGGAATGTCGAACTAAACCCTTTATTTCGCTTGCTGGTGTCCATGTCTAATGGATGTCAGTTATCAGTTATCTCCAGTTAATTCCTCACTCCAAGTTCTCCACCGTCTTAACCAGGTATTGAACTCACACTCTTTGGATCCTGTCACTGGATCTAACTAACGCTTTTATCCACTAGGCCCTGTGTCCTTGTAAATAGTGTACATAATAACTCATCTCAGAAATATAGACATGTCGAAAGTAGTGTCCAGAAAGTTGATCAAGTTGGCATTGGTGTTAGTGGTGATATTTAGTCCTTGAAGAAATTTTCTACGTCGATTTGTTTGCCTCCACATAGCAAAATACCAACCAATTCAAAAGCTTCTGCCGAATCGAACGCTCCCATCGCTATAGAAAAGTTTGGATTGACATTTTTGTTCCACGTAGAACCATCGTGGTATAGGATTGATGATGCTTAATGATGTTAATTTCCTGGTCTATGATGGTGCAATAATTTAAACGGGCTTTTATTTCAACTACCGGCCCGAATATTCGAGAAATCTTTGATAAAGAAAATGTGCTCTACAGTAAGATTCGAATCTGAGTCCCGCTTTGCAAGAGAAAAATATATGTATTACTAGAGTATAGGCATTGATATTTTAGATATCACAAGAGGAATGGTTCGTACTCGTTTTCAATTAAAGAAAAATGTCAAAAGAAACCATTTTACGAAAGAATTCAAGAAGACACTTTACCATCTTCCAGAAAATGTATAGAATTATTACAAAAGACGTCAATCGAAGCAAGGAAATTTATTTAAAAAGTTAACAGATCTGAGAAATAGTCCAACAGTCGAAAGTCCAGTGTATGTATGCTATTTTACGGTGTACAAACATTGGTGTAATTTTCTCTTGCCTTAAGATGGGGCGTAAATAATAACTCATAATTTATTTTGAAAACATTTTAATCAATCTCAGACTCGTAAGTTAACCTTTTTTTTATATTTCCTTGCTTGGAGATTTGTCGTCTATTATGGCTATGGTGTGAACCTTCCAAAACGAAATTATGCACGCATGTTTCGCCTCTCGATTTTCCCCATGATACAAGTTTCCATCCTTAAGATATCCTGCAAATTTCAGGTCTTATCTTAATGCTATTGAACTAATTTGGAGACAATTTTTTTTTCTTTTTGTAATCTTGGAACTTTCGAAATAAAAAGTATAAAATATAATTAAAAAATAATAAACAATAAATAATATATAACATTATAATAATATATTATAATATATTATATATTATAATATATATATTATATATAATATAATAATATAAATAAATAATATAATATATATAACATATAATAATAAATATAAATATAAATAAATAATAATATATGATAATATATATAATATAATATATATAATATATAGATATAATATAATATAATAAATAAAAAAGTATAAAATATAATAAAAGAAGTAAAAGCTGAGGAAAGTTTTTTTTCTTTTTGCGATCTTGGAATTTTCGAAATAAAGTAAGATCAAAATAAAACCCCATATTTCTTTTTGTCTGTTGAAATGAATCAAGAGAGCTTCGGAAATTAAATTTAATTCCTTACAATACATTTTCTTTCAAATGAAAAAGAAAAAAAACGAGTCGACCACCGCCGGGTCAATGGAAACCATCCTTTCTTCAGTTGCCTGTGCTTCCCCTGGGCTACATACAATTTTGAATTCAATGTTTTCATTCTCCACCCAAGTCTGTCCTACTATTTATCCATAGCCGGTTAAGGGGGAGAAGAGTTGGATTCATGCCTTTCCAAAGACTTTTAGCAAGTAGGTGAATGTAATGAACTCAAATGGAATTCGAACTCGGCCCTCCGATTCTTCAGTCCGAGCCACAATCCCTTACTCGACCGTACCTCACAGAAAAGAAAATGTACAGCCATAACACGTCGAAACAGCGCTTCTCGTACGTTCATTGAAGTTGAGCAACGTCGAGCCTCGTCAGCACCTAGATGGGTAACCGTTTGGGAATACCGAGTGCTATAAGTGTTGGGTGGGAGGGTAGTGTAATGGATAACGGCTCGGAATTGAAAGTTGGAGATCCGAGTTCTAATTCCAATCGTGTTTGTTATATTCATTTACATACAAACATCCTTGGGAAAAGTACGAATCCTCTTCTTATCCACCCACCTATGGGTTAATTAGTAGGACTCGTATCATTAAATCATTATATCTACAAAAAAATCTTGCAATCTAAAAACATTTTCTAGCTTTAAATAATCGGCAAAAGACTGCTAAGCCGTAAAATACAAATTAATCAATCATATATTATTCGAACATTGATGAATATTGCGTCAGAACAAAACTCAGTAGCATTCTTAAGTACATTTCAACGACAATATTTACATATCTGTACGAAGGTTTATTCGGTCACTTTTTTTTAGGCAATTCACCCCGAGCAAGGCGAGAGTGTCATTAGTACGCAAGGGGATACAGAGAAATTAAGTAAGGGAAAAGACTGGGAATGTGGGATGGGGGATAAAAAGAAGAACAGGGATCAAGACAACAAAAGATGTCAATTGAAATTACATTTAAATTTTTGAAGATTATAGTTATCAGGGAAGCAAGTAAGAGGAAGGGAGTTCCTCTGTCGGGAAGTGCGAGAGAATAAGCTGTTGGAGTAGAAGAGGCGTTTGCATTTAACTTTTTCGACAGTAAAAGGGTGGGCTCGAAATGCCAACCTAGTAGCACGCTTAAATTCATGCAGTTGGAGCACCAGTGAAAATAGCCCGTCAGAGCAGATACCATAAAAATATTTATAAAAAAAAGACAGCGGTAAACCACGTTACATCGGTGAGAACTTGACTGGAGTCGAGACCCCAAGTCAAGACCGATCACATATCCATCTCTGGATTTTATCGAGAGCTTCGAGATGAAAAGCGGGGGCACCAGACCATACATAACAACAGTATTCCATGCATGGACGAATGGTAGATTTGTAGATGTGAAGGATGGACTCATACGAGAAAAACGTTCTGGCGCGACACAGAGAACCAACTTTCCTTGCGGTAGATGCAGCAATTGATTCAATGTAGTTGTTCCACCTCATGTCAGTGAAGAACGTGAGACCAAGAAGGCGCTTTCGTGAAGTTGGACATCAACCGTGCTGATAGTTTTTCTGTAGTGATTAAATGTCAGCAGTTTCGTTTTGGGTGCATTAAAATTCACAAGCCATTTCATGTCCCAATCAACCACAGTTTTCAAGACCAACGTCCAGGTTAACTTTGTCAGCAATGACGCATTTACTATTGAGGCAGGAGTAAATGGTAATGTAGATGCCGACTTGAGAGCTGATGACGTCAGGAAAATCATTAGTGAAGATCAGAAACAATGTAGGACCAAGGATAAAGCCTTGAGGAACACCAGCGTTCATATGGAAGGAACTGGAAGAGAACCCATTCGGGACAACCTTCATTTCACGGCTAGACAGGAACGATTGGATTAAATCAAATAATCGTCCTGTAATACTGTATACCTGAAACTTACGTGGAAGGTCATCATGCCAAACCCTGTTTGACAGTGTTTGGCATGCTGGCATACTCGATATATCTAGACTAACAGCTCGTGCTTCACCATTATTATCAAGAGCTTGGTATAAATATTCAGTTATGGTCATAAGCACACCAGCGGTAGCACGGGTAAAGCGGAAACCATATTGTTTGTCAGAGAGCAGATCGTGGGTGGTGAGATTCTGTTGTGGAGTTATTTCCACAATAGAACTTGTAGTCGGACTAAATGCGTCCTAAATAGGTTAAACGTACAGAAACGTTAGGGACTTGTAATAAAGTGTTACGCAGAGTAATCGAGTTGTGGTCGCTGAACACTACTCCCCCTCTCGACTACTGACTCCTACATATAATAGGTGGGAGAGTCTATTATCTAGACAAGGTGTCTTTCACTGTAACAGATTCTTAATTACTTCGGCATTGATTAAAGCCTCGAATAATTTGCCGACGAGTGGTAGGAAACTGATGGGACAGTAGTTAGATGGATCAGAAGGGTCTCCGGACTTCTTAAAGACCAGGACGACAGAAGATGTATTCAAATAGGCTGGAAAGCAAGAATCGGCGAGGCAATAGATGTAGAGTTTGGAGAGAACTAGAGCCCGCTCAGGGGGTTCATTTCTTTAGGACTACGGCTGGTATCCCGTCTCCACCGATTCCTTTATGAAAGTCGAATTTAGAGATGATGTCTAATACTATATGTGCAGTTTTGTCCAACTACCTTTAGCCATCTTTGAAACACAGCTTCTTGATTCCCTCCTCCCAAAACTTGGTATCTTTTTGAATGATGAACTGGTTTTAGTAGTTTTTTTACAAACTCCCAGATAACTTATGTTCTTTCAAATAAGAGACTTTTGCATGGGTTGGAATAAGCGATAATCGAAAAGTTTAAGTTCAGGTGAGTACAGTGAGTGTAGTCGTATATCTAAACCTAACTGAAGTGATTCCTACATGATTTGCAAAAAGACATGAGATTTGACGTTGTTCTAATGGAAGATTGAGTATAGAAATTGTTTAGTTGTTTGTTGATTTCGAAACCTTAGTTATACGACGATAAAAAAAAATGGTACCGTTAATCTTAAGTTCCAAATTTGGCATTTTAAGGACATATCTATTTTTCGGAAATATTTAGACTGTCTACAAAAGTACTTACTCACAATTTATTATAATACTAAAACTAAAATCCTTGAAAATGACTATAAGATTAGCCGAAAGCGCTCGGAATAGACAAACATTTGAACAGTTTCTACACTTATTAAGTCCAGAAAAGAAAACACTTGTTCGCATATAAGAAAAATCTATTTTATAAAAACTAAACAAAAGTATCATGCCAGTCAGTTTGTTTAATAAGATATGTATTAAATAGGGGTTGCTACCCGAATACTCGTCTATACCAATATCCAGTGTGCGACAGATATACTTCCTCATATACGTCTTGAAAATACCTCCAACTTAATAAAACTTTAGATATAAAGACATTATTGCCACTGTATATATACACCATTGCCGTGTATATATATTTATTTACAAAATGATGAAAAGCTATCGTGTTACGCAATAAAGTATCACACCACCAAATATGTTATGGTAAACAATTCTGAGATCTTTTCTGTAAAATTCACCCCAAATAATGTAAAGTTACTTATCGCAAATATTAATTTAGCCGAAGAAATTATAAATTTTTAAATCAAATTTGTTTTTGTTTTTTTGTTGTTGTTTTTTTAATTAAATTGTCGGCACTCTTTTGAAATTATAAATTTTAAATCGAAATTTGTTTAGCTTGCCTCGCAACAACTCCAACCCTCAGAATGAAAAATGGCCCAAAATCAGGGAGTTATTCACATTTCTTAAGTGCTGATAATATTCGAGGTACTTACAAGGATTTTTTACAATTTAAATAAAAAATATATCAGTTTTTGGCTTGTTTAACGTGACGCACCGTGTCGCCCGTGTATGAGTCTAGTACTGCGCTTAAATTCATAGTGTCTTACCTTTCATTCCTATCTGCTCTCGCTCCAAATCTTCTGTAACCCCCTTGCCTTGATCGATCCACTATCTTTCTCCACGTCCTCTCCTATACCACCACTATCTGCTCTTCCTCCAAACCTTCTGTAACCCCTTGCGTGCTAGTGGCTTCCAGCCTTGCTTGGGGTGATAAGCTTAAAAAAAAAGTTACCACACCGAAGAGCTTATCGGAACAATTACCATGAAAGTATTTATTAAAATAGGCAACAGAGAGGCAACCTTACGGCGGTGGGTAAGTAACCGAAGCTGAGCCGCCAGATCAGGACCAATAATATTGCAGATTCTTCTTTGGATGTGTTCAAGGTAAATAGCAGGGGTACCGGGTCATATGTGGCAGCAATATTCTAAGCATGGATGAATGGTAGACTTATAGATACGTAAGATAGATTCCGGAGATAAAAATAGTCTCGCACGACACCTTCATAACAGCTGACCTAGCAATGGATTCAATATAGTCTTACCATTTCATGACAGCTGAGAACGTTAACCAGAGAAGGCGTAAGGAGTCACTTTCCTGGAGGATAGCATCAGCCATGTTGATGGAAGGTAGAGGATGTTTCTCAGATGATTTAATGGAGAAACGTTTAGTTTTGGAGGTGGTGAAATTGACAGCCTATCTTTTGCCCCAATTAACGACGGGTTTGGGGTCGTTTTAGACATTGGCTGCCATTATGATCTTGTCGAACTGATCAATCTTACTGTCGAGGCCGGAGTAAATGGTTGTGTCGTCAGCGTAGATGAAAAGTTGGAAGCTGATGTCATCGCGTATGTCGTTAATTGAAATTAAAAACAGCGTGGGACCAAGGATGAAGCCCTGGGAGACACACACGTTAGTACGACAGGATCTAGATTAGTGACCGTTCAGGGTAACTTTCATTTCGCGATTTCATAGTAAAGACTGGATCAGCTAAACATGTGTCCGGGGACACCGTAACTTTTCAGCTTGTGGAGAAGACCTGAATGATAGACCCTGTCAAAAGTTTTCGAAATGTCCAAAGCTACAGCCCGGGCTTCGCCGTTTTTATCTAGAGTATGATAGACTCTTTCCGCAATTATTGTCAGGACATCAGCAGTTGAGCTGGGGAAACGAAAGCCGTATTGCTGGTCTGAGAAAAGGCCCTGCCATGAAACATGATGAACCAATTCAGCAGTGATTAGGGCCTCAAAGTTGTTTAGTTTAGTTTGATTTGCTTTGTTCTACGGCATTTCAACCTCAATGGGTCATTTAATACCGACGACTTTTCTTTTTCCTGGTAATATTTTTGTTTTGCCAAATATCTATTTCTCTTAATATTTTTTCCCCTCAAAATATAGCTGGTAATATTATTTTTTTCAAAAACGTATAGCCGGCAACACTATTCTTTCAAAAACGTATAGCTGGTAATATTATTTTTCAAAAACGTTTAGCCGGCAACATTATTCTTTCAAAAACGTATAGCTGGTAATATTATTTTTTCAAAAACGTATAGCCGGCAAAACTGTTCTTTCAAAAACGTATAGCCGGCGACACTATACTTTCAAAAACGTATAGCTGGTAATATTATTTTTTCAAAAACGTATAACCGGCAACACTATTCTTTCAAAAACGTATCGCCGGCAACACTATTCTTTCAAACACGTATAGCTGGTAATATTATTTTTTCAAAAACGTATAGCCGGCAACACTATTCTTTCAAAAACGTATAACTGGTGATATTATTTTTCAAAAACGTTCAGCCGGCAACATTATTCTTTCAAAAACCTATAGCTAGTAATATTACTTTTTCAAAAACGTATAGCGGGCAACACTATTCTTTCAAAGACGTATAGCTGGTAATATTATTTTTTCAAAAACGTATAGCTAGTAATATTATTTTTTCAAAAACGTATAGACGGCAACATTATTCTTTCAAAAACATATAGCTGGTAATATTATTTTTTCAAAAACGTATAGCCGGCAACATTATTCTTTCAAAAACGTATAGCTGGTAATATTATTTTTTCAAAAACGTATAGCTGGTAACATTATTTTTTCAAAAACGTATAGCCGGCAACATTATTCTTTCAAAAACGTATAGCTAGTAATATTATTTTTTCAAAACGTATAGCGGGCAACACTATTCTTTCAAAGACGTATAGCTGGTAATATTATTTTTTAAAAAACGTATAGCTAGTAATATTATTTTTTCAAAAACGTATAGCCGGCAACATTATTCTTTCAAAAACGTATAGCTGGTAATATTATTTTTTGAAAAGCGTATAGCTGGCAACATTATTCTTTCAAAAACGTATAGCTGGTAATATTATTTTTTTAAAAACGTATAGCCGGCAATATTATTCTTTCAAAAACGTATAGCTGGTATTATTATTTTTTCAAAAACGTATAGCTGGTAATATTATTTTTTCAAAAACGTACAGCTTGCAACATTATTTTTTCAAAAACGTATTGTCAGAGGGCTTGCTGTTGGACGCAGTTTATCATCATACACAGGACGAGGATGTAGTTTATCATCATACCCAGGACGCGGATGTAATCTGGGTGTTAACTATTTGTCCATAGATGGGACCCTAACAGGTGCTACCACCCCGGGTCAGGGTGGACCTGGGAACACCAGCAATTAAGAGGTGGTTCCACGCTCCTCAAAACCTCCTGAACAGAGGCCTTCCTGTTGGACGTAGTTTATTGTTATACCCAGGACGCGGATGTAGTTTATCCTCTTACCCGGGACGCGGATGTAGTTTATCGTCATACCCAGGACGAGATCTGGGTATGGGGGTAAACTATTTTAACTATTTTCCCATAGCTGGGACCCTAACAGATGCTACCACCCCTGCATTCTCATATAGAGGGTTAACGTACATAAAAAATGGCACCTCTTTTCTGTACAAATGTCTAACCTTTTCGAGTCTCGTGCAAACAATATCTATGTACAGGGTGATTGAAAAGTAACTCCCTATTTTATGTATGAGTGGGCAGCCAGGAGGTCTGACTTAACATAATGTGACACTTTTTCTTTGGGATTGGTAAAAGAAGCAAGTCTATTATACCAAATTAAGTCTTTGGAAGAACTTGAAGGGTGAATACTATAAGTTATGTCTTCCATACCACAAGAATTCCAGGTGAAATCAATTGACGCGATTCCTGGGCGGCTCGAGAAGCTGGTATAGAAATCTGGTGCCCATGTCGAATTTTAAATAAAACCTCTTGATAAACGCTTTCCTCTCATATCCATTTCTTGCAAAAATTATAGTTAATAAATAAATTATAAGTATTTTAAAATGGGGAGGTACTTTTCAATCACCCTGTGTATGTACCATTTTGATAGGAATGAAAAACAGACTTATGCCTACATTTTTGCTTCTCGTATTGCGGGACGATGTCGAAAAGTAACATATACATTTGTTCTTCATCAGCAGAAATAAAGGTGTTATATGGAAATTGCTTTTACTCCATGATTTAACCTCGTATAATTAATCATTTTTTTTAATGAAAAGCCCAAAAGAAAATCACGCAAACAATGAGCGTATATATAAACAGAAAAATAGTTTATTAATACACTTGTCGGAGTTAACTCCTCCTTAATTCCCGAATTGTTCGCTAGAGGTCTCTCTGCCTACACTATAAATACTGGGCGACTTCTTACCTCTTTCTCTTTGCCATTTCTTCATTACAGCGAACACCTCTACAATGTGAGCTCTCGCAAAAGATAGCGTTTCCCATTTGTGGGAGATGCCATGAACATTATACACACGTACACGTACATACGAATATTCACCAAAGAACAAACACAAATGTTCACACATCTCCTGGTCGCTTCTTTCTTTTTAAGGGCGCCTCCCATCAGGAGGCAGACGATCACGACTCTCCCAATATATTTCTTCATTATAACTGTGAATTGCCATGTCGCAAATTTTTAAATACCGAAAATAAAAACGTGTAAGTCGGGTAAAAAATACATGAAAAGTCATTTTTCAAAAGTAAATTTTGCTGATGAATGTATATGACGGCCCTCGTGCCGAAATCTAAATATTTTGAGCGCAATTGTATGCCTTCAACTACAGATAAAATGTATTGCTAGTCATTTTGTTTTAAAAATTTATTGTTGGTCATTTTACTATAAATATGTGTTGTTGCTAATTTTTTTTATATATGAAAAACTATTGCTGGTATTTCTACTTTCACAGTATTTTGTTTGTGATCTCACTATTTTCCCATAGGTGGGACCCTAACAAGTGCTACCACCCCGGGTCAGGGTGGATCTGGGAACAACAGCAATTAAGAGATGGTTGCACGCTTCTCAAAACTTCCCGATCAGAGACCTTGCTGCCGGATGTAGTTTATCGTCGTACTCAGGACTATAGAAGTTGGGACCTCCATGGCAATAGTCAACCAACACGAGTTAGAGAACAACATTGCGGAAGAGATTTTTTTTTTTTTGTTCTTGTTTTAATCATTTCACTCTTTAGCACGCAATGGGGTACTGAGAGTAAAAGAGAATGAGAAGACTTTAATGAGGAGAAAGAACAATAAAAGAACGGGTTTCAAGAAAACAGAAGATAGCGATTGGTATTGCATTTAAATTTTTGAAGATTGTAATTGACAGGGAAGTAGGAGATCGGGATGTTCACAGGATAGAAGTGCAAGAAAAGAAACTATTAGAATAGAACGTATGGTTGCATCTAGTTAATTCGATAGTAAAACGGTGGGACCTAATTGCCAATCTAGTAGCACACATAAATTAGAATAATGTTTGGAGTTAGTATTATTAAAAAAGAAAAATTATAGGTAATTTTTTGCAATTGATGAGGGTATCAAAATATATACAGAGAATTAATGCAAAGACATGATATTTTTAAGTGACTATCAAGAAGCCTTAAACTAATAAGTATATTCAAGCAAGAATAACTATTGCCCACCTTCCAAAAAAAAAAAAAAAAAACAAGCATTCAAACATACCAAATTAATGTTACGGCTCCCAAGCTCTCCAGATAATAATACTATAGCAAACTTGCAGAGCGTCATTAAAATATTTGTATATGAGAATGGAAAATGTTAAGGAAGTAACAAAGATCTCTGGGAAGCACATGCAAACTACTGCAGGTAATGGTAAGAACAATAGAAAAAATGAAGAGAATTAATGGATGAAATACTGATATTGGATTCTATATTAAATTATCAAATAATAAAACAACAGCATGTTTTGTTTACTAAATATAACTTTCCGAGGCTGAGATATATTGGGTTTATTCATGAATAAAAATAAAAGCATGGTCAGTTTTATGCAAAACTTTGGTTATATAATGCCGAATTTTGTATGAGACATCCAGTTAACGAACCCAGAAGATTAATTGCCGACCAGACTAGCTATGCTAACATTACACCACGTCGAGAAGCCTTAGATAGATAGATAGATAGATAGATAGATAGATAGATAGATAGATAGATAGATAGATATGAACAAACTGACATAGATGAACAGAGTGAAATAGATATTTGGTTAGCTGTTTTTTTTTTGTTTTGTTTAGCGGCATATGAGTTATTTAATGCCGAAATCGAAATATTTCGTAGTTTTTTTTTCTGTTTTTTTTTGTTGTTGTTTTTGGTTTTTTGATAGTTTAGGTATTGAAAACCCACTACTGAGTCAGGCAGTGTGTACTTGCGTTCAATGGAAACCTTCAATCAATAACAGAGCAGTACCAAAGGAAAAGGATATCCCAAGGCATAAGCAGTGGAACGAGAACCGTCTATCCCCGTAGATTAAATACAGATTCAGAATTCCCTGTAGCTTAACCAGATCGATATACACCTGAGGATGAACGGAGTTCGTGTCAACGGTCGAAACGTTGTGGTAACGACAAGTATGAAGACTATTATCCAATTATAAATAGTGTAAATAATAACTTCTCATCGCAGAAATGTAGATCGAAAATACATTGTCTATATGAGGGATACAACCACAAAAATTATGGATGTTTTACCTGCGCATTTAGAGATTCTTATAGATTGTTGATTTGCATATACTTATAAGAAAGAAATTTAAATAAAAAAATTAAAACATATTCATGATTCCCATATTACATAATTTATAAAAACAAAACATCAATATACATTGCGTTTTATGCAAAAGCATTCGGGATTTAAAAATGAAATATAGCAAATTTTGAATGTCTTTTTTTTGTTGCGTATAGCAATTTACTAATCGAAATATTGCACAATGCTGAATGTATGAAGCGTCCAGTGAGGATCGAACTCACTACTCAGTCGTAATTGATCTAGCGAAACAAATTTGTTAACCATTACATCACACAGAAGTGTCCTCTAGTTCGTGTAAAAATATTGTTACAGTTTGATGATATACATATACAGTGTAACCCGAATATAAGAGAGTTGTCGGGACCGGCGAAGAAGTCTCTTATATCCGGGTTTGGTCTATTATATATACATTAACACAGACTCTAATTTGGGACCAGATAAAATCTCTCTTATATCCGGGTCTCTTATATCCGGGTTACACTGTATTTATAACAAAAATTTGGATAAAAAATGAAAAACAAAAACATATTCATAATTTCTATATTACACAATTTATAAAACAAAAATGTACTTCAACAAGAAACGTTGGGTGTAAAAATCGATCTAGTAAGGGGTTGACAACAGTGAAGCAATAGATTTGGGTGGAGGGGGACACGAGTTCGATAAACAGTGAGAGTAAATAGAGTTGGATGAACCCGTCTTTGAAATAATACCGTTTTGGAACTAAATTCAAGTGCAGTCTGGAATAAGCATGCCGGCGTGAAAATTTTAATAAGCGTTTCATTTTAAATAAACGTGCTGTCAGGATTTTTTTCTCTCACGTTAATTATTGCGGAACAAATTAATCTGACTGTGAAGAAACTTGTTTGAAAAAAAAAAAAAAAAAAGCGTGTAGTATCAAATAAGCATGGTGGGGTGATTGAAGGTAATAATTGTGCCGGCACTTGTATTTGGCACACAAGAATATGTTTAGAACAAAATCTGTGAGTTAGAATTGGAAACAGCGTGCAATTCAAGGTGGTTGTTTAGCGACCAAATTTCTTGTTTTCTCTTTGACCTGCATATAGATTTCAGTTCTTTCTGGAACGATCGACTTGCCACCATATACAACACAAAATTAAAAGCGTTGTTTGTATTCATTACAATTGCCAATACCAGAATGATTTCTTCTGGGTTATTACTGAGGAAATCGGCAGAAGTGAATAACAAAGACGGGGGTAACGTAAAGATAAGAAACATGATATTAATAGCCAAAACGAGTCGAACAGTTTGGGCGTTGTTGTGTGCTGGGTGCGGAGTCTGTCCGACGGCTGGACGGTGGTAGATCTTAAAAACAATCGCCACGTTGCAAACAATTAAGATAATGGCAGGAAGAAAGCTGTAGACGGAAGAAAACAATAAAAGTTGAAGTGCTTTGTGTGGACGCTTACACGTAAAGTTTTCATACCTGAATGAATTGGTATAAACAGCACTTATGACGACCATTACAACGAAGAGAATACACAATACCTTAACCGGAGTTGTGTGTTTGCTGCTGGATCTGAGGTAAGTGGACAGTGGCCGGTAAACGGCTATTGTCCGCTGGACGGTAATGACAACAGTGATCCACGACGAACAGTCCAAGAAAAAGGCCCGGAAAAATCTAAAAATGTGGCAGTTGATTTTTCCATCCTTGTCACCATAAATGCCGGCAATAGATAAGAATGTATTGAAGAGGCTGACGTAGAGAACAAACAGATCACTAACGCAGAGTGCGATCAGGTAGAGGCCAATATTTTTCATTCGTAGTTGTTTGCGACATAAGACGACGAGTGACAGTATGTTTCCAACTGTACCGATTAGCAAAAGACAACTTGACGGAATCACAAGGTCGGGTCTGTTGTCCAGCTTGCCAAACATTCTCTTTTACGTTTTTTTAATGGTGGTTGATGTAAATGTTTCGGATTTGTATTGTTCTTCTAATGTCTGTAGCCGAGAAATCTCGATATATATGTAAGGGAAAATAAAATTCTCAAATATTAAGCGTAAAAAGTCCAGTGATCAGGTAAAGAAAGGAAATGAATCGTAGAATTTCAGTCGGTTTTAAATATGGGCAAAAATGTTTTTTTTTGTTTTTTAAATTGAAAAGTTCGCTTTTTTAAACTAAAAATCGAATCGCCATTTAAGACATAGATACAAGTTGTCGCTGTAGACACCGACAAAAAATTTGTGTTGAGCTTGGACTTTTGTATTACGAAAGAAATGTTCTTAGTATCATCTGTGCTGATTGAAGGATGAAAGAAGAAATCCACCGTTCGAAGTCTAATTTATATATATATGTGTGTGTATATATATATATATATATATATATGTGTGTGTGTGTGTGTATATATATATATATATATATATATATATATATATATATATATATATATATATATATATATATATATATATGTGTGTGTGTGTGTATATATATATATATATATTAGATGGAGGCAATATGCCCCCAGATAATAAGCTGAATATTTCATCCTAGATTAGAAAGAAAAATGCTTAGTATTGCCTTTTATATGCGCTTCTAATTAATTAGTTATTGACTGAGATCAGTACTTCAAAAAAGCGCGTGAACGTGTAGCTATTGTTGAACATTGCCAAAAATACTCCTGTTAAGATGGCGTAATCCTCACAAATAAATAAAACAATGATTCTTATTAAACTGTAAATATTATACATGAATAAATATGTCGCTGGAGACTGAGAATAAAACATTCTCGACAAAACAAAAAAAAATTCCAATAAAAATCCAATTCATTGGTCACAACGATCTTATTATTTTTCTGTTATCATTCAATCACCAATACAGATTAGTTTGTAACAAATTAATATTTTGTACCGAATCCCTACGCTCATGAGACAATAACAGAAAAGATGTCTTCATCGACTCCCTCGATCACTCCTTATTTTCTGTCTACCATCGGGTTGTAGCACCTAGGAATATTAATTTTGTTTTAAAATGAGATACAAATTGTTTCAATCGGAATTCGAATTCTTCTCATCCATTTTCCGCGGGGATCAACATTACACATTTGACTGTCTCCAAATCTTTTTTTTTTTTTCGCTTAGGTGAACATGAAAGGAGGACGGAAATTGTGACACTGAAATCCGAAGGCGAACTGGGATAGCCAAAGATGCATTCCAAAAGCTAAGCAGAGTATTAAGAAATAGAAAAACTTCGCTAGAAACAAGGGAAAGAGTACTAAACTGTTACGTGATATGACAGTGAGTGCCGAATAATCTCCTCAAAGATGAAGGAACAGACATGAAGCAACAGTGGCTCTACAGAAGGACGTTGAGGATACCCTGGGCCGATTATGCGAGCAATTACAAAGTTATAGAGAAAATGGAATCAAAAACGACACTCATAATTAAGATCAGAAAAAGACAGTTGAAATTTCTAGGTCATATAATGAGGAAAGAAGGTTTGGAAAATCTTATACTCACAGGAAAAATTGAAGGCAAGAAGGACAGGGGAAAACAATGCATAACCTACATAATGAGGAAAGAGGGCTTGGAAGATCTGATACTCACAGGGCAGATTGAAGGCAAGAGGGACAGAGGAAAACGACGCATAACCTACATAATGAGGAAAGAGGGCTTGGAAGATCTGATACTCACAGGGCAGATTGAAGGCAAGAGGGACAGAGGAAAACAATGCATAACCTACATAATGAGGAAAGAGGGCTTGGAAGATCTGATACTCACAGGGCAGATTGAAGGCAAGAGGGACAGAGGAAAACGACGCATAACCTACATAATGAGGAAAGAGGGCTTGGAAGATCTGATACTCACAGGGCAGATTGAAGGCAAGAGGGACAGAGGAAAACGACGCATAACTTACATAATGAGGAAAGAGGGCTTGGAAGATCTGATACTCACAGGGCAGATTGAAGGCAAGAGGGACAGAGGAAAACGACGCATAACCTACATAATGAGGAAAGAGGGCTTGGAAGATCTGATACTCACAGGGCAGATTGAAGGCAAGAGGGACAGAGGAAAACAATGCATAACCTACATAATGAGGAAAGAGGGCTTGGAAGATCTGATACTCACAGGGCAGATTGAAGGCAAGAGGGACAGAGGAAAACGACGCATAACCTACATAATGAGGAAAGAGGGCTTGGAAGATCTGATACTCACAGGGCAGATTGAAGGCAAGAGGGACAGAGGAAAACGACGCATAACCTACATAATGAGGAAAGAGGGCTTGGAAGATCTGATACTCACAGGGCAGATTGAAGGCAAGAGGGACAGAGGAAAACAATGCATAACCTACATAATGAGGAAAGAGGGCTTGGAAGATCTGATACTCACAGGGCAGATTGAAGGTAAGAGGGACAGAGGAAAACGACGCATAACCTACATAATGAGGAAAGAGGGCTTGGAAGATCTGATACTCACAGGGCAGATTGAAGGCAAGAGGGACAGAGGAAAACGACGCATAACCTACATAATGAGGAAAGAGGGCTTGGAAGATCTGATACTCACAGGGCAGATTGAAGGCAAGAGGGACAGAGGAAAACAATGCATAACCTACATAATGAGGAAAGAGGGCTTGGAAGATCTGATACTCACAGGGCAGATTGAAGGCAAGAGGGACAGAGGAAAACGACGCATAACCTACATAATGAGGAAAGAGGGCTTGGAAGATCTGATACTCACAGGGCAGATTGAAGGCAAGAGGGACAGAGGAAAACGACGCATAACCTACATAATGAGGAAAGAGGGCTTGGAAGATCTGATACTCACAGGGCAGATTGAAGGCAAGAGGGACAGAGGAAAACAATGCATAACCTACATAATGAGGAAAGAGGGCTTGGAAGATCTGATACTCACAGGGCAGATTGAAGGTAAGAGGGACAGAGGAAAACGACGCATAACCTACATAATGAGGAAAGAGGGCTTGGAAGATCTGATACTCACAGGGCAGATTGAAGGCAAGAGGGACAGAGGAAAACGACGCATAACCTACATAATGAGGAAAGAGGGCTTGGAAGATCTGATACTCACAGGGCAGATTGAAGGCAAGAGGGACAGAGGAAAACAATGCATAACCTACATAATGAGGAAAGAGGGCTTGGAAGATCTGATACTCACAGGGCAGATTGAAGGCAAGAGGGACAGGGGAAAACAATGCATAGCATACTTAGTGAGCCTGGGTAACTGGATGGCGGAACAGGGTTTAGGAGAAATAACAAAAAGATAAAAATTATTAAGAGCTACAAAAGGACGGGAAATTGTGGAGAGCCATGAAAATACAGAACCTTTTTATGCAGATAAATGTAAGAAGTGTTGGGGATATCAGGTTTAACAGCAGACATCAGGATATACGCATTATCTTATTCCATTCAGTGTAATATGAAGATGCTGTATCTGGCGGCAAATTCCTGATCATGGAAGTTCGTTTATTTTTTGGTATGTCTCGTTCGCAGACAATTTTAAGTATTACTTTATCTAACCTTAGTCTGTCCTGTGACAAAAAATTTGGCACACCCAGTAAGGAATGAACACCCTACAATAGTAATATATTATACTATTTCTCCATGGCAAGGCAGTATATATGTTTTTAGCAGGCTTAACAGAGTCTGACACAAGGCTACATTAGTCGGACACCCAATCGAGTTTAAAATTATTACTTTTGTAATAATATACGGGACTAGTCTATTAGTTATTTCTCCGGGAAAAATGTGGTTCTACAGAAGGGCTCTGAGGATATCGTGGACCGATTATGTGAGCAAATACGAACTGATAGAGATAATGGAAACAAACAAAAAAAGACACATACTTAACCTCAAGAAGAAACAGTTGAGATTTCTAGGGTACATAATGAGGAAAGAGGGTTTGGAAAATTTGATTCTCACAGGACAGACTGAAAGCAAGAAGGGCAGAGGAAAACAACGCATAACCTACCTGGCGAACTTGAGTTAATAGATGGCGGAGCAGGGTTTGGGTCTCAGAGCATAAAGAGAAAATTTATTAAGCGCTACAAAGACATCTTCCATTATTATTTAGTATATAGGATTATATATCACTACTTTTAATTCTACACTGAAAATGTCCTATTTTAGAATAAACCTTTTAATTGTTTTCTCATATATTATTATAATAGCTGCACAAAAATATATTACGCGTTCCTAATTACTAAAGTAGGTATCCCAACACTCAGCTTACAGCCGATGAAATTCTTAACTAAACACTAAAAAATGCATATATTCAACTCGCCGTGTTCTTTCATTCAATATCTCCATAAAAACATAATGCATACCAAATAAAAGCTTATTTCATGAACTTTGTTTCTACCTTATTTATTTTTATATGTACTACAGTGTGCGATGAACATTACAGTTTGAAAATAGAGACATTTTGGTGATTTCGCAAAATTTTGGTAATTTTTTTTCACTGACGGCAGTTTAGACTTCCTCAAATTTTTAATATGCGCACTCCGCAGGGTTTATTACAATTTTGGTAATACGTTAGTTTGAAAGATAACATTCTTTGCTTCATTTTCATATATTTTATATTTTTTAATTTTAATAAGAAGTTTGTAAACAATTCAAATGAAAAGTTTGATCGTAAAATTCAAATGCTTCTTGTAAAAATAAAAACACATAAAATATATCATTAAAATGCTCATTTAATAATCTATGAAACTAAATCAAAATCAAATATGAACCAATATCTCCATTTTGCGTGTGTGTGATTATGTGTAACCATGTGCGACTCGCTCGGCCATCATTTCAACTCCACGCGAGACACAGCATCAACACGGACACAAAAGAATCGACCAGCATGTTTTCTATGGACGAAATTTTCAAGGAAATTGCTAAGAATTTGTTTTAAATATTAATTTTCTATGATATGTAAAATGTAAATGGGATTTAAAAACCGTTTTCATCATAAAAAATATGAAACAAAAATCGATTTGTTTACTTTACGCTCAGATTCAAATCACGAAAAAAAGTAGGACTTATTGATCGAAAAATGTTCATATTCAAAGAATGAGATAAAAAAAACATTCTACAAAAACATTCTAGAATGTCTTTTATGTTTTTGCAGTATTCTCACAATAATTATCAGCATTTCATTTACCAAGTAATATTTTGTTTAAACAATTTTCTTATTTATTATTATTTCTTACTAATATTTATTTCATACGGATTATTAGTAATCATTAGTGGGTATTGCTTGGCGTGTGTTAAGCTTCTCTCTCTACAGACCAGAAATTGTACATGTTGAGTCAGGACTGTACTTGTTTAGCATCTGCTCCATATACATTCTAATCTGTTGATTTTAGGTCATTTTAACCATGATAAATGGAAAGAGCACCCCCAGAAATGGCTAGATGTGAAATTTGGTGTTTCTAGTGTAAGAAGTATTAATTTTATGACACAATTAAAGCAAGTCTAAAATCGGCCTTTCAAATACCTTGTGACAAAAGGTTAAAAAGCAATGTTTTTCAATTTTGAAGTGGAATAATCCAAAATATATCCATTCAATCCCTCCCAAAATAATTAGCCATGTTACTGGTATAGTCATAATGTGATATCTGAAATTTGGGATGAATGTGTATCTTATTTCCAGTTTTATGAAATGTCAAACCTCAGGTTATGAGTTGTTTGCACGTCGTTGCAGAAGTTTTGATTTGTAAAATTTGCATATTCAGACTGAATTTATTTAAGCAATATGCAGTGATACTATCTGTAATTTTATTATTAATTTCTTTGTTATGTACCTGACAAGCTAGTATAATTTTAACTGTTGTCCTTAATTGCTTTTTAAAATATAGGAGTCCAAATATGGTATTTTGTCCTAATTCATAATAGACAAAAAATGACTAAGTCGAGCACATGTGTAAAAATAAAAAGAAATCTGCCAAAATTAAACGGTTTGAGATATTTTGATGAAATAAAAACTGCTAAGTTTCTTTAATCATGTAGAATAAGAACATGTAATCAGATAACACCTAGTACCTGTTTGAAATTTTCATCTGTGATACCTAATTAAAGTCATCTTTGTTAATTTTATATCAATCTCTTTCAGAATGTAACTTTAAGAATTATATACTCAAACACGAAAAAAAGAGGATATGCGTTTACTTTTTGGAAAGCTTGGCCATTGTTATGTCGTAATTAGGAAAGGTTGACAGACATATAGGAAACAGGTAGTCGCTTACACCGAAGAATAATATGGTACACGGCTGAGGCCACAGACTAATGTAATAGATTGGTAATCGTTAACTACTCGGTATTTACCCGAGGCCTTCCGACAAGGCGGGATGTGGCACAAGGCCGTTTTTTTATGTGAGTTGTTCTGAGGCGTGGTTAATGCTCCTGTGCTGTAAGTGGAGTCTCTCCTCATTTTCGATGAGAGAAGTTGCTCAGCTCCGGGGATTCCAACCGTGTGACAGCACCTTCCTCACTGCCTTAAGAGAGGTGGGGTAAGTGTAATACTAATGCCAGCGTGACAGTAGTCGTGGGGGCTGGGTATAACAACAGTTTCTGTCCTTATCCTATATGCATACGTATGCGTATGGCGCTCCCCGCATTAAAACGACCTTGTGTCACATCCAGCCTTGTTAGGGAACTCGAGTAAATATATCTACACAGTGGTCATACTGAGTAAATAGGATCTTTCTTTCTCCTCCCTCTTTCTCCCCCTCTCTCTCCCTCTCTCTCTCTCTCTCTCTCTCTCTCTCTCTCTCTCTCTCTCGTTCGTTCGCTTTTCTTAAACATACAGGTTGTCCATAAAGTCTCTTTACAATTCAAAAATATATTACGAAGGCGATTGATGCGGTACAACTACTAGATGACCTTCACCCAACCATCATTTTCTAGCAAGATGATGCACCACAACATTGGGGACTGCATCCGTGGGTTTCTAAATCAAACATTTCAAGACCAGTGGATTGGGAGGGATAGCCTAATTCCCTGGCCACCTCGTTTACCAGATATCACTCCCCTGGACTTCTTTCTATGGGGGTTATGTTAATGGTGCATCGAACAAAAATAGGAGACATCGCTGATCTAAAACAAAAGATCGCTGATGCAATTTGCCACCATTGGTGAGGCTATGCTACGGGGGAGATAGCAAAAAAACGAGTAACGTCTTGTTACGCTTCGTGCAACTAATGGGGTACATATAGGGGTGTGTATTGAATAAGTTAAAATAGACTTCAATTTCTACACCTCATTTTGTAACAATTTCCGCATATTTCTCCGTCCATTTGCTTTGATTAAGTTGATTTTTTAAGTTGTAAAGAGACTTTATGAACACCCTGTATATTCTTTGCCTTCAACCAGTCAGTGATGGGCAGATTATGTTTCATTGTACAATACGTATTTTGAAGAAATAGAAATACGAAAAAGAGTGCTATAGGTGATGTATGGCACACACACACACACACACACACACACACACACACACACACACACACTAGGGTAGGTCGATTTTGAAACCACAAGTTACACACACACACACACACACACACACACACTAGGGTAGGTCGATTTTGAAACCACAAGCTACACACACACACACACACACACACACACACACACACTAGGGTAGGTCGATTTTGAAACCACAAGTTACACACACACACACACACACACACACACACACTAGGGTAGGTCGATTTTGAAACCACAAGTTACACACACACACACACACACACACACACACACTAGGGTAGGTCGATTTTGAAACCACAAGTTACACACACACACACACACACACACACACACACACACACTAGGGTAGGTCGATTTTGAAACCACAAGTTACACACACACACACACAAACACACACACACACACACACACACACACTAGGGTAGGTCGATTTTGAAACCACAAGTTACACACACACACACACACACATACACACACACACTAGGGTAGGTCGATTTTGAAACCACAAGTTACACACACACACACACACATACACACACACACTAGGGTAGGTCGATTTTGAAACCACAAGTTACACACACACACACACACACACACTAGGGTAGGTCGATTTTGAAACCACAAGTTACACATACACACACACACAAACACACACACACACACACTAGGGTAGGTCGATTTTGAAACCAGAAGTTACACACACACACACACACACACACAGCATTTCCGCGTTATCTTTGACACTCAGAGCCGGAATAGAGAAGAGAGAAGAATAAGAATAATGGTAGAATATAAGTAGGCAGGAAAATTAAGAAAAGATGGAAAGACATGACATTCTACACATCTGCACAAGTACACGCGAGTACACAAATAAACACACGCATAAACACACATACACACAAAGAAGAAAAATCAACCTAACACCAATAAAAAGCGCATAAATTATTTTTTAACGTTATATAAAAATAACGAACATGAGAAAAGTGGCAGTCAATTGCTGATAACTCTTGACGAGTGGATCGAACGATTACACAAGGATTTATCTACGAAACTCTGGAGTCGGGGTGCTAAATATAACATCAATCAACTAAATGACAAATTTTATATTTGTATTAATGTACATATATATATATATATATATATATATATATATATAATATGAGAATTTTTTTTTCACTAAAGTCATGTTTACTTCGGAGCTGTATGCGTCCAACCACTCATCGGAACAGAGTTAATCTGTCCGTTCCGACGAGTGGTTGAACGCATACAGCTTCGAAGTTAACCTGAGCTAAGAGAACAAAAACACATTTTCCATGTTAATTCTATTAACGGTCTATCCTTGTCTTGGATATTGGGTACTCTCCCACAAAGCCTGCTTGCCTCCCTATCAGCAAAACCATATATATATATATATATATATATATATATATATATATATATATATATATATATATATATATATGTATATATATATATATATATATATATATATATATGTATATATATATATATATATATATATATATATATATATATATATATATATATATATATATATATGTATATATATATATATATATATATAGTTATGGGACCTTACCTATAAGGACAAAGTGAACACTTCCTGACACTATGAATACTGCGCCTCTCAAGAGAGAGGGACGAGACGGAATCAAGTCGTGAGAGTCTCTGACTGTGTGCGACTTCTGTCTAACTCTCTGCCAAAGCAGAGAGGAACCCGGGCGAGGCTTTGCCGAAGGGCAAAGTTTTGTCCGGGGAGGTAGACAGTCTCTGAACCCGTTTATACGGTTTCTAAATGGGCATATTTTTGGCCGAGTCTACGGGCTCGGGGAGCCCACATTAAACCGGCCTTGTGCCACATTCGACCCACGTGGGAGGGTCGTTAAATATCGAGACGGAATCGAGTCGTGAGCAGTCTCTGACTGTGTGCGACTTCTGTCAAACTCTCTGCTTTGGCAGAGAGGAACCCGGGCGAGGCTTTGCCGAAGGGCAAAGTTTTGTCCGGGGAGGTAGACAGTCCCTGAACCCGTTTATACGGTTTCTAAATGGGCATATTTTTGGCCGAGTCTACGGGCTCGGGGAGCCCACATTAAACCGGCCTTGTGCCACATTCGACCCACGTGGGAGGGTTGTTAAATATCGAGACGGAATCGAGTCGAGCCAATAGTAGTTCACTCCAAACCAGTTTGACAGTCATACTAACACTTTCCACACCTTGCATTATTATTCTGTGTAATATATCTTTGTTATTTCTACTCTTGTGTTCGTGTAGTTCTTCCTTGGTCCTAAGCTTGGACCATAACATATATATATATATATATATATATATATATATATATATATATAAGTACATGGAATAAAATTCCAATAACCAAAAACACTATTCTTAAAAGAGTGCTCAATACAAAGTTGAGGAAATAATATTTATTCAAATTTATGACATATGCATGTTATGAAATCACTACAACAGTTGCAATTTTGTTTCAGCATTGCTAGTGTTTTATCAAGTGATGACGTTGAATGGATAATAAACGATTTTATGAGTTCAAAAGCCAACCAAACCCCCTCAGTAGGGGGAACTTTGTTACGTAACATATGATGACCAATCAGAACGCAGGTATATGGTAGTTTAAAATGACATCACAACATACTTTAATTAATATAAGTACAATCTATTAGCAAATTAAAGTTAAGATTGGATTAAATTAGAAATTGATATACAATTTAAATTAACAGTTAAATTTAAAATTTAAAATTAGAAATCACAAAATCTAAAGTTAACCAAACATCAAGTTTAATAATATCATTTTAAGATTATTCCGAAATGAAACCAGGAGAAAAAATATATAATTTATTATTCTAGGCTAAGTGCCAATTTGTCAGTGAAGTTAGACGCTGGAAGTCAGAATTCAAATAAAAACGTAGGGAGGGAAGGGAATTTTCAAATAACGAGACAAAGACATTCGCATAATTCTGCAAAAACACGTATGTTTAAAATAAAGGCGGGTAAATATATGAGCACGCAAAAACGTGGACGTGCATAGGAAAGGAAGGAAGGAAAAATAGAAAAAAGAAAAAGAAAAGAGAAAAATAGAAAAATAGAAAAAGAATAAAAATGAAGACAAACACACAAAGCGCGCAGAAGAAAATTATTTCACAAACAACCGTATATATAGGTTTAGAAAGGATATAGGAGCAGTCACACACACACATAGAAATAAACGACTAATCAGACTAACTAAAATCCAAGCATAAACGCATTAATAAATAAACGCAAGTCAATCATCAAGATCTATACACAGACGAGCATACAGGTATAAAGAGAATTAAATAAAAATAAGGAGTGCATATACATACATACGTACGATGCATACATATACGTAGTTGAACCAACACATATCGGGCTATAAACAGGGAAACGGAAAAAACATATATATGCATATACGTGCGCGCACACACACACAAACACAAACACACACACACACACACACACATATATATATATATATATACACACACATACGCATGCATAAACATAGATACGAAGAAACTCACGTATACAAATAAAAATATACACACGAACATACAAATACAACTCCCACGTATATACAAATATAACTACATATATAAACACATACACACATATACAGAAGTATATTCACATATACATACAGATATACATACATACATACATACACACACACATATATATATAAATGCTTCAGTTGAGCGGCTTGGTGATAGTAGTCGTGGCTCCGGGGGGGGGGGGGATACAGTCCTATGGTTACAGAGAACTTCAGTTGAGTTTCACCACGTAATATGTGAGCGAGCGGCGCTATATTGATTCTGATTTGCTATCTCTTCGTCACCGAGACATGTTTGAAAAGTTGGTATGGTGTTTGCTTGACAACCAAATTGTCAGGGTTTCAATTCTCGGTAGTGGATGCGGACTACTGATGAATTAAAAAAAAATAGAACGAAACGGCCGTCCAGTGCTTTCTGCATAGTGTTGAGGTTTCTTTCAGGCTCAATGAATTACTTAATTATAATTATCAAATCCTCCTTACAATTTCCGCAGACCATCAAACAGTCACCATAACCTTTTTTTGGTGCAATTTCGGCTTCGGGAAGTGTTGTGGAGCTTCTCCGGCATCCAACCACTGTGCCGAACGTCGCCGGTTGTCGTAGAGGATCCACTTCTCATCCCACGTCACAATCCGCTCGAGAAATGGGTCGTTTTTGTTGCGCAGAAGGAGCGTAGAAGACACCTCAAAACGACGATTTTTTTTTATTATCGTTCAATTCATGCGGCACCCATTTATCCAACTTTTTTGACTTCCCTATTTGCTTTAAATGGCGAACGACTGTTGAGTGGTCGACCTCGAGTTCAACAGCAACTTCTCGTGTGGTTTTGCGAGGATCGGCTTCAATTAAGGCTTTCAAATGTTCGTTATCAACCGCAGTCGGCCGGCCGCGACCGTCTTCATCTTCGAGGCTCTCGTCACCATTGCGAAATTTCTTGAACCACTGTTGTGCCACACGTTCGTTAGTGGTTCCTGGGCCAAACGCATCATTGATATCACGAGCTGTCTCGGCAGCTTTTCGGCCTAGTTTGAACTGGAACAAGAAAATCGAGCGGATTTGAATTTTGTCCATGCTGTCGAAAAGCCTGCAAAAAATGAATAAAGAGATTGAGAACGGTAACGAATAACACGATTCGATAGAGCGAAAAACGCGCTTCAAAATGATATATAACATGGCTATATATATCAATGAATTAATTCAGAAATCATATATAAAAGTAACATATGTGAGAAAACGACATTATTTTTGCACCAACCTAATATATATATATATACGTATCTATACAAACATACATAAACAAATATAGCAGACACACATATGCACAAGTATATTAACACATACATACAAATAAACAGACAACAAACACACACACACACGCACATATATATATACATACATATATATATATATATATACATATCCATACGTATATATATATATATATATATATATATATATATATATATATATATATATATATATATATATATATATATATATATATATAAACAAATATATATACACTGACACGTATATGCACAAATATAGTTAAATTCCCAGATCAATTCTGTGGACAAGACAGATTGGTATAAAATGACAATTGGAAAATTCTTAGATTTTGCCCACGCGTTTCGACTTCCGACTTTTTCAAGGCAAAAATGAAATCAAAATATCACTGTTGTTATAGTTACATTAAAAATCCAAATTTAAAAAGATAGACGCTTCTGTCCAAGGCTTTTTTCTGGTTAATGTAAACCAAAAAACAAAAACGCGTGGAAGACGAAACGCGTCGGCAAAATCTAAGATTTTTCCAATTGTCATTTTATACCAATCTGTCTTGTCCACCGAATTGATCTGGGAATTTAACTGTATTGTCGACATGGAAAAGAAAAAAAAATCTCTTACTATAAAGGTAATTTACATTAACCAGAAAAAAGCCTTGGACAGAAGCGTCTATCTTTTTTAAATTTGTATTTTTAAGATTTTTCCAATTGTCACTTTATACCATGCACAAATATATATACATATAGATATTCACACATATAAACAAATATAAAGGGTGTTCCAATAACTTGGATCGAATTTAAATGTGAATTAAGTTTAAAATCGGTACAAGTTATTGGAAAACCCTTTATAAACAACCACACATATATGCATATGAACATGCTTTCCAGCAAACATTGGTCTTCAAAAGTTTAAATGTAATGTCAATCTCGATCTTCCTGTCTTCCTGATTACTCTTCTATTGTTCCCGCTCTTTCATGTTTTCTGTTTTCTAATTCTTTCACACCCAGTAAACCCTTGTGTCTTGGTGGCTTTACTGCCTTACTTGGGGTGAATTTGATTTTTTTTTTAAAGGAGTAAATAGCTGTGATCAGCATAGATAGCGAGTTGAGATTACATCGAAAAGTTCCTTGATAAAAATTAAAAGATAACGAAATTCGAATTAAATGCTTAACGTTCACTGCAAGATTTTCTTTTCACCAGAAAATGCACGTGAAGTACATTTGAAGTCTCTGAATCTGTCTTTTGCACACCAAATGTTTCTAACAAAATGAACATTCATTAAACTGACCATTATTCAATAGAAGAACAGCTTATGTATGCCGCTTCCCCTAATGAATATTTGAAGATATTCTTCTTACAACCACCTACAGATACAACCACAGAAACACGGCATTTATAAAACAAAATCCGGAATAATCATCGGATTCTACTTAATAGCACTCAGAATTTGCAGACCCCGCCACCCAATATTTACATGAAGAGAAAAGATATATTGAAAACACTTTCAAGCTTTTTCAGTACTCTGTTTTGCGTTCAATGTGAAACAAAAGGCTCATAATATATTCCACAATAGAAAAACTACTGACAAACCCAATGAGTCAAAAAATATATATTATCCTATCAATTGAAAAGAATTTATCTAAACTCAACATAAAATCTGTTTCAAAAAAACAAAAAAAAAAACAAACAATAAAAGAATTAGTCAATGTTAAACAAAATAATTTAAAACTTGAAGGCGGAATTTTCTCTATCACGTGTAATAATTATCACGGGACAGACAGAATTAATTAACGTGATTTCTGCAATCACTGAGATAAGATGATGAGTGCACTCGGGTCGGAGTCGCGATCCGTCTTGGACTCAAATTATGTGGCATCACAG
>OZ038501.1:75114837-75147337 GCA_964036315.1 Acanthosepion esculentum
GTAATCATATATCTTTCGATACATGACTGACGAGACAGATTATTTTTTCCCGCAGTACGTTGCCATTTTTTTTCTGCGGTATACTAGTTGCCATCCAATGCTATAGAACCCGATCTGTCCTGATATTTACCCATAGCTGGAGAGGGGAGAAGAAGGGGATTCATACCTTTCCCAAGGGTATTAGCATGTAATTGAATGTAATGGATTCGAGTGGAATTCGAACTCGGCTCTCCGATTCCTCAATCCGAGCCGCTATAGTGAGTTTAATTCCCACTGGATGCATTATAAAAATATTCGGCATTAAATCAATAAAGGTTGACATGTCCTAAGATTAGGTACCTCCAATAATTCGCTAAAAATCAGTATCGCATAATGATAAAAGGCCTCAAACTTAATAAAAACAAAGTTTTATCGTTAAAATAGTTATGTTCTTATTAAGAGGAAAGAACAATCTAGTTTTTACTTATTTTTAAAAAAATTTTCATTCTTTCTAACACGTTCTAAATTTGGTTCAAAAATATCGTTTTTTTTTTGTTTTGTTTTTTTTTGTCAACTTTGTACTACTTGTGGTAGTGGCATTTTAGTGTATCAGTTTTCGGTGGAAAACCCATTAATTTGGAAATTCTTACAAAAATCAAATAATTGTCTGATTTTAATGAAACTTTCATGACTTATTCAAAGATGACTGAATTTATTTTTGTAATTTTTATTTTTAGAAAATCTTGGTAAAAATATTTTTTCTACATCTACTCCCCACCCTTATAAATTAATTTTATGAAATTTTCTAGAATTTCAAACAGTTCGCAATTTATTTTTTTATATTACTTATAAGCAGGACTCCTTGGAGAAATTAAATCATCATTTTTTTTTCACAACTACGGCTATCATTTTAAAAATCTTCTCCAAATCGTAAAATAAAAACCGCAATAAAACTATCTAATTATCGAATTAGATAGGCTTTTATTTGCTTTTATAAATAATAGGACATTATTATCTGAAGAAGAAAAAATTCCGATGAATAAAGAATTTTTACAAGAATTGTTTGCATTTTTACATTTAGTTTTTTAATTTTTTTTAATTTAAAAAAATGTTTTAAAATTCTTCCAAACAGAGTGTGGGGTAAGTTATTAAGTTTATAAGTGAAGACTATATTTACTAAGCGAAAATTAAAAGCTTAATACAAATCATGCTACCAAAACTTTTTACCATAATTAAAGTTTCTTTTTTTTTTGTATGTGTGCGTCAAAATATTTTTTTTTTAGTATGATATCTTGTGACGTTATAGTTAAAAGGTCACGTGTTTCAAAGCTTGTCTCCTCCTTAGGGAAATGTCACTCTAAGTTATTAAATTAAAAATTAAACTGAGATAATAAAATTATCTCATTTATCAATTTAAACAATTAATAACTGTGTGAGATATTTTAGTTATTAATATAATAATAATTTTATTAGTTATTATCTCAGTTATTAAATTAAAAATGTAATAACTTAATGTAATATTAGTAATTAATAAAATTAGTTATCATTTTCTTAGCTATTAAATAATGAAAGCGATAGAGGTAACTCAATAATGTAAGAAATTTTTATAGTATTTTAAATTATTATAAGAAACAAAAAAAGCCGTTATGTCACTTTTGATGCACCGTACTAAACCTGTCAACACATTCAGCCATCAAATTATCGATGGAGACGTGAAAATAACAATACACCGAAGTCAAGAAATGTTTGTCTAGAAAATTTTATGCCTAAGTAAGTGATATTTGTTTCAAAACAGATTAATTTAACTTTAAATTTGCTAACTTTACGAAATTTTAGCGGGATTTTCAAAAAGGAAAAAATAAGTTTTTGTCTAAATTTCTCTAAAAAAAAAAGTAAAAAAAATGACCATTTCGATTGTTTTTTCGGAAGCATCGACTAAAAATCATTCAAATTTCTATTTGAAATACTCCACGCTATTTTTTTCTAGAATTAGAAAACTTAATCCTTTAGCTTTCAATTGAAGCTGGGGGAAAGCTTCGAAAAGGATTTTTCCTTTATGAAAAATATATTTAAATCTTACGTGTACCTTAGGTATACGAATCTTTGGAGGTACTGTCGGAGTTAACTCCGCCTTAATTGTCCAAATATTTCACTAGGGCACGCTCTCCCTACACTATAAATACTGGGCGATTTCTTTTGTACTTCTCTTTCTACTTTGCATTTCAGTGGACACATTTAAAAATGTGATCTCTCGCAGAGATCCGCGTTTTCATCCACTTGTGGGAAAACGCCATGAAACACACACACACACGTAAGTACAAACATTCACCAATATACAAACTCTTTACGTCCACACACAAACACAAATGTTGATGTCTTTGTCACTTGTAAATTTTGTCGTTTAATACATATATTTGTTGATATATATATATATATATATATATATATATATATATATATATATATATATATATATATATATATATATCTGTCTTATTTGTTTTCTTTACATCTTCGGTTGGACTCAACTTGAGTCCGCCATGTTCTTGTAGTTGGACCTTCTAGCAGGAATAAACAGCACGTGTTCCTAATTTAACAACACCCAAATCCACACGATCCGCTACAGTACCTACCTAAAATCAACAAACCTAACCTAGGTGTCTCGGTAGAGGATAATGGTTAACATTTTCAGGTGCGATTATTTTTTTAAATTGTAATTTCCTTTCTGAAGAGTTCTTTTAAATCAGTTAAGTGGGTGATATATCTCGGTAAAATCATTTTTTATTCCACTAAGGAGGATCTCTGATTTGTTTCCTAATAGTAATACTAACCAGAAGTCCACGGCGAGTAATTAAAATGACATTTCTAGTCCACATTATTTTTACATTCCTTGAGATAAAACTGAGAAAATGATCGCTTAAAAAATAAAAATATTTAAAAATTTTAACACATGAAAAATTTTCCCGAAAACTGAAATACTATTTTTAATTTAAATTTTTAAGACAATCTCGTTTGTGTTGTCCTTAAATCTTTGTAAAACTTTTTTTTTTCTCAGCAAAGATGTGTCGGTGATTAACCTTCATGGAAATATAAAAAATTGCGACGTAAACATTTTTTCCAGTAAAGTTTAATCATGAAAATATTGGTGGTTATTACAAAAAGAATAACATTTTCTCAGATTATTTTAAAAATAAAAAAATCTCTTCATTATAAAAGTAAATAATTAATGAATATATACCGAAATTTTCATTTAAATTGGATAATTCCCTGATTTTTGGTAATTTTTTTAAAAAATGGCTGCCTCCCACCATTTTCCTTCGTGTGTTTGTGATCCTCATGTTGGAAAACTTGGAAATCAACATGTAGTAGAGAGTGGGAAAAGGGGCTGTACCAAAGTTACGGGACGGGGACGAGACCCTAGCACCGACCCTGAATTCTCACCAAAATAAAAAGAATTTATATTTACTAAAATTCACACCAAAATTCAGAAACGTCCTTTAAAATTTGTTAAATAATGTATTCATTGTTATTTTTTGCCTTACCTCTCCAAAAGTACTCGCACTAATAAAAAGAGTCTATCATGCTGCGATGAATCTCAAACATGGACCTATTCTTAATTTTGGCGTTCCGCCAGATACTTTTGATTGTTTGCGTGTGAGCTGATGTTTCTGAGTCGGCGAAATTCATACTGTGATTTACACAGTCAGAACTGAGATCATCCTTCAAAGATGTCTTATCCTTTCCAAAAATCCGAAGAATATTTACTCTATATAAGAAACGAACAACACCCTCCATGTTGATACATTCTTGTATTAACTGCAGCAACTTCATGGCAAGCTAAACAAATTTTGATTTAAAATTTACAATTTCAAAAGCGTGGCAAAAATTTAATAAAAAAACAAACTTTGGTTTAGAATTTCTTGTGGGGAATTAATATTTGCGATAAATCTATAAATCGACCATTCGCCCTTGCATGGAGTATTGCTGCCATATATGGTCTGGAGCCCCTGCTGTTTGCCTCAGGGTTTTTGATAAAATCCAGAGACGGATATGCAATGTAATTGGCCCTGATCTGTCATCTCGTCTGCAGTCGCTCTCTCACAGACGCGTCGTTGCCTCGCTCTGTCTTTTTTACAAATACTTTCACGGTAATTGCTCCGAGGAGCTGCTTTCGCTGGTCCCTAGGCCTCATGAATTTAAACGTCCTACGAGGCTGGCATCCCGTTCCCACCCCTTCACTGTTGAAACTGTTAGATGTAGACGTATCTTCTACTCCAATAGCTTCATGTCTCGCACATCTCGCCTGTGGAACTCCCTTCCCTATTCCTGTTTCCCTGACAAATACAATCTCCAACTATTTAAGTGTAACGTCAATCGACATCTCCAGTTGCCTTGATCTATCCACTTCCCTTCTCCACATCCTTTCACCTTTCATTCCTATCTGCTCTCGCTCCAAATCTTCTGTAACCCCCTTGCCTTGATCGATCCACTATCTTTCTCCACATCCTCTCCTTTACCACTCCTATATGCTCTTCCTCCAAACCTTCTGTAACCCCTTGCGTGCTAGTGGCCTCCAGCCTTGCTTGGGGTGATAAGCTTTAAAAAAAACAAGTAATTTTACATTATTTGATCTGAATTTGTAAGGGGGTGCTATTTACTATGTGTTGAGATTGTCAATGTGGCTGCGTTTTTGTAAGAGCACCTCTTACATTTAAATTTGCATAACTCAAGAAAAAACAACAAGAAATCAATTTGCATTCAACAATAAAAAGATATATATTGAAAACAACGAGTACAAACAATTTGTGCACATGTATGGAATATTTAGGAAAGGAAAAGTACTTTCCCTTGTACTGTTATCTTGAATAAGATAGAAGAATGTATTTAAGATATTTCTTGATAAGAATGTTCAGAGTTCAATGAACAAATATAATGTTGAGTTCAAGAATGAAACAAAGTTAATTCAGATCTGTGTTGTATGAACAGATAACAGAATTTGGTTTGTAACTTGGCTTGGTAACAGACAGTGAATAAAGTAATGTAATGCTAGTTCTGTGTCTGTGTGTGCGTGTTGAGTAGAACCGTGAAGGAATGTAATCACGTGTAAGTTTCTGGGCTCTACTCTCTAATATTTCTGGAATAAGAAACTGTTTTTATACCTTTTTAGTAGGCTCCAAGAAGCTAAGCGGGAAAGTTGAAAAGAATACCAAAAATAAATGATTGGACAAAAATTAACCAATCACTGATTTTCTAACAAAAGTAAGTTGAGCGAAGTCATGGCAGAAACATTCAGTGTAGATACTGCGATTAGTAAATTGTCCTATTGTAGACAGTATTTATTTTCTAACCAATCATAGATGAGTAATTTGTAGGCGTGGTAATCGTAGTAGTCACTACAAATTAACAGAAAAGATCCCGCTACAATTTTGAACCCTCTTCGAGTCAAGAATCCATCATCATTTTTATTCCTTATCCTCATAATCGTTACACTTATTTTCTCTTCCATTCATATTCCGCACATTATTCAACATTACCATTTTGACTGAAATCTTCTACCTTGAGTGGCTCTCGAACGTTGTGTTGGATGAAAAAGTTTCGGAATCTACTTTGATCTTTCTTTTTTACCTTCAGTAGGTAGGCAGTCATGGCGCTGCGCAAATTCCTTCACATTTTTATATGTAAATAGCTATGACTTATTGGGAAAGATAGTGGAGTAGTTTCTCATTGCCTTCTCTACGGTTTGGAATTCAGAGTTGTTCTTCTCCTAGAATGGCTGCCACGCAGGGCTAAAGAGCACAGTTTCACATGCTATTTAACTCATTGTTGCGTTCATCTTTTAAAAATTCAGACAACTCAAAAAACTATTTCAATTTTTCCTTAGATGAAAATTCTTTCTGAACGCCTTCTGTAACCATTAGAAAATGTTGGAAGGTTCGATTTATAAATTTAATCTGTAATATTACAGGTTACATAATCTGTCAGTTGTGAATATGAATTACAAAGAAAAGAACATAATAAAAGAAATGAAAAATACGACGTAAATTCTATTGGCCATTTTTTTTAAATGAATTTTGTGTGAATGGTTATTTTCCAAAGTCGTTTTTTTAGTTTACTTTTACTTTTTCTCTTTCTTTTTCTTTTTCTTTTACTTTTCCTTTCTTTCTTTCTTTTCTTTTTTTTGATATTCTTTTTTGCAAAAGAATAATTAATTACTAAAATTTTCAAAACGGTTACAATTTTTTAACATGCTAAAAGTAAACCAGCTGGCTAGTAATTAAAATCAATGTTTTATTTTTTGTAAATTAATTATTTTTCTGGATTTTCTTTCTTGATCATCAAAATATTTTTAAATAGAACAATCGGCAATGTTTAACCTTTGTGCTCACAAAAAATAACGATGTTTCAAAAGGACGTTCATTCTCTTGACACGCTATTACAGGTTACATAATCTGTCAGTTGTGAATATGAATTACAAAGAAAAGAACATAACAAAAGAAATGAAAAATACGACGTAAATTCTATTGGCCATTTTTTTAAAATGAATTTTGTGTACATGAGTTATTTCCCTTAATTCATAATTCTTTTAACCAGGAACAAAGGGAGACAACTTGCATATTTGTATGAATCGCATAACTTGGTGCTTTTCATGTGGCGTATCGGCCTAATTTTTTTTTATCAATTTGCGAGGTACCGGCGAGCGAAGCTTTCTAATTCAGCTGGGGGTCGGTAGTTCACCCTATTTTTATTTTTTTTTATTTAGATATGTCCTATTTCAAGTCAATTTGAGACTATCTTTAGTAAACACGAGGACATGATGACTTATTCCTTCCCATCCGCCCAATCATCATTCACGTAACAACATAACACGTCTTCCCAGTCTACCAGTGGACTTAGGAACAACAGCAATTAAGATGCGGTTCCAAGCTCCTCAAAAGCTCCTGATCAGAGGCCTTGCTGCCGGATGTAATTTATTTTCATACACAAAACGCTAGTAGCATTGGAACTCACACTTAGTTATTTTCCAAAGTCGTTTTTTTAGTTTCCTTTTTCTTTTACTTTTACTTTCTTTCTTTCTTTTTTTTTTTTTTTTTGAGATTCCTTTTTGTAAAAGAATAATTAATTACTAAAATTTTCAAAACGGTTACAATTTTTTAACATGCTAAAAGTAAATCAGCTGGCTAGTAATTAAAATCAATGTTTTATTCTTTGTAAATTAATTATTTTTCTAGATTTTTTTTTTCTTGATCATCAAAATATTTTTAAATAGAACAACTGGCAATGTTTAACGCCTTTGTGCCCACAAAAAATAACGATGTTTCAAAAGGACGTTCATTCTCTTGACACGCTATTACTGTATGCACTGTTGACTCCCTCGGCAATGTTTATTTTTTCTTAAAAATAATGATTAGAATTTTAATTAAATGCAAATATCTGTAAATGGGTTTATACATTTTCATTATTCTTGAGAATTGACGACAAAGATGTAAAGACTATTTATTTATTAGATTGCTTATTTGCCCAAATAATTTTATATTTACAAGATTATCAAATAATATGTGAACCAACTTGTAATGACAAAAATACGCAGGTGTAGGCTTTAAAAAGGCTTTATTCAACTGAGAATACATGGTTCGCATATAGTGTCCTTTTATAATCCCAGTAAACAGAAATAGCTCTCTCAACGAGGAGAGAAACAAAACAAGGGGAGACGACTCTTGATTATTCATAACACAATTATAATGAAGTATTTATTATTTACCTTTTTACAAAGAAATAAATATGAAAATAAATGTTATTTATAAATTTATAAAAATGTATGCGAACAAGAAAATTAAATAAACACATAACGACGAGTAACTGAAATGATAACGGTGTTTGTCTATATTTCTGAGATGAGGTATTATAATTATTTACACTATTTACATTGTACGAACTATTGTACTCATCTTTGTTGCCATATAAAGGGAGATAACTGATGCTGAGACATCCGGAAGTGGCATGGCACATGGAACTTGAACAATCTACCTTCAGTTCGAAATTTCAATCACCTGATGAAGGCCGGAGCGTGCAACGGCCAAAACGTCGTGAATTGGACAACGAAGATGAGGACAACAGTCCGAACAATGTAAATAGTGTAAATAATATGTCATTATAACGTTTGAAAAAAAATGGATATTTTTTCTTGCGTTTCTTTTCTTTGTTCTAGCCACATTATAAAATTTTAATTACACTATAAAGGGAATATATCTTTTGTGAAAAATATAAAAATTTAGTTAGTAGAGATAGAATGGGAAAAGAGAACAGTTGAATAATGTACAAAACAAACAAAACTTACTATGTGAAATGCAAAAGAACAAACATTTATTATAGTATACACACAAAAAAAGATTCAGTCAGGCAGTTATGTGCCATGCGTGATATACACTTAAGCGATCACTGACGAGGCAGATTTTTTCCCGCAGTAGGTTGCCATTTCTTTCTGCAGTAGACCAGTTGTCATCCAAAGCTATACAATCCGATCTGTCCTGCTATTTACCCATAGCTGGGGGCAGAAGAAGAGGATTCATACTTTTCCTAAGGATATTAGCACGTAAGTGAATGTAATGGATTCGACTGGAATTCGATCTTGGCTCTCCGATTCCTCAATCCGAACCGCTATCCATTACTCCGACCCCACCATTTTGAAAATGAAATGAAGACTTTCTTGCGTTACCTCCTCTTAATTTTCGAAACCGTTACTAGTCTAACACTTTCGCCCCAGCCCCTCAACCTCCGACGTCTTACTCTCTGGGTTGAGCGCGATTCTTTCCCCCAATTCCTCATTAGTCTCTCCTTCTTGTTGCTGCAGCCGGAATAATTTCCTGGCGGCCTCAATGGCCGTACGCTCACTTGCGCATAGCCGCACCAGAGCGGATTTAAGCTCGGTCCACGTCAGGGCCGGGTTTTCTCTGTACCACCCCCCTATGAATTTGGACACCTGCCGCGCTGCGGCGTCGTAAGCTAGGAGCACCATTTCTTGGTCCGAGAGGCCATAGATCACCTGCTTCTTCTGAATGGACAGAATCCATTCGTACAGGTCTGCAGGGTTTCCTTTATAAGTAGGTAGCTTCATGCTACCTATCAGCCTCCTGAAACCCATCGATATTTCGGGGACTCCCACGTCCCTAAGGTCATCTGTGGCGTATGACCCTACTACGCTCATCCTAGCGTCTTCTCAACTACCACGTTCAACGACAGAACGAAAGGAAAAATATTTAACATGGTGGTGGCGCTTCAACTGCGTACAACGTCGACAAATTCAAAACAAGATCAACAATATTACTGGCAGATCTAAGTGCAATGAGCGAACAAAGGAAACCAAAAAGTGACTTACCTGAGGTCCGCCGCTCCGTGTTTCGTTTCTTTTTCCTCCTTCTTTTGCCTCTTTCTCTTTTCCTCCTTATGTCCCTTTTAGACCAATATAGTCTGAAGACTAGAGTTTTTTTTGGGTTTTTTTTTAGCGTATCACCCCAAGCAAGGCTGGTGGCCACTATCACGCATGGGGTTACAGAAGGGTTGGAGGAAGAGCAGATAGGAGTGGTAAAGGAGAGGATGTGGAGAAAGAGAAGGACGGAGGGTCGTTCAAGGCAAGAGGGTTACAGAAGAATTAGAGCGAGAGCAGATAGGAATGAAAGATGAAAGGATGTGGAGAAGGGAAGTGGATAGATCAAGGCAACTGGAGATGACGATTGACGTTACACTTAAACCGTTGGAGATTGTATTTGTCAGGGAAACAGTAATAGGGAAGGGAGTTCCATAGGCGAGATGTGCGAGACATGAAGCTATTGGAGTAGAAGAGACGTCTACATCTAACAGTTTCAACGGTAAAGGGGTGGGAAAGGGATGCCAGCCTCGTAGGACGTTTAAATTCACGAGGCCTAGGGACAAGCGAAAGCAACTCCTCGGAGCAATTACCGTGAAAGTACTTGTAGAAAAGGCAGAGCGATGCAACATCGCGTCTGTGAGAGAGCGACTGCAGACGAGATGACAGATCAGGGTCCAATCACATTGCATATCCGTCTCTGGATCTTATCAAGAACCCTGAGGCATCCAGCAGGGGCTCCAGACCATATATGGCAGCAATACTCCATGCAAGGGCGAATGGTAGATTTATAGACTTGGAGGATCGATTTCGGGAAGAAGAATTTCCTGGCTCGGCACAGGGAACCAACTTTTCTTGCGGTGGATGATGCAACTGACTCGATGTATTCGTTCCATCTCAGATCAGCGGACAGCGTGAGACCGAGCAGCCGCAGAGAGGAGCTCTCGAGAAGTTGGTCCTCAGACATTCTAATGGGATGCAGGGATGGGTCCTTGTGGTGGTTAATGGAGAGCAGTTTTGTTTTAGAGGCGTTAAAGTTGACCATCCATTTCTCTCCCCAGTCCACAACCGATTGGAGGTCCTTTTCAATTTGAGCTGCCAGGTTAATTTTGTCCGCCTCACTAATTTGTGTTTGAGGCAGGAGTAAATAATGGTGTCGTCAGCGTAGATACCGACTTGGGAGTCTATGGCGTCAGGAAGGTCGTTTATAAATATCAGGAACAGAGTAGGGCCAAGGATGGAGCCTTGAGGAACACCAGCGTTAGTGGGATAGGAGTTGGAGATGAATCCACTGAGAACAACCTTCAAATCCCGGTTTGACAGAAACAATTGTATTAGGTCAAACAATCGACCTGTGATACCATAACCCTGGAGCTTGCGAAGGAGGCCGGCATGCCAAACCCTATCGAATGCTTTGGAGATGTCAAGGGCCACGGCACGAGCTTCGCCGTTATTATGGATAGCTTGGTAGACAAATTCAGTGATGGCCGTAAGCACATCGGCAGTAGATCGGGCAAAGCGGAAACCATACTGCTTGTCTGAGAGCAGATCGTGGGATATCAGGTGAGTAATCACTTCGGCGTTGACAATGGCCTCGAAGACTTTGCCGAAGAGGGGCAGGAGACTGATAGGACGGTAATTGGAAGGGTTGGAGGGGTCGCCAGAGTTCTTAAAGACAGGAACAATGGTTGAGGACTTCCAGCAGTCAGGAAAACAGGACTCCTTGAGGCAGCGGTTGTACAATTTAGAGAGGGCTGGCGCCAGTTCAGGTGCGCATTTCTTCAGGACAATGGCTGGTATTCCGTCGCCACCGGGAGCCTTGTGGTGATCTAAGTTAGAAATAATGCCCAGTACCGACGACGGGGTTATGTGCAAGCCGTCCAGGAGGACCTCAGTTCTGGGAGGGAAATCGAGCAAGGGTACCCCAGAAGACTCAAGCGTAGAATTGGAAGAAAACTTCCGAGCGAAGCATTCAGCCTTGTCGGCAGAGGTGGTCAGGCCCTCAAAATGATTGAACAGGGGAGGAATGGAGGGTTTGTTACTATTCAGAACGCTCTTGCAGAGGCGCCAATAGTCCTTGGAGCCAAATTTGCGGGACGCAATACGTTCCTTCATCCGAGCTGTAAATAGTGACTTGGCACCGTCGAGGGTACGCTTACACTCATTACGTGCAGAGGTAAATAGACGTCTGTTGGAGTCGGACATATCACTACGAAAACGGTGGAAGAAGTGGTTCCTATGGGCAATGGCGGCTGAGCAAGCAGCTGTGAACCAGGGGGAGGAGCGCGGTTTGACCTTGAATTTCCTGGAGGGAATGAAAGCTTCGATACCGGCTTTAATCCAGGAAGAGAACTCAGAAGCACAATCATGTGTGGGGAGCTTAAATACAGCATCCCAGGGGACATCCCGGAGGAAGTCCCGAAACGAGTCCCAGTCAGCCCGTTGGTAGCAGAATGTGGTTCTGGTGGTAGGAGGCTCTTTGCAGGGGGTGGGGCTGAAGGAGATGCTAACAGACACGACAGCATGATCGGAGTTACCGATAGGACAGAGCTGCGTGGCACTACAAGACTCAGGGATGGAGGTAAAACACAGGTCGAGGAGTGAGGCCTTACAGTCACGATTGTAGGAAAAACGCGTGGGGAAATCGATTATCTGGGTGAGGGATTGAGAGATTGAAAAGTTGAGAGTATGTATGCCAGCGAGGTCAGTGGTAGCGTTATTTAGCCACTGGTTGTGATGGGCGTTAAAATCACCAAACACAAATATGTGAGCGTACGGATGGACAGAGAGGGCCCTATCTATGCTGTCAGAAATGACATCGAGTATCCCACAGTCCTGAGAGGATGGAGAGCGGTAGAGGAAGAAAAGATAGCTTACAGCATTGAGAAGAGATAGCCGGAGACACAAGTACGAATGATCCGGCGATTCGAGAGAGCACTCTCTAGCCAGAGGGAGATGGTCCTTGACGTAGACACCCAGGCCATGCATGTGGGTTAGAGAGTCTTTTCTGAGGAGAGGGAGGTATCCAGGGATCGAGAGATCAGAGGAAGGGATAGGGGAGTCAAGATTGGTCTCACACAGGGCCAGTATATCCGGGCACTTAGCAATGAGGAAAGACTCAACGCTGCAGAAGTTGGTTCTAATGCCACGGATGTTGGAGAAGGAGATATTTAGAGGTTTGGGTGATTTTTGGAAGGCTGGTTTAGGTTTGTATTTCTGTTTTTTGTTATTCATGTTGGTAATTGGTTTTGGAAAAAGAGAAGGCCTGAGTTAAAGGAAGCCGACGGTTAACACCCTTGACGCGGAGTTAGGGCTCCTAACTACCAGTCGGAAACAGCAACCAGGGAACTGTCAACCGTGTACCCTCAGAATGAACAGGCAATGCCACAGACTACACGCATCATGGGAGAAACGCAGCGGCACCAGTACAGAGGCCAGAGAAAGAGAGAGAGAGAGAGATCCGGGAACCCCTTCCTAAACACGAAACAAGGTTTGGGCCTCTACTCGTGTCCAATAGAAGGGGGAGGAGTGTAGACCGGGCGGTAGGAAAGCCTACCTTCTCCTATTACATATAACATATACAACGACGACAGAACAAAACAGTAGGGGGGATGTAGTTGGGATAGTTGCAGGGCTTATACTAGTTGAGGGTACTGGGGGATAGGACTTCTACATTTCATGGATCACACCTAAATTCCATAAGAATGCTATTTAACAACGTCCTGATTGGACAACAAACATTAAAATAATATTTTATGCTTTTTTCTTGTGCAAATTTCCAAAATCTTGTGCAATCTAGACACATATAGGCTCCAAACCAATTTCAGCAACTAACATATCCTGATTGGCCCATTAATACAAAGGTCATATTTACGCCTAAATATTTGCATTATAAATATTCTTAATTAAAAAGAAATCAATCTAAGTTAGGATATTGATCAGTCTGAGTCAACCAATTTTATTTGCATTTGCTCCCTATAAATTTTTTCTACAATTTATTTCTTCTCATAATGTTCTGAGAATTATACAAATAAAGTTTGAAATATTAAATTTATTTTTGAATTAAATATTCATTATCTACAACAATGTTCTTGAGAACGTTTCGATTCGTTTCGAAATTGTTAATGAGGTTGTTAGTAAGGCTGCGTTTTTAGTGAAGCACGTCACATTTGAATTTGCAAAAACACAAGGAAAGAAGAACAAGAGATCAAATTGCAATCAACAATAACATATGTTGTGGACTCGTCCATTTACCTTATCCCCCTAGCAACAAGAACATTCCATTTTGCACGCCTACGCGAACTAACTTAACCAATCAAAACTGTATTGTGCTAAACAGCGAATTCTATTCAGAAACTTCACGTGGAGAAGTTAAATTGGGCCAAAACCAACTTGAGCCGATTTTCACACCTAAATCCTTATATAAGGAAGATTTTCAACTGACCAAGTTAGTCCAGCAAACACAGAGAAACGCCGATCGAATCCACGCAACACACGATTGTAATTTTCCCGCGCGAAAAGAACACAACTGACTCACTCACAAACTCGACTCGAAGATTACTCTGTGATTACAACGAATTTCAACTTACGAAACTTTACTTATCTAAAGTGATTATTCAACACTCACTATAACTTAAGTAAAAAAAACTATTATCGAACATAACACATATCTACAGTTAAAGGTAGACTACTTTTGCTAACTTCATTCTAAACAGCACAAAACGATATGAACATAAAAATAAACGTTGTTTAAGCATTAATCCCAATTCCTTGTGGATTGTAATGCAAACATACCAACAGACCAAAAAAATAAGCAAACCTTCGTCCACTAACCAACACAAGACATAAAATACCTTGAAGCAACATTTTGTAAATAATCTTTTAATTGTACATAAATGCATTTGTTTGTTTGAATTGCATACATGTTTTTGTCTTATTTTATATTGTAAAATATTTATTGTTGTGGATGCATGAACGGATCACGCAACCTGATGAAAAAAATCCTTCTGATAAATTCTAACGCTCAAGCAAAATCCTAGTTCATACCGCACACCCCCAACAATGAATTGAAAATCAACGAGTACAACAATTGTGTTTAACGAATTAATATTAAGGAAGAGAAAGTTACGTCCCATGTACTGATATCTGATACAAGATAGGAATAATGTACTTAAGAATGTTCTTGTTGAAGTGTTCAGTGTTCAAATAAGATTTGAATTCAAGAATGAAAAGTTTGTACAAAAGGATAATAGAATTTGATTTGTAACTTGGCTTTTGACAGACAGTAACAGTCTAGTGTGATAGTAGTTTTGTGTCTGTGTGTGCGTGAGTAGAAGAATGTAGGTAAACGTACGTAGTTGAGTTCTGTTTCAGTTTAATAATTATTCTACTACTGCTCTATTGTTTTATTTCCGTGGATTAAATACTTTTTGGATAGGCTTCAGAAAGGAGCGGGAAAAATATCGAAAGGAATATTTAAAATACACGATTGGATAAAAATTGACCAATCAATGATTTTTTAACTAAACCAAGTTAGGCAAACTCATGGCAGAAAATTTTGTGTGAATACTGCGATGGGTAAATTGTCCTGTAGTACACAGTACTTATTTTCTAACCAATTATCACTAAGTATTTTGTGGGCGTGGTAAATCGGAGTAGTCACTACAAACTGATCCTTCGTTGACAGTATGCGGGTTTTTATACCCTTTGAATTTATGTGACCAATAATTTGTCCTCTGTAGAAAATAAGACTAAAAAGAGCATTGACGCGACACGGCGAGTGAAAAAAAAAGAAAGACTTTATATCAGAAAGAGGAAGAAAAAATGGAAGATGGAAAAATTGTGTTTTTAACCGGTGGCAGTAAAATTTGTTCGGTTAATAGTTCTTCTCGTTTTTGTTGCAACGTCGGAATATATTCGTCTTCAGGTCGAAGAGGGATTCAGTTTTCTGATGCTTTGCTGCAACTGTTGGGACATCCTCTTTCCTATGTTGTATTTTAGGCCGCTCCATTTTCGGACACCATGCAGCTGCTGGTTGAGTTTTACGGAGCTAAATTTGTCCGTGTTGACTCGTCGGTGGCACAGGGGGAAAAGAGGCTGTGATAGGCTGCTTTCAGCCCATCCCAGCGACCGATGATAACGATCCCTACAAAGGGAGGCAATTCATTTATCTATATAACATTTTTTTCAATAACAGGTCACGACAGCTATTAGGGAGATGTGATTAAATATACTTTAATGTGAAAAAAAACATTATTCAGTATTATTATTGTTTAAGTAATAAGCATTATAACATAGTGTCGCAGTTAGCTCCTCCTCAGTTTCCTTAATCCTTCAACAGGGGTCTCTATCCCCTGACTATAAATACTGGCTGACCCATCTCTCTCTTTTTCGACTCAGGCCTCGGGCCGCAACCTCGCGCGAAGGCGAGGTAAAACTTTCTCTTTTTCACTTAGGCCAATATGTGACATCTCACAGATACAGCGTTTCCCATATTCCGGGAACACGCTAAGAAAGATTCACGTACGTACGGACATTCAACACACACACATAACTTCGCCATACAAACACTATGTAACTTTTCATGTCTTCGTGTATTAATATATTTGTTAAAGTAATTAATATTAACAAAACAAAAGTCATTGAAACAAAGCAAGTTCAGTCGACCAATGATGACAATTCCAGAACAACGTAACTATAATCAATTTTTCTAGCCGCTATGATGGAGAAAGCATTACCTCGAACCGTCGCCAGTGAGACACGCTGCAAGAGCCACTCCGTTTCGCGAGGCTCGTTCCTTAATCGAGACGCAATCGAATCCTCCGAAGGAACACCATCGAACGAGGGCCAATAACTCCTGAAGTCTCCACTGCCACAGGAGTAAAAAAAAAATCTATCAGCAAGAGAAGAATATTTAGCTATTTTTTTTATCTCTGCGTCTCGGGCGACGAACCCCGGCTCAACCGCGGACCTGATCAAATTACCGGCCGAAAATGTATCCGCACAGGTTGCATTTGTTTAGTTTACCCATGTATATTGGTCTTGTTTGATTTCCTTTGTCTTCTTCGGACTTAATATAATGTCCGACATTCTCATGTAGCTGGACCGGCCAGCAGGAAATCTTAACCCAGAGATATCTCCTCACATCTACACATCCCCACCCCCCGCACGGTCTGCTACAATAGCACAAATAACTATATTGTGGAAAAATAAGTGAAATTACCTGCGTATGTGGGGTTGCGGCCAGACGTAGAAGGTTGAGTGTTTGCCATGCCTTGTTGCATACAAAAAAAGCTATAAAATGGTTAATTTATATTATGAGGATATAAAAAATGAAAATCTATCTGAAGATATCTTATCTGATTCACATTTCACTACTACTAGCTATTCTGACTCATCTGAATTTTAATTTGTCTCTTTGATTTTATGAATTATTTTTATTTTCTATTAATTAATAAATTTAAAACTATGCATTAATTACTATTTCTTTTTAAATTAATAACTATTTGTGCTCATTTGTTAACATTAATAGCTATCTGCTGTGTTAAAATTTTGGATAATGCAATAATGAAAATTTAAATTTCATCTCTGATAAATGTCGCGATCTGGGAATAAAAGTAAGTCTGTTTGTCAAAGGAAGGGAGGCTACTCTGTAAGCCCTAAAAACGCTTACGATTTGCATAAATTGTTTACTTACATCTAAGCTTTGTCATTGTGTTTAGTTAGAATTTGTATAATTGTTGAAACAGAACTGAAGGAACAATATATATATATATATATATATATATATATATATATATATATATATATGCAGAAAGAGAGACAGAAAGAGATTCAGGCCAGTAAATTAATACTGTTTAAAAAAACAGTATTTTACTTAAATAAATTGTAATGTATAAACAGAAAATATATTAAATAATTGTTAGAGTTAATCCATTTCATAATATGTTGTCAATGTTTACGTTAAGGAAGGTTTTGTGAGCAGATATGATCGTTCACTAAAGATTAGAAAGAAACAGAGAGAGAGAGGGTGAGAAAATGTAACAAAATGAGAGAGAAAAAAGAAAGAAAAAAGGGAGAGAGAGGCCGATGAAGAGAAAACAGAAAAGAAAAAGAAAGAAAGAAAAAGAAAGAAATGAAAGAGAAAAGGGTTCAAAAGAGAAAACCTTAAAATAAAAAAGAATGAGTGTGAGAGGATAAGTTAGAAAGAGAGGGAGGAAAGATTAGAAAGAGATAGAAGGAAAGAGGAAAGGTTAGATAGAGAAAGGGGGGGAGGAAAGATTAAAAAGAGACAGAAACAGAGAGGAAAAGACAGAAAGAGAAAGAGAGGGGGGAAAGATTAGAAAGAGGTAGAAACAGAGAGAAAAGGTTAGAAAGAGAAAGATAGGGAGGGAAAGATTAAAAAAGATAGAATGAGAGAGGAAAAGTTAGAAAGAGAAAGAGAGGAAGAAAAAATTAGATGGAGATGGAAACAGAGAGGAAAGTTTAGGAAGAGAAAGGGAGGAAAGAAAGATTAGAAAGAGATAAAAACAGAGAGGAAAGGTTAGAAAGAGAAAGAGAGGGTGGAAAGATATAAAGCTAGAAACAGAGAGGAAAGGTTTTAAAGAGAAAGAGAGGGAAGAAAGATTAGAAAGAGATAGAAGGAAAGAGGAAAGGTTAGATAGAGAAAGGGGGGAGGAAAGATTAAAAAGAGACAGAAACAGAGAGGGAAAGACAGAAAGAGAAAGAGAGGGAGGAAAGTTTAGAAAGAGAAAGAAATCAAAGAGTTACTTTTATGAAATGCGATTCTTTCATGTTTTCTCAGTACAGCTGTAGTTATTAATCTCATGTGATTTACTAAGAATAATATAGATGTGGCACAAGGACAAAGGTTAGGAGCACCTGGTGAGTATTGAATTCACTCATTTGTTGTAAGTGATCTAGCGAGACAAGTTTGCTAACCATGTCAAAATGCCCTCATCTCACGTATTGTAACGCCCTTGTCTTACTGCTTGGACACTTGTATACTCTCTAAGCCCTAGCTATGCTAATTAGGCAGTCATTTACATATCACTACAATTACGAAAGCAAAACCGCTAAAAAGCAGAAACTGAGGAAAAAAAAGGTTTGAAAAAGTTAAAGAAAGAAAGTTTACAGAGAGAGAGGATGTTCAAAAGAGAAAATCTTGGAATATGAAATAAAGAAGGAAAGAAAAAGGGTTATAAAGAGAGAGAGAGAGAGAGAGAGAGTTAGAATGAGAAAGAAAGGAAGAAAGTTTACAAAGAGAGGGATAAAAAAAGGATTACAAAGAGAGAAAATGGTCAAAAGAGAAAATCTTGGAATATGAAATAAAGAAGGAAAGAAAAAAGGTTATAAAGAGAGAGAGAAAGAGAGAGAGAGGGAGAGAGTTAGAATGAGAAAGAAAGGAAGAAAGTTTACAAAGAGAGGGATAAAAAAAGGATTACAAAGAGAGAAAATGGTCAAAAGAGAAAATCTTGGAATATGAAATAAAGAAGGAAAGAAAAAGGGTTATAAAGAGAGAGAAAAAAAGAGAGAGAGAGAGAGAGAGAATGAGAAAGAAAGGAAGAAAGTTTACAAAGAGAGGGATGAAAAAAGGATTACAAAGAGAGAAAATGGTCAAAAGAGAAAATCTTGGAATATGAAATAAAGAAGGAAAGAAAAAGGGTTATAAAGAGAGAGAAAAAAAGAGAGAGAGAGAGAGAGAGAATGAGAAAGAAAGGAAGAAAGTTTACAAAGAGAGGGATAAAAAAAGGATTACAAAGAGAGAAAATGGTCAAAAGAGAAAATCTTGGAATATGAAATAAAGAAGGAAAGAAAAAAGGTTATAAAGAGAGAGAGAGAGGGGGGGAGAGAGTTAGAATGAGAAAGAAAGGAAGAAAGTTTACAAAGAGAGGGATGAAAAAAGGATTACAAAGAGAGAAAATGGTCAAAAGAGAAAATCTTGGAATATGAAATAAAGAAGGAAAGAAAAAAGGTTATAAAGAGAGAGAGAAAGAGAGAGAGAGGGAGAGAGTTAGAATGAGAAAGAAAGGAAGAAAGTTTACAAAGAGAGGGATAAAAAAAGGATTACAAAGAGAGAAAATGGTCAAAAGAGAAAATCTTGGAATATGAAATAAAGAAGGAAAGAAAAAAGGTTATAAAGAGAGAGAGAGAGGGGGGGAGAGAGTTAGAATGAGAAAGAAAGGAAGAAAGTTTACAAAGAGAGGGATGAAAAAAGGATTACAAAGAGAGAAAATGGTCAAAAGAGAAAATCTTGGAATATGAAATAAAGAAGGAAAGAAAAAAGGTTATAAAGAGAGAGAGAGAGGGGGGGAGAGAGTTAGAATGAGAAAGAAAGGAAGAAAGTTTACAAAGAGAGGGATGAAAAAAGGATTACAAAGAGAGAAAATGGTCAAAAGAGAAAATCTTGGAATATGAAATAAAGAAGGAAAGAAAAAAGGTTATAAAGAGAGAGAGAGAGGGGGGGAGAGAGTTAGAATGAGAAAGAAAGGAAGAAAGTTTACAAAGAGAGGGATGAAAAAAGGATTACAAAGAGAGAAAATGGTCAAAAGAGAAAATCTTGGAATATGAAATAAAGAAGGAAAGAAAAAAGGTTATAAAGAGAGAGAGAGAGGGGGGGAGAGAGTTAGAATGAGAAAGAAAGGAAGAAAGTTTACAAAGAGAGGGATAAAAAAAGGATTACAAAGAGAGAAAATGGTCAAAAGAGAAAATCTTGGAATATGAAATAAAGAAGGAAAGAAAAAAGGTTATAAAGAGAGAGAGAGAGGGGGGGAGAGAGTTAGAATGAGAAAGAAAGGAAGAAAGTTTACAAAGAGAGGGATGAAAAAAGGATTACAAAGAGAGAAAATGGTCAAAAGAGAAAATCTTGGAATATGAAATAAAGAAGGAAAGAAAAAAGGTTATAAAGAGAGAGAGAGAGGGGGGGAGAGAGTTAGAATGAGAAAGAAAGGAAGAAAGTTTACAAAGAGAGGGATGAAAAAAGGATTACAAAGAGAGAAAATGGTCAAAAGAGAAAATCTTGGAATATGAAATAAAGAAGGAAAGAAAAAAGGTTATAAAGAGAGAGAGAGAGGGGGGGAGAGAGTTAGAATGAGAAAGAAAGGAAGAAAGTTTACAAAGAGAGGGATGAAAAAAGGATTACAAAGAGAGAAAATGGTCAAAAGAGAAAATCTTGGAATATGAAATAAAGAAGGAAAGAAAAAAGGTTATAAAGAGAGAGAGAGAGGGGGGGAGAGAGTTAGAATGAGAAAGAAAGGAAGAAAGTTTACAAAGAGAGGGATAAAAAAAGGATTACAAAGAGAGAAAATGGTCAAAAGAGAAAATCTTGGAATATGAAATAAAGAAGGAAAGAAAAAAGGTTATAAAGAGAGAGAGAGAGGGGGGGAGAGAGTTAGAATGAGAAAGAAAGGAAGAAAGTTTACAAAGAGAGGGATGAAAAAAGGATTACAAAGAGAGAAAATGGTCAAAAGAGAAAATCTTGGAATATGAAATAAAGAAGGAAAGAAAAAGGGTTATAAAGAGAGAGAAAGAGAGAGAGAGGGAGAGAGTTAGAATGAGAAAGAAAGGAAGAAAGTTTACAAAGAGAGGGATAAAAAAAGGATTACAAAGAGAGAAAATGGTCAAAAGAGAAAATCTTGGAATATGAAATAAAGAAGGAAAGAAAAAGGGTTATAAAGAGAGAGAGAGAGAGAGAGAGAGAGAGAGAGTTAGAATGAGAAAGAAAGGAAGAAAGTTTACAAAGAGAGGGATAAAAAAGGATTACAAAGAGAGAAAATGGTCAAAAGAGAAAATCTTGGAATATGAAATAAAGAAGGAAAGAAAAAGGGTTATAAAGAGAGAGAGAAAGAGAGAGAGAGGGAGAGAGTTAGAATGAGAAAGAAAGGAAGAAAGTTTACAAAGAGAGGGATAAAAAAAGGATTACAAAGAGAGAAAATGGTCAAAAGAGAAAATCCTGGAACATGAAGGAAAGAAGGCAAAAGAAAAGGTTATAGAGAGAGAGAGAGAGAGAAAGAGAGAGAGAGAGAGAGAATTAGAATGAGAAAGGAAGAAAGAAAAAAAGAAAGTTTACAGAGAAAGGGATAAAGAAATGTTTGCAAAGAGAGAATATGTTCAAAAGAGAAAATCTTGGAATATGAATGAAAGAAGGAGAGAAAAAAGGTTATAAGATAGATAGATAGAGAGAGAGAGAGAGAGAGAGAGAGAGAGAGAAAGAGAGAGAGAGAATTAGAATGAGAAAGGAAGAAAGAAAAAAAGAAAGTTTACAAAGAGAGAAAATGTTCAAAAGAGAAAATCTTGGCATATGAAAGAAAGAAGGCGAGAGCAAAGGTTATAATGAGAAAGAGAGAAAAAGAGAGAGTGAAATTTGGAATAAGAAAGAAAGAGAAAGATTAGAAAGAGAAGAAAAATGAAAAAGGTAAAATGTTAGAAAAAAGGGAAAGAGAGGAAACGATTTAACAAAGGGAAAGAGAGGAACAAAAATGTTACAAAGAAGAAAAAGGGGAGAGAGAGAGAAAGAAAGAAAAACATTAAAAAAAAACATCAAAACTAGAAAGAAGAAAGTGAGAGATGAAAATATTTGAAATGAAAAAGAAAGAAAGATTACGTATGCAGAAAACACGCTTTAGTGATCGTTGCCAGGATTATGTCATTACAGAAACTGCTGTGTTCCAAATCTGGTTTCCCGAACCTTCGTGATTAATCTTGCAAATATTTACACATAATGAATAAGATCATTAATATAAAAAACCTCTTAATTCTGCGCTACTTCTGTTGATTGGAAGTTGCAATTATAATACAAAACCCATATTCACGAAAATAAATTTGAGTTAATTATTTCTAACATTTATTAAAAGCTTACCATTTCTCCTATTATGTTTCCGTACAAAATATTAGGTTAAATCATAAGTAATAAGTATTTTGAGGAACTAATTGTAATGAAAAACGTATCATCCTAACTAACTGTTCTTAAATACATGGCCGGTGCATACTACCCTCATACCCCCCAACTGAGTGGAGCCCAAGCCTAATTGGGTTCCCTGGGCAGGGCTTTGTAACACTCACTATCTTTATATTTACTTTTTTCTACCTACATTTTTTATTCATTACAAATTAAACTAAGACCGACTGACTATTAAATGAATTTTTTTGTGGATCTTGAAGTCATTCTGAGTTCTTTTTTTTATTTTGTCCAAATCCGTGAATTTGTTTTACTCATACTAAGGTACCGAAAAAACACGTTATATAAAATTCACTATTTTTTATCCATAATGTTGAATATGTTAAAATTATTCAACTTTTAAACAAGAAAAATCTCAAGATGATGTTAAAAATTGCCACAAAAGATTGTTGATTTATTTAAGATGGAATATTCTTTTTTATTTTGAATGTTTTGTACTTTATTTTCATTGAGTTCAACCACCCCCTCATTTAATGTAATATATTTTTATATATATTATAAAACAAAAAATGATAATATTATCTGTTGTAACATACCTATGGGCAATAATGGGTATGTGCCCATTTAAATAAATACAGTAGTAAATACTGTATGTTGGTCTACAATTGGAGATTTTTTTCAGCTCCGGGCAGAGAGGATCCCCAGACAAGGCTATGTCATAGGGCAGAGTCTCATCTCGGGAAAGAGCTACCTGACCCTGTTTTATTTGGGGTCTACAGGGAATTTTTGGCCGAGCCTATGGGCTTGGATACCCCACATTAAATTTGGCCTTGTGCCACATCTGACCACATGGGGCAGTTGGTAGATGTCCTGCAGTCGGAGATTTATTGTGGAATTCACTTGACTCACTTCTACCAGTTGACTACGACTTCTAAACGCCACTGGCGAATCTTATATGTGTTGTTCTTCTCCTAAGTATTATCCTTCATTACCAACCTTCATGTGATTATTCAGTAACTTTCCCTAGGTTACAACATTATCAAATTTTTATGTTATGGATATTTTAGTAGTATCTCTATGAATATGCCATATTGTGGTATATATTGGATTGAATGGTGACAGATGAGTTCTTGTAGTGATAGAGTAAATTGTAATGAATGAATAGATTATGAATCATATTAGCTAGGTTTAGGATAGTCAGTGTTGACCAGCCTCACACCACTTCCCATTCAGCATTGTGCCAAAATTTTAATTATATTGCAATAAATAATCACTGTATTTATGTAAAGTTTTTCTCGTTGAATTGTGCACCTATGTTACATATTGCCCACAAGACCCTTGCACTGGCCCTACTTAAACATATCATAAAAGGTTGCATAAATCGGGTTGCATATGACAATGTTTGACACAAAAGTATTGATAAGGATAAATATTGTTGCAGCAATCATATCTTTGGTTGCAAGGTGTGAATGTTTTTCAGTAAATATTTACAGCTCTTGGTACATTAGTCCTGCTAACAATATTTGGCGGACTCAAGTAAGTCCAGGTAAAAAAAACTAAGAATCATGTAACATGGAATTTAATACAAACAGCAATTAATTCATGTTACAGTGTAACCCGGATATAAGAGAGTTGTTGGGACTGGAGAAGAAGTCTCTTATATCCGGGTTTGGTCTATTATATATACATTAACACAGGCTCTAATTTGGGACCAGAGGAAATCTCTCTTATATCTGAGATTATCTTATATCCGGGTTTGGTCTATTATATATACATTAACACAGGCTCTAATTTGGGACCAGAGGAAATCTCTCTTATATCCGAGATTATCTTATATCCGGGTTTGGTCTATTATATATACATTAACACAGGCTCTAATTTGGGACCAGAGGAAATCTCTCTTATATCCGAGATTATCTTATATCCGGGTTTGGTCTATTATATATACATTAACACAGGCTCTAATTTGGGACCAGAGAAAATCTCTCTTATATCCGAGATTATCTTATATCCGGGTTTGGTCTATTATATATACATTAACACAGGCTCTAATTTGGGACCAGAGGAAATCTATCTTATATCCGGGTTTCTCTTATATCCGGGTCTCTTATATCCAGGTTACACTGTATTAACAAAAGAAACTACATGTGTAAACAATTGAAATCAAAGGAAAAGACATTAAAACGAACTTTAAGAATCTGCTTGTTTGTGTGAAACACACGTGTGTGTGTATGTGTATATGCATGAGAGTTCAATAATCTACAAACCAAAGAAATGAACATACCCTGACAGCGACATTCTTTAACTATGTTTGATTACATCTGGAAGCAAGAGAAAAAAAAAGAAAGAGGAAGGAAATGTCTGACTTTTTATAGATGTTTCTGGCAAATCCCCAGGTTTGATAACCCACAATCTCCGCACCTGACTGCAAATACTGAGCTCCATGGTAGAAAAATTTACAGTTCTCAACATTCAATGAAACATTAAATGCATATTCATATGTCCAGCAGATGCAACGTGCCCATAAAAGTTTGGTTGAAATGTGCTTGTTAATAGGAAATAGTGTTTTTCTCCTCTATGACAATTCATCCTGTGTGTGATGATAAACTAAGACTGCCAAAAAGGACGGCATCTTTACTGAAATCTATCGGTATGGCGGCAATCTCTTGGCTGATATTATACATAGATAGTCTTGAAGATGATACAAAACTACATCCAGCAGCAAGGCCTCTGATCAAGAAATTGAAGGTTTTGAGGAGTATGAATTGCTATTGTCCCCAGATCCGCCTTGACCCGGGCTGTTTTTTTTTTTGTTTTTTTTTTTAAGCGTATCACCCCCAAGCAAGGCTGGAGGCCACTATCACGCAAGGGGTTAAAGAAGGGTTGGAGGAAGAGCAGATAGGAGTGGTAAAGGAGAGGATGTGGAGAAAGAGAAAGACAGTGGGTCGATCAAGGCAAGGGGGTTACAGAAGATTTGGAGCGAGAGCAGATAGGAATGAAAAATGAAAGGATGTGGAGAAGGGAAGTGGATAGATCAAGGCAACTATACCTGTTAGGGCCCCAGCTATTGGTAAATAGTGAACCTCCAAACAAAAATCAAAAGTACATTTTTATAATAAAATGACAATAAATGCAATGCTAAAAAAATATAAAAAAATACATTTTTATAGTAAATTTACCAACAATACATTTTATGATCTACAAACTTGTGCAAATTGAAACAAAGCAAATAATTTTGTTATTATTTACTTTTTTTCATATTTTTCCAATGAAACATGACCCAGTGCACTGGTTAGTACTTTGTATATCCATTCCATGAAGTCGTTCCTTGCAGATTGACCATAGATTCTCAATTGGATTTAAATCAGGAGAGTTTCCTGGCCAGTTTATAGTACTTTGATTTGCTCACTGGTAAGACTTGCCAGTGTGTTCATGCAATGTTACAATTTGTATATGCTTCCTTGGAGTAAAAATGGCTATAGGACAACTAATCAACAATCGAGACAATAGTGTTTGGGTGAGATGAACATCTGATGCAATCCTGGATGACGCAATATTTTTCAAGGCCAAACAAATTTCATCACCCCCCCCTGAAAATAGATTCATGTTACTGCACACCACTGCAAATGATCTAATCTGAGGAAAAATAGAAATCAATTACACCCTGTCACTCCAGTGGGTCTAAAACTGATCGTATGGTGAAAGAAAGGAAACTAAAGCAGTTGTTTAAATCAATTTGCACAAGGGTGTACAAATTATGTATCTAAAAAACATACCTTTACTCTGAAATAATAAAATCATGTACAAAGTATCTGTAGTTGAACGCATAAAATTACATACAAAATATTTAAGTTTTAGCATTAAATAACCTATAGAGGTTGATATGCAGCTGAACGAAATCAACTAATCTATGACAATGCAGAGCTGTAGACAGCAAGAACAGGAAAATAATTTTTGAACTCTCTGAGTCTGTTCTACCCGACATATGTCATACTCATGTGATCTTGATTATTAACTATTTCAATCCCCAAAAATGCTTTGATGCCAAAATCATTCTCTAACTTTTGCCACACTAATTTCTTCCTTGTTCCCACTGCCACTGCTTTTTTTTTTTGAGTGTGCAAAAGCATGAACACCTACTGTTTTAAAATTGTTATAACTTTCTTTTTATTGTGTGTATAGACTTTAATTTTTGTACACTAATAAAAGAATGAATGAATAATATTTTGATGTAATGCATTATGTTTTGCATGCTTGTTTTGATGTTGAAAACAAAAAAAATTCAAATGCGAAATAAAAGACACGAAATAAAAAACAAATACATTAAATAGTACACAATTCAGCATACTTTAACTTTTTATTACTCCTTGAGGAGTTCTGGGGGTGCAATAAGAAGCAAAATTGCTAAGAAGGCTTTCATTTCATCAAAAAAGGGGGGACATGTTTCCCCGTGTTCACATACAAAAAGACACTAGCATTTGTTTGCTCTTTCTTTCACCAGACTCATATTTATTTGACTCGTTGATATGTTCTCGTTCAGAAATACAGACAAAATAATTCACCTTCAGAAAGGCAATCAGGTATATCAATGGCCACCAGTAGCTTCCATAAAATTAGTCAGGCATGGATGATAGCTGCTAGTGGTCAACATTGCTTTCCTCTACGTCACTAGTGTGGTTATCATCTTCGACCACTTCACCATCAATATCCACTCGAGTAAAGCCTTCAAAATCATCATCGGAGTCCTAATCAAAGAAAAACTCTTGAGTAAAGACTTTGTTGGATATTGATGCAGCCATTTTTGTTGACAAAAATCACAAAAAAAAATTAATATGGGTTTAATCGGTGTTTACACCTCGTGTAGAGTCTAGAAGAATTCAAAATGGTGTTGAAAAATGGAAGTTTAACCTTGTTCCAAAGCACTAGTAGACAATTTCCAGTTTAAAATATCAGAAATAACAGTTGACATGTGTTTATTTATAGAAACCATCTCAAGGTGACAGAATGCACCTAGAGTAGCAAAAGGAGAGAATTCTACAGTGACAATATCACCTGCAGTGCAGCAAAGGCTAATGACAACTGAATTCAAAAACATTTTAATATCAAAACCTGTAGAATTTTATTGAAAAGTTATTGAAGAGCTACCTGATAATCTGCAACAAGTCATTGCAAATAATGGTGAATATACAATAGAATAAAATATAATTGTACTTTGTTTTTTGAATATTAAATAATAAAGACAAAGATGTGTCTCCTCCCCAGATTTATTCAACCTCTACAGTGATGTTATCGTAAGAAAGCTGGAGACTCTACCAGGATTTATTATCAGTTGCCATAATCTTAACAAGATAAAATATTCAGATGACACTGTATTGATAGCAGACACAGAAAGAAAACTACAGGACCTTCTAGACAAAGTACAGGTTGAGTAGCCTTTATTTGAAGTTCCAAAATCCGAAAACCTCCATAATACAAAAGTTTTTCAGGTTCTGAAATGATTTGTCAAAAATAGAAAATTTCAGAAAGTACTGGGAAGGTTCCTAGGTGATGTACAGTTGCTTTAACTGACCTCATCTGCTCTGGGTAGGGATTCCCCAGTCCAGAAACATATTTTTTGTTAACAGTCATCACAGCAACACCTTCATTTCTGAATTACTTACCAGGTGTTTCATGCTCAGTAAAGATATTATTCAAAATGTCAAAAAGTCCTGCAAATACCCATATGGGTAGTGAAAAGAAAAAAAGAAAGCAATTATGTTTATCAATATCACAGAAAGTCAAACTGTCAGAAAAACTAGACAGAGGTGTAAGTATGAAGTGAAACCTTATATACAAAAAGACACTAGCATTTGTTTGCTCTTTCTTTCACCAGACTCATATTTATTTGACTCGTTGATATGTTCTCGTTGACAAATACAGATAAAATAATTCACCTTCAGAAAGGCAATCAGGTATATCAATGGCCACCAGTAGCTTCCATAAAATTAGTCAGGCATGGATGATAGCCGCGAGTGGTCAACATCTTGTGCAAATTGAAACAAAGCAAATAATTTTGTTATTATTTACTTTTTTTTCATATTTTTCCAATGAAACATGACCCAGTGTGCATATTAGTACTTTTTACTAATAGCTGGGGCCCTAACAGGTGCTACCAGCCTGGGTCAAGGCGGATTTGAGGAGTTTGGTGTTGAAACAACCACCATATATGATCTCAGAAAACAGAAGGAGAAATTATTACAGTTTTATGCTGAAAGTGGTGAATAGAAATTAATGAATAATCGAAAAAAACTGCACAGAGCCAAAAATGATGATCTTGATTGTGTATTGCTGGTTTGGTTTGGTTTGGTTTGTTTTACGGCATATCACCCTCAATGGGTTATTTAATGCCAACAACTTTTTTTCCTGGTAATATTTTGTTTTATCAAAAATCTGTTTCTGGTAATATTTCTTTCCTCAAAAATGTATAGCTAGTAATATTATTTTAAAAAATGTATTGCTGGTAATAGTTTTTTTCCAAAAAATATATTGCTGGTAATAGTTTTTTTCAAAAAAATATATTGCTGGTAATAGTTTTTTTCCTTGAAAACTTTATTGCTGGTAATAATCTTTACAAAGTATTTCTGGTATTAAAACCTATTTTTACACTTTCATAAGGCTTGTTACTTCAGTTTAGGGGTTAACTATTTTCCCAGAGCTGGGACCCTAACAGGTGCTACCACCCCAGGTCAGGGTGGACCTGGGAACACCAGCAATTAAGAGGTGGTTCCACGCTCTTCAAAACCTCCTGATCAGTGGCCTTGCTGTTGGACGTAGTTTATCGTCTTACCCTGGATGCGGATGTAGTTTATCGTCATACCCAGGACGGGTGTATTGATGGAGTGAATTCATCAATGTCAAAGCGAACATATGTTACTTATATAAAACTACCTTCAGGGTATATTCATGAGATGAGATATTAAATGTAAAGGGATATCGTGTTTATACTTGGGTTCCATTCCCAAGCTGCCCCATTTTATAAATGCTTTATATAAGTTAAATAGCCTGTATTCAAAAATCCAAAAAAATCTGAAAATCAAAGCACTTCCGATCCCAAGAATTTTGGATAACGGATTAGTAAAAGCTGTAGTAAAAAAGGCTAGAAAAAAAGACGAGCCATCAACTGCAAGAAAAGAGAAATTATGGGCATCAGCAAGAGAAAAATCCTAAGATGAAAGTTACAAATTAGGAAAAGCATCAAGCAAGGGAAGAAATTTATCAAGGAAGCATTATAATAGTGGATGGAATCCAAACAGGCATTGGACTAGCAAAAGATGCCTTCCAAAAGCTAAGCAAAGTGCTGAGAAACAAAGAAAAAAGTGCTGGATTTTCAAGTGATATCCATCCACTTATATAGCAATGAATGCTGGACAATCACGTCACAGACGAACTAAGTGTCTAATATCCAACAAAGCTAAAATCATATTAAACCAGAATTATTTACAAACATGTGAATGTATGTATTTCTATTTGTAAGTATGGTCATTGCTGCATATAGGGCCATTAAAAAGAACATGAGAAACGGGGACCATATTTACATTAAAACTCACCCTGCCAGTTTGACACGACATTGGTAATGTTAAGTTTTCATTCCAAGATCATTTCAGCATTAAGTCTCCTGAGTTTTCATTTTTTTCTTTTTAATTATTTCACTCCAAGAAAGGCAACAAAGCCACTAAGACACAAGGGATTAATGAATACAAGAGAATATGAGAAAATAAAGACATTATTAAAGAGAGAAAACAATAAAAGAACAAGAATTAAGGTAGCAGAAGATGAATTTTTTTTCAGGTGAATATTGTGCCAAACATTAATATATATATATATATGAATAGATACAAACCATAATCTAGTATTTTTTGTAAATGTGGTTATTCACATGTAACCATATATATATATATATATATATATATATATATATATATATATATATATATATATATATTATTGTCATCCACAGACAGACTGTTTCGCTGTATCACAGCTCATCAGTGTGGCTAGACGTCCGGTTGCCTCTAGCTAGGATCGAAACACGACTGAATTAGCGTCAGTCAAAACTTCTACCACTAAGCCGTCGGCGCACGCCAGGGATGAAGGTGAATTTTAGCGTATTTATTTTTAGAATTAGATAAACACACAGTGACTGACAGTGACTCAATTCTGCCGAAGAGTCTTGCTATATTAGCTTTAATAGTCACTGTTTACAAACCCATGCTTCATTCCCACAGAGCTCAGCCGAAATTAATTTTTCAGGAGCCAATATTATTGTCATATAATATTATATATATATATATATATATAATTTACATATGTAGATGTGCCATGATGCTTGTGAATAACTGTTATTTTTATAATTACTTGGATGTATACTTAACTTATAATCCAACCTTTGTAAAACTTGATGTATATAAGTTGTGTGGATGTGTGTTTTTGCACTTTTTTTACTATAATTATGTTTAATTTAAATACAAAATTTTCTATAATTATATTTATTCTAAATGCAAGTTTTTGTGCATCCTGGTTAAGATGATAAACTACACCCAACAGCAAGACCTTTGATCAGGAGGTTTTGAGGAGTGTAGAACCACCTCTTAATTGCTGATGTTCCACCCAAATCCACCCAGACCCGGGATGGTAGCACCTGTTAGGGACCCAGCTATAGGCAAATAGTTAACCCCCAAACTATGAAAGTGTAAAAATAGATTTAATACTAGAAATAGATTTTTGTAAAAAATTATTACCAGCAATATTTTTTTTTTTTAATTTTCAATAAGATTGTTTAGTAACATCATTGTTAGCCAACTGATGAAATGTTTTACTTAAATGTTGAAACAAAATGTACAATTTTGTAATGGATACTTACATGTTCTAATATAACAGTGTATAACAAATGTACCTGAGCAAGCATCTGAATTAGAGATTGGCTAGCCGTCCTAGTAGACGGGTATCCTAGAATATGAATGGCCAGCTATTATTATATATGTATATATTTGTGTGTGTGTGTGTTTGTGTGTGCATGTAGATATATATATATATATATATATATATATATATATATATATATATATATATATATATATATATATATATATAATAAAGAACAGTAAGATATATAATCCGGTGTTCTTATAGATATTTTTATTTTTACAAAATAGTGCTCAATGTAAATTTACAGAGCATTAATATATATATATATATATATATATATAATACAAGGTAACTCAAAAGGTTCTGTCCGTTTTTAAAGGAATAAAAGAAAACGCTTCACAGTATGTGTAACTTATATTTAGTCTTCGAAGTAATTGCCATCGGCATCCAACACCTTCTGCCAACGTGTCTCCAGCTGTTCAATGTCCTTGCGGTAGAAGTCCATGAGGGCTTTGCGCAAGTCTGCTTCATTGGTGAAGGATTTCCCATGAAAATGATTATCCAGGGAGTGGAAGAGGTGGTAATCGGATGGCACAAGGTCAGGTGAATAAGGTGGATGGCACAAAGTCTCCCACCCAAGTTGCTGTATGGTATCCCTGACCACTCGCGCGACATGCGGCCTGGTGTTGTCATGTAGGAAAAGCACACCTTTGCGATTCACCAGTGCTGACTCCTTCTGGCGCAATGCCTGTTGCACATGTTTCAATTGCTGTGAGTATAGGTCTCCAGTGACCGTTTGGCCCATTGGTAGCAGTTCATAATGAACCACTTGACGACCTGTCCACCAGACACAAAGCATAATCTTGCGTGGGTGCATAGGCAGTCTTGCAGTGTGAGGGACAGCATCCTGAGGAGACAACCAATCTTTCGTACAGAACCCACATTTCATCACTGGTAAACACTCGCTTGAATAAGGATGCGGTACGGTGGCGAGAAAGCAGCGATACACAGGCTGCCACTCATTGTCCCTTGTGGACCTCCAACAGTGTTTGGGGAACCCACTTGCTCAGTTTGTACGTCTTACCTAGGCGGTGCAGGTGAAGTCTGTTTCATCGGAAATGTTGCAAGTTCACCACACATTAGACTACTGTCCTCTTCAATGGCCGCCTTCAGGACTCCGTCATTCAAGACCTGTGGTCGTCCACTGCGAGGCTCATCATGGAGAGACAAATCTCCCGACTTGAATTTTCGAAACCAGCACCTTGCAGTACGTTCATCCACAGCACTATCCCCAAACGCTTGACATATGCGGCGACTTGATGCAGCTGCTGATAAGCCCACTTTGAAGTCGTAAAGCAAAC
>OZ038501.1:75149837-75169837 GCA_964036315.1 Acanthosepion esculentum
TCTACTGAAACTTATAAAATCAATTGTTTAAAACAATTTTTCAGGAAAACAGGTTTCTCAAGTCCAGTAGCTGTTATCACTCTTTCCAGTATTGATGGGAGTTTCTTTCCTAGCATTTTTTATGAAGTAGTGTAGAACATCAACATCATGATTATATCATTATTTTCACCACAACTCACATATGCTATTCATTTTAGTTGTTGCTGCTGTTGAGAGTCTTTAAGTGATGTGGTTTCTGTTGGTACAGTCCTTTGTATGTGATTTTGTGGCACCAGTTCACAATGTTCAAAGAAGTATTGTCTTAACGAAGATCCACAGGCTTCACTCACACAGGCTTCACTCATCCCAACTATAAATAGCTATGTCATTGGCATAACCTATCACTGTCAGTACATTAGCCTCAGGAGGGAAAACATGATCATTAGCTTCTATTAGGTGATACAGTTGGGATGTGGTATGGAATGCTTAAATAATTGGCACCTATCTCTTCACATTTGTCTTTGTAAATGCACAGAGAACAGTCTAGAAAAAAAAAAATAGACTGAAGCTCTCATTTTCTTCTCGTTGTACTCCTGATGAGGTTTGAAATGTTTCCATATTGGGGTTCAGACATGTAAGATTTTGTGGACCAATAACGTTCCTCTATTAGATCAATGAATTCAATGAATTCAAAAAGGTGGTTTCTAATGGATGAGAAGAGGAAGTCTCCTTTTATGTGATCATATGCTGATGTGAGATCAACATAGCAGGTATACAATTTCCATATTAGAGATATATGCATTTTCCTGGAGTTGTTTGAGGACATATCTGCCATTATTACATCTCTTGCTAGAACGAAAACCGAACTGTCTTGTGAGGAGTTGACTTTCATAAAATGATGAGAGCTAAGTTAATATAATGTCCATTAACATTTTCGCCATAATGAATCAAATTGATATACCTCTGTATGTGTGTGGATCCTGAGGGCTACCTGTTTGTTTTCATAGTGCATTAATGTTCAATAAACCCCTTTTTGGGTGATGTATTTCTGATTCCAAACTTCCTAGATAAAACTGAGAAAGTCGTTATTGAATTTGGTAAGATTTGGTTTTCGAACGATTCTCAGAAATATCCAGTGATGCTTTATTATTCCCCAGTTTTTTAATAGCTTTCTTAATTTCCTCATCAGTAGATTCATTGTTGTTTGGTTGGAGACAGACTTAGTAATGATTGGATGTATACTAATCACTCAGTTAGTCAGTCATGTGCCACGCATGATACACACTTATGCGATCATGTACCTTTTGAGACATGCTTGACAAGGCAGATTTTTTCCTGCAGTAGGTTGCCATTTCTTTCTGCGGTAGACCAGTTGCCATCAAAGGCTATAGAACCCGGTCTGTCTCAGCTTAGTGTGGTCAGGGTTGAAAGGTGACTCAAAGTGTTTTTAAAACCAGTACATTTCTTCTGAGTTGGATAATTATATGATGTTATATATATATATATATATATATATATATATATATATATATATTTGTCATCCACAGACAGACTGTTTTGCTGTTTTGCTGTTTCACAGCTCATCAGTGTGGCTAGACGTCCGGTTGCCTCTAGCTAGGATCGAAACCCAACTGAATTTGCGTCAGTCGGAACTTCTACCACTAAGCCGTCGGCGCACGGCAGGGATGAAGGTGAATTTTAGCGTGTTTATTTTTAGATTTAGATAAACACACAGTAACTGACAGTGACTCAATTCTGCCGAAGAGTCGTACAATATTAGCTTAAATAATCATTGTTTACAAACTCACATGTCAAACCAAAGAGCTCAACCGAAATTAATTTTTCAGGAGCTAATATATATATATATATATATATATATATATATATATATATATATATATATGAAGAAATATAGTCTTAAAGTGTGCTATATTTATGGGATAAAGTGCTCAATATCAGAGATAGAGCGTGTGTAAATATAAAAGTGAACATAGAAGTTAACACTTAGAGGCGACAGTCTGTTTCATGCTAGAGTGCTGTTATTTTTCTCAGCTATTTATATATACAGGTCAGTGGTGCATTGTGGGTAGTCATTTTTGGCAGATATTTTACCGGAAGTCATTTATTTGTTTATTTATTTATTTGTGTCAAATTATTTTGCTTGTTTTTATTTAATTTTATTTTTGTTTTTTATCCTTTATATTCATTTTATTTTTATTTATTTATTTTTTTTTTATTTTGATCGGTGTTTTTATTAATGTAGTAAAAATTTGTTTATATAGCTTATTGTGGGTAGTCTATTATGGCGGATATATATATATATATATATATATATATATATATATATATATATATATATATATATATATATATATATGTAATTAAGTAATTCATCGAGTCTGAAACCTCAACAGAATGCTGAAAGCACTGTCACAGAATGCAGAAAGCACTGGACGGCATTCTGTTGAGGTTTCAGACTCGATGAATTACTTAATTACATTTATCAAATCCTCCTAATTATTACTTATATATATATATATATATATATATATATATATATATATAAATATATATTAATCCTTTCACCCCCAAGCAAGGCAATAAAGCTACTAAGATGCAAGGGGTAACTGAGTGTGAAAGAATAAGAAAAAAGAAGAATTATTAAAGAGGAAGTAGAGTAAAAACAAAGGAATCAAGAAAACAGATAATGATTGTCATTGCATTTAAAAGTTGAAGATCAAAATTGGCTAGTAAGCAAGAGGCTGGAAGAGAGTTCCAGAGGCAAGAAGTGCAAGAAAAGAAACTGTTAGCATAGAACTTATGGTTACATCTAGCCAATTCAAATGTAAAATGATGAGATCTTGCCGCCAATCTAGTACTGAGCTTAAATTCATAAAATTTAGGTGCCATAGAGCAAAGTTCATTAAAACAATTACCATGAAAGTATTTATAGAAAAGGCACAGGGAAGCTACATTGTTGTGGTGGGAAAGTGACTGAAGCTGGGATGCCAGGGTAAGACCAATAACATTGCTGATTCTTCTTTGGATTTTATCAACAATATATAGCAGAAGCACCAAACCATATTTGAAACATGGGCGAATGGCAAACTTGTAATTATGTCAGATAGATTCTGGAGAAAAAAATTGTCTAGCTTGATACAGTGAACCAACTTTCAAGCAATTGATTTAATATAATCTTTCTGTCAGTGGAAAAGGTTTGCCTGAGAAGATGCAGTAAATTACCCTCCTGAAGGTTAGATTATTATTTGGTTTTTGACTCGTCCCGCATTTTTATTGTTCGTTTATTCAGAAATGCGGACAACTTTAGAATCTATACTTTTAAAAAAAGTTTTAAACTTTTTACATATTGCAGGGTATGCATGCATGTGAGATACCCAGTGGTTACATGTAGTTTCCATCTGAACGTGAGAAATTGAGCTGTAACAATGATACATATTTTGTTACTTACACTTTCAACCACCAATATATAGCATTTCTATTTATAAAACTAAAATAATGGATCCTAATTTAGGTAAGCATTGTTGTAAGAAGAGAAAGATGGTTCATTGAAAGATTTATTAAATATTTTGAACTAGCAGCCATACCAAGAGTCTATCTTCTTCAATTACTTTAAAGTACTTTCATTAAAAAATAACTTGAATTAATGCAGTTACTGATATAACAGAAGTAGTCTATATCTATTCAATTGAAGTTAGCTGAGGACATGAACGGGTAAAACAGGCAACATGAAGACCCACTACAGACCACAATTATTTGGGAGTTTTTGAAATTCAATCTGTCAGTGTCCTACCAAGGATGTAAAAGAAAATACATTTATAAAGCAATTGTTAAGTATGATGAAAATTGGTTGAAAGATCAACGAAGAATAAGAAAGAAACCAGTAAAAATTGCCAAAAAACAGTGGAAATGCATAAACAACATCTGATCACACACACACACACACACACACATACATACACACACGCACATACACACACATACACACACACATACACACACACATACACACACATGCACACACACATACACACACATACACACATGCACATACACACACGCACATACACACACACATACACACACATACACACACGCACATACACACACGCACATATACACACACACACATTTTCAGTATTATAGATATAGATAGAAACAGATGTTTCATTGAAACAGACGTTAAGCCCCACCCCTACCAACAGATTCTTTTTTCTTTCTTTTTTTCTCTTTTCCATTCTTTCATTATTTTTCATTTCATCCCAGAAACATCAATTATCTTTTTATCATTCTAAGTATAAGTGTCTTTTTTGATTCCATTTTTGCTAAAATTTTGTTCCGTCAATGATATTCTCAGCATCCTTCTGTAGAACCCTATTTCTGTTGCCTCAAATCCCTTCTCCATCTGGGAGAAAGAGTCTAGAGGCAACAGAAATGTGCTAGATATAATAATGGGTAAAACTGATATTAAATGAAGGAGATAAAATGTCACAGGATTTGGCAGAGGACGATGAATATGAAGAGGTATTGAAAAGTTCTTGGCCTGACAAAGAAGTGATTCTAAAAAAAATGTTAAATATTTGATCAGATTTTGGGAACAGAGTTAAGATTTCTGACTATATCTCTGAGATGAGGTATTATGATTACTTGTATTATTTACATTATTCAGACTGTTATCCTCATCTTCATTGCCATATTCACAACGTTTCGGCCTCTATATCTCTGAGATGAGGTATTATGATTACTTGTATTATTTACATTATTCGGACTGTTATCCTCATCTTCATTGTCATATTCACAACGTTTCGGCCTCTATATCTCTGAGATGAGGTATTATGATTACTTGTATTATTTACATTATTCGGACTGTTATCCTCATCTTCATTGCCATATTCACAACATTTCAGCCATTGCACGCTCTGGCCTTCTCCAGGTGAGTGGAATTTTGAACTGAACTGTTTATTTTGTCTACCGGGGTAGATTCTTCTAGTTCTAGTTCTTTCTTTCTTTCTTTCTCACCTTTTACTACTTTCATTCTTCCTTTCTTTTTCTAACCTTCTCTCTCTCTCACTTTGATTTTGTCATTCTTTCTCTTTATAATGTTTTCTTTCTCTCAAACTATTCTATCTCTCTCTCTCTCTCTCTTTCATTCTTTCTTCTTTCCTTCCTTTTTCATTCTTTCTTTATTTCAAGCTATTTCACTTTCTTTCCTTCACTTTCTAATTGTCCTCCCTGACTTACTTTCTTTCTTTCTTTCTTTCTTTCTTTCTTTCTTTCTCAACTTTTACTACTTTTATTTTCCCTTTCTCTTCCTAACCTTTTCTCTGCAACTTTCATTCTTTCTCTTTATGTTTTCTATTTCTCAAACTATTCTCTCTCTTTTTCTTTCTTTACTTCATTCTTTTGCTTGTTCTTTCTTTCTTTCTTTCTTTCTTTCTTTCTCTTTCTCATCTTTTCTCCCACACTCTCCACAAAAAATTATTTAATCAGAATCAAAATAATTCTTTTAACTTCATTGAAAGTTGAATTGAATTTGACATTATTCCATTGATGATGAGAAATAAACATTGAAATATCATTCAACATGATCTGTTATTATTAGATGTTCAATGTTCAACCTGCCTTAACCCGCCCATGTATGCTCTGCCATAATATATTACGACATTATTGCAAATAGCACAGGAAGTCATGCAAAATCAGGGAGACTTTGACCTGAAACAGTACAGACTTTGAGAGCCGATATTTATGAGTTTGAGTATATTGAATGCTAAAGGGTTAAATATGGCTGATCTATAAATCCCATCTTGAAAATTTTATACTCAATGTAAAATCCTGTTTTGTGACATGCACAAAGTTCAACACTACTTTTTAGCTAATCAGAATTTGATGAGAAACAAACAGAATTTGATATCCTGCCCCGTTCCCACCCCTTCACCGTTGAAACTGTTAGATGTAGACGTCTCTTCTACTCCGATAGCTTCATGTCTCGGACATCTCGCCTGTGGAACTCCCTTCCTTATTCCTGTTTCCCTGACAAATACAATCTCCAACTATTTAAGTGTAACGTCAATCGACATCTCCAGTTGCCTTGATCTATTCACTTTCCTTCTCCACATCCTTTCACCTTTCATTCCTATCGGCTCTCGCTCCAAATCTTCTGTAACCCCCTTGCCTTGATCGATCCACTATCTTTCTCCACATCCTCTCCTTTACCACTCCTATCTGCTCTTCCTCCAAACCTTCTGTAACCCCTTGCGTGCTAGTGGCTTCCAGCGTTGCTTGGAGTGATAAGCTTAAAAAAAAACCCCAAAAAACAAAAAAATTTAATTAATTGAACCATTTTTATAAACACACACACACACACACAAACAAACAAACACACATGGTCAGTGCATACTACCCCCAAACACCCTAACTAGGATGGGCTCAAGCCTAATTGGCAGCCTTGGGCAGTGCTTTGTGACCCTTGCTATCTTATCAACATTTGCTTTTTTTCTATCTATATTTATATACAATAAAAATTAAACTAAGCACAACTGACTATTAAAAGATGAATAATTTCTGCAGATTTTAATATCATTCTGGGGTCTTTTTTTTTTTTCATCCAAATCTGTGAATTTGCTTTGCTCAGTCTTGAAAAAACACGGAATAAAATTCACTATCTTTTATCCATAATGTTGAATGTGTTAAAATTATTCAACTCTTTATCAAGGAAAATCCCAAGTTGATGCTAAAAACTGCCAGAAAACATTGTTGATTTATTTAAAATGGAATGATATATAATGACATGTCTCTAATTTTTATTACATTGTATTTATTTTCAATTTTTCTAGTTGAATAGTTCACCTATATTGCATATGATCCATTATTGTACCTAATTAAGCTACAATAAAATTTGTATTTTATATGAATACTACCTTATGAAAATTGAGATATAGTAGAGTGGGGGCCCATATCATCGATTGGAGAGGGCAGACACTTGCACCAACCCTGATTTACAGACTTAAAGATGAGGGGATTCAGTTTGGAGATTGATCCTTATGAAAAGCGTCCATCTGAAGAAACTTTTTTAGAAACTGCAAATCAGAAAAAGGTTTTCATTTTTTTTCTTTATGGCTTATCAACCCGTTGTGAGTTATTGAGAACCAAAACATAGTTAAGAATAATTCTCTTTTTTGCTGGGATTGAATATTGCATTAACAATTTTGGGGATATAACAATAAGGGAAGTAACTACAGTAAACTTAAAATTTATTGATAATTTTCTAACATTTTCCCAACAAGCATCTTTATAAGTAAAGCTCTAAAGCCAAAGTACCTAACATGCAATAAAATATTAAAATGCTTGGAATATTTAAAATTTTTAAGATTACTGGGTAGTTAAAAGAAGTATATAGTAAAATTTTTATGTCATTCTGGGATCTGTTTTTTTTTTTCATCCAAATCTGTGAATTTATATATATATATATATATATATATATATATATATATATATATATATGTATATATATATATATATATGTATATATATATATATATATATATATATATATATATATATGAATATATATGTATATATATATGTATATATATATTTGTATATATATATGTATATATATATATATGTATATATATATATATATATAGATATGAATATATATGTATATATATATATATATGAATTTGTTTTGCTCATACTAAGTTTAAAAAAATACTACAGTGTAACCCGGATATAAGAGAAACTCGGATATAAGAGACTTCTCCGGTCCCAACAACTCTCTTATATCCGGGTTACACTGGATATAAAATTCATTATTTTTTATCCATGTTGAGTGTGTTTTAAATTCTCCAACTTTTTAACAAGAAAAATCTGAAGTTGATATTAAAAATTGCCTCAAAACTTTGTTGACTTATTTAAAATGGAATGATATATAATGACATGTATCTAAATTGTATTTAGTTACACTGTATTTATTTTCAATTTTTCTAGTTGAATTGAAATATAGCAGAGTGGAGAGCTATGTATCATAGATTCAGGATGGGGTCATGAAACCCTTGTACTGGTCCTGCACACCCACATACCGGGTGTAACAGCAAAATTGTCCAAATTGTGTCACAGCATAATTCTTCATCCCACGAAATATTTGATATCTAAAAAAAACACTAAACTGAGTTTCTTTTATCCAGGTTTTCAGATAAGACATTTAACCATCTTGACACCATTTGTCATGAGAATCACTGAAAAACCCTTTGAGTTATTCAGCTAGAAAGAGAACAGGTTAAAATCATTTTGTGTCAGCCCTACTCAAGTGAGCAATGTTGAGAGGAAAAAGATAATTCAGGTCTTCAGTAATGACACCAACATTCATACCCTGGCTTCCATCTTCAAAGTCCATTTAAGAACCATTAAGAGGATGGTGAATAAGTTTAAAAAAGAGAGAACAGTAGAGAGGAAAACTGGATCAAGAGGTGACAACAAGAAAATGGATCATCATTTCAAATCTAAAGAGATCAATTAGAAAAGACCCAACTCAATCCATAAAACGTTTGGCATGTCAGAGAGGAGTTTCAGCAATGACAGTCCAAAGAGCAGTGAAAAAAGACTTGAAGATGAAATCTTACATGAAACATGTCAGACAACTTGTTACTCCAGGATAGAAAGTCAGAAGGTTAGAGAGGACAAAGATCATCTCTAAATAAGTTGGAAATGATCCTGGAATAATATATATCTATATATATTTGAACTTTATTTCAATCCATTATGAGCTTTTGATCCTTAGCTATGATTAATTAATGATAAACGTCATTTTTGTTTATGATCAATTTCTTCAAGATTCTTCTGTTAAGCTTGGGAAGTAATTATACATTATTATTGATAAAAGTAGAGTCTAATAGTGTTATCAAAACCTCGGAGAATTCCAGTAAGATATCTTTAATCATTTCTAAGATACAACGGTTCAGAGCCTAATCTAACAATTGGACAATTTTGGTGTTACATGATTTGGACAATTTTGCTGTTACACCCGGTAGAGGGTTCAGTCAATGCCAACTGACGCAGTAAGCATAGCCCAACTATGGTACCTGACTTTCCCCCCTCCCCTTTGATAACAACTACATTTTTTAATCTGGTAATATATTTAAAATATTAAAATATTTACTTTTTTATGATATCAGACCAAAAATAGAGCATTGGTGCCATATCTGGACTAGAGCTGTCTATTCCTCACCTGCCTGATAGAGCTCAAAAGCATCTATGCGGCTTTGTGGGTGATGAAATATCCCCCCCCCCACACACACACTAACAACCCCTTTCCCACAGACAAAACGTCACAAACCTCTCATAGGTATTTCCGTGATGTGTTCTGAAGAGCTACATTTCTTAGTCCCACGAGACCTGACTTTTGCAACTGGGACCCGCAATGCCACATACACAAGGATTTATCATCCTCATTTCTTTCATATTCTATTAATAAGGAAGAAGCTCCATGAGGGAAGTCCCTTCCCAAGAGCTGATGCTGGATGTTTTCCCAATCACTATAATCTTGACCTCTTCAAATCTAGGGTTATCTTTCCTACATTACCTCATGAACTTCATTTATTGCATTTTCTTATGCTCATACAACACCACACAGTAACCTGCTACCTTGAGTAGCTCTTGGGCCTTGTATTGGGTGAACAGTAATGTATAAAAACAAAAATGTGTCAAACATGAGTCTTTGTACAAAGACGGTGGCACCTTGCATATGGAGGGATTGGAAGTAATTCTTCCACCATTTTTTTCCTTCCAGGGAATTAAATGATTGCTTCCTTCATCAGCATCTTTGGCATGAATGGCAAGCATTCTTATCAAATGTCCCAATGAGGGATTCAGATATTACAAAACTTCTTACTATAGGAATATAAATATGAGTAGAAAGGTTTGCCTATCGTCCAGTTCACACTCCTCCCTGGTCTTTTGAACAGGAGTAGAGGTTTATTCTTTGTTTCCTGTTTAGGATTGGGTTTCCGGTTCCTTCTAAAGTCTACTTCTACTCTATAGTTCTAACTATACTTTCATTCACTAATTAAATCTTGACATCTTCAAGTCTAGAATTAACTGTTATATTTCCTGCATAGCCCCAAGAATTTCACTTTCAGTTCAGATCTATCTCAGTCTGTTCATATCTATCTATCTATCTATCTATTTATAGTTTGTTCATGGCTACCACAGTCTATTCATATCTATTTATCTTTCTATCTATAGTCTGTTCATAGCTATCACAGTCTATTCATATCTACAGTCTAATCATATCTATCTCAGTTTATTAGTCTATCTACTGGTGGCAAAATTGTTTATTTGTGAAAAAATGTATGCTTGTTATAAACTGGTAATGTTTTTCCAAACATTGCTCTCTATAAAGTAAAACCATATATACATCAATCAATAATCAACAAAAATCCATTGACCATTCCGTAAGGTATTTATTTGTAAATATAAATAATAAAAAAAAGTAAAACAAAGGTGTAAATTTCCTGTACTGGTCAAGTAAGTGTGTGGGATATTTATCTTTAAGTTTTTCCCGTTTAAATAAATTACATTTTCATCTGGATGTCATCGTAAAAATTCTCAATATGGGTCAAGGACACAAAAGTCGTGTATCCACTATTTAAAGATGAAGAAGACTGTTTTTTTACTCAACTACTAAAACGCCTTTTTAAACAAATTATATAGGAAAGAATTTACAGTATTAAAAGATTATGTTCATCATCACAGATATTGCTGTGACAAAAATATTATTGGTCAAACTTTTATATATTTTTTTATTTCTTTATCGCGATGTCTGGATAAGATGGGTAACGCAAGAGAAAGAAAGAGTATATGTGGACACCACTACTACTGCTAATGCACGTACAAAGTCAAGCAAAACTAGGAAAGTATAGTTGATTTTAACTATTTAACAGTAAAAATGATTGCGTGACTTTGTATCAGATATAACATACGAAAGATTAACCCCAGGTTCCAATATGAAAGAAAGCCCTGTCGTTTATATCAAATGATCCACAGTAAGTAAAAAAAGAAGAAAGAACGAGATAACCTTGCTTGCCTGCATACAATAAAATTGGGAGATTGTGGCTAAGTTGCTCCATTGTTCGAATTCGTTGTTGTTTTTAGGCTCGACCTGAGGGACAAGCACTTTTATTTTAAAACCCCGTTTATTTTATTTTATTTTATTTTATTTTACATAGCATAAACCAGTAAATGTCGATACGAAAAATCTCAGGCGCCGGGTTCTACTTGCGACCTTTAAACTTATAAGGAGGGGGAGGTTTGACCCGTGACTGACGCTTATGATTGGTTGTTTCTGGTTACGTCATCGACACGTCACAGTGTGGCGCTGTGACTTTCTCCTGATCACGCACTTCATTACTGTCCAACAAGCCGCGCTGCGACTAACTTAAAACTTACATCTTGTCTCTTTCGCTCTCAAAAACAATACAACATCAATAGTAAAAATGAAGCTGGTTTATGCCTTCGGTACCCTTTTTCTGATTGCCGTCATCTGTATAGAATCCGGTAAGTTAAAGTCTTGATTTAGTTCGTACCAGCTGCTTTCTCAACCCAGTGTCAAGAAAAAACTGAACTTACCTGTTCACTTTTTATCCGACCTATATTATTTTTATTATTGTTAATGAAGCAGCCATGTTCGGCAGGTGGCAGTTTTTTTTTTAAAGGTCGCTCTTAATGTTCCAGATTCAAGATTAGAAAATATTGCTTTAGCCTTACCTTATGAAACTCATATCAGTCATATTTGTTTTGAGCTCATTGATTTTAAAATAAAATAAATACTGAGATTTTCAAGCAATTTTTCCATGACTTTTTCTAAGTTTATTTTGTTAAAGTTACATTTTTTTAAAAAAATGAATCTCTCGATCTATTTCATGAACTAGAAACGACCTATTAACTCTTGTTCTGTGTTTAAATAAAAAATGTTATGTTAATTAATTCTATTGACATTGGGAAGAGAAAATAAAGACTTTGTCGCTCCAAATTAGTTAAAATGAGGGAATCGATCAAGTCAAGAGAGATACGAATAACTTTTTAATTAATTTCTGTAATCAGTTTTTTATCCTTACCTTACACTACAGCTGAGTTCAAAACCTTTAACATTGCGATTTTTTTGGAAACCTCACTAGATTTTCGTTAAAAATAACTTGAGAATATTTTAATTCTCACTATTTTCCACCCTAAATAAATAATATGGATATTTTAAAATAAATCAAACTTCTGTTCTAGCTTATTTTCTATTTATTTTTGACAGTTCGAATTATTTTTTCTTTAAAATTGAAGTTTAGTTTTAAATTAAAATAGTTTATTTTTGTATTTTCTCATAACAAAATATAAAAAATAAAAATTAATTTTTTTTTTCTTAAGAATTCTTGTCATTCTTTCTTTTTTCTTTTAAAAATTTAAGTCACTTTTTTAGGTTCGCCAAATAGTTTCATTTTATTGAAGTTTACACGGTTAAAAAAAAAATACTATTTTTTTTTTTTTAACTTATATTCGTAGAACCAAGTAATCATTTTTCAGTTCTCTTATGAAGATCTTGAAAGAATAATCGTCCTGGTCATCAAAGCAGTCTCCTCTTCTTGCAACTGACCAAAATTCGGTCGTTGAAAAATATTTTTAAATGATGCGTGGGTTTATTGTCATCAAATGATCAATCAAGGTGTGCCGTTTGAAAAACGTTAGAAATATAATTTATAAATGTCTTTATTTCAAAATGTAATCAGCTCAGCGAAGACCATTAACTTTTTTAACTTATTTCTTAAGGCAAGAAGAAGAAGAGTAACAACATGAACTATAAGTCGAGGTCTTTTTAACTTTTGAAACAGTCAGGCAAATCCAGTAATCAATGAATACTACTACTACTACTTTTTTCTTCTTCTCTCAAATGTCCTGTTATCATTCTTTGTAATCGTTCGTGTGATTAACGATACAATAATTATGCATTGTTTTTTACATAATTTAAAATCTATATTTTATTAATAACAAAAGATATTGATTTTATTTTTCTTTCATTCAAGACGCTTGTTTTTTTTGTTTTGTTTTTTTTAAAGTACTTGCTCTTTTTGGAATATTTGACTTCTTCAAGGTGATCCATTCTTAACCAAAGAAAGCTGAAATTGAGATCTTTGGTGTTTTTAAATAACTCATAATTTAACAAATTCTAAATTTAAGTCTATTATTAATAATAGTAATGATCAATCAATGTTCATTCTCAGTTAAAGTTGAAATCATAGAAGTTTAAAGGTAAAACACTAAAAGTTAAAACTAAACAACTTTGAATTTGAAAAGTTATTTATAATATTTTTTCACCTAACTTTGAAAATAAATTAAACTTCAAGGAAAATTATTTTTAGTGTCGCGGTAGAAAGAAAACGTCAGAATAAAAAGTAAAACTTATTTGACCTTGCATTTTTTTTTTTGTTTTGTTTTGTATGGTCAGGGTTTCTTTTTTTTTTTCTTTTTTTTAAATTTGAAAGGACGTTCGTAATAAAATCATTGATACATTTCTCATGAGAGACCTTTTTTCCGGTACTTGTCCAGTGTAAATGACCTTGAGACTTTTTTTCTTTCTTTTTTTTTTTCACCTTGTCGACGATCACTTCTTCCTCATCATACCTCTTCTACTTTCTGGATCAGATTTTTTTTTCTTCTTTCATAATGAGCTTTTTGGCAATAATCCACCGGTCCTAAAAAAAAAAAAGTTTTATTAGAAGTCAAAGGCAAATTGACACCTGACATTTTCTAAGACTCTGTCTAAGTGTTGTTTATTTTTATCTGTATTGACACTAGTGTTCTTCCTTCAGTTGTTATATAATTTATTAAAATCGGACATTGTTCTTCCTATTGTGGAAGTGTGGGAGAAGAGACAAGCTCAATATTAAAAATAGAAAACCTCTTTAAACAGAAAACATACCAACAACCGTTCGTTAACCCATTTTTAAGTGGATGAGCTATGATGATAACAACTTTTAGTTTTAGTTTATTAATTTGATTTGAATTATTACAAATTTAAATTCTGCACGATAGATGTGAATCGTTATTTGAGAGTGTAACTCAGATTTTAAAATTTTTTTTATTTAAGTCATACTCTCAAATAACGATTCATTCACATGACATCTTTTGCAGAGTTTAAAAATGTATTAATTAATAAAAACTAAAAAGTCACACTAAGCAACAACAGTGATCGAGTAACGGTTTCTATTTTTTAGCATTTTCCTTTTTTTTTTTAGTTTTTTTTGTTTTAATGATTTGTTTTTAACGTCTTATCAACCTTTTTTGAAGGTTATTTGAACTTTTGAAGCCAGGGAATATTTTTAGATTGTAAGAATTTTGGTTGAGATAATGATTTACTCAACTGATACGAATCTTAAACCATAGCTGGAGGGAGAAGAAGTTGATTCATACTTTTCTCAAGGGCATTTGCACGTAACGAACCAGACTGGAATTGGAACAATGCTATCCGTTTTTCAATTCCGAGCCGTTCGTTACACCTCCGCACATCCAAGATTGTATAGCACTTGAATATTCCTTTTTTTTTTCTTTAAGCCATTTACTGAACAGTGAACAGGGTGCTCCTGTTTGTGGACTTGTGCCCAAACTAAACTAATTTTAGTTCACATCAGCGCGTGTTAATGGTTAACGAGTTACTCTCATTGACTAGTTATAAATACTGGGTATTGAGTTCGAACCGCACTGGATGCTCCATTCTTGTGACCTTGCGCCTAAGCTTAGTAAATAAATAATGACAACAAAATTAGTTCGGACTGTAACTAGAGATTTTTTTTAAAAGAAAACTATTTTTTATCTTTTTACGTATTCAAACAAACTTTTATTAAGTTTAAAGCTTTAATTAAAATAAAGTTATTGTTCTAATAAATTACTTGTATTTTTTTGTTTTGTTTTTCGACTTGGTGGCGGGCATATCACCAACCAAATGCTTTTCTTGTGTCAGGCATTGTTTTTTTCTTTCCGTAAAAAGATAAACTGAGGTTTTTAGGTTATATAAATCATAATTATTATCTATCAAAAATGTCAAAAAACTGGCTTTGTTGAACATTAGCAAGCGACTACACTACTACACACTCCTTTGCAAAAGGTCACCTTTCTTTATGTCACTATGGAAGTTTAGTAAATAACAAAGAATCGCTTTTAAATACGAAAGCGAAAACGATGTCTTTTTAAATGTCCATGCGCCAAACTGAATAAAAAAGGGGGGAACAACTTATCCCCCCCAAAGGGGATGATTTTTATTTTTGCATGCATTATGTAATTATTGTAATAATACAAGTTCATATTGTTGATGGGAAATAAATCTTAGTGTCGAATTTCACTCCATTATCTATTGCAATCAAATCAGTTGTTTCTCCATCTATCTTTTTCTTCTTCTTCTTCTCTCTATCTTTATTTTTATGGGTCTTTCTCTTCTCTCTCTCCATCGGTATGCCCTCTGTCTATCATCTCTCTATGCCTGTCTACATATCACCTTTTTCGTCTGCTGCTTCTTCTCTCTCTCTGTGTACTTGTCTCTCTTCTCATTTTTCATCTATGCGTGCTCTTGTCTCTCTCTCCAGTTATGTGTACTCATCAACCTATCAGCTTTTTCTCTCTGAATCTACGTAAGCTTTTCTATATATTTCTATTTCTCTCTCCATCTATGTGCCTTCGTCTTTTCTTTCTTCATTTATGTGTTGCCGTCAATCTATCATTATCTTTTTCTTTGTTTTCTTCTTTCTCTCGCCCCATCTCTCTCTGATTGTCTGTATTCGCTTATAATTTTATTTTTAACCAATTGAATATAAAATATTTATGAAACAGTAACTCGTGAGTTTATTTCATTGCTATATTGTTACCTGGTTGTTTAAACATCGTAATAATTTTATATATACTAGTCACTTAGTCTAGTTACTAGCAGATTACCTATCAAGAATAGACAATTACTATTCGTATACAGATTGGTACTTTAGCTGAGGATCAGCCTGTCTGTACTCTGAAAAGTGTTAAAAATGGATACACAATTCATTTTATTTTTATGTGTACATACATATAAAAATGGCTTGGTCACCTTTTTCTATATAACACATTTGGGTAACGAATTATTGGTATCTTTAAAAAAAAATCTACAGTTTCAGGGTTCATACGTTCTTTTTGATAAAATTCTTAAAGAAAAGCAGAAAAAAACAAAGTAATACCTGTCCTAATTTAATTTTAAAACCACTACTACCTTTTCTTTTTACTAATGTTCGTTAACCTAATACAAGGCCCAAGAGCCACTTAAGGTAGAGAGTTATGGTGTAGTATCATATTAGCATAAGAAAATACAAGAAGTGAAGTTTTGGGGGCTCTGCAGGAAAAATAATGGCTAACTCAAGACTTGTAGAGTTCAAGATTTAATTAGTTTGGCTGTAGACATTAGGAGTGTACAGTTGAAACAGACTTTAAAAGGGAACAGAAACTCCATCCAAAACTGAAAACAATGTTTAAACCTCTACTTCTGTTCAAAAGACTATGGGTTTTTTCTTAAGAAGTCATGACAATTAATCTATAATAATGAAAAAGAACCATGATTGCTTCCATCTTGAAGAGATATGGCATTTTAAAAAAAAATTACTTTTAAAATAGCTGCCTTTCTGGACACATGCAGAATACAAGGTGCTGTCATAGAATTTCTGTTTTTGGAAAGATAAACTACTGCAAATATTCACAGGAGGTTAGTGAATGTTTATGGAAAAGCTGCAATTAATGTAAATATAGTCAGTATTTAATAGCACTCTTGAGAGGAAGGAGAAACTGTCCTGCTGTGGCAGTCCTGTTGCTGCTGATGTGAACAAGGATAAGACCAAACAGGTTGATGTTCTCGCTGTAGCTGACAGGAAGATCACTATTGCAAAACTCTGAAAGCCTTCAGGTGAATCATGGTAGTCTCTGCAATTTACTGTAATCTCTTGGCTGCTCAAAGTGGTTCCCCAGAATCTTGACAGACTCCATGGAGAAGCAGTGTAGTGCTGCCCAAGTGCTTCAAAAAGTTCACAGCACAGATACCAGCTTCCTAAGTAGGATAGTCACAAGAGATAAAATCTAGGTTTATTGTTATGACAGAAGCTTATACTTGCATGCTCTGTGATAACCACTGTGTTTTGGGAGTAGAATGGTCATACCATTAGAATTTATACCCAGTGGCACTACCATTAATTCTAATGCTTATGTGAACCCCATTGTCAAACTCAGAACAACACTCTTTCCATCTATGCCCCATTAGATGAGTAATAGACTTTTGTAACATGATAATGCAAAGCCTTACAACAGCTTAAAGACCAGACAAGTAGTTGCAGCATGTACTCGGACAACATTTTCTCTGGCACCCTTAGACTCCTCTATTTGCACTTATGAAGGAGGCACTCAGAAAACAATAGTTATATACTTTGTGAATTTCCTACAAAAATTTTTTTATAGTTAATAAATAAATAGCTTCTTTAAGAAACTAGTAAATAATTTAAATATATAAACTTATTTGGTAAATTAATATGTAACTGTTGAATAAAGATTCTTCATATAAGATGTTAATAACACTAACCAATGTCAAAAATATCAACCAAAAACCAATACATCCGTACAAAATGTTACCAATACTACCAGAAGATTAATACAAAATTATATTAAATTCTAATTAATCTTACAAATAGAAAGATAAGCCATATATGGTGTAACACAGACCAATTAAATATAAGACAAAACATAATCAAATTATTGGTATTTTTGACAGCATATCGTATACCTTAAAACTCTTGTGAAGATACCTGGATAAGAATTATTTCTAATATCACAACACAGGAAAAAAAATTGTTCTGACCTATTTCTTCCATCACATAAGAAATGGATAAAAGATTTAAACATGAGAAAGTTTCTTACTGAAAATGTAGATGCATAAAAACCAAATGATGTCCCTTAGTTTCACAGGGTTTCTGGATGCATAACATTCAATGTCAGTATGAAAGGTTTGTTTGGATATTCAAGCCTTGAACAATCAATAGGAAAAGCATAGAGAAGATTATCCTTGTGCCTTGTTGAGGCTCAAAGCAAAAGCGAACCTCACAGGGAACAGACCTCACCTGAATTCAAAGGACAAGTCTGTTGAAATTATAAGGCTCTTAGGAATGAATATATCTTTTGTTTTTGTTGTCTGTTCCAGTTAAGATGGTTACCTTGATTTACAGGCAAAATTGCCTGGTAATTGAATTTCATTTCACCATTTTGAAAAGTTGAGATTCTGGTAAGCGTGATGGATGTCTCAACTTGTGGTTGAAGCCTGTGCGGAAGACCACGAGGGAGCTCCAGATAATTGAGGAAATTAATTAGGTTCTGATCAAACACTGAAAATGTTCAGAACTGTCAATCAGCTTGTACAGCTGAATCTTTCAAAGAATTTGAACAACTTTGGAGAAATCTTGCCTCACTCACAAAGCCATTGGTAGTCTTTCAGTTATCTATCTATCTATCTATCTATCTATCTATCTATCTATCTATCTATCTATCTATCTATCTATCTATCTATCTATCTATCTATCTATAATGGGCTTTCCCATCGGTTTTGACGTATGATGATCTGACAAAATTGATTCAGTTATGAAATTTTGTGTGATAATCTTAAGTGGCACTTAAGACCCACTAGTAATTTACAAAGGAGGCTGCATATGGAGCAAGAGTAAGGATTGTGGGATGAAATAACTGTTAGACTGGCTGACCTTTTAGATCTTGCTCTCACTTCTTGAAGACGATTCGGAAAAGCTGATTAAAAACTGCTGACTCCACTAAAACACATTGATCTCCATCCTACCCACTCCAAGGCTAAGCGCTAGAGGGTTTTCTGAAGTATATTGACAGCTGACAAGTTGCTCTTCAGCTTGTCTTTGTATCTAGCCATGGTCGTCCTACATTCCTGTAGCCCTAATCTAACTGGCTGTACATTAGGGTCTTGGGTATCCTGCCATCAAATATTCTTGAGACATGACCAGTCCACCGTAACTGAGACTGTATAAGAAAAGTCTTGATTCCTCCAATATTACACCTGTTAAACAGGTCTACGTTAGATGTCCTATCTTGAAGATTAACTTCACAGATGGCACGCAGGCAGCTTTTATGGAAAACATCCAGCTGGTGTATATGGTACCTGTATGGAGTCCAGGACTCTGAGCTGTACAAAAGGATAGCAAGGGCAACAGCTCTGTAAACACAAATTTGTGTATCCAGTCGAATACCCTGATCATTCCACAAGTAATGGCAAAGTTTGCCGAAAGCACTGGTAGCCTTAACAATCCGATGCATGATTTCATCATCTAAAGTCCTACTGTAGTTGACTTTGCTACCAAGATAGGTGAAAGACTTTGCATAGTTCAGGGCTTTGCCTTCTACTTTCAATGGTCTCTCTGGAAATTGTGTGTGTGTGTGTGTGTGTGTGTATATATATATATATATATATATATATATATATATATATATATATATATATATATATTCAAACGTTTATAACATTAATTTAAATAGGGGCTCAATACAAGTAGAGCAATAAATATTTATTATAAACTGTTACATTGGAAGAAGGTATCTCGCTCTTGCACAAGATATAATAGGCCGATGAAAGAAATTCAAGAAATAAAAAAAAGAACAATAATAATAATATTTATTGTAATAGGTGTAGATAGGTTCACCAGTCATCCAGTTCACACACCTCCCCAGTCTTTTGAACAGAAGTAAAGGTTTATCACTTGTTCTGTGTTTAAGATTGGGTTTCCCATTTCTTTCATTCCCTTTCACTCCCAGTAACCCCTTACATGTTAGTGGCATTACTGCTTTGCTTGGGGTGAAATGATTAAAAAAAAACATTAGTAGGCCTTTTGATCAAAATCAAGCATGATGATAAAGATTTAAAAAATTTGGATTTTTGGACATGCCTGTATTTTTTC
>OZ038501.1:75174837-75187337 GCA_964036315.1 Acanthosepion esculentum
ATTGATGTTCTGATTTTCCTAGCGTATTTGTGGAGGTCAGCATTTTTAAGGCAAGCAGTCTATAAAAGACTGCTCGCCTTAAAAATGACTGGACTGTCTGATCTGATATTTCTTTGATGTTATGTCCTCACAAGAAGATTCCAGTTTGAAATAGTAAAGTAGTACATTGACAGTGATATACTTTGGTTGAAATTGTCACAGGCATCTAATAAAGTTACAATGGTTCATAATTAAGATAATAAACATTATCGGTCTGCTGAGGGTAATTCAAATGTCAACATCAAGCAGATCTAGAAATTTAAATATCTGGGGAGTGTTTTAACAAAATGGAAAATGTGACCCTGAGATACGAACATGCATTGGACTAGTGAATGGAGCATTCTAAAAGCTAAGGAAATATTTCACTTCTCAATATCAAAAGAGAATATTAATAGCAAAAAAAAATCAAATGTTCAACATATCTACCTTGAGTTGACGTTTCGCAATTATGGTATTTACTCGGTTTTATTTTTTTCTGACTTAGAATCAAAAAAAGAAAAAAGTTTGATTCCCAGTAAATCATGCCCTCAGACTGCACCTCCACATAGCACTTAAATGTATGAATTCCTGACGCCTGTGGTATCCAGAAGAGAACTGAAGAAATGTCTCTTTCCACATGTATTCATTAGGATGCATAAAACTTCAGCTTGTGTTGTCTTTGCCATTGTGGGAAAATGAATAAATAAACTTTTGTGAACAGTCAACTGCATTTGATTGGCTGGAATGCTCTTTCTTTTTTTCCAGGACAGAAGTTAACATGCTGGTTCCACAAGTAGAGGTTATAATATATCATCTGTTTTATATATATCTCTTCCTTCTGCTCCTCCTTCTGTTCCCCCCTCTCCCGTCCTTCTTCTCTTTGTCCTTCCTTCTCCTCTTTTTCCTTCCTTCCTTCCTTCTCCTCTTTTTCCTTCCTTCCTTCCTTCTCCTCTTTTTCCTTCCTTCCTTCCTTCTCCTCTTTTTCCTTCCTTCCATCCTTCTCCTCTTTTTCCTTCCTTCCTTCCTTCTCCTCTTTTTCCTTCCTTCCTTCCTTCTCCTCTTTTTCCTTCCTTCCTTCCTTCTCCTCTTTTTCCTCCCGTCCTTCCTTCTCCTCTTTTTCCTCCCGTCCTTCCTTCTCCTCTTTTTCCTCCCGTCCTTCCTTCTCCTCTTTTTCCTCCCGTCCTTCCTTCTCCTCTTTTTCCTCCCGTCCTTCCTTCTCCTCTTTGTCCTCCTGTCCTTCCTTCTCCTCTTTTTCCTCCCGTCCTTCCTTCTCCTCTTTTTCCTCCCGTCCTTCCTTCTCCTCTTTTTCCTCCCGTCCTTCCTTCTCCTCTTTTTCCTCCCGTCCTTCCTTCTCCTCTTTTTCCTCCCGTCCTTCCTTCTCCTCTTTTTCCTCCCGTCCTTCCTTCTCCTCTTTTTCCTCCCGTCCTTCCTTCTCCTCTTTTTCCTCCCGTCCTTCCTTCTCCTCTTTTTCCTCCCGTCCTTCCTTCTCCTCTTTTTCCTCCCGTCCTTCCTTCTCCTCTTTTTCCTCCCGTCCTTCCTTCTCCTCTTTTTCCTCCCGTCCTTCCTTTATTTATTTTTCATCTTGTCTAATCAGTTGAAATTAATCTTTTCACTGTCCACTCAGATTACTGGATTCAATAGCTTTTCTCTTTTGTAAAAAGGCACTTTTTTTTTCTTTAATTTTTTTTTTTATTATACTTCATCTTCATGTAGATTCATTTTGTATTCTGCAAGAGGCAATTCTATTTTAAGCATCAGTTTGGCTTGTTTCCAAATCTTAGTCTAAACTGCTGGCAGAATTCTGATTCTTTAAATTGTTTCCCGATTTCTTCTTCCTCTTTTTTTTTGTCTTTTTCCCCTTCATAGATCTCCAATCAAAATCTGTGTGATTGGATAAGGGATCAGGTGAGCTTGTTTATATGCTTCTACTACTGCTGCTGCTGCTGCTAGCTAACATTGTGAAAAATAGAGAACAAAGGAAATCGAGTAGGATAAATATTAATAATCGCACTCCTAAGGGTATTTACGTTACTGTTCTGCTGTATAGAGGTCAGTATCTATTTTGTCGGATGTTTTAACTACAAAATGGTAACTGATTCTTTGTGTTGTGTCCCTTCAGGATATGTGCAGTCATGGCTCTCTACAAATTCCTGTCTATGTTGCTCTAAGTAACTCTTTACCTTCTCTCTTTGTCTCGGTTCTGCCTTTCACACATACAGACTAGTTAAGGAGGTTATTTGAGGTTCCTCTTGTTTTTAATATCTCTTGTCAGGGTTAAGTTCTCTGGGTCTACTTTCCTCATTATGTCTCAGAAATTTCAGTTGTTTCTTTCTGATTTTAATCATAAGTGTACTTTTAAATTTTATTTTCCTTAATATTTCATTGCTTAAACGTTCAGTATTGTCATTATCCATTGTTAGGACTTATATAGGTCTATTAAAATTAAATTAATATTTATCAAAGACACATGTATATTTTTGTTCAATACTCACTTGTTGGTGACTGTTTTATCAGTCTTGAGCTAATAAGTAGTGACCAAGAATATAATAAAAGTAATGACAGTATCAGACACTCTTTTTTTTTTTTTTTTTTTTTTTTTTTTTTTTAGATAACCCTATTCTCAATGATAACTCAATAGAATATCTCTTGAGGTAAACAAAAGCAGTAGAATGAGGAGATTAAATACATTTTGTTATTAACAAGAGAAATGGATTTCAAACCACTGAAGTAACTAAAATTTAATTATTTACAGCAATACCTGATCAACTTTCTAGTAATAAATTTAATAAGGTTATGATAAATCGTTCATATTTTGAGCTTAATAATATTTATGAATGAGTTTAGTTGTTGAGTGATTTATAGTTTAAGACCTCCTTATGCCTTTCACTTCCTCCTTTTTTTTCTCTTATTAAAAGAAATTCTAACTTACATTAGAAGTTTTAAATAATTGGGAATGGCTGACAAAAATATCACCAAATAAAGTCTTCTTACTCTAGCGGTGAATCAAGATCATCTGTAGATGATGAAGGTAGTGACTGGACTGTCTGATCTGATATTTCTTTGATGTTATGTCCTCACAAGAAGATTCCAGTTTGAAATAGTAAAGTAGTACATTGACAGTGAAATACTTTGGTTGAAATTGTCACAGGCATCTAATAAAGTTACAATGGTTCATAATTAAGATAATAAACATTATCGGTCTGCTGAGGGTAATTCAAATGTCAACATCAAGCAGATCTAGAAATTTAAATATCTGGGGAGTGTTTTAACAAAATGGAAAATGTGACCCTGAGATATGAACATGCATTGGACTAGTGAAAGGGGCATTCTAAAAGCTAAGGAAATGGAAAAATTCTGTTAGAAACGAAGAAAAGAGTGCTAGATTGCTATGTGATATCCATCCGCTTATATGGCAGTGAATGGTGAACAATCTCCTCACAGATGAGGAGAAAATTAAATGCAACAGAAATGTGGTTCTACAAAGGGACAATTCCATCGAGTGAGTAAGCAACAAAGAAGTTTTAAAGAAAAATGGAAGCATAAAGAACACTTATACTCAGAATCATCAAAAAATTGTTGAAATTCCTTGGACACAAAATGAGGGAGGGAGGCTTGGTAAACCTAATCCTCATAAGGCATATTGTGGGCAACAGAGATAAGGAAAAGCTGTGATCCACTTGCCTAATGAGTTTGTGTTAAAGGATGGTGGAATGGGAGAAAAAAATGCTAAGGACCACCAGGGGTAGGAAGTTGTGGAGATCCATGATCGTCTGTCCTGAAGGAACGTAGAAGATGGTAATGCAGTTTTTCCTTCCAGTAAGTTTAATCTGGAGTACTCTTTAAGAGTTGAGCATAAAAATTTGGTGAAAACATGTTCAGATTGATTCAACAAATTGTCTTTTACTTTAAGTTAACAAATATAAGGCCCAAGTGCCCCCCCAAGGTAGAGGGTTACTGAGTGAGATTGTTGTAAGGGAGGAAGAAGTAAAAAGTGCATATTCTCATGATATGTAGAGTAGATATTGGTTGACACTGGATTGTAGTGCTCAAGGAAGCACCCTCTTGGGAGTCTGTTTCACGAAGTAACAGTTGTGGAAAAGACGCTGTCTGAGTGGAACTTAGTCCTTACCAAAGGAACATGAAGGGATTGTGAATGATTTGCCACTATGAACATAGCATGGTGGGTCCAAGCTTTGGAAATTTACAGCTGGTGGGACCTAGGAATGTAACTCATTACAACATTTGCAATCATAATAGCAATAGGGTAATGAGAAGTTAGTATTTATTACACTTAAAGCTTTTAGTTTATTTTTATATTATTTCAGGTGTTTTTAATATTCTGTTCAGTGTTATCTCCTGACCTATTTGTGTGCATGTATAGCTAAAGGGTGACCGTTTGACTAACCTTATATGAATTTGTTTAACTTTTTCTTAAGATGCTTCCCAAAAGAACAGAATTCAAACAGCACATGCAGATTAAATGCAGTACAAATTTTTGGCACTACTCTTTGGGAGCCAGTATACACATAGTATGTGTGGGTAGCGTATTTGTTATTGGCATGGGAAGTGACTTCATTGGGTTGAGTTCAAAATACAGCCTAGTCTGTTATGTTCACCTTTGTCCAAGTATCCTTGGGTAAGGCATTTCAGTTAGGAATTCTTTTTTTATTCTCTTCTCTCCTTTTTTTTCTTCCTCTCCTCTCCTTCTTTTTTTCTCCTCTCCTCTCCTTCTTTTCTTCTCCTCTCCTTCTTTTTTCTTCTCCTCTCCTTCTTTTTTCTTCTCCTCTCCTCTCTTTTTTTCTTCTCCTCTCCTCTCTTTTTTTTCTTCTCCTCTCCTCTCTTTTTTTTCTTCTCCTCTCCTCTTTTTTTTCTTCTCCTCTCCTCTCTTTTTTTTCTTCTCCTCTCCTCTCTTTTTTTTCTTCTCCTCTCCTCTCTTTTTTTTCTTCTCCTCTCCTCTCTTTTTTTTCTTCTCCTCTCCTCTCTTTTTTTTCTTCTCCTCTCCTCTCTTTTTTTTCTTCTCCTCTCCTCTCTTTTTTTTCTTCTCCTCTCCTCTCTTTTTTTTCTTCTCCTCTCCTCTCTTTTTTTTCTTCTCCTCTCCTCTCTTTTTTTTCTTCTCCTCTCCTCTCTTTTTTTTCTTCTCCTCTCCTCTCTTTTTTTTCTTCTCCTCTCCTCTCTTTTTTTTCTTCTCCTCTCCTCTCTTTTTTTTCTTCTCCTCTCCTCTCTTTTTTTTCTTCTCCTCTCCTCTCTTTTTTTTCTTCTCCTCTCCTCTTTTTCTTCTCCTCTCCTCTCCTCTTTTTCTTCTCCTCTCCTCTCCTCTTTTTCTTCTTCTCTTCTCTCCTCTTTTTCTTCTTCTCTCCTCTTTTTCTTCTTCTCTCCTCTCCTCTTTTTCTTCTTCTCTCCTCTCTTTTTTTTCTTCTTCTCTCCTCTCTTTTTTTTCTTCTTCTCTCCTCTCTTTTTTTTCTTCTTCTCTCCTCTCCTCTCCTCTTTTTCTTCTCCTCTCCATCTATATCCCCTGTCCATGCATTTTTGTAATATAAACTGCAAAAGTGGTAGAAAATTACAGCACAATTTTTCTATTATATGTTCAATAACCCTAACTTTGTTCAAGCTTAAAATAGAGAGATTGAACAAAGGTTTCCTTAATTCAAATTTAGGTTGAACAAAGAAAAAAGTCTTCTATATTTCAAATCATCTAATAATCTACCCTAATTACCAAAATGTTGGATACTTGAAAAGTATCTGAATCCAAATATTTACTGCTTTATATCTGTGTTTCTTGGCTAAATTTACATCAGGAACTCCTTTAATCAGAACGTGTTACAGAATATGAAATATATCCTTTGTTCATAGCAGAACTTGTTTTAGTTTTTATATGAAAAATGGTAACATTGTTGTTTGCTGGGTTTTTATCCAATTATCAAATACATTGCACTTACATTTTACCATAAAAGGACATCATGATTAACCTCTTTGGTGAGCAAAACAAAATTATAAAAGAAACATTATTACCAGGAGAATAAATTACATCCTTGAGTATATGATCCTGTAGTATATGCCAATGTAAATTTTTAAAAAAGTTGTGCTATATTATCTATTAAAATGTCGTGCGTATATTTTACTAAAATATTTTCTTTTTCACAATATTAAAAAATAGAAATGAACCAGATGTTTAGCTATTGAGTATTTCTCCTAAATTCTGTTTCAAAACTTATTTTGTAATTTTCAGCGAAAGGTGCTAATTAGACATACCAGGTAATGCATTTTAAGGTGTTAATTAATCTATCATGCTTTTCTGTTTGATACGATTTTATTATATTCCTATATATTAATAAATCATGAAAATATTGTCTTTCATTAAGAATGAAGAGAAAAACTTTATAAAAAAAAAAAAAATCAAAATACACAGGAACCTTGGTTCTCGAATGTCTCTTATGTCGAACAAATTGGTTTTTGAACAGAAAATTTGAGATGAAAATTCCTCAGTTATCAAAGAAAATTTTGGCTCTCGAACAACATAGCCAGACAGAGTTAACAAACAGAATCATTTTTGGACTTGACTACAGTGTTGTATACATTTATGTGTAGTGCCCTGCTTTTCTTTTCCAATTTTATTGTACTCTGACTTTTTTTTTCTCTACATTGAATCCTATTGGAAAAAGAGTTTTGGTCTACGAACATTTCGGGTTATGAACGACCTTAAGGAATGAATTAAATTTGTGAACCGAGGTTCCACTGTATAGACAAACTTTACCTTGTGAAAAAAATCTGAGTGTATTTGCGATCTTGCTGCTTCAGATACGATTTTTAAGCCGAGTAAAAATTTCTGAAAGTGTAAACCTGTATGTAATATTACCCCCGACTGCACACTTTTGACCTTTTTAATTTTTGTTCAAAATTTCTTGTATTATGCACAAGAAAGTACAGTAATTCAGAGCATACACAGATGTGCAATGATTCATTGGCAAATCTCTTCAAGTCACCATGGAATTTCTGCAGGCATTGTTAATGCAATGAAAGGTAATCCCATAAAATTACAATGTTCTATAAAATAGTTGAAAACAAAAAAGATGATGCAGATGAGATGGGCAGAAAAAAAATGTGAAGAGATAGATATAGAGAGTGGTCTCTAAATAAATATAGAGGCAAAGAGATAAGTACATATAGATAGATCCTCCATCCAACCTCATCTGATGCCATTTTTGATGTGAATAAATATGGACAATCTTTGAAATTGGAAGAGGCTGCCACTATTTACATTATTTGGACAATTGCCCTCATCTTTGTTGCCATTGTACACTCTGGCCTTCTTCAGGTGGTTGGAATGTCAAGCTGAACCCTTTATTTCACTCACTGGGGTAGACTGTTCTAGTTAAACATGCCATGTTTAATGGATGTCAGTTATCAGAAGAAGGCCGGAGCAGGCAGGAGAGACATTGTGGCCTGTTAACCACAGTTAGAATTCCTTGGTCCTATTTCACCAAGTCTTCGTACTGGACAATGGGTGAGACCTAATTATTCAGAGTCGGATGGAAACTACAGAAACATATTGATTAATGTTTTGTATCTTCTAATACATTCATAAAAAAAATCCCTAAGATGACACATGGAGGATCAGTTTTGGATGAACTAGTTAATAGTTATTTGAAATTCTATAATACTGATGTTTTTAATAATACAATGTTGAAATTAGGGGATCTCCCATTAATCAAAAGCCAATATAATACAAGATTCAGAGTATCTGCCTTTCTTTCTCTCTTGAAGTTACAATTCCCATCAAGATGTGTGTCCTGGGTATGACGATAAATTACGTCCAGCAGAGCAAGGCCTCTGATCAGGAGGTTTTGAGGAGCATGGAACTACCTCTTAATTTCTGATGTTCCCAGGTCCGCCCTGACCCGGAGTGGTAGCACCTGTTAGGGGTCCCAGCTATGGGCAAATAGTTAACCACGAAACTGTGGTAAAAACACAAAAAAATATTACCAACAATGTTTTTTTTTTTTTAAATAAATATTACTAGCAATACTTTTTTGAAAAAAAAAGTTATTACCAGCAATACATTTTTTAAGGAAAAATATTACCAGAAATAGATTTTTGACGAAACAAAATATTACCAGCAATAAAGATTTTGTTGGCATTAAATAACCCATTGAGGTTGATATGGTGTAAAACAAACCAAACCATCAAGATGCAAGTCATCATGGCTCTCTATAGCTTCCTTCCTTTTTTTTCTTTTAATATCTGTAAACTGTGTTGCTATGATTGTTTTTGGAAAAGATAGTGATTACCCATTTCCTTCACCATTGTTCTGAATTCAAAGTAATTCTCCTAGACTGGCTGTCAGCCAAGGTTAGAGAGTTCAATCTGCCATGCTGTTAAACCCAAAACTAGGATGAGATGAGATAGATTCACATATTTCCTAAGAACATTACTGTGAAGTAACATTTTCAGCTAGAATTTGAACTCTGTGTTAGTTTCTATTTTCTACTCTGTTGACCATTAATTTTCCTGTCTACCTCATGCACATGACTAACTTAGACAGGGAGGAATCATCTTGACACTCTAAAAAACATGCTCGAATTTTTATGATAAAAATTGCAAAATTCAGTTCTTAATTATCAATTCTTTTATTTACTGCCAGAAATCTTCTTAAAATAACAGGTCCCTTCAAAATGTAGTTGATCATAACTCTCTACTCTTACTTATTATCTGTGAATTGCCATACGTTCGAGGGAAAGGTACTTTCTCGTATTCTCCACCATTTAAAATTCAAGGATTTTCCTTCTCTTAGACTACTAGTCATCAAAAGCTAGAGAGCTGTGTTTACCCTGCCATTTAACACTTAGCTGAGAGAGCAAGAGACAAATCTTTGCCTTTTAGAAGGGTATTAGTGTAGAAGTTACTATAGACTGAAATTTGGACTACTTGTTGATTTACATTTCCATCACACTATCAAAACATCCAGAAATATTAAATTTTCAAGAAAAAAAAACAACTTCCAAGGCTGTATAATCACTAAGACACAATTGTCCTGGGTAAGACATTAAACTACATCCAGCAGCAAGGCCTCTAATCAGGAGGTTTTGAGGAGTGTGGAACCACCTCTTAATTGCTGGTGCTACCAGGTCCACCCTGACCCAGGGTGGTAGAACCTGTTAGGGTCCCAGCTATGGGCAAATAGTTAACTATTACCAGCAATACAATTTTGAAGGAAAAATATTACCAGAAACAGATTTTTGACAAAACAAAATATTACCAGCAATAAAAAATGTTGTCGGCATTAAATAACCCATTATGAGGTTAATATGCCGTAAACAAAATAAACCAAACCAAACTAAGACACAAGGGGTTACTGAGTGTGAAAGAATAAGAAAAAAGAGAAACCTTGTTAAGGAACAAGAACAATAGAAGGGTAGTAAAGAATAAAAATGATTTGAATTTGCTTTTTTCATTGTGTGCAAATCAGTGGCTTAGACTTTTAAAATCTTTTTAACTTAAGACTGATAATAAACTATTTTTGCTTCCAGATAGTATTTTTTGTGTGTATAAATTAACATTTTCTCTGTTCAGTGTTTCCTATATACTGTTTCTGTGCAATGTCATACCTGTAAAATATCTTGCTTGTCCCTCCAGAATAACTATTGCTTCCATTTTTTTTATCACCATCTACAAATTGTTTTCAATCTCTTTAATCATTTCACTCCAAGCAAGGCAATAAAGCCACTAAGACACAAGGAGTTACTGAGTGTTAGAGAATATGAGAAAAAAAACACTGTTAAGAAGAGAGAACTTTAAAAGAACAGGAATTAAGAAGACAGAAAATAACGATTGACATTGCATTTAGATTCTTGAAGGTCAAAGTTGGCTGGAAAACATGGTGCTGGAAGAGAGTTCCACAAGTGAGAAATGTGATAGAAGAAACTTTTAGCATAGAACTTACGGTTGCTTCTATCCAATTCAACTGTGAATTGATGAGACCTTGCTGCCAATCTAGTACTGCACTTAAATTCACAGTCTAGGTACCATAGAGAAAAATTCATCAGAACAATTACCATAAAAGTATTTATAGAAAATGAACAAGGAATCTACATGACAGCAGTAGGAAAGTAGGAGATACCGGGTGGAACCAATAATAATACCGATTCTTCTTTCGATTTTTATGAAGAATCTCTAAATATATAGTAGGAGCACCAGATCATATATGGCAATAAGAGAGATTCTAGATAAAAAACAAAAAAACAAACTTGTCTAGCACAGCAGTGAATCAACTTTCTTAGCAGCAAACCTAGCAAAGACTTCAATATATTTCCACTTCATATCAGCCAAGAATATTAGCCCAAGGTGGCACAACAAGTCCCTCTCATGGAGGTTAGTATCATCCATGCTGATGCAAGGGGTCATTCAGGTGACTGTAGCTACAGCACCCAATACAAGATTGATATTTATTTCTTAATTTCATATATGTAAATGTTGCTATAGGTTGTAAAAAAAAAAAAAAAGATATAAGCTTACAAGAAAGAGATAAAAATGACTGCATAATGGCAACATGACCTTGAAAATGTCCAAAAACTTTAACCAAGATAAAAACAAAAACAATCGGGGGGGAAAAAAAAAAAATGGTGGTTTTAAAAATATCATGAAGAAATTTTAGAAAAATTAAATCGGTAACAAGCAAGAAAAATGGATTGACCAACAAGAAAATATTTGAAAGGTTGGTGTTTCGAACGCAATTAGAAGAAAGATACCGAACACTAAGAATAGTCAAGTGACCAAACTAATGTCTTTTAAATAAACATGTCGTAGCAAAAAATGTAATTTGGGCAAAGTATGTGAAAACATATATATTCTTCAGGTGATATATGTTGGAATTTTAAACTGAACCCATTATTTAGTACACTGGGATAGACTGTTCTCATTCCACATGCCATGCCTTTTCTTGGCCTCGGTTTCAGTTATTTCCCTTTAGTAACTCAACTCTCCAAGTTTTTGTTCACCTCTGCTGTTGCCAGGTATTGAACTTAGAAATCTTTGGGTGAAGTCATTGGATTATTTCAACCAATGCTTTTATCCAGTGGGCCATGTGTCCTTGGAGACGCACATTCCAGTGAATGTTAGTTGAAGTAATAATTGACCTACAACGTATATCACCTGAAGAAGGCTGGAGCATACAATAGCCAAAAGAATGACAAAGATGAGGACAACAGTCGAAACTATGTAAATAGTGTAAATATTATATTCAGTGGATACATATGATTGAGTAGACATTTTTTTTAAAACGCTAACACTCACCTTGACATACACAAATCTTCTACTGAGAAAACTACCTTCAAGCTAGTGTGCTTTAGACAGTTCAACCATGAAAGACAAAAAAAAAAAAACACACCTAGCTTGAAAATGGTTTCCCCAATATAAGGGATATGCAAGTTTGAACCATATCAAGAGGCACATTGTTTTGAATGTCCAGGACAGTAGACGTCAATTATGCTCAGTATTTACATTAGTCGGACTATTGTCCTCATCTTTGTCACAACATTTCGGCCGTTGTACGCTCCGGCCTTCTTCAGGTGGTTGGAATTTCGAACTGAACCCTTTATTTTGATCACTGGGGTAGACTGTTCTAGTTCCACGTGCCATGTTTGATGGATGTCAGTTATCAGTTATCTCCTGCTAATTTTTCCTCTGAAAGTTCCCCACTGCCTTAACCGGGTATTGAACTCACACTCTTTGGGTCTGTCACTGGATCTAACCAACGCCTTTATCCACTGTGCCATGTGTCCTTGTCGTTGTGACAAATATAGCGACAAAGATGAGGACAATAGTCCGACTAATGTAAATACTGTACATAATACCTCATCTCAGAAATATAGACAGTCAATTATGCTGTTTTAAAAATCAGATGTCTATTCAGTGTGTATCAAATAATAGATTTCTAGTAACAAGAAATAACGTTGGATTATATAAACGTTTGATGATCAAGTGTCAAATGCCAACCTCTTTGAGAAATGCAAGATTGGTACCATGGAGACCATAATAATGCAATCAAAACTACATTGGGCTGGCCATGTCGCAAGGATGAGTGATGGCCGCATACCAAAAGTTCTTTTCTACAGTGAACTCCATAGTGGTCATAGAAATGTTGGTAGACCTTGGCTTAGGTACAAGGGTAAACTGAAAAGAAACCTTTCTTGCGTCAACATTCCATTCAAGAACTCTGAAGAGATCAGAGTATCATTCCAGCTGCCATTCAGGAATAATGCACCATCAAGAAGTAAACATCAGTCGACTACGTGAAACACAAAAGCAAAATAAGACAGATAACAGTGATCTTGCTGCACTTGGATACAATAATTCTTCCGTAATGTTTGTGGCCTTTTGTGCAATTCTCGAGCTGGTCTCGAAAGTCATGCCCGTCATAGGCATGTAGATAATTAGTTTGTGGTCGTCAGAACCTTGTACATCGAACTCGGTGGGAGAGCCCATCATAT
>OZ038501.1:75192337-75217337 GCA_964036315.1 Acanthosepion esculentum
AATGAGACCTCATTTTTAGTTCTACATCACTGAAAAAAAAACGCGAAAAACAAAAAATTGATTTCAACACAAATTTTAAACTAAAAACTCCCTAAATTTTCAAGCAATCTAATACAAACTTTACTCAATTGTAGCCAACAATAACTTGATTGTTTAACAGTCGTTTAACTTGATACTTGAGCCCAAACATATAATGAAAAACCACGTAAATAATGAAAAATCACTGGATTCTTATTTGTCGTTGATCTTTCAACCAATTTTCTTCAAGCTTAACAATTCCTTTATAAATGTATCCTCTTTTATATCCCTGATAGTACACTGATAAATTGAATTTCAAAAACTCCAAAATAATTGTGGTTTGAAGTGGGTCTTCATGTTGCCTGTTTTACTCCTTCGTGTCCTCAGCTAACTTTGATTGAATAAATACAGACTACTTCTGTTATATCAGTAACTGCATTAATTCAAAATGCTTTTTAATGAAAGTACTTTAAAGTAATTGAAGACGATAAACTCTGTTACATCTAAACATGATGCTGTTTTTGCTCCATTCTGATTGAATGCTTTTTCTGATTGACCAGCTGGCTACTAGTTTTGAATAAATCTCATTGATTCAGAACTGCTTGTGTAACAAACTAAAACAGCACTGGAAATAGCAGATGACTCGGTGTAGCTATGGACAAATGCAAAATAGCAGAACTGCCCAACAAACAGATTTGTCAAAGTTTGCAATAAACAATTACAAGAAAAAGAACAGGGCTAAAATAATATAAAGCATTAATTAATAATAATTATATTAATTAATAATATAAATATAATATCAATATATAATAATATAAAGCAAACACACAATATATGCAAAGAGAAGCAACAGTATGGAAAAAATTTCACAAAAACAAACTCGGACAAGTAAATATAGCATTCTGACTTCAAGACTGATCAGGGCTGAATTTGATGAAACCATGAACAGGCCTATTGGCTCAGAAAAATCCCAGCATGCATTTGTGTGCTTCTGCCTATAAAAGGGGAGGGGAAAGTATTTTGCAATCATTCCTACTGGTTTGTTTTACGTCATGGGGCTTTTTTTGTAGGTTCTCTGTGAATATGTGGTATATGTAGGATTGAGAGGTGATGGATAGGTTCTTGCAGTGATTGGGTGTATTCTAATGAAGGAATAGGTTGTGATTATGATTAACTAGGACTAGAGTAGTTACTGAGACCACCCTTACCCCACTTCCCCTTCAGCCTTGTGCCACAATTTCTGTAACAGAAATAAATTACATGCCTATTGGTTTGTTTTACATCATGGGGCTTTTTTGTAGGTTCCCTGTGAACATGTGGTATATGTAAGATTGAATGGTGATGGGTGAGTTCTTGGGGTGAATGTGAAAATTGTAATGAATGAATGGGCCACGAATCTAATTACTAGATCTAGGATAGAAAGTGTTGACTAGCGCTACCCCATTTCCCCTTCAGCTTTGTGCCAAAATTGTTCAACTTAGAATAATAAATAATCATTCCTACTGGTTTGAAACCAACAGTCCATTACTCATGAACAGACTTCTTTTTCATCTATATGTCAGAATGTAAGCAGTTATGGCTCTCCACAATTTCCTGTCCTCTGTATCGTTTAATAAATTTTGTTTTTTTGTTATCTCTCCCAAATCCTGCCTAATCATCCATTTACTGAAGCTTGCCACGTAGGTTATGCATTGTTTTCCTCTGTCTCTCATGCCTTCATTATGTCCTGTGAGTATCAAATTTTCAAAGCCCTCTTTCCTCATCCTGTGCCCTAGAAATTTTAACTATCTCTTTTTTTATGTTAAGTATGTTTCCAATTTCTTTGCATTTTTCTCTAAAACTTTGTCATTACTCACATGTTCAGTCCATGGTATTCTCAGCATCTTTCTGTAGAACCACATTTCTGTTGCTTCAAGTCAGTTCTTCATTATCTGTCTATATTTCTGAGATAAGGTACTGTAATTATTTACACTATTTACATTGTTCAGACTGTTGTCCTCATTTTTGTTGCTATATTCACAACATTTTGGCTGTTGTATGCTCCAGCCTTGTTCAGGTGATTGTTCCACATGCCATGCCTCTTCTGGATGTCTGTTATTTCCCTTTAACTCAACTCCAAGTATTTTTCACCACTGCAGTAGCCAGGTATTGAACTCACAACTCTTTTTCAAGTCACTGGATCCAACTAATGCTTTTATCTTCAAGGACACATGGCCCACCTTCACCGGAAGAAGGTCTGTTCTTCTTTTTTGAGGAGATTGCCCAGCACCTACTGCTATACAGAAAGGACTGGTCTATTATAAAATTTATTATTATGATCTTCTATATTTCTGAGATGAGGTATTGTAATTATTTACATTGTTTGGACTGTTGTCCTCATCATTATTGCCATATTCACAACATTTCAGATTATCACCAGCAATGGCCTGGAATACTTCAAAGAAATTAGAATCCACATCACTAAAGCCAACCCTATGGCTGAGATATGTAGATGGTACCTTCATACTCTGGCCACACTAGGAAGAAGTCCTGTAGTAGCTGGACTATGTGAACTCAATAAACTTATCAATAGAGTTCACAATGGCGAGAGGAAACTACAACAAACTCACATTACTGGATGTACTATTATCTCGAACAGAGCATAGGTTCAAGACATCCACATACCGCAAGCCAACACTCACTGGACAATATCTCAACAATCCCAGACAGTGTAAAGAAATGATTCTCTGCTGCTTACAACATTGAGCAAAAGTCATAAGTGGTGACCCAGAGACATATGAATAAGAAATGGTCAGTATAATCAGTACCCTACAATATAACAACTACCCTGGGTACATGGCAGCAGCTCTGACAAACTGGCATAGAAGGGTACAAGATGATAACAACACTCGGAAAACAGCTTCAGTCTGCCTACCCTATGTGAAGGGATTATCAGAAAATACAAAAGATGTGGTTCATATAACATCGGGGGGGGGACAACTCTTAAAATAAATGACCTCTTAATGATAGTTATCAGTTTGATCATCCATACTTCAGAAATTTTGCACATATATACAAAAACAAGTTAATTTTTTTTTTTTTTTCTTTTTATGTTTGGGTTTGTTAGATTGTGATATGCTTGACAATATGATTAGTAAATAAAGTTTTGCTTAATATTTCTTAAGAGCTATCACATTGAAACTGAATTTTAAAAGATTTTAAAAAAACTTTATTCAATTTAAAATTGTAAAAAAAAATGGAAATAAATCTTGTAAAAATTCATTTTTTTGTTGAAAACTTTTTTCTTCAGACAGTATTGTCCTCAATATATATTATTCATAAAAGCAAGTAAATTAAGGTCATTTTTTTATGCTTAAAAAGAAATTAAAAATAAAAATTTTACTTTGAACTAAGCAACTTTAAAATAGTAAACTTTATGGAGAGTTTGAAAACTGAATAGAAACTTGTATTTTTTCTTTTTTTTTTTTTTTTACACAAGTAAAATAAATTTACATCATACTCAACTTAGGTGTTATCATGATCTATAGATTTTAGTTTTACTGACAGTTGAAAAATCAATAAATATTTATATCTTATCATTCATACCAGGAGTGTAAAATTTAAGTTTTAAACAGAAAAAAAAAATCCAAAGAATCATTTTTGGAATTAAGTTAAAAATTCTATGAAGCTGATTTCACTACCCCAAAAAGTTCCAATATTTCCAATTCTCAGTTCCAATTAATTATCCCATCACTAATTTATAGAAAATGCACAAGGAAGCTATGTTATGGCAGTGGAAAAGTGACTGAAGCCAAGATGCCAGATTATTTTAATTGCAGATTATTTTAGATTTTATCAAGAATCTCTGAATAAATAACAAGAGAACCAGACCAGATGTGATGCCAATATTTAAAGCAATCATGAACAGTAGACTAATAAATTTGTAAGATAAATTCTAGAGAGAAAAATTGTCTAGCACAGTGAATCAACAGACTTGGCAATTAATTCAATATAAGCTTTCCATTTTATGTCAGTTGTAGTGACATTCTTATAAATTTTACTGATTTTTTGTTTGCTACAATCCTTTATCAAGTTTTTATCTGAGATCTGATGTAAAGAAAAAAGGATTTTCTTGTGAAATTATATTGAAAGGCTTTCTGAGCATGTGTGTCATGTGCCTGAGCACAATCTTTTGCATCTCAGATCAGTACCAGGGAGAGGATTTCCAAGGTCTGGCACTCAGATTATTTTGAGGGCACAGGTGATTTTTATGTCAATAATTAGCAGAACATGGATTAGGAGAGATAGCAAAAAGAAAGCTTTATTAAGAGAAACAAAGGACAGGAAATTGTGGAGAGCCATGATCACCAACCTCCTGAAGAGACACAGTACAGAAGAAGTAATAGAGATATCCATTGTTATCTGGTTGAATGATTTAAAAAAAAAAAAAAAAAGATGGTGTCAATTTTGTCAAACAAGCTATACCAAATCCTACCCACAATTGGAAAACAACTGAAACCTGGATACACAAGAAAAGAGAAAGTGATTATGGCCATGGTCTGCATTAGTCATAAACCTACAACCCACCGACATACTTAAAAGTAAAGAACTACTGATGTATACAACTTTCCTCAGGCCACACACTGTACAGCATATCTTGATAAAATGCGATGACCTAAGACTGACTCATCTCCTATAAAATACTTTAAAGGAATTCAACAAAACTCAGTCAAAACAAATATTTGAATTCTTATGAAGAGCTAATCTATACAGAGCATCCATAAAGTCTGGACACACACAGGCAAAAATGCATATTTTCAACATTTTATTGAATTGAAATATTAACAAATAACATCTTCAATATAATTTCCGCCATGTGATATAAAGACTGATGCACTTTGCAAGATTCACACGAACATGATGCAATAACTTCACATTACCATCAATTTTAGTACATTCGGTCTTCGAGCATTCAAGTGTGTTCGATCTGTGATTTTCACTGAGTACACCTTCTTTAGCATACCCCAGAAAAAGAAGTCAATTCTTTCTTCTAACAAAACCATGTTTAATCTGTGGAGGTAAAAAAATATATAATTAATGAGATTTCCTATGTGTCCAGACTTCAGTGACATCCTATATAACAAAAATAACCCCAAATATCTACATATGTGTATATACATCTGTCTATATTTCTGAGATGAGGCATTATGTAGACTATTTACATTATTCGACACAGTGGATAAAGGTGTTGGTTAGATCCAGTGACAGGTCCCAAAGAGTGTGAGTTCAATACCCGGTTAAGGCAGTGGAGAACTTGCAGAGGGGAATTAACAGGAGATAACTGACATCCATTAAAACATGGCACGTGGAACTAGAACAGTCTACCCCAGTGAGCGAAATAAAGGGTTCAGTTCGACATTCCGACCACCTGAAGAAGGCCGGAGTGTACAACAGCCAAAACATTGTAATAAATAGGGTGACAAAGATGAGGACAATAGTCTGAATAATATAAATAGTGTATATAAAATCAATTTTTAAAAGTTATAAACATCTGTGATGCAATATAACACCCTGGGGTTGAAGTATCATTAAATACAAAAGACCCATTCCAAATATTGCTCTACTGTGATGGCACTCATTACTAACCATTATAAGCCAAATAATTAAGTGGAGATCACAAGTGTTATGTGGGTACACAGAATCAAATTTGAGATAGTACTATAGTACTAATAATCTGAAACATGGTCGACATTCATAAAGAAATGCTGGAAAAAATTTTTTCTTTCATTTGGCTGATTTTTATTGAAGAAAAAATGCTGAATATTAATCTAAATAATAATAATAATTCTGGCAAAATCTTTAGTGATTGAAAAGTTACAGCCAGTGGAAGAAATGCAGATGATTTTGCTGAATATCTGTCTTAAATATCATTGTTAAAATACAGGGCAAGTGATTTTCGTACTATAGATATGACAATAGAAACTAACATCTTTAAGAAATATGTACCAGATGAAGATGGCATTAATAACTTTATCTACTTTTTTATCTTCTGTATTAATGAAGATAAACAAAAAATTATAAAAAAAAATAAAAATAAATAAAAATAAAAAAGGCTTAAATTCAGACTATAAATGGATTTTTAAATTCAAACGACCAATCAATTTTTAAAAACTAAAAAGGCTTGAATTCAGACTATAAATCGATTTTTAAATTCAAACTACAAATCAATTTTCAAAAACTAAAAAGGCTTAAATTCAGACTATAAATCGATTTTTAAATTCAAACTACCAATCAATTTTTAAAAACTAAAAAGGCTTGAATTCAAACTACCAATCAATTTTTAAAAACTAAAAAGGCTTGAATTCAAACTACCAATCAATTTTTAAAAACTAAAAAGGCTTGAATTCAAACTACCAATCAATTTTTAAAAACTAAAAAGGCTTGAATTCAAACTACCAATCAATTTTTAAAAACTAAAAAGGCTTGAATTCAAACTACCAATCAATTTTTAAAAACTAAAAAGGCTTGAATTCAAACTACCAATCAATTTTTAAAAACTAAAAAGGCTTGAATTCAAACTACCAATCAATTTTTAAAAACTAAAAAGGCTTGAATTCAAACTACCAATCAATTTTTAAAAACTAAAAAGGCTTGAATTCAAACTACCAATCAATTTTTAAAAACTAAAAAGGCTTGAATTCAAACTACCAATCAATTTTTAAAAACTAAAAAGGCTTGAATTCAAACTACCAATCAATTTTTAAAAACTAAAAAGGCTTGAATTCAAACTACCAATCAATTTTTAAAAACTAAAAAGGCTTGAATTCAGACTATAAATCGATTTTTAAATTCAAACTACCAATCAATTTTTAAAAACTAAAAAGGCTTGAATTCAAACTACCAATCAATTTTTAAAAACTAAAAAGGCTTGAATTCAAACTACCAATCAATTTTTAAAAACTAAAAAGGCTTGAATTCAAACTACCAATCAATTTTTAAAAACTAAAAAGGCTTGAATTCAAACTACCAATCAATTTTTAAAAACTAAAAAGGCTTGAATTCAAACTACCAATCAATTTTTAAAAACTAAAAAGGCTTGAATTCAAACTACCAATCAATTTTTAAAAACTAAAAAGGCTTGAATTCAAACTACCAATCAATTTTTAAAAACTAAAAAGGCTTGAATTCAAACTACCAATCAATTTTTAAAAACTAAAAAGGCTTGAATTCAAACTACCAATCAATTTTTAAAAACTAAAAAGGCTTGAATTCAAACTACCAATCAATTTTTAAAAACTAAAAAGGCTTGAATTCAAACTACCAATCAATTTTTAAAAACTAAAAAGGCTTGAATTCAAACTACCAATCAATTTTTAAAAACTAAAAAGGCTTGAATTCAGACTATAAATGGCTTTCTACTATTATCAGTGACGTGTTTCATCCACCAAAATTGAACATTTTCTCCTGGCTTTTAAATTCTGATGCTATGCAGCTTGTAAGAGCACAAAGAAAAACCGTGTAAAGTACAGTAGCATCCATGACAACTGGACTAAGGTCTTCTGGATATGAGGAATTGGTTACAATGTCCGGATATTAGGATTTATATTTAGATTAAAATAATAGAACTGAAACCAGGTTTAACATTTATTTTCAATGTTTTATAGTAAACAAAATAAGCTAATGGCGAGTGACATCTAATGGAATTGATTTTAAGGAAAAAGAAATATGAAAATTCGTTAAATTAAGTATGCCACATATACAAAACACTGTAATGAGGATTTTTTAATTGCTGTTGTCTGATGATTCTTTCTCTTCTAATGTCATTATCAACTTTTTCTGCATTTCATTTTGCTTTTGTTCTTGAAAGTTTTAAACAAAAGACACTTTTTAACTCAGCATATGTTATTGCAATTGTCATAGTTGAATGCCGGCTTTCTTTCCATAAAACTGACAACCTTTTCAATAGCTTTTTCAATTTCAGCCCAGATTTCATCACAATTATGCATCTCGTCGCAATCTTGTTGCAGATTGTGTCTCGTTGTCATCCTTTCCTCTTATTCCCATTATCTTTTGCACCGGTACAAGCCATTAGGGTGAATCAAGCATAAGCAATTATTCAAAGTAAATTTTCTGAAAAACAAATTTCAAATCAGTTACATATCATCCAAATAGTTCAAATATACGCATCAAAATTTTATGTCCGGATATGTGGGTTTCTGGATATGAGGCACTCTAGATATAAGGGATTCTACTGTATTTATTTATTTTTTTCTGAAAGGAAGATCTTTAAGGATTTTAGCTAATATCAGTCAAATTCTATTGTTATTTTGAATCATCTTTTCCCAAATTCTGACTGCCATTAAAATTCAATAGTAAGTGAAATACTGTTTTTTTTTTTTTTTTTTTTTTTTTTTTTTTACCTTACTCATCATCAATGGCACACTATGCATTTCAAGTAATAAAAAAAAAATCTATTATCGCATGTCCTGTAATTTGTACCAAATGTGTGAAAGACTACTAACTATTGTTTCATAGAAGAGAATCTTCCATCCTAACATTTTGTTTCAAGTAGTGTGGAATGTAAATCTTGATTATTATTCAAGTCACATGTGATAAATATTTTAGCTAATACATAGCCTTGTTTAAGGCCACCGGTGATTGGAAACTGGCTTATGAGGACATCCCAATGGTTTACCTGGCCCTCTATCCTGGAGCATACGGATCAGAGACATGAAGCAAGAGTGGATCACATTGCTGGTGCGGGGACTTTGTTGAAGGCCTTCTGCAGATCACAGATGATAAACTTCAATGGTTTTTGCTGCACACAACTTTTCTCCTGTATCTGTCGCACTCAGAAGACCATGTCAACAGTGCCTCTTGAAGGATCTCTTCTACCATTGGGAGGAGTCAATTCGGTAGTATTTGCACAAAGATCTTGCCAGCAAAGCTATTCCCCCCCCAGACTGGGAGGAAATCATTGCTGCAAATCGGCCTTTCTGGGGTAGTACCATCTGGGTTGGGAGAGACATTCAAGTCTGTCAACATGAAGAGGATCTATGACATGCTGTCAGGAGTGCCCAACTCATCCGTCCGAATCCACCACCCACACTTCTGTGACTTCTGCTCACAACTCTTCAGAATCCTCAAGTGATGTGGTTTCTATTATTTGGTATGGTTCTTTGATTCTGTGATGTCAGTTGGCACAGTTTGAAGGAGGATAGTCCTTGCTAAGATTTACTGACTTCATTCATGAAGGTAAAACGTGTTCTCACTACTTAACACTACAGTGTGTCATGCGACACCAATGAAGACTTAAACTAATGGATTTATGATTTAAGTGGAGATTTGGCTAGATGTATGCGTACCTGTTGTTGTCCTGCATGTAAATGATTCCCAGATTTAGGTGAAGTTGCTACAATTTGTTAGTATGTGTTTTGTTGTGTTTAGTTTTTGGTATACCATACAGATTGGACGTTCTGTCTATATTTCTGAGATGAGGTATTATGTACAGTATTTACATTAGTCGGACTATTGTCCTCATCTTTGTTGCCATTTTTGTCACAACGTTTCGGCCGTTGTACGCTCCGGCCTTCTTCAGGTGGTTGGAATTTCGAACCGAACCCATTATTTCAATCACTGGGGTAGACTATTCTAGTTCCACGAGCCATGTTTGATGGATGTCAGTTATCAGTTATCTCCTGCTAATTTTCTCTCTGAAAGTTCTCCACTGCCTGAACCGGGTATTGAACTCACACTCTTTGGGTCTGTCACTGGATCTAACCAACGCCTTTATCCACTGTGCCATGTGTCCTTAAACATGGCTCGTGGAACTAGAACAGTGTACCCCAGTGATCGAAATAAAGGGTTCGGTTTGAAATTCCAACCACCTGAAGAAGGCCAGAGCGTACAACGGCCAAAACGTTGTGACAAAAATGGCGACAAAGATGAGGACAATAGTCAGACTAATGTAGATTGGAGGTTGTTCTTTTAGAATATAAGGATGTGTTATCATGGAGTGTCCAATATGAAGTCTGAAGATTGTCATCTTTCCTTGTTTTTAGTTTTTGATGCGATTCTTCTATATTAGGTTTGATGTTGTATAATTTGTTATTTGGGCAGCTGGTCCATTATTTCTGCCATACTTTCATAAATATGTTAATGGTTGATCTGAGGTCTATCTAATAAATCTGTAGATAGATTTTGTCTGCTGAATCGCCTCTAGCCTTTGGTGATATTACTATAAATATGTATTGTTGGTAATTTCTTTATGCATAAAAATGTATTGCTGATTATTGTATCTATAAAAATGTATTTTTATACTTTCATAGTATTTTTTTTTTGTTTGGGGGAGGGGTTCACTATTTGCCCATAGCTGGGACCCTAACAGGTGTTACCACCTTGGGTCAGGGTGGATCTGGGAACAACAGCAATTAAAAGGTGGTTCCACTCTCCTCAAAACCTCCAATTTCCCTATCAGAGGCCTTGCTGCCAGATGTAGTTTATCATCACACCCAGGAATAGAAATGTATAGCAATTCTCTGAATTATTGATTTGTTTATGTCTTAACCTTTTCAAGGTTATTTAAAGCCAGAAAATTTTTTTTTCTTAGATTATGAGAATTTTTTGGGAGATAATGATTTACTGATACAAGTTCTACTAATTAACCCATAGTTGAAGGGAGAAAAGGTTGATTCATTTCATTCTCAAGGGTATTTACACATAAGTGAATATAACGGACAAAACCTGAGTTGGCTCTCAGATTTCCAATTCAGTCGTTATCCATTATACCACCCACACATCCAAGCTTACAACACCTGGTATTCCCAAGCAGTTGACGTGATATGTTTGTAAGCCGCAGTATTCCCAAGCAGTCACCCATGTAGATACTAACCAGGCTCGACATTGCTTAACTTCGGTGATCCTACAAGAACCAGTGTTTCGACGTGATATGTTTGTAAGCCGCAGTATTCCCAAGCAGTCACCCATGTAGATACTGACCAGGCTCAATGTTGCTTAACTTCAGTGATCCTACAAGAACCAGCGTTTCGACGTGATATGTTTGTAAGCCGCAGTGCTTTGAAATGACCATCTTGTATCTCAAATGCTTACAATCCAACTCCTCTCAAATGACCTTGATTTGACAAAAGGAGTAAATTTTTGTTCTTTACTTTTTTAATTTTGTCATTTTAAAAATAGATCAGAATAAAACACTACAAACAATTGTGCACTTTAAAGAATGAAGGTAACTTAGAAAAACATATTTGTAGTTTATTATATGCAGTGTTTATTGGCGTCATGCTCAGGAATAGGCAAACATATCTGGAGTGAGCTAACTTCAAATATAACCTGGCAAGAAAAAAAAATTCTTTTACTGTTTTCTTACACAAGAGAAGTAGGCTATTTAAGAAAAAGTATGCATTACTGAAGAAATAATTTGAGGCACAAAACAAATTTGATGGCACTTCTGTCTGTCTGTATTTGTCATATATAGCATTAGTGCTTCTGTGTGTGACCATATAAAAAAAAGTTATTTAGGGATCCAATTCTAGAATAAGCAATATAGTGTTGGCCATAGGAAAAAACTTGGAGGCAAGCAATGTTGCAAGATAGTTCTTGTCTCTTGACTATGATAAAGCTGAACCTCTAACTTTATTGGAATTATGGGTTTCTAAGACTGAACAAATCCTCTTTATTCCCCCCCACACACACACACACCTTCTCTGTACCATTTTCTTATGTGTTGTTAGCATAACAAGTGAAATGTAGAATTAGCTAGACAATTCAAATTCTGGGCTCATCTTTACTTTCGCACAAATACCCCTAGAAAAGTAATGAATCCATTTCTTTTCCTCCCAGCGATGAATCAAAAGCTGGACAGACTAGCTTATATGGCTTTACATGGCAACCACTCGAAAAGAAAGAAGAGTTCTGAATTCAAAGCACGCCTGAAGAGAATTGGGTTTCTTCAGGCGATCTTTCCGCAGACAAAACCACTGTTGCTATGCCAGCAGTATACATGGTGCACTTATGATCCTAATAGGTTATGAAACTCATTTTTACTGATGCTCATATTTAAAATGGCTAATAAAAAAAAAAAAAATTTTAACCAGTAAATTTTAAAATTCCTTTTAGAAAACATTTTTTAGAGCTGCACAATGTTTTAAAAAAAAAAAAAAAGTTAAAAAATCGGGCTTTTTAGTCTTTTTCTTTCATTTGATTGGAAAAATATTTTAATCTAGAATTGACCTCTAGTGACCTAATGACCTTGGAAGTCAGCTCTACTTTTCATCTTGTTCTTTCCAGCTTGCTCCCACTTACTAATTTATCTCCAAGAATGTAATTGTTTGGCTGCAATACAAATGATGAAAACAACAAAGCTATTTTCTACCTCTCCTGACCTCAAAGGTCAAATTTGACCATATCCACTCTAACTTTTGTGAAGTCAGTAAACTGCTTTTGTACTTCATAGCAAAAGAACATATTCTGCTAGAAATTGCTTCATTTTGACTGAAGTGGCAGGTATACTATATTCTTTGATGACCTCTGGTAACTTTGAATGACAGCCAAGATAAACATCGCATAAACTGTCATGTTGCCATAGATAACAATCTGTTGGATTAATGTACTTGGGGGGAAAAAAAGATGACTTTTTTTTTTATATATAATTATTTAACAAGTTTGTTAATATTTATACATATCTTAAATAAATTCACATGACATACATACATACATACATACACACATACATACACACACACATATATATATATATATATATATATATATATATATATCTTGGCAGTGTGTCTGATTCACAAAAATTAACCTTAAAGAAATTGAATGCTAAGCATTTGACAGACGTCAGCTAAAACCACCGATTTACTCCCTCTCTCCTTGTCTGTCCATACATCTCTCTCTCTCTCTCTCTCTCTCTCTCTCACTCTCACACACACACACAGTAGAGTAATGGATAGTGGCTCAGATTGAGGTATCAGAGAACAGAGTTCGAGATCCAGTCGAATCCATTACATTCACTTATGTACTAATACCCTTGGGAAAAGTATGAATCCTGTTCTTCTCCCTCCACCTATGGGTAAGTAGCAGGACAGACTGATTTCTATAGCCTTGGATGGCAATTGGTCTAGGAGAACAACAACTCAGAATTCAAAACCTGCGCAAGGTCAATTGGGGACCTTGTAGCATGTAATGCACCAGATCTCTGTATTCAAAGCTTCAAAAAGTGTAATTGGTTCTGTACAAAGCCTTCACTACTATAAACAAAACATATGTGCATTGTACTAAAAAAAAAATTTTGGAAGACAAATTTACTTTCTGGAAATTTCATGAAATTAAGTTTGTAAATAAGTCCTGAAAGCTTCATTAAAATCCAATTATTTGATTTTTTTGCAAGACTTTCCAAATTGGCTTATTTTACCAGAAAACAGGTGTAAAAAAAATTCCACTACCAGTTCTGTTATACTGTTGATACATAAAAAATAAAAAAAGATTTCAAAAGTGTTAGAAAGGAGTAAATAGTTTTTTTTTTTTTTTAAATAACTGAAAATCCTTTGGTCTTTCCTCTTAATAATAACAAACATTTTGATAATAAAACTTTGTTTTTATTAAGTTTGAGGTTTTTCATAATGCTATGCTGATTTTATGAAAAACGTGGAGGTACCTAAATATGTATGTGATTACCATCATTTATTGACAGGTGAGTGAACGAGTTCTATGAATATAAAACATCACTTTTAGTTAACTGCAAAAAAGCTCACAAACCCAGTGTTTTTGTTTCTTTTTTGTAAACACAAAATAATTTTTTCTTTCATTTTTATCCGCGTTTTCCCTCTCATTTTTATTTTTATCCGCATTTTCCCTCTCATTTTTATTTTTATCCGCGTTTTCCCTCTCATTTTTATTTTTATCCGCGTTTTCATAAAATACAAGAAAAGTTTGCCCATACATAATGTGCTAAACACCCCTACTGCAATAGGCTATGGCAGTGTTAGTCAAAGATGATTAATATCAAATTAATCTGTAGATAGGTTTCTCTATTGATTTTTTAAAAACTGACAACACTTATTGTCATGACTATTAAATAAGGGAATATTGTATTGATAATTTAAGTTCAGATTATTTATGGTGTTAGTACCTTTAGTGATCTGTTACTATAAGTATACTTGGCTTCAAACATAGTGCTATGATTAATTACCAAGCCTGCATTGTAAATCATTATTAGTGAATTTATTTTGAATTTGCTGCTCAATTATTAGTGTCTTGTGAGACTAAGGTAAGCTTAGTAAATATTTACAAACACGTTTATACTAAAACAAATTGTGAAATTACAATACTTGCTCATGTAATCACTGTTTTTAACATTTTTATGTTCGCTTTAGAAACTGATCTCTGTCGGAAGAATTTCAAACTTAACTCCTTACTTGATCTTTGAGAGAAGTATGCCCTGAAATAAAAAGCTTGAAACACTGGATTAGGGTCATCTCAACTTGCAACCGAGCTTATGCTTCGATCATATTGAAACACCAGTTTCTGTATAATCACTGAAGTTGGGCAATGTCAAGCCTGGCCAGTAACTAGATGGGTGACCGTTTTGGAATACCAGGTTTTGTAAGCTTGGATGTGTAGGTGTTGTAATGGATAATGGCTCGGAATTGTTAACCAGAGAGAATTCAAATTCCAGTTGGGTTTATTATATCCACTTAAACACTATATTTTTGGGAAAGGTATGAATCCACCTTTTCTCCCCCCAGCTATGTGTTAATTAGTAAGTATTACTAAACCATTATTATCTCTCTCTCTCAAAAAAAAAAAAAGAAGCAAAATCATTGTGCACAAAATATTTAGATTTCAGAATTTGATATGCCACTAAACAAAAGCAACAAATGAATCAACTTGCAACCTAAGCTAATTTAAATATTGTCCATTGCTTAATCACTCTGGTTAATCTGTGAGTGATTTGATTTGCTGCTAGCAGATGACAGCTGTTTAAAATTATTGACTTTAAGTTATTAAGTATCAAATTTACTTGTTAAACTAAAACTATTTGGTCAACCTAATAGCATGCACTCTTGATAAAAGATGGCAAATATGGGTCCTGACTCAGAGACGGGCATTTTAAAGAAGCATATGTAAACATACATACATACATACATATATATATATATATATATATATATATATATATATATATATATATATATATATACACATATATATTTTTGAATTGGACATAGTCCGACAATTTATTTAAAGACATTTATATTATGTTTAACGTTCTTTTTATAGATACAAGTATTTAAGCAAATATATATATATATACACACACACACACACACACACACACACACACATATATATATATATATATAAAAATAAGATCTGGTTATGTGGAGAAATTTCCAGCTATCTCTTCCTTTGCATCTTAGTGGCATTATTGCCTTACTTGGGAGTGAACTGATTTAAAAAAAAAAAAATTATAAAGGGCTTTTTTGGTCAGCTGGAGAACTTTCTACCCTTCTCTTGTACATATGGCAATTTCCCAAAATCTATTTCAATGGGAATATCAGAATGCTCATTTTAAGTGGGTCATGTGTGTAAAGAAAATCTATCTACCTCTTTCACATAAGATAATAAATTAGAACGCAATTATCTCGATTAAGTCACTCTAATCTGCATAAGGCTACAGCTCTCTGTAATCCTTTTGGATAGGGTTATTTTTATCTTTATTGCTTTAGTATCTAATACTTTTATCTCGGGCATTTTTGACTAACTTACTGCTATTATAATTTGGAGATGTTAAGCTTCATTTGCTTTTATTATCCCCCCCCCCTCTATATAACTTGTTTTTTCTTTAAGCCTATCATGTTCAGTACTATATCACCAACACCAGTAAAGGACTTAGATTAATTAAAAATACTGATAATCCTATTTTTGCCATTAAATGAAATATCACCTTTTGGAAAGCAGTGTTAGTATGGTGACTGTGTGAAAGAGTTTTGCCTAAGGTTAATTGGAGCTTGTTTCTATCAAATATCACGAAAGATTTAATTAAAAGATGAAAGCTTTAAAGTTTACAATTGGCATCTGTTCTAAAATGGGCATGTTCAGAAGCTAAACTTTTTGGTAAAAGCTAAAAGACTAATATATATATATATATATATATATATATATATATATATATATATGGGTTGGACAAAATAATTGGAACAGTTGCAAATTCTGCTTCTATATTTCAAAGACCTATTATATTAAGAACTTTAATTAAAATTTTGTAATTGCAGTTTATATCTATTGTAAATACATTTATCTAATTTACTCTTATTTATTTTTAGAATTTAGTAAAATTTAAGTTAATGCGTGACCTCTCAGAGTTAAAAATGGACAAATTGTTGGAGCTCCCATGACAGGAGCCTCAATCCCTAAGGTTGCTGAACAGTTGGGTTTTTCAAGTGCTACCATATCAAGAACTATGATGCAATTCAAGAAACAGGGCAAAACCTCTAGCAACCGTAGCAATTCAGGCTGGACTTGCAAACGTACTGACAGGGTCCGCCGTGCATTGAAATGCAATGTGGCAAAAAATCATCAGACAAATGCAGCTAAAGTGACTGCTGAGTTGCAAAATCATCTGAATAGTTCAGTTTCTACTAAATCTGTGAGCTCCATAAGGCTTCATATCATGGAAGAGCTGCCATAAGGAAACCTCTTCTCTCCACTCGCAACATTCAGAAGAGGTCGAAGTGGTGCAGAGATCACAATGCCTGGTCTGCAGACCAATGGAAGCAAGTCATATTCTCAAAGAGGTCCAGTTTTTCTCTTTTCCCAACTTCAGGGCGAGATTATGTGTGGAGGCAGCCCAAAGAAGCTTACGACCCTGACTGCTTTCTTCCAACAGTGAAGCATGGAGGTGGATCAGTGATAGTTTGGGTCGCCATATCATGGAAATGTCTCAGTCCAATAGTTGCCCTGCATGGTAGAATCAACAGCAAAGATTACCTGAACCTTTTGAGAGATTATGTTCATCCAATGGCCAAGACTTTATTCCCTGATGGTGACTGCATCTTCCAAGACGATAATGCTCCAATACATACTGCTTGAGTGGTTAAGAATTGGAATGAAGAGCATGAAAGTGAGCTAGAACACATAATGGCCTCCCCATTCTCCAGATATCAATATTATTTTGCCAGACTACTGTGTGATTGCATTCAGAAATTATGGGTTATTACTGCTATACTCTCATCTTGTTGTGGGTGATATATTGGCCAGCAAACAGATATTGAATGACGGACAACAACAAACAAAACAAAGACTTGAGTAAAAATAAATGTTCCCAAATTTATTTTTGTTAAAGGAAAAAACATAAACAAAATATAATGTTAGTGTGAACCAAGCAAAGCTCATGTAGAGAGTGGGAATAGTGTTGTTCTGAGAAGGACAGTTTTGTGGTCACTAGAGGGTAGATGTCCTGAGAAGGACAGTTTTGTGGTCACTAGAGGGTAGATGTCCTGAGAAGGACAGTTTTGTGGTCACTAGAGGGTAGATGTCCTGAGAAGGACAGTTTTGTGGTCACTAGAGGGTAGATGTCCTGAGAAGGACAGTTTTGTGGTCACTAGAGGGTAGATGTCCTGAGAAGGACAGTTTTGTGGTCACTAGAGGGTAGATGTCCTGAGAAGGACAGTTTTGTGGTCACTAGAGGGTAGATGTCCTGAGAAGGACAGTTTTGTGGTCACTAGAGGGTAGATGTCCTGAGAAGGACAGTTTTGTGGTCACTAGAGGGTAGATGTCCTGAGAAGGACAGTTTTGTGGTCACTAGAGGGTAGATGTCCTGAGAAGGACAGTTTTGTGGTCACTAGAGGGTAGATGTCCTGAGAAGGACAGTTTTGTGGTCACTAGAGGGTAGATGTCCTGAGAAGGACAGTTTTGTGGTCACTAGAGGGTAGATGTCCTGAGAAGGACAGTTTTGGGGTCACTAGAGGGTAGATGTCCTGAGAAGGACAGTTTTGGGGTCACTAGAGGGTAGATGTCCTGAGAAGGACAGTTTATTGCATATTGTTAGCAAAGATGGCTGTAGCTGGAGGCCTGCTGGAGTAATGGCCGCTGTCAAGCTGGAGCTGCTGATGACGGCTGGGAGCTATGGATAGGCAGTTGGCTGCTCCTAGAACAAACTAAACTTTGATCCTAGTCATCTGGGCTGCATAACACCAGTATTTACCCATGTCTCCGCACCAAGATTGGATGTGACACAAGGTTAGTTATTTAACATGGGTATCTTGAGCACATACACATGGGTCACTCATCAAAATATTGGTCAATTTTTACCCAACCCCTGCTTGTGCTAGATCTTGTCTTATCTGGTCAGTTATTTACTTACTACTCTTCACTATTAGGATGTGGCATAAGGTTAGTTATTTAACTTGAGGAACCAGGGCGCATACACTCTGACCATTTTTTCAAAATTTACCCAGCCCTTGCTTGCATGTGATCGAGCACAAAACTTGTGTTAGCTGATCATGGCAGTAGAACAGATACTACAGTATGATCATCCTGAACCAGTCTTACAACTTTTTCTTCCAGCTGTTTTTTTTTTTTTTTTTTTTTTTTTTTTTTAAGTGGGAGTGCTGACGGGGTATGACAGTATGCCTCTGATGTGGATGAACATAATAAAATAAGAGGCATTACATTTGAAGTGACCTACACATTTTATATATATATATATATATATATATATATATATATATATATATATGACATTTAGTGTTGATTCATTTTAATGATCACCTTTTCTAAATTACAAATAATCCTTTTCAGACAAAGAGGCAGTTTCATTAAAAATAGTTCAAAGTTCATTTTTGGAAGAAAAGTACTAGAAATATGGTCCAAGCTTTCGACTTAAGTCACCATCTGTGTAGGTACAAACAATTGATGAGTTTTATAGAATTGTTGTGATGTAAGCTGTGTGTGTTTTTTTGTTTTTGCTTCTATACAGGGTGTCCATAAAGTCTCTTTACAATTTAAAAAATTATTACTAAAGCAAATGAACAGACAAATATGTGGAAATTCTTACAAAATGAGGTGTAGATATTGAAGTTTATTTTAACTAATTTTATCCCCCTCTATATGAGCGCCATTAGTTGCATGAAGCACATCAACATGGTACTCAATTTCTTGCTATGTTCACTGTAGAATAGACTCGGCAATGGCATCAGTGATCTTTTATTTTAGAATAGCAGTGTCTTGTATTTTTGTTTGATGCACCATATCTTTGACATAACCCCATAGAAAGAAGTCCAGGGGAGTGATATCTGGTGAACGAGGTGGCCAGGGAATTGGGCCATACCTTCCAATCCACTGGTCTGGAAATGTCAGGGGGTTCATTTAATAGTACCTCTTTCATCAACAGAAAACCTGAATGACACAATGTGATTAAAAATTTTGATAACTACTGAGTACATAGAACAAATCCAATTGAGATATCAATTGCCTTTGTAATGTATTTTTTAGTGTAAAGACACTTTATGGACACTCTGTGTGTGCATGCATATATATATATATATATATATATATATATATAATATATAATATATATATCACACACACACACATATATATATATATATATATACATACACACACACACACACACATATATATATACATACACACACACACACATATACATACATACACACACACACACACACATATATATATATATATATATATATATAATCTCTTTGCTCTCCCGTCGAACTCGACGTATGAGGGTCAGCCAGATCAGTTCCCAGAAACTGAAAGCCCGACAGCCACACAGGATTTGATTATAGTGGTGAAGGCTTTGTGTAGGGGCCAACCACACTTTTTGGAGGGACGAATACAGGAACCTGGTGCAACGAATGCCACAAGGTACCCAAACGACCCTCCGCATATATATATATATATATATATATATATACACACACACATTTGAGTATTCAGTCTCTAAAGTTATAATTGCTTTTATTTATCATTGATTGTTTTGATTGTATTACTTGCAGACTGAGAATTCTGTTTTTGATATTTGACTTTTGTGCTAAAACTTACAATCCATTTCTTGCCTCCAGTCAACAATGAGAATGGAGGTCATTTTCCAGATTAGCTACCAGTTTTACTTAGTCAGACCTATTGGACTAACTATTAAGACAAGAGTAAATAATTCTGTCATCAGCATAAATACCTAGTTGGGAACTGATGACATCGGGGGAGTTGTTGAAGATAAGAAACCATATAGGTCCAAAGATAGAGCCCTAGGGTGGGGACTGTCACGTTAATATGAAATGATCTAGAAATGTGGCTGTTCAGCACGACATTCCTGACACAGTTTAAGAATGATTGGATTAAGTCAAATATTCAACCAGAGACACTATTAAGCTCGTGAAGAAGGCCAGTTTGTCCAGTCGTTGAGATATTTAAAGCCACAGGTGGGACCTTGCTGCCCTTATCTAAAACCTGATAAAGAAATTCAGTAATAATTGTTAACATATTAGTAGTTGACCTACAGAAACAAAGCCATATTTATCTGAAAGAAGTCCACTATGAAGTAAAATGCTTAACCAATTCAGAGTTGATATAATTGAATACAAGTGGCCAACCATTCATTCATATATATATATATATATATATATATATATACATATATATACATACATATATATATATTGTGCACCTTGACATGGTATAATGGTTAGCAAGCTTGTCATACTAGAAGTAATTACAACTGAATAGTGAGTTTGATCTTAATTGGGTAGCCAATACATTTGGCCTTGTGCCACAGCAATGCTTAGAATATCACCATATATATATATATATATATATATATATATATATATATATATATATTCTTTACGATTGGAATTAAGATACCTTTAGTTAATGTTCATTTTCACCTACAAATTTTGATTTTGAAAAATCCTGGGAATTTTTAAATTAAAATTCGTAGGTGAAAATGGTCATTAACTAACGGTATCTTAATTTCAATTGTAAAGAAAATTTTGTTCTGTTTAATAAAGATAGTCATTGAGCACTCTTTGTGAGTCAGTTTTAACATATTTCAAATATTATATTGTGCTAATAGGACTCGCCTGGATTATACCAACGGATTTCTACCTCTGTGTGTGTGTGTGTAAATATATAATCATACACACAGGTATGCATATGTATTTTACAAAATGGTTAGGGATCACAGATAACTTCATCTTATATTTTCTTTCTTTCCTTCTATTACTCTAAAAACTTTCTGTGCTCTATTCCTTTGAATACAAAATCTGACCATTATATTGATCAACCTTGAAAAATATCTATACACTCGGTGTCTTATTTGAATTCATTCTATTTTGCAGGTTATGGAATAAAATGCTTTGTGTGCAACTCTTACCATCAACAAGACTGTGGCGATTGGTTTGATAATGCAACACACAGTGTGCATGAATGTGATAAAGACCAGGACAGATGCCGAAAAATTGTGCAGCAAAGTGAGTTTTCAAAGTTTTAGAATCGAGCAAGGAGACTTGCCTACTAGCGATATCTGCCATCCCCTCCATTTCCTTTCCCTGTTGGTTTCTTTGGCATACAGTAAAAAAAAAGAAAAAGGTCCAGCTTAACCCTCCCTCTGCGATATTATCCGAAGTGAAAATTCTTCATCCCAAGATTCATTTTCAGGAGAATTTTTTAAGCTTGTCAATATAAAATGTTTTTCTCTATATTCAATCTACAGAAGAATACTTTCAAAATATTTTTAAAAAATCATCAAGTATAATTGTATTGTATTTACCTGCCTACAAATACAAAAAAAAGTTGGCAAAATGGAAGTGAATATTTGCCATCCTAGGAATTTTTTTTTTTCTTCAGTTTCTTGCACCTCTGATATATATATATATATATATATATATATATATATATATATATATACACACACAGTGTAACCCAGATATAAGAGAGATTTTCTCAGGTCCCAAATTAGAGCCTGTCTTAATGTATATATAATAGACCAAACCCGGATATAAGAGCAACCGTGATATAAGAGACTTCTTCTCCGGTCCCGACAACTCTCTTATATCCGGGTTACACTTTATATATACACATGCTGCGATGGGTAAATTATCGCCATTTTATATTTTTAATTTTACATATGCATGTTTGTTTTTTTATTTTAAGTGTACATTATAGTAGGGTCAGGATCAGTGGTGTACTGTCTGTGAGAAAAGAGCACCATAATGCAATTCACTCTACCAGAAATTTGGAAACGGCATGCTGTACTGCTTGGCGTTCATGCTGGAAACTCCAAAACGGACAGTGTGGCAGATTCAGAAAGATTTGGATGAGTCTATTGGTGATTATGAAGGTACAGCAGCTTGGAAAATTTGCTCTGATCATTCTGACAAAAAAATAACTTCCAAATTTGTTGGTGAAAGCCTCAGACAGCACGAAGGCCTACATAAAGTACTTTGAGGTGGTGCTGGTGCTGGTGCTGCTGGAAGACCCTATGTCTGGCAACAGGATTCTGCACCATATAAGCAGGAGAACCCAGTTAGACAATTTCTATGACCACATCACTCTGGCCACCTAACTCCCTAGACTGCAACCCCCTTGATTATTATGGGTGGGGTGCAGTTGAGCAAGAGACCAACAAAACTCCTTGTAACACCAAAGATGAACTGAAGGCAAGGATTATAGCAGCATTCACTAACTTAAAGAAGGAGACTATCTAGAACAGATGCAGGAGATTCTGGAGGCCGTGGTTGATGCCAATATCAATTTTTTTTTTTTTTTTTTTTTAAGTAAATATATTCTTTAGTATTTCAAGATATTTTTTGTGTGATTTTAGTAAATATATCTGTTAAAATGGGATGTCAGTTATTCCCATTTTTGTATAATTTAGGCGACAATTTATTCATCGCACCATTTTATATATATATATATATATATATATATATATATATATATATATATATATATATAAAGGGAGAGCGTTCGACCCAAGCAAGGCAGCAAAGCCACTAAGACACAAGGGGATTACTGGGTGTGGAAGAATTTTAAAAAATCGGGAACCTTTCTAAAGAGCAAAAACAATAGAATAGTAATCAGGAGGATAATAGATAATGATTGACACTGTATTTAAATTTTTGAAGATTAAATTTGACTGGAAAGCAAAAGGCTGGAAGAGTTCTACAAGTGAGAAGTACAAGAGAAGAAACTGTAATCATAGCACTTACCATTACATTTAGCCATTTCAACTGTAAAGTGATGAGACCTAACTGCCAATCTAGTATTGTGCTTAAATTTGTAAATCAAGGTACCAAAGAGGAAAGTTCATCAGAAGAATTACAATGAAAATATTTACAGAAAAGGCAAAAGGAAGCTACATTATGGTGATGGGAAAGTGACTGAAGTTGAGATGCTTAGTCAGGACCGATAACATTGCAGATTCTTTGGATTTTATTAAAAATCTATAAATACGTGTATTTTTTTTTTTTTTTTTTTTAAGCTTATCACCCCAAGCAAGGCTGGAAGCCACTTGCACGCAAGGGGCTACAGAAGGTTTGGAGGAAGAGCAGATAGGAGTGGTAAAGGAGAGGATATGGAGAAAGATAGTGGATCGATCAAGGCAATGGGGTTACAGAAGATTTGGAGCGAGAGCTGATAGGAATGAAAGGTGAAAGGATGTGGAGAAGGGAAGTGGATAGATCAAGGCAACTGGAGATGTCGATTGACGTTACACTTAAATAGTTGGAGATTGTATTTGTCAGGGAAACAGGAATAAGGAAGCGAGTTCCACGGGCGAGTATATCGGCTGTTTTGTCATGTTGACTTTAATCTGGTCTGTGGTCTGAAAATACCTACTCTCAATGTCAATGTGAACTCTAGGAAAAATCAAAAATTGCAGGGAACCAAATTATGATGGGGAATATTCAACATAGGTGATGCTGTGTATTGCAAAAAAAAGCTTTGCATGAGATTTTAAGAATAGATAAATATTCAGACTTCCTGGACTGCTTATAAAATCTTCAGTTCTTCTAATTTTCGCAATATCAGTTGCCAATCTTCTTTCAATGGAGTCCCTACACCTGTCCAACATTTCAAGGTTTTCTGCTTGTTGAATTGCAGACCTTTCAAAATTTTTTTTTTTTTTTTTTTTTTTTTAAATCATTTCACCCCAGGCAAGGCAATAATGCCACTAAGACGCATGGGTTTACTGGGGGTGAAACCAACACTCTCTAATTTGTGAAACAAATTTTTTTTTTTTTTTTTTTTTTTTTAAATCATTTCACCCCAAGCAAGGCAATAATGCCACTAAGACGCATGGGGTTACTGGGGGGTGAAACCAACACTCTAATTTGTGAAAATGAAAGAAAATTTGGCAAAAGAAAATGAGGAAATTTAGGGAGAAGAAACCGGAAACCCAACCATTTCTGTGGATTCTTGACTAAGTTTGAATCACTGGTACCAAAATTGTACCTAGACCTCAATCTTTCCTGAAAGTCTCCATGGATGAATGTCCAAATTTTAAACATATCTGCTGTAAATTTGACATTCACATGATACACATGCTTCATTGTGGACTAAATAACTTGGTGGGATAGTGTTAACACTCCTCTGACTGGTTGGCAAGTTATATCAAGGTTACACAAACAGTTCTCAAAATTATATAGAGTTGACTGTAGTCAGGCTCACAAAGTCAATGTAAATGATCCTTTCATTAGCTGTATTGTATGTGCTTTGCCAGGCTACATACATTCTTGGTGGCTGCACAGTTTGAGTGTCCGGCAAAGAGAACAGCTATAGTTATGGCTAGCGGTTTCCATCTGACCTAACTCGTGATAATCAACACAGGTTACGTGAAGGAACTGTGTTTGGTTCTCATTCAACCATTCACAATTATATACATTTGGACTATAGTTCTTATCTTTTGTTGTTTTTTTACCACAATGTTTTGGCATTTGTATCCTCCGAT
>OZ038501.1:75222337-75274837 GCA_964036315.1 Acanthosepion esculentum
AATATTTATGGTCAGCACTAATATTGACCAGTATTTGCTTAACTTCATGAATAAATTTAAAGAAAATTAAAATAAATACAGAAGATTTATTGAAAAAATCTTTTAAAAAGAAAGAAAAAAAAACTTATTCCCCCAAAAAAATTTTTAAAGGAAAAATGATAACTTTAATTTAATAAACAAGTTGGTAAGTTAATAAACCTTTGGCCAATGTTGATTTTTTTTTTTTTTTTTTTTTTTTTTTTTCTCTCTCTCTCGTCATAAATTGAGAGACTTTTTTTATATTATTATTATTGCTATACAAAAGCTGAAAAATTAATCATGAAGACATTTTGAGCATTAAAAGAAAAAAAAAAATGCTAAAGATCTTATAAATAAGAAAAAAAAAGAAAAAAAAAAAGAAATTTGGGGCTCACTTGTGAATTTCAAAGGATGAAAGAAACTCATTTTTGTTGTACAAGAGATGAGAGATTACAACAAAAGAAATCTAGAAAAAAAGAGAATGTGCTTAAATGTAGAAAACATTTTAAAAAAAAATTAAATTATAAAAGTAAAAAAAAAAAAAAAAAAATGCAAGAAAAATACCCTCCATAAACATTTACTTACTAGACATGGAAAATGTACCAAAATTGCCTTAGGAATTTTCTTTTGTCATTTTTTTGTTTGTTTTTTTTTTTTTTTTTTAATTTTTTTTTTTTTTAATTTTTTGTATAAATGGCACAACAATAAAGAAAGATGTTTTATTTTACTTTTTTTCCGACTCATATTCCTTAATGCACATTTATTTGCAAAGAGCTGTTTCTCAACAACCCACCCATATAATTACTTTCACAATGCTCTATTCTATTTCTTGTAGATACAATTAAACAACAATTATTTTTTTTTCCTTAATAATTGAGATCTTAGTGAGTGCTTGAAACATTGAATAAAAAAAATAGTAAATATATTTAAAAAAAAATAAATAAATAAAACACATTCTTAAAAACTTCATCCACCATATGGTCATGGTTATACAAAATTTGAACTACCCAATAAAACTGACCATTTGATAAGAGAGAAATAAGGGGATGTAATATATATATATATATATATATATATATATATATAATATATAAGATCTCTCTCTTGTCTCTATGATAGCATTTAGCTACAATTCTGACTGGTGAGTTACTGGTTGTGTTGATGATGTCACTGATCATTTGAATGATACAGTAACGTCTTTCCACAATGTCCACTCTCATGAAAAATTTCATTTTCTTTTCTTATAACACTACACCTAATACGGTTTATACATATATATATACATATATATATATACATATATATATATATATATATATAATGTCACAAAGAAAGGAAACATATCATTTCTTTTGAAGTGCATGCTTACATAAAATATTTACCATTTGTACCTATGTATGCATGTATTCATTTATATTAGATCATATCTGCTAGCTTGCTTTTCTTTCTTATACGTAAAAAAAAACCTTTTTTATTTTTATTTATTTTTATTTTTTTGCTAGCTTCCCAGAATTAGTAAGAGCAGCAATTTACCATTTCCAAAGAAACAGTGTAATATCATATTTTTTTTTTTATTATTATTTCTATTTTCCATTTTTCCTTCCTTATGTTGTTATTTCAGGGACTTTGTATCAATTTTTGTAATTAAACTTTTATTAGAAACATTCCTCTTTTGTTTCAGGTGTTCATTATTTTTTTTTCTTTCTCTTTGCTTCTGTCTTTGAGTGAGTGTGGGTTTCTACTTTTGCTTAACCATGATTTTTTTTCTCCTCTTCTCTTTCCTTGCCTCTTCTCTCTCCTTACTCATTTCTTCTCTCTCTAGTTGCTGTCAGCTTGGATGTGTGGGTGGTGTAATGGATAATGGCTCTGAATTTTTAATTCGAGAGCCAAGTCCCAATTCCAATTGGATTCATTATATTCACTTAAACAAAAATACCCCTGGCAAAGGCATGAATCCATCTCTTCTCTACCATGGTTATGGGTTAATTAGTAAGAAGTGTATTGCTAAATCATTATTATCTTCCCAAAATACTTACAATCTAAAAATATTTTCAGGCTTTACATAACCTGCAAAGGGTTGATAAACAATAAAAACTAGATCAATCATTCAATCTCTCTTTCTCAATCTCTCTCTCTCAATCTCTCTCTCTCTCCCCTCTGTGAATGTGTTTCATGGAAGGAGGACTTTCTTTGTGGGTTCATTTCTGGTATTAAATCTCTTTTTCAGATGGAGAAACATTTTAAATGTATATTTTACATGTATCTGATAAAAAAAAAATTGTGTATATTTTAAAACTGGTTACTGCATTTGCAGTTTTTAGCTAGTTTGTGCAGCATTATTTTAAATTAATGTTAACTTGATATAGTCAACTTTTCTGCTCATTTTTTCTTTTTTTTTTTCTTCTTTTTTCTTTTTCTTTTTTTTCTTTTTCCTTTTTTCTTTTTTCTTTTTCCTTTTTTTCTTTTTTTGTTTCTTTTTTCTTTTTTTCCCTTTTTTCTTTTTTTTTTTTCCCTTTTTTCTTTTTTTTTTTCCCCTTTTTTTCCCTTTTTTTTCTTTTTTTTTCCCCTTTTTTTCTTTTATTTTTTCCCTTTTTTTCTTTTATTTTTTCCCTTTTTTTCTTTTATTTTTTCCCTTTTTTTTTCTTTTATTTTTTCCCTTTTTTTTTCTTTTATTTTTTCCCTTTTTTGAGGCCTCTATTTTATTTAACTGAAGATTTGAGAAATATGCCCAAACTTCTAATATTAAACAGGAAACCAAAGTAAATATTTAAAAGAGAAGAATTAGCACCTGAACCAAATTCTTTCAATCAGCAACAACTGATGGTTCATCATATCAATAGACCCTATTTTAATGTTTGTGTTTCATTAAAAAATATTTAGAAAAAAATGTCAAATATTTATTTACAGAGCTTTTTTCCCTTTTAGGATACAAAACTTTATTTTTTTGTTGTTGTCCTGTTAGCTTAGTTTGATACAAGACTAAAAGTATAGAGAAGCCGGTAAGGCTTAAACACATGACCTGCAACACCATCATGCTGATCATCACCTAATCACTCTTGCTTTAAACCAGTCATGGGCAAACTGCATCCCAATTGGCTTTCTGAATGGCATGCTTAAATTCATGAGGAAAATAGCATTTACTAAAATGTTTGTTTCTTTTCATTGTCACTCTCATGCAGAACCATGTACATAAACAATGATTAAATACAATGTTTCTTGAATTTTGTAACCATTTAGTGAAAGTAACGTCATCAGCATTTTAAATCATTGGCGATTTTTCAGTAAGGAAGATCATGTGTAAACTTCTTTTGCTTCAGAAACCCGAAACATACTTTTGTCTACTCAAATGAATGAATTAGAAACAAATCATAGCCAGCAATGTGCGTTAATCATGCTGGCATCAGTTAAAATATACTAAGACTTCAATTTTTTAAATTATACAAGGAATCTTTTCTCCCAAGAAAAACAAAAACTATTCCCCCGTTTCTAAAGCTGATGGTTTTGTTGGAGAAAATGGCTGCGGTATCTTTAATAATAGTATTAATAATAATAATACCTTAATTCTTTTAGTGCTACAACTTGCCTTATGATACACTGTACCTTATGCAGCTCACTGTTCAAACAAGATTGCCCGAGCCTGTTTTAGGCCAACTCGGGAGAGGATATTAGTGAGACACTCAGTAAGGATCAAACTTACTTTACTAATGAATTTTGGTTTGCAAAACAAATTTCCTAACAATCAAGTTAAGTATTTCAGATGCCTTAGTGAAATAAAATGTTAACTTTGTACAAGGCCCAAGAGCCACTCAAGGTAGAGGGGTACAGAGGAAGAGGTATAGTTTAGGTGGGGAAGTTAACAGTTCATCTTAGATTTGAACAGGTTAAGATTGTAATGAGTTGGGACTCAGTTCTTCAGAGCTTTATTTACTAATTGCAAGTATAAACGCAAGAAAAATAGCCTCCATAAACAATATATATAATATTGAACTAACCATCAACTCTCATAGCGTCCATTGAGGAGTATAGGGGTCAGAGCACCCAGCATGCTAAACATTCCTGCTGTGCTAGTATGTTTTTACAGGATGGTATTGTTAGCCTCTGAACTAGTTTTGAATTCAGAATTGTCCTTTTCCCCAGACTGGTTGCCAACCAAGACTGAAAAGCCCAGGCTGTCTCTACTATTTAACCCATCGCCGGGAGGAGAAGAATATTTGTGTTAAAGTTGGTTTGTTGATTTTTATGTTTTTTTTTTTTTTTTTTTTTTTTTTTTTTTTAAAGCAGCATATTAAACTCTGTAGGGGTATTTAATACTGAAATCTAAATATTTTATGGCTTCAACTAAATTTTTACTACTATAAATAGGTATTGTTAATTTTATTGTTATTTTTATACTTTCATAGCATTTTGATTTTGTTTGAGGGTTCACTATTTGCCCATAGCTGGGACTCTAACAGGTGCTACCACCCCAGATCAGCGTGGACCTGGGGAGCAGCAGCAATTATGAGGTAGTTCCACACTCCTTAAAACCTCCAATCTCCCGATCAGAGGCCTTGCTGCCACATGTAGTTTAGCATCATCCCCAGTACTTTGTATTAACATGAATGTAACAAACTCAAATAGAATTTGAATTCAGCTTGTTGATTTCTCATTCTGAACCACTAACAACTGCGCATCTATAGGATAGTGAGACACCAGAAGAAAAAATAATCAAGGTACCTCACCCTAGAGCAGTTGTAAGTTTTGATATAACTAGGACATTCTTTCCTTCCTTTCTTTCCTTTCTTTTCTTTCCTTCCTTTCTTTTCTTTCCTTTCTTTTCTTTCTTCTTTTCTTTCTTTCTGTGGTAATCCCACTAGGGAGCAGTGAGTGATAGAATGAGAGGACTTGAGGAAAGGACAATAAAGTAACAGGTTCCAGAAAGATATCCAAGCTTATACCATCTAGGTACTGTCCACGCTCAACATTGCTTAACTTCAGTCATCATATGAGAATTGATTATTCAACCTGACGTGGCCGTGACCCTCGGAGCGAAAACTGCAATGAAACAAAGTATGATGGACTTTGGATAATTTGAAAGTTTGATCAGAATGTGTTGCAACTTGTATATTGGCTGAAAATCGGTAACTCTTTAACGAACTGAATAAACAGGCCTTAGCTACATTCACTAAAACATTTCCGCATATACACCCACATGCACACGCATGTATGATATGAGATTTTGCTACCTAAAATCACATCTCCAATGACCACTACTAGAACCCACAGACCAGTACGTTTTTCTTTTCTTTTTAATCATTTCACCCTAAGCAAAATGATAATGCTACTAGGACACAAGGAGTGAAAGAAAATGAGGATACTTTAGTGAGGAAACGGACAATAAAAAAACATGATTAAGCAATTCTTATTAAAAGGTGTAATCTATAATTCTCAAAATGTGTGTTTGTATGTGTGTGTGATCGGATGTTGTTTATGCATTTCTACAGTTTTCATCTGATTTCGATTAAATTTTTTCTTTGTTTGATAGAAAATTCTTCAGTGCCAGATTTGAGTTCAAATTGTTGGCGACAATGCCTCTCCACTACTTCCTGTCCATTATAACTCTCAGCAACGTTTTACTATTTACTATCTGTTCTTGGATACATACCTTTCATAAAAACTTTAATAAAAATAGTTTAAATTATTAAAATAATATATTTATTATTATACAGTTCCCTTTTCATCCCCCCTCCCTATTCAAATTGTTACCCCCCCCCCCATTTGTGGATGTGCCTCAGTTGCACCCAAATATTGATTTTTGGGTGGGTTTACTTTAAACTTATACTGCTCTAATTGAACGGCAAAAATTCCCAGTAATAAAAGACCCAGGCAAAGACGGGTTATACTGCTAGTGTGTGTGAATATATATATATATATATATATATATATATATATATACACACACACGGATAATGGCTTGGATTGAGGAATCGGAGAGCCGAGTTCGAATTCCAGTCGAATCCATTACATTCACTTACGTGCTAATACCCTTGGGAAAGGTGTGAATCCTCTTCTTCTCCCTCCAACTATGGGTAAATAGCAGGACAGACTGGGTTCTATAGCCTTGGAGGGCAACTGGTCTAGGAGAAGGACAACTCTGAATTCAAAACCTGCGGAGGGTCGTTTGGGGACCTTGTGGCATCCGTTGCACCAGGTCCCTGTATTCGTCCCTCCAAAAAGTGTGGATGGCCTTGCACGAAGCCTTCACCACTATCATCAAATCCTGTGCGGGTTTCGGGCTTTCAGTTTCTGGGAGCTGATCTGTCTGACCCTCATACGTCAAGTTCGACGGGAGAGTCCATCATATATACATATATAGGAAAAGTTTGTTTGCTATACACTTTTAAGCCATCAAATTTGGACCCAAAAGAATTCTAATGTATAGAAAAAAAAATCTCTAAGTAACAATTACCATTTGTAACAGTTCGTTTTAAGACTATAATTTCTCCTTTATTAATGTCTAAACAAGAAAAATATTTGTGTACTATGAAAAAGTAATTCTACCAAATAATTCCCACCCCCTGTTACTATATATTTCATGTGCATTTTACAAAAATAAAAATAACTATTACATTAGTTTTTGTCTTAGCAATTCACCCCTTATATGACGCTGACAAATGGTTAAATCCAAAACATAGTCTGGAACGAGACGAGAAATGTTAATGAAAACAATAGAAGCAGAATAGATAAAATATGATCTTAACCAAATCAAGGGAAGAGAGTTTCTTTGTGTAACCTAGTGTACTTGGAGTAAAATGACCCTGGCAAGATTAGGGGTGGGAGACTGTCCAGAGTAAGCAGCTGGTCAATTTCTGATTTTTTTTAAGCAAAACCAGGCTGAGAGATTTCGCCTACGCGAAATTTAAAATGATAATTTTAATTAATGACCCTAAGCCACGCCACAAGTTTGGCTGGTCTCAATCTGGCTTTCAAAGTGACAGGAGCAGGTAAAATACCGGGGGAAGACAGAGAAATTGCCTCCGCCTATTGGAAAGTATTGGTGCGAGGCACAAATAAAAGAAGGAAGGAGCTGGGTGGATCGATATCCTGTGACTGCTACCCATCAGAAATGGAGTTTCTCCAAATTTGGAAGTATAATTAATTATCCAGAGCCAAAGAGGCCCTTGTTGGAGATAGAGTCCCTTATATCCACGTCAACCCTCATGCCAGTTTTGGGTGGAATTCGATTTAAGCAGAATAATGAGATAGCCAAGAGAGGTTCCAGTAGTTCCAGACGAGAGGCGATCACTCTGCCGAATCCCACGTGACTTACTGCCAGAGAGAACATCTGACTCAAGCCGTGTTCCAGACTTAGCCAAGTTGAGCATAGTGTAACGATAAAACGCAAAGTGGGTAGGGTTAATGTTTTGTACCATAACCAATTTATTGTATAAAAAAAGTATATAAATTTTCATAGAACTAGACTTTGAAGAACTCTTGTCTTTTCTTTAACTGCAAGGGCATTTTTCTTTTTGTGTTAAATTCCTTTTGCCGAGATCGAACCAACACTGCAATTGCTGACGACAATCTGATCTTTGCCAGCTCAACACAACGTGGACGGAGCAAGGGTTAAGACCACAGTGTCCAACGCAGCGGCATCATTTAACAAAGGTCCGACCAGCAGAAAAGTGTTATACGTGAAGATGATATTGAAAGAACTTGGGGGAAAATAAAAGCAATAAGAAAAACTACGGAGCCGTCCTTAATGTGTTTAATGGCGACATTACGAAATTGATCCGTCGATTTTGAAAGAATCAAAATAGACATAATGTCTAGTTTATCCAACCAAACATGCTTGAATTAAGATACACTGCCTAGATGCACGCGCGTGCGCACACACATATCACTAAAATTGAAAATTGGCATATGAGTTTAATAAGAAAACATATTGTTCCTTTATAAGGAAGATTGTAAACTAATCTAAGTTATATTATCATTCGGTTGCACGGATTCCTGGGACCCTCTGTTGCCATCCAATTATATTGTTCATCATATTTTGATGGTGAGGGGGGGGGGTACAGTTTCTTTCATCACAAATCGCCCTGAGTTGTCATCCTCTGCTAGAACTTCTCTAACAATTTCGTTTTAGCTTTCCAGCAGTGTCCCTACGAATCTGACTCGGCACTCTTTGATGGTCTCTGATACTGGACAAATGTTCCCATACAATCGCTCATTGGTTAGCTGATGTCTCGAGTGATATTCAAAGCCACACTTAACAGGCAAGTGTAGGCTCCATCCAATCTTTCCAGTTTTGAGGTAACGTCTATGCTGAGCAGCGACATGCAGAGGTTTGGCGTTGTTTATTAATCCCCGGATCAACTCCTTGTTTGCATGCCCCTAAGACGCATATTTTCTATGAGAATCATTCAGGCCAGTAAATGTCGTTAATACTGTTTATTATGAACAGAGCATTTACTTAAATATTTGTATCTATAAAAAAGAATGTATAAACATAAAAACAAATGTCTTCAAATAATTGTCGGATTTTGTCCATTTTATACTAAAGTGTATATACTATATATTACTAGATAAAATATATTGTAGAACAGATATATCGATCTTGACTTGTATAAAAATACGTATGCTGTTGGCACACTGAATCATTTTAAAACCCTAAGTCGGCACATAGAAAAAGGTTGCCGATCTCTGAAATAGAGTATTAATAAATTACTTAACTCCTACTGCCACGCTCCATCTTACAAGAGTCAGGTCAAACAAAGAATGGAGTATTGCTGTGCCGTTCTCACTGCCCAACCATCGCAGAGTTATGTTATTATTATTATGATTATGCTACCTTGCAGGTGATGAATTATTTTCCACCATGTAATTCTTTTCCCATAGACAAAATGTTGCTAGTCTATCGCTATTTCTATGGTAAATGTTCAAATGAACTACATCCCTTAGTTCCACTAGTTCAGAACTTCACGTCATCCCAGGTATACTGCGTCAACTTATCCTCGTTCCCGTCATATACCTTTTGTAAGGAGGAAGTTCCATTCAGACAGCGTCTTCCCCAGAACTGTCACTTTGTTTTACAGACTGTCGAGAAGATGTTTCCTCGATCACTGCAATCTCAACATCTTCAAGTCTATGGTTAGCTGTTATCTATATCTCATTCAGTAGTCCTCCGCTTTGGAAGAGGTTTCTCTTGGGCTTTGTATTGGATAATCAATAGTAAAAAATAAATAAACTGCCCACAAGAAATGACTTTTTAATTACCTGTGTATATTTACGACCACGGGACTCGTTTATCAGATTGTTTAGGTGTGATTTTGTCCCATTCCTCTTGTGGTTTCTGCTACAAACCAATGACTACCGTCGGTTTCCCTTGCCCTAACATTATCACCGATGATCTTCCAAAAATCTCAATTGAATTGCGGTCTTAGCTTTCGGTGAGCTATACCATAAACTTGACGCATTCAGCTTCGAATAACTGTTCTACTGTTTTTGCAACTATGACAAGAGACATTATTTTTATAAAGATTAACCCAAGGACCTCAAAGAAAAAAAGAAAAAGGCTGGTGAATAATTCTTATAAACTGCGTATTTAATTTATAACCGAATGAGTCGATAAACACTAGCACCAGAGAAAGTCCAGTCATAATACTTTACAACCGCCAAATTTAAGCGAGTTTTTCCACGCATTTGGGAAGCAATGTCTTACCTTGACACTGTCTGACATACTGCTTGCCGTTAGGGACAACTAGATTGAATCTCCATCACTGAAGAACACTTGTTTAATTTCAATCGATCCTGTCAACGCGTTCGTCCCCAAAGCTTTCGGAGTTCTTCATGCTGGTGAAAGAATTTAGCGACACGAGAACGTGCATGGAGCCCTGATTCACACAAATGACGTGGAATCTCCTGGCGAGACACTTTCAAGCTAAATTTCTCGGTTCCCTGACGCGCAGTTTTTTTTAAATTTTTTTCCATATAGAAATTTTTTGTTGTAAAATTATTTGGTCTATTCGGCACACAAGAAAGAAAGGATTCGCACACAGTGCGAAACTGAACACGAATAATTTGTTTATTTACAATAGATTTATGTAAGAAAGGGTATGACGGTTTTGAGCCCCCCCCCCCCAAAAAAAAATTAAGCTTGGTAGAGAAATTGTTCACTTGGAAGGTGGGGCTTACACAGTTGATAAAATTAAAAATGCCCTTGCTGAAGAGATAGAGCGAAAGTCAGCACGTATTTGTTAATGTTCTGCTCTGGCAGTTATTTGTTAATGTTCTGATTTGGTCAATCGTCTCCGCGTAGCTTCAGTTGTTGGTGAGGATTGCCGTATGAATAAATACGGCAGCAGTGATGTGACTTCGAGGAAGACTTCATCAATCGAGATGAACGGATGCACCCTCGGGCAGGCCCCGTGCATTGAGCGGCTGTTCAGACTCAAATTCAACAGAGACCTCAAGTGAAACTCGTACATAGGACCCATCGCTAAAGATACTGGAAAAATGGTCGGTTCCCCTGTACCGTTCTAGTAAGTACCTCAATCCTCCTGCTAAGAGACAGATCAGGTCGAAAATGGAGTACTGATGCCATATATGGGAAGCTACTGCCTAGTCCTCACTTTCCAGTCTAGTCAGAGTCCAAAAGCGTCTTATCGTCCTTTTAGGTGACAAATTATTTTCCATCCTACAACACTTTCCTTACAGACGAAACTTCGAAAGCCTTTCGCTATTCTATCGTTATTTCCATGGAAAGTATTCAGATTAACTTGTGGCGTCACTCACATCCTAGCAGCCTTGTGTTCACATGGGTATACAAACATACTTCACACTAATAAAATATACACAGTGATAACAGTGAAAGCATGTTAAAGTGTACACTAATATCATACTATTTATTTTGTGTACTCCTGTGTGTAGTTTTGGTTATAAGTGGTTTAAGTTTGTATGTGATAAAAGGGAGGTGCCATTTCGTATTATGACAAGATAGAAGATGGACGTCTTAACTGTCCAACGGTCGACAGCGAAGGTGTATTTTGGCGGGATGTCCGTTTTTTTTTTCCAGCAGGAACAGTTTCTGTTGCATGCTGGGAGGATTTTTATTATTTTTATTTTTTATTTAATTTATTTTAAACAAAGTTTAATGTTATTTGTTTTATTTTATTTTTATTCAGAATATTCATTATTATTTTATATTTCATTTTTATTTATTTATAATAATAATGTCCCTACAAAGTACATTCTTCAGTTCCCCCATTAATAACCTTTACGGCTATGATCCGCCATGCCACACGCATTGTAGCGAGCCACCCTCATTCCCTTCGTATTCCATTGATGAGATGTATGATTTGAGCTTTGTGTCCTGATTGGAGATAATTTCAAAACAGACTGTCAGTTTGTAGATTCGATTATGTTCGAATGTTTTGGTTGGTCGGTTGGCATTTCGGAATTCTCATTTCGCTCTCAGCTATGTTTAATTGACATTTTATCCTTAATATATATATATATATATATATATATATATATATATATATATATATATATATATATATAGGTTGACGGGCATACGAAGATAAAGTGTTCAAATTATCGTGCGTTTCGAATTTTGTTCTTGTGATTGGTTGAAAATATTCCAGAAGAAGCTTTTCCTTCTTAATCCTTTTCTCAAGAATATTTGATTCTTATTGCCACGAGCTAGACACAGCGTCACCACAATTAGGCTCAAAATCAAAGCTTATCAAAAAACGTCCTCCCAAACACCCCATTGGTTAATAAAGTCTTCCCTCTTAGGTATTCTTAGGAGAATAACGTTACATTTTTTCTTCACATAAATTTTTAAATATTGAACAAATTAACAAATCGCTCACGCCAAAATGACCGTTAGATCTAATAAAAATAAACATAAATAAGCAAAAACAAGTAAAAATAATCAATCCAAATAAATAAATAAATAAATAAAATAATAAACAAATTAAAAACTGCCTCCCACCAAAATAGAAGAAATAGACAACGGCAATCAATCCAAAAATTGGACGAATAAATAGCTTTATCTTCCCAGACCAAAACAAACTATTAAAAAAGCGACCTAGGCAAATCCACCAAATTATTTTACTACGTTAATAAAACATAGAAAACCAAAAAGGATAAATAAATATATAAAATAAAAACAAGTAAAATAAATTAACCCAAACAAATAAATAAACAAGCCACTCTCGCTAAAATAACCGCCAGAATGGATTAGCCACAATACACCACTGATCCATATATAGAGTACAGAAAAAATCCAATACTCGCGGCCTGACGACTGCGTCTAGCATGAAACAGTCTGTCATCTCTGAATGTTGACTTCAATGTTCACTTTTATATATATATATATATATATATATATATATATATATATATATATATATATATATATATATATATATGCCTCCAAATACAAATATATAACTCTAATTTAAATATAAATACACACATCTAATATACATGCCATGACATATCCACGTATACAAATATGTTATATAGATCCACATTCACATATATGCACAATTGCATTGTGCGTTGTGTATAGATATACACTATGCAATGAAACTCGGAGTTGGGCTACCGGTGAGGAAGGAAATGTATATTCATTATTAATATAAATCATAGCTCTGTTATTATACATCAAGTAATATTTTATTTGCACTAGCACTCAATATGCAATATTTCATATATATATATATATATATATATATATATATATATATATATATACATACAATGAAAACAGACAACTTTAAGGGTGAATTGGTTATAATTTATTTCCCTAGGGAATTTCTTTTTCCCTGACACATCAGACCACACTTACAAGGGTGAAAAAAATGACCTCCTGGGGAAATAAATTATAACAAACGGACCCTTAAAGTTGTCTGTTTTCATTGAATTCATCGCTCTGATTTAACATTGAACTCTCTGGATTTCATCTTCCTTAAGATTATCCATACGGATAACCAAGATTTTCATTACTTATATATATATATATATATATATATATACATACATATATATATATATATATATATATATATATATATATACATACATATATATATATATACATATATATATATATACATATATATATATATATATATATATATATATATATAAAGTGAATCTAGCATGAAACAGACTGTCGCCTCTAAGTGTTGACTTCTATGTTAACTTTTATATTTACACACGCTCTATCTCTGATATTGAGCACTTTATCCCATAAATATAGCACACTTTAAGACTATATTTCTTCATATATATATATATATATATATATATATATATATATATGACACCACTGTGCAACTGCGAAGTGTCACTAAGCTTCTTCCGATTATTCTTTGGTGACACGTGTGACCGCGAAATGCCAACTGCATGGTGTCCTCGGCCCCAACTATCGTGTCCTAGTGTCAGATAAAACAAAGGTTAGTATAATAAATATCAAAAGCTATATTTAAAATGTCCCGCAACAGAAACATGTTCCCAATTTCGAATAAACCAACTTCCAATTATATTTTTTTTAAAAGAAGCTTTTAATAATAGTTCTTTAATTTACTGAAACGTAATTAAATGATTCATTATTGAGAGGCACCGTAACGAAGATTAATTTTTATACCAGATTAGTTTGGAATTGATCGATAGAGATCCATATAGATCGATGAAATAGTCCAGACGTTTAGCAGAGGTTGATAAAATTCAACGAGTAACAATTTAGGGGGAAAATGTCATGGCTGAATATAATTCTGTTCGTGGAAATCATTAGTTTTCTAATCACAATAATTGGACGACAATTATTTTCTATTTTGTTTACTCATTATGAAAAGAAAAATGAGCTACATTTAAAGAAACATGGCCGATTATCGTGCTTAAAGCTTTCATAATCTGAGAACGTGCGTTTTCACAGAAATGATTCATCAGCTTTATCTATTGACAACGTGTTGATGGCAGACACAGAATGAAAATTGCAAGTACATCTAGACAATGTGATAAAATAAAGTAAGAAGAAAGCACTAAACAACAATTGCAAGAAGATAGAATGTATGGTCGTAGCAAATGTATGATAGAGCCCGATCCCCGAATCTATGATACAGCCAACTCCCCGAATCTGTGATACAGCCAACTCCCCGAATCTATGATACAGTCCGCTCCCCGAATCTATGATATAGTCCGCTCACCGAATCTATAACAGCCAACTCTCCGAATCTATGATACAGCCAACTCCCCGAATCTATGATACAGTCCGCTCCCCGAATCTATGATATAGTCTGCTCCCCGAATCTATAACAGCCAACTCCCCGAATCTATGATACAGTCCGCTCCCCGAATCTATGATACAGTCCGCTCCCCGAATCTATGATATAGTCTGCTCCCCGAATCTATAACAGCCAACTCCCCGAATCTATGATACAGTCCGCTCCCCGAATCTATGATACAGTCCGCTCCCCGAATCTATGATACAGTCAACTCCGCGAATCTATGATACAGTCCGCTCCCCGAATCTACGATACAGTCCGCTCCCCGAATCTATGATACAGTCTGCTTCACGAATCTATGATACAGCCAACTCCCCGAATCTATGATACAGTCTGCTCCCCGAATCTATGATACAGTCCGCTCCCCGAATCTATAACAGCTAACTCCTCGAATCTATGATACAGCCAACTCCCCGAATCTATGATACAGCCAACTCCCCGAATCTATGATACAGCCAACTCACCGAATCTATGATACAGTCAGCTCCCCGAATCTATGATACAGTCCGCTCCCTGAATCTATGATACAGCGTCTCCATTTTCGTCTCCATTTTCATAAAGTACTATTCATATAAAATACAAATTATGCATAGACAATCCAACAAGAAGAATTAAAAATAAATGTATTTAAACACAAATTATAATAGATCATTCCATCTTAAATAAATCAACAATGTTTTTTGGCCATTTTTAACATCAACTCGAGATTTTTCTTGCTTAATAGTTGAATAATTTTAACATGCTCAACATTATGGATAAAAAATAGTAAATTTTATATAATGTTTTTTTCGAGATTTAGCATGAAAAAAAAAAAAAAATTCACATATTTGGACGAAAAATGACCCCCAGAATGACGTCAAAATCCACGACAAATTTTCATCCTTTTATTATTAAAGGATGAAAAATTAAAACGTTCATAAGATAACGAGGGTCACAATGCACTGCCCGGAACCCCCAATCGGAGGGTTCGGGGTAGCATGCACCGGCTTTGTATCGTTAGCAAGAGGAACGGCCCAAGATGCATGCTACGAATTGAAAATGTCAAACCCAAGTACAGAAATTTAACTGTCACAGAACTGTTATAAGAGACGACGGAAATTGTGACACCAAAACCGAAGGCATATTTTATAGTGAAAGATGCCTTCCAAAAACTAAAGAATCAGGAAAAATTCGTGAGAAACAAAGAAAAGTGATGAACTGCTATGTAATATCAATCGTCCTCTTTATTGCCATATTCACGACGTTTCGGCCGTTGTACGCTCCGACCTTCTTCAGACTGAAATTTCGAACTGAACCCTTTATCTCGTCCACCTTTAAATTTTTCTAGTTCCACGTGCCATGCCTCTTCCTGATGTCTCAGTTCTCTCCCTTTAACTCAACTCTCCAAGTTTTTGTTCCCTACTGCTGTAGCCAAGTATTGAACTCACAACTCTTTGGGTCAAGTCACTAGATCCAACCAAGTTAGCTGGATCCAGTAACTTGACCCACTACTTGGCCAGAACGTCGAGAATATAGCAATAAAGATGAGGACAACAGTCCGAACAATGTAAATAATTAGAATACCTCATCTCAGAGATATAGACAGATCAATCCTCCTATATCTCAGTGAATGCTGGATTTCTTCAAAGACAGTAAGTGGAAACTTGAGGCAAGAGTTACGTGGTTCCACAGGAAGGTGCTGAGGATACCGTGGATGAAGTATGTAAGCAACGAAAATTTTTTTTAAGGAAAATGGGAACGAAAAAGATGCTTATACTTCGAATCAGATAGAAACAGAAATTTCTGGGACACAAAATGAGGAAAGAGGTAAAATTTTCAGTCAACTTTGATCTTTAAAAATTTAAATGCAATGTTTATCTTCTGTCTTTTTAATTACCTTTTCTATTCATCTCTCTCCGTAATAATGTTTTTTTTCTCATATTTTTCACACCCAGTAACTCTTTGCGTCTTAGTGGCTTTATTGCCTTAATTGGAGTGATATTATTAAAAAAAAAAACATATCGACGAATGCTGAACAGTTTCCTCGAAGAGACGAAGAAGAGATTTTAAGCAAGTTATGTGTTTCTACAGAAGAACTGTGACACTATTTAGCTATGTTAATTGGCTAACTAATTAACCATAGAAATTAAAAACAGGAAAGACTTAAGGCGAAAAAGAGCTATCACGAAAGATAGACTGATCGACGTTAAAAAGAAAGATTTTATTTTATTTACAAAATAAGATACTTTCCACAAAAGACAGTAAACTCGTGGAAAAAGCCATGTGCGTGCTCTTGTCAAGTTGATTTATGTCTCGCCGAGGGAGATAGAAAGTAAGGCAAATGTGAAGATTTCGGCTAAACCACGTGCCGGTCATAAAAATTTCGGAGATACAGGGCAGGGAGAATCAATGTTAATTATTTTTTCAAGATATCATTTATATATTTTTATGTTACCACGTGTGAGAAGCAATGGGCGGTTATAAAATTTTGGCATTGTCTCGACATAGGTGAGAGGATTGTTATCATTTACTTTACCAACAGACGCTAAGCCGTTGAATAGCAATGTGGCAATTGCAAAATTTTGGCATTTTCTCGACATAGGCGAGGGGCTTGTTATTATTTACCTTATAAACGTGTCGATTCCGACGCTGAGACGTTGAATAGCGATATGGTGTATGTAAACTTTTGGCATGAGACAGAAAATAGAGTGGAGAATTGAGATTTGGCGAGATAAAAGAATTTAATTTCTTAACAAGCCAAGGATTCCATTATAAAGCTAACTTAAGGAAAGGACCAGATGGAAAACTTTGACAGTGGTTGATGGGTCGGTAGAGAGTGCTGGCTAAGTGAATTCTAGGTGGCAAAACGATATTTAATTTGCAATATGGAATTCGTAAAAATTTTGGCCGATGTGCAAAAGGAGAATTTTGTAAACAAAAATTCTGGATTATAATTTTAAGGAGGTCAGCTTAGCCACACCCGCACGGCCGAGATATTATTGGTCTGTTGGTAGCATGGGTGAGAGGCGGAGGTGAATGGATGGGAAAGGCGGAGAAGTTGTTAACGCCCACTGAAGGGATTGGTATGTGATATCAATGTGAGAGTCTAGGAGGATAGCTCTCCTCCGACATTCCCTCACGGACGACGGAGATCCCCCTCGAAATGGAAAGTGATTAATTTTCCAAAAATGGGAAGTAATCAATTTTCCTGGCCTGACAACAAAGAGATATCTTGTTAGAAATCGAGATTTACCGAGAACCCCAGGCCGCGTCTGGCCCACACCGTGTTTTGGTTGGTACCCATATAAACGAACGTCCTGTGGTTGTTCGGCAGTTGAGTTCGAGATGGAGACACAGTTGAGCTGGTTTTGGAGTTAGAATCAGAGCTTAACCAGAGTGTTGCCTCGCAGAAGCTGACCGAGAGATTCCACGACCTCTGACTTCGCCTATCCTACCAATAGCAAGTTGTACTGATGAACGAAACCAAGCCAACACCTCAGAACTAAATTAGTTGACTTACGATACCAACTAGCTTGAAACACAAAAGTGTCACATTTCGTAGGAAACGGGCTGGGAGAAAAACACGCTCCTGTATAAAACAGAAGGATAAAGTTAAATTGTTATTTCTTAACATACTTGAACCTCTTGGGTTTTTCTTTTATTTATTTTTTTCTTTGCGCTTGTGCGATGCCACCTTCAATCTGGAGTCAGCTTACACTTATACCAACGCCTGACTGATCTCGTCTACCTAAGATCAAAGTCACAACGTGGGCAGGTTAGACTTGAGATCGAAGCAGTTACTCCAGTAACCAGACGTTGCAAGTGAGCTGGGAACGATAGAGTTGGTATTGAAGCGGTACAGCTGGTGAAGCCGTTAACATCGACGACCAGACTTCGACCCTGGACGGCCATTGTCCCATATTAGTATCCTGACCAGGGAATTTCGCCGAGTAGCGACGACCACTGATCGACCGGGATACAGGCCGGTGGCGGCGACAAAGAGTCAACCCCAAAACGTCGGTAGAAGAAACATTACAGCTTCGCGCCGAGACTGAGAATTGACCACGGGCCGACGGCTTGGTGTCACAAACATTAAGAATACTATAGACTGACTATGGAAGAAACGAGGAAGTTTTTAGGAAAACGGAAACAAAAAGGACACTTGTATTTAGAATTAGAAAGGTAAATTTGAAATTTCCAAGATGTATAATGAGGAAATAGGGCTTGGAAAATTCGATACTCACAGGACATATTGAAGACAACAAAGGCAGAGCGAAACAGTAAGCGATCTTCCTACTAAGCATGTGTAAATGGATAGAAAAACAGTGAATAGGAGGGATAATAAAAAAAAGATAAACATTGCTAAGAACTACAGAGGGTAGGAAGTTGTGGAGATGCATAATCGTCTACATCCTGAAGAGACACGGCGCATATATGAAGAACAAGAAGCCAATTTTGACACAGGGCTTATGTAACACGCTCGCTAAACCATTGCGCTGTTTTATAATGTCCAAATAAAAATCCGGTGATGAAAAATAGCATTTCAATTGTAAGAAAAAAAAGAAATGTATGTGTTATAGTGATTTTCCAAGCGTAGCTTAGATGTGGTACAAGGCCGAAAGTAGGGGGCACCCAGTGAGGATCGAACTCACTACTCACTCGTAATAGTTCTAGCGAGAAAAAAAAGCTTGCTAACCATTATACCACCTCTAGGTGCCCCAGGATGCATGTGTTATATAGGAATAAAGTGTCGCTGCCGACAATGGAGTTTGAACACAGATCACCAGAGAGCAAACACAACGAGTTTTCATTGACGTCACAAAAGTATGGTTGTCGGCAAAAGGGACGCCCCAACATGCGGATTACAAAATGGAGACACTAAAATCAAGCAAGTACAACAATTTAAATATCTAGGAAGTGTTTTAACAGAGGAAAATGTCATACTGAAAGCGCATTACGATAGCGAAAGATGGCTTCCGAAAGCTAAGCAAAGTATTAAGAAACAAGCAAATCTCTTTAGAAAACAAAGAAAAGACTGCTGAACAGTTAGGTGATATCCGTCCTTCTAGATGTAAGTAAATGCTGGACAATTTCATCAGAGATAAAGAAAAGACTTGAGGTAACAGAAATGTGGTTCTACAGAAGAATGCTGAGAATACCATGGATTGAAAATGTGAGCAACGATGGAATTTTAGAGAAAATGGAAACAAAAAGGATATTTATAGTTGCACCAGAAAAAGACAACTGAACTTTCTAGGGTGAATAATGAGGAAAGAGGGCTTGGAAAATTTGACACTAACAGCATATATTGAAGGCAAGAGGAACAGAGATCAAAATCGCTCATAGCCTACATAAGGACCTTGTGTAAATGTTTACTAGAGCAGGGATTAGGAGCGATAGCAAACAGTTGAAACTTTACTTAGAGTTATAAAGGATAAGAAATTGTGGACAGCGATGTTCACCCATGTCCTGAAGAGACCCTGCACAAAACAGAAGAAGAAGAGGAGGAGGAGGAGGAGGGGAGGATGAGGTGGGGAGGAGTCTGGCTAAGTGGATGAAGATCGATTTTTTGCAATGCCATATTTAAAATGCGAGAAATCTATTTTTAGTACGTTTAGAGAAACAGTTAAAATATTTTCTTCGGAAGGAAAGAAAAATGAAGAGTGCCATGAAGAATCCCATTAACTGCCAAATTTTTTTTTAACGCGCATTTTTGGCCCAGACAGGTGTCTTAGGATTTTATTTATTCCTTATGTTTAATTTCAGTAGTTACCATTGTCGTTTTTTATAGAAACTAGAACATCACATATATATGTGTATAAAACATCAAAAAATAATATTGATTAGAAATAATAAAAAAATACCTTTCAAAATAGTCATTATTTTTCTACTCGTGAAATGTAAAATTACGACAGAAAGTGTTAATAATAAAATCTTTAAAGGCTAAATGTTGTAAAATATACCTCTGCAAATGCAATGTATATAAGCAATTCAATGTATTGTAAATACACGGAATAGCATGTAGTGAGTTTAATTTTAACAGACCCCCAAATAGGGCTCATGACAGGTAATGGGTTAATAACAGTAGTAATAGTAACGCTAGCCAATATTACTACCATCGGGTTGTGCTATTTAAAAAATATATCAGACACTAATTAGATAACATCTTCGCTTACTTAGAAGTTCATAACCTGTTTAAATTTTGTCGTAATTTTTCTTGAAAAATTCGGTCCTTCTTAATTAAAACTAATTTTAATTAATTTTAAGAAGAGGAAAATAAAATGAATATATTTATGTTTTGACGCTGTAATTGATTGAAGGTTACGTACTCGATGACCTAGCAGCGGCATATATTTTCTTTGAGGCTTCATCGAGAGAGAATAGAAAGATATAAATTACCGAGGCGTCCACAAAAATAGATTTAAACAGAGAAGTGAAAGAAATTAAGATAAACAGAAAACCATATGTTTCATGACAATGGGGTTATTAACTGGTAAACTAATATGTGCTGGAGCTGCCAAGTCTTCAATTTCCAGTCTTGATAGAGTCCAAAAGCGTCTACGCAGCCTTGTGAGTGATGAATTGATATCCACCTTGCTGCCCCTTCCCCACAGAGGAAACGTTGCAAGCTTCTTGCTGCTCTATCGCTATTTCCATGGAAAATGTTCAGACGTGCTACATTCCTTAATACCCCCCCCCCAAATCTAACCCTACCAGCTAAAACCCGCCACGCCGCATACACTGTGCCGAACCACCCTCATTTCCTTCGTATTCCATTAGTAAGGAGTAAGTTCCACTCAGATAAATTCTTTCCAAGAACTGTTGCGTTGTGGAACAGAATTCAAGGAGGATGATTTCCCGACCAGAAAAATCTTCAGGTTTAATCGTTATCTTTCCCATTTTTCTGCATAAACTTCAGCACTTATTTTTACTGTTCACACAACAACGGCCTTAAGTAACCCTCTACTTTGAGTCACCCTTGGGCCTTGTATAGAGTGAACATTAAGGAAGGTTACTGTATAGAATAATCGCACGAAGGTTGGTAATGAACGATAATACTTAAGACAAGAACAACACATATAAGATTCGCCAGCGGCGCGTAGAAGAAGTAGTCAACTGCTAGAAGTGAGTCAAGTGAATTCCACAATGAATCTCCAACTGAAGGATATCTACCAACCGCCCCACGTGGTCAGCTGTGGTACAAGGCCGAATTTAATGTGGGGTATCCGAGCCCATAGGCTCGGCCAAAAATTCCCCGTATACCCCGTATAAAACGGGGTCGAGTAGCTGTTTCCCGAGACGAGACTCTGCCCTTCAACATAGTCTCGTCTGGAGATCCTCTCTGTCCGTAGGCAGAGAGTTTGACCAGGGCAGCTGGAGACGAATCCCCAACTGTAGGATATCTACCAACTGTCGCGCGCGGTCAGATGTAGCACAAGACCGAATTTAATTGAATAGGCTCGGCCAAAAATTCCCCGTAGACCCCGTATAAAACGGGGCGGGTAGCTGTTTCCCGAGGTGAAACTCTGCCCTTCGACATAGCCTTGTCTGGGGAGCCTCTCTTCCCGTAGGAAGAGAGTTTATCCAGCACAGCTGGAGACGAATCTCCAACTTCAGATCACGTATAGTATTCACACTGTATTTATGGGAATGGGGGTATGCTCATTATCATCCGTAGGTATGCTGCAGCAATTAGTAAAAAATTTAAAAAAATAATTAACATCACACTGATACTTTCATTTTACGCTCGGAAAAAAACAGAAATGGTTATTCTAGTTCACGTACTTTTCGCAACACATCCATTTATCAGATTTCCCAAATTTCTTTGTCTCCACGTAGGCTCCGGAAGGGCTCCGTAAGTAGTTTACGTGGAGTTTTATTTTTCAGCGTCAGCCTTCAGAATGTGTAAACATTCGCGAGATTCAAGTACAATTCCATACAATCTTAAAAAAAAAAAATAATTAATTGTTGTAAAGCACAAAATGACAGCTTGATAAATCCTTCGCTTGATAAAAATAACTTCCATAGAAATTCAACCGTATTTCTCCAATAAATTTCCAAACATAAAGCCACGTGAACAGGGCGCTTGACAGAGTGACAAGAGATTCTCAGTGTTAACCCTTTCCCCGGCGTAGACGTGTATATACGTTTTTACAAAAAGTGTATTCTTCAGCCACGGACGAATATAAACGTAAGGTTCAAATACCAGCTAGAGACGTGGACTATAATGGATAGCCCGTGAGTTTGCGTATTGTGTTGTCTTGGATGAAAGGTCATTAGGAAATGTGGATAGTTGTTATATTAGTTCGCCATTAGCCGATGCTCTGGTTAGGAACCAGACTTATATTTATGGCACACTCCATTTGAATCGAAAAGAAGTGCCAAAAAGCTAAAAAGGGAAAAAATTTTAAAAAAGGGGAATTTGCAGCATTTCAGATATGTAAGATAATGACAGGGAAGATTAATGGATAGCGGCTCGGATTGAGGAATCGGAGGGCCGAGTTCGAATTCCAGTCAAATCCATTACATTCACTTACGTGCTAATACCTTTGGGAAAGATATGAATCTTCTCCTTATGGGTTCTGTAGTCTTGGATGGCAACTGGCTGGTCTACTGCGGGAAAAATCTGTTATAGGAAATAAAACGTAATTCCAACGCAATAACTTACCTACATTCATGCCATATTAAAAAACGACCCAACTTTACTTACTACCGAATAATAGACAATATTTAAAAACACGCCAAAAAGATTTCACAATAGAACACACACCGTTTACATCAAAGTGTTTATTGTTAGAAAATAACATCGCTATGCGAAATTTGACCAATCAGAGAAAAGTAAAACCCTTTGTTTCTCGAACCTACTTCCGGACAAAAATTCTTATAAGAACCCACAGATTTCGATTTTCAGATTCGACGGTCTCTAAGCCGTTTAAACTCAAGAAAAGACGTGGCTACATAGATTTTTCTTCCTCTCCCTCTCCCTCTCCCTCTCTCTCACCTGTGCGTGCTGACAGAAACATGTGTCAGCGATTTCAAGCAAATCATCTCCGATAACAACAGCTCGGACGGTCATTGAATCTTCGCTGACGATCAAAGTCTTTTCTAAACCATAGATTTTATGTTGACTAACTACCCAAAGATTTTAACTCAGATAAAGACTATTTGTATTCCTTTTTGACTCGAGTTCTGGTACAAATGATTTATTTAACAGGCATACCCATGTTTTCTTTATTTTTATTTTATTATTATTTGGAATTCAGACGTTTGGATTTTCAATATGAAACGCTATTTCCAACACAATTACATACCCACATGCATACAATATAAAAACGCACCCAAACTTTTTTTTAACCCTAAAACAGACACTATTTAAAAATATGCCAAAAGATTCCCCAATACATGGCACAGCGTTTAAGTCGAAGTGTCTATTGGTTAGAAATTTTTTTTTTTTTTTTGGAAGCCGATTTTTTTTTTTTTAATAATAATGGGTATAAAGTAATTAATAATAACAAAACAAAAGTCATTGAAACAAAGCAAGTTCAGTCGACCAATGATTAGAAATTAAGATCATCACGCGAAATATTTGATCAATCAGAGAAAAATTAAAACCGCATATTTCTTGAGCCTAATTTCGGAAAAATTCTCATAAAACCCCACGTATTTCGACATTCCGAGAACAGAGATGTGACTGTCTGCGAGCTGTGGCTACATAGCTTCTCCCCCACCCCATCACCGCAGCGACTTCAAACGAACCATCTCCAACAACAACAGTAAGTGAATCTTCACTAACGGAAAAAAGTCTTTTTGACCACATCTTTTTTCTTCTTCTGTGGATCAACTATTTAATAAGTTTTTTCTAAACTATAGTTTTTCTGTGCACCAAGCAACTCCCCTAAAGAATATTTTAGTACTTTTTTTTTGACTCATTTGAATTCATGTACATATGTTTGTAAATACAAATGATTTATTTAACAGACATGGGACCATGTTTTTTTTTATCTTTATTTTATCATTGTTTGGAATTTGGTCGTTTGGCTTTTTAATATAAGTAAAAAACAAAACAAAACAAAAAACGTGACAAGAGAATTACGTACAAATTTGCCAAGTATAAGTCAACGTATTAAATTTTATTTTTAATATTCTGCATCGACCCTAATACTAATTTCGGCGCCCCGAACCGCTGAATCACACGTTAGGAATATCTGCATTACATCATATAAAGGTTGACAGATTTTATAAGCTTGATCATGTTATTTTAGTTAAGCAAGATAGATATTCATTGTTTGTCTTTTGATATGTAATCTTTAGCCGAAATGCAATTATTGATTGTTTAAAATCCTAGGTTGCTTACTTTGAATTAAAATTATCGAATTAAACATTTTATATAGTGGATTAAAACTATTATTAATCTGATGCCAGAGTTACTTTAACGCATTAACGATCACTTTAAAATCCAGTAGTAATTCATCAGTTCTCACTTTGGAATCTATGCATTTAACGCAACATTTGTCATCTCGTCTGCAGTCGCTCTCTCACAGACGAGCCGTTGCCTCGCTCTGTCTTTTTTTTACAAATACTTTCACGGTAATTGCTCCAATGAGCTGCTTTCGCTGGTTCCCAGGCCTCATGAATTTAAGCGTCCTACGAGGCTGACATCCCGTCCCACCCCTTCACCGTTGAAACTGTTAGATGTAGACGTCTCTTCTACTCCAATAGCTTCATGTCTCGCACCTCTCGCCTGTGGAGCTCCCTTCCTTATTCCTGTTTCCCTGACAAATATAATCTCCAACTATTTAAGTGTAGCGTCAATCGACATCTCCAGTTGCCTTGATCTATCCACTTCCCTTCTCCACATCCTTTCACCTTTCATTCCTATCTGCTCTCGCTCCAAATATTCTGTAACTTGCCTTGATCGATCCACTATCTTTCTCCACATCATTTCCTTTACCACTCCTATCTGCTCTTCCTCCAAACCTTCTGTAACCCCTTGCGTGCTAGTGGCTTCCAGCCTTGCTTGGGGTGAAAAGCTTAAAAAAAAAAAATTACTCCTATCGCGATAGTATGTCTGATCAGTTCGATAAGGTTAAATTAGAAGCTGATCTAAAAAATGACCCACAGGGGTAAGGAATGAATTGTTAATTTTAACACCCCCAAAACAAAACTTCCCATTATTAATCACCTGAAAGACCTTTCCTGCCTCCCATCAGCATGGTTGATATTAACTTCCATGAAAACAACTCGCTGTGCCTTCTCCAGTTAACACTGTTGGCTGACATGAAGTGGAAAGATTATATTGAACCTATTGCTAGGTTATTGGGATCGTCTACACCCTGACGATTCCCCAATCTTACAATGACCTATTCCTGTATGATATGTCAACGAATCACGTCCTTAGAATGTAAATCGACCAATCAGTTCGGTCGGTACATGTTCCTGCCAAAATACGAATTTTGGACAGGCAAGGAACGCGGTTCTTCGAGATTCGGACAATTTGCGCGAATCACCGTTCGACACGAACATGCCTTTCCGTCGTTCTGCTAAACAAACTCAAACCAACTACATCACCAGCTACCTTTAGAAATTCAGCCGAATCTGAATTCTTTAACGAAAACTTCATTCCTGTAAAAGCAAACTCATCGACAACTGAAGCTTGATTTCCAACGAACGTTCCGAGAATAATATTTAAAAAGTTGTTATTCTATTCAACTACGAAGAAATATTAACTCTACGTATAAAAGTTACGCAACTTTGTTCGACTTATTATCCTCTCTCACGCACACACACATCTCACTTAAAGCAATTATTAAATTGTCGTTTTGTCACAGTTTAATTTCCATTCAAATTATTAATCTCGACTGAACAACTGATCAAACGAACTTGATTCGAACATATGAACACTAATCTTCCAATCCAATATTCAATCTTGCATACAACTCACAATTTGTATCTATATGTGTATATAAATAACTGGAATTTGTTCTTGTTCAAAAATTGTCGACGTCGTTATTTTTCGTTCTCTGTTTTGCTTGCATGATATATGTTTAACATCTCTTCTAAAATAGTTTGTGTAAAAAATGAACACACAATCAGCCAAGGCCTTCTGAATAAAAACCCCGTTTATTCATTATTCATCTTAACTAAATTCCCGACGTTCCACAACAAGGTCAGCTGCAAATCTTTCTTACATATTTATAAGTCTGAAATTCGTTCAGGATTTGAATATTGCTGTCGCATATGGTCCGGTGCGCTTGCTGTAGACTTAGAGATTCTTGATAAAATCCAAAGAGGAATCAGCAATATTATTGGTCCTGACCTGGGGTATCAGACTAAACGCCATAATTTAGCTTCTCTATGGCTTTTCTGTAAATACTTTCCTGGTAACTGCTCGAATGAACTCTTCGCTATGGTACTAACATTATTTTGTATTACTAACATTATTTTGTTTAGTTTCTTGTAAATAGTTTTGTTTCATGTTGTAAATACTCATTGAGGCTAGTTTTAAAATTATTGTTTTATTTCCCACCCCCACAGACAATGAATTGTACATATGGGGATTTGTTAGGATTTTCATAGAGACAATGAGGTATTATGGTGGATGCAGTAAAAAAGGTAAGTAAGAATTCATTGTTTTGGTGTTAGGGATGTTGTGATATATTTGGTTCAGTGTTTGTGGCTAGCTAAGTTTAAAGTTAAGACAGATGAAGACCGTCCTTTAACCCTGTTATGGGTCCTTACCTATAACTACAAAATTAACTCTTCCTAACACTATGTATACTACGACTCTCAAGAGAGAGAGAGAGAGACGAATCGAGTCGAGCCGATAGTAGTTCACTCCAAACCAGACTGACAGTCATACTAACACCTTCCACATCTTGTATTATTATTCCGTGTAATATATCTTCGTTATTTCTACTCTTGTGTCCGTGTTGTTCTTCCTTGGTCCTAACCTGGACCATAACAAACCCATTTTGGCCTTGTGCCACATTTTGTAAATATTACAAATAAATATCACTCTTCGCTATGGTACCTAGACTTTATGAATTTAAGCGCAGTACTAGATTGGCAGCAAGGTCTCATCATTTTACAGTTGAACTGACTAGATGCAACCATCAGTTCTATGCTAACAGTTTTTTCGCCTACACTTCTCGCTTATGGAAATCTCTTCCGGTTCCATGCTTTCCAGCTTACATTGATCTTCTAAAATGGAAATGCATTGTCTATCGTTATCTACTGTGTTCTTGATTACTTTTTTTATTGTTCCCACTCCTTGAAAATGTTTCTCTTCTTATTCCTTCACACTCAGTACCTCCTTGTGTTTTAGTGGCTTTACTGATTTGCAGTGTATGATCCGATTAAAAAAAATGAAAATAAAAATCCGGTATTGCAGGTTTAAAAAAAAAACAATACAGTATTAAATGTAGAGATTTACTAAGCAATATTATTGGTCCTGACCTGGGGTATCAGACTAAATAACGTACCCAACGCCGTAATTTAGTTTCCCTATGGCTTTTCTATAAATACTTTCATGGTAACTGCTCGGATGAACTCTTCGCTCTGGTACTAACATTATTTTGTATTACTAGCATTATTTTGTTTAGTTTCTTGTAGATAGTTTTGTTTCATGTTGTTCATGTTGTTTCATGTTACTCGAAAGTAGACTTTGAATATTGCTGCCACTTCTGGTTCGCTGCTCCAGCTGTATACTTGGAGATTCTTGATAAAATCCAAAGAAGAATCAGCAACATTACTGGTCCTGACCTGGTGTCGCTGTAATCTAGCATTACCGTGGCTTTACTAACTCGAAGGTATGGCGTACCCAGCAAGGATCTAACTCATGCTCAGTCGTAACTAATATAGCAAGACAGATTTGCTAACTATTACACCACGTGTAAGTGCCTACCCGTACTAATTATGTTTCTACCCGTAATTAATTATTATCCACTGCCCAACTTTTGAAACAGTAGGCTTCATTTTAAATGCATTAAAAGAAAAATCTATCTTCTATATATTAATCCACGACAATTATCCATTGCTTTTTCTCGAAATAAGCATGTGTACTCAGGACAAGTGCGGATAATGCAAAAATTATCGGCGCTAAAAGTGAAATCTGTCCTGGTATGTTAGGTTCTCTTTCGCACTAATACCCTGGGGAAAGGCATGAATCCATTATTTCTCCATCCAGCTATAGGTTAAATAGCAGGACAGACTGGACTCTATAGCCTTGCGTGGTAACCAGTCTAAGAGAAGGAAAACACTGAATTCCAAACCGTGTAGGTCACTATCTGGGAACTTACCCATAATAATAATGGACTATTCCGGACATCATAAATACTGCGCCTCAAGAGGGAGCAGAGTTCAGAGTCAGTCCTTTTTGGACGACTCGGCTTGACGGTCGAACTCTCTGCCTCTGAGGCAGAGGGGAACTCTCTGCCTTTGGGCAGAGAGGAACTCGGACGAGGTTCTGCCGAAGGGCGGAGCCTCGTTCGAGGAGGTTGACCGGCCCGATCCCGTTTATACGGGATCTACGGGCTATTTTTTGGCCGAGCCTACGGGCTCGGGTACCCCATTTTAAACCCGGCCTTGTGCCACATCTGTCCCTCGTGGGGAGGACACTAAATACTTCAGAGTCAGTCCTTTTTGGACGACTCGGCTAGACGGTCGAACACTCTGCCTCTGAGGCAGAGGGGAACTCTCTGCCCAAAGGCAGAGAGGAACCCGGACGAGGTTCCGCCGAAGGGCAGAGCCTCGTTCGGGGCGGTTGACCAACCCGATCCCGTTTATATGGGATCTACGGGCTATTTTTTTGGCCGAGCCTACGGGCTCGGGTACCCCACTTTAAACCCGGCCTTGTGCCACATCTGTCCCTCGTGGGGAGGACACTAAATACTTCAGAGTCAGTCCTTTTTGGACGACTCGGCTAGACGGTCGAACACTCTGCCTCTTAGGCAGAGGGGAACTCTCTGCCCAAAGGCAGAGAGGAACCCGGACGAGGTTCCGCCGAAGGGCAGAGCCTCGTTCGGGGCGGTTGACCAACTCGATCCCGTTTATATGGGATCTACGGGCTATTTTTTTGGCCGAGCCTACGGGCTCGGGTACCCCACTTTAAACCCGGCCTTGTGCCACATCTGTCCCTCGTGGGGAGGACACTAAATACTTCAGAGTCAGTCCTGTTTGGACGACTCGGCTAGACGGTCGAACTCGTTTATACGGGTTCTACGTGCATTTTTTGGCCGAGCCTACGGGTTCAGGAATACCCACGGTAAACTCGGCCTTGTGCCACATCTATCCCGCGTGGGGGTGGGGGGCAGTAAATACTGTTCAGAGTCAGTCAGAGACAGAGTCGAGTCAGACGATTACTGTAAGACATTGGAATAGTGATACTTGTCGAGACAACATAGTTCACTCAAACCAAATCTGATTGTCATTACTAATATTTCTACTTCTTTTTACATATTTCTGTTTGTAATATATCTGTGTTATTCCATACCTGTGTTTGAGTTATTCTTCATTGGTTCTACCTTGGACCATCACCGTGGTACAAGGAACTTGGACCATAACACTATATTCACCAGGAAATCATGGCAATAAAGGAAAAATAATCCGTGGAGAGTCATGGTCCCCCTACATGACCTTTTTTTGTTAAACTCATGCACAAACCAACGGCGATTTATTCTAACAATAGTGTGGGGAAGACATAGTAAAATATACGAGTTGTCATCAAAAGGTATCAGGACTTTTGCTATAATAAGAAAACTACAACACATTTCAATTCGGCATTTAATCTCCTTCAAATCAGTCCCCATACACTTTGTCCAGCGTCTTTCCCATTGAGGGAAGGCTTTTTGAACTCATCTTTTGGGGATAGCGGCCAACTGCCTCGTAGTAATCTCTTGGACTTCCTTGGCGTCTTGAAATCTGGGATTTGGTTTATGTAGAAGGAAAAGTCGCAAGGGGCGTCATCTAGTGTTTATCGTACCCGAGGAATGTTGTGTTTAGCCAAAAACTGCTGCACAAGCCATAGTCACTGATGGATCCTCAGTTGTGTGATGAGAAGACCACACTCTACACATTTTCCTTCCAAGCACTGCTATAAACAACAGAAGTGAGCGAGAACGTTATAACTTAGTGTGTATGCAAGACAGAGTTCAATGTCAGTCTGTGCCAAGCGACTTCACTCGGCGTATTTTAGCTCTGTTACCATAGCAACTTGCATACGGACCAGTCAAATTCTCTTTTCTGTAGTGAGAGAGAAATCCTTGTTCGTGGCACTATATATAGCAGTAGTTAGGTTCGCCAATCATCCAGTTTACACTCAGCCTCTGTTTTTGAACAGGAGTAGAGGTTTATCCCTAGTTTCCTGTTTAGGACTGAGTTTCCGGTTGCTTCTAAAGTCTACTTGAACTCTATATTTCTAATGTCTCCGCCTGAACTCTGGAATTTTATTTAATAATTTTTCCTTCCCCTCAATAGGAGTAGATAGGTTCGCCTATGGTCCGGTTCATACTCCTCCTCATTTTTTTAAGTGGAGTAGAAGTTTATACCTTAGTTTTGTTGCTTTTTGTCACAAATGTCAAATCATTACACAACACATGGTAAAATAACAGAATAAAAAGATATTGAGAATAGACTTTTCTTTTTGTGGTTGGGGGAAAACGGTAGAATATTGAACTTAGAATAAGCTGATCCCTTGAGCAACCTGCATATGGACGAGTCAAATTTCTCTTTTCCGTAGTCAGAGAGAAATCCTTGTTCGTGACACTATATATAGGAGTAGATAGGTTCGCTTATCATCCAGTTCACACTCTTCCCCAGTCTTCTGAACAGGACTAGAGATTCATCACTTGTTTGAGTTTCCGGTTCTTTCTAAAGTCTAATTCAACTCTCTGTTTCTAACATCTCCCCCTGAACTCTGTAATTTTATTTACTATTTTTTCTTCCCCTCAGCTGGAGTAGATATAGCCCATCGACCTGTTCACACTCCTCCTCAGTCTTCTGAACAGGAGTAGAAGTTTATCCATTATTTCCTGATTGTGTTTCCGGTTCCTTCTAAATTAGTTTCATTCACTTTTACTCCCAGTAGCCCCCTAGCGTCTTAGTGGCATTATCGCCTTGTTTGGGGTGAATTGATTCAAAAATCGAAATTATATCTGCTGCTAAGCGTAGATTTTTCAATTTTAATCCTCCCAGATTTCTTTATACTTCTTTTCACAGAATCATTTTCTTCTGTTCTATATTTTATTGGTATTTTTGAGTAACATATGTCATTTCAGTATAAAATTGAAATGTCATTTTTTTTTAGTAAAATGACAGAGATTCGTGATAACGTCCTTAATCCAGATATACACCAATTTTTGACCTTTTAAAAATGCATGCAAAGATAATTAGTACAAAGATATACAGGGGGTCCTCAAAAATTTGACATCATTTTAAAAGCAGTTATCTTGAAAATTACTATGTCTAGCTCAATGAAACTGAACAGTTTGCGTGTTGAACATCATAAGTTTATTATGGGACCGATTTTATAAGTGTCCAATATGTGCACCGCCTGTGACACGGCACACGTCAAGTCGGTAGTTAAGCTCTTGCCAAACACGCTGTAGCATGTCTCCGGTAACATTATCCAGTGCGGAAGTGATTCTCTGCTTGAGTTCATCAATGCTAGGAGGAAAAGGGGGCATAGACCACTGCCTTCACATATCCCCATAAAAAGAAATCACACGGGGACAACTGTTTAAAAAGTTACCATTTGTCTAATAAATAAAACCAATTGTTATAAAAATCATTTGGCTGCAGAAAGAATAAATTGTCTAAAGCAAGGCGCAAAAGACACCCAAACATTTAAAATACTGGGTGTCTCAAGACATTTGGCATCATTTCGAAGCAATTATCTTGAAAATTACTAAGTCTAATTCAATGAACTTGAACAGTTTGCGTGTTGAACATCATAAGTTTATTATGTCACCGATTTTATAAGTGTTCAATACGTGCAACGCCCGTGACACGGCACACGTCAAGTCGGTAGTTAAGCTCTTGCCAAACACGCTGTAGCATGACACCGGTAACATTATCCAGTGCCGAAGTGACTCTCTGCTTGAGTTCATCAATGCTAGCAGGAAAAGGTGGGGCATAGACCAGCCCTTCACATATTTTCATAAAAAGAAATCACACGGGGACAGGTCCGGTGATCACTGCGGCCATTTCATCAGAAAACTGTCTTCATCTCCATCGCGCCCGATCCATCTCTCTGCCAGATTCTCATTGAGATAAGCACGTACTGTTCTGTTCCATTAAATATAAAATCTTGATCTGTTTCTATACATTCTGTGGAAATTTGAGGTTATTTTAACAGGAATTGCCAAAATTATTGACCTGTGAAATAATGTCAACTTTTTGGGGACACCCTGTATTTTGCATGTAATGATAAAATTTTATATCTCTTAAAATATGAAATATTTAAAGAGTTCATATCAGAAAGTTCTCCTGTTGCTACGTGATATCTGTCCTCCTTTACAGCAGTGAATGTTGAACGGTCTCCTCGAAGATGAAGAAGAGACTCGAGGCAACGGAGAAATGGTTCTACAGAAGGATGCTAAGGATATCGTGAACCGAGCGTGTGAGCAACGATAAGGTTTTGGAGAGTATGCAGACAAAGAGGAAGCTTATACTTAACATCGGGAAGAGGCAGCTGAAATTTCTGGGAGACGTAATGAGAAAGGAAGGCTCGGAAAATCAGACACTCACAGGTCGAATAGAAAGAAAGAGAGACAAGGGAAAGCAACGCGTGACATACCTAGCGGGCTTAAGCAAGTGGATGGCAGAAAATGTCCTGGGTGAAGTACTAAAAGCGACAAAACTTACTGAGAGCTACAAGGGATAGGAGGAAGTGGAGAGCCACGATCGCCTACGTCCTGAAGAGACAATGCACATAAAGAAGAAAGTTGAACATCTAAGTCCTTTAGCATATAAGAGAGAGAGAGAGAGAGAGAGAGAGAAAGAGAGAGAGAGAGATAGAAAGAGAGAGAGAGGCCTTTAATCGTTTCGACCCTGTGGGATTTTTAGTTACAGTGCAACCTCGGTTCTCGAACGTCTCACATGTCAAATGCCTCGGTTATCGAACAAAAATTCGGTTCTCGAACAACATTGCCGAACTGAGCTGAACCCGAACGGAATAATTTCTGAGTCAACCGCCATGTTGTAGACATTCCTGTGTGGTGGCGTGCTTTTATTTTCAAATTTTATTGTACTGTGATTTTTTTTTCTCTAATTTGTTTCTTACTGGAAAAATAGCTTCGGTTTACGAACAACCTTCAAGAACGAATTAAATTCATGGACCGAGGTTCCACTGTATCCGAAAATGTAGGTATGGGAGAACGGAAGAATTTATTCCATAGACTCTCTCGTTGCTTTACCTGGTCGTTTCTGAGTTTGTCACTTTTTCGAGACAGAGGAATGAATTTCAGAATTGTCTCTGATTGGTTCACAGGACTCATTTGACTATCCCCTTATTCTTCTGTCGCAGTTAGCTCCTCCTCGTTTCCTTAACCCTTCAACAGGGGTCTCTCTCTCTCCCGGGAGTATAAATACTGGCTGACCTTTCGCCTCTTCCTCTCTTTTCTCTGCTTACGCGCTCGTGCGAGCAACTACCGCAACTCAGGCCGCCGGCCGCAACCTCGCCGATTGAGGCGAGGTATATAAAACTTTCTCTTAAAATTTCCAATATGTGAACTCTTATACACAACCAGCGTTTCTCATATTCTGGGAACACGCTAAAACAAAATTCACCCGTACGGACATTCAACTCAACACACACACAACTTTCCATACAGACACTGTAACATTTTATTCATGTCTTCTATGTATTTGTAATTCGTGTATTAATCTATTTGTTATTAATATATATTTGTTCACATACATGTATATCGGTCTTGTTTGTTTCTTTGGACTCCATTAAAGTCCAACATTCTTATGTAGCTGGACCGGCCAACGGAAGCCTTAACCTAGAGATAACTCATCTTCTCTTCTCACATTCACACACCGCACGGTCTACTACACTTCATCTACATTGAGATGTGATGACCTTTTGGCCTCTTTTATTTATCTATTTATTTTTTATCTTTTTATTTATTTTTGGCAAACCAAAATGGTTTGCCAACTTTGAATTTTCTATCACTACAGTTCAATATTTAAATTTAAAAGTAGGTTTAACCTGAATAATTCATGGAAAGTAATGAACAGAATACAGATAAGTGTACAATCAATTTCAACACACACACATGTATTTGGATATCTGTTGCCGGCCGGTGTATGCGTTTAGAGATAAACACTTGCGTGTCCTGAAATGCCCACAACAAACATGGCGGACTCGGAATGTGAGTCCACGTAAAGAAATGTATGGAAACGACATAAACCAATATATATGTACAAACAAATAATAATGTATTAACAAGAAAAGTATACCAGTGTCAAAGACAATAATGTGTGCTACAAATGAATGTAGAAACTGTTTTGGTCCAAGGTATGGGCAGTAAGTGAATGTGCGTTCGTGTGTGTGTGTGTGTGTGTGTGTGTGTGTGTGTGTGTGTGTGTATGCGTGCGTGCATTGTTCCTGCGTTTTCCAAAAGTGAACGCGTTCTCCGCGAGGGATTTACATGTTGACGTGTAAGCGGAAAAATTAAGAGAATGATAAAATTTTAACGCAGAGTATTTATAGTCCTGGGAGCGTCCCCTAGTAGCGGTTTCGAAAATTAAGAGGCGGTAACCCGACATATCGTATGTATTGACTTTTAACTGCCTATCCATCAGACGGTGACGGTACGAGACGATACCAAGAAACAAAATGCGCGAGGGACTTGGTAGCGCAGTTCAATATTTAAATTTAAAATTAGGTTTATATTTGCAACATGTGTAAACTAGAATTTTGCCATTGGATGTTATCAAAATAAACTAAAATCTTCAATGACAATAAACATTCAAAAGCTTGATCGATATTCACCATAAAATGGTCGCCAATTTATTTCCGGAATAAAGTCCAAACCAAAGCTATAGCATAAAACCGATCATGTGCAATGCGCAGACATAAAAATAAATGTCTATTTGATTAAAACAAGTGGATCGCATGTAAAACTAAACATTTCTTTTTTTTTTTCTTTTATTTATACAACTGACTGAATTTAGAATATTGATCAATGCAGTTATTAATATTTGTAAACAATCACTGATAAGTTATTAATGAATCATCAAGGTATAAATGGCTTCGTTGTCGCAGTGAGGCAGGATGATTTTTCACTTTTTTTAGAAAGTCAACATTCTGAAAAAATATACAGAAATACCTAATTTCTGCAGATTTTTTGCTTACGAACAGACTTCAAAATTTTACCATTTCAAAATGAATCTCAAATAAAGTTGATATCTATTGCATTAGATATATTGAATGAAAAATGTAAACCAGAATTCTAATTATGAATCACCACAAGCAAAATATGCATTTTTTTTTTTTACTGTATTCGATAAGTAAAAACTGTGTAAAAAAAATTGTGAAAGATTACAAAAAATGCTACTCAATGAATAAGATTTGTGTGGCGAAAATAAAGGAACTCTTTAATCTTTCCCTGACTTTCCAGGACTGATTGATTTCCCTTTGTTTTCGTCTCTCTCTCTTCATGAGGTAGTCGGCCATTTTCTTCTTACGGTTCGCTACCGGAGTCGATTTCTAGTGGAATAAAGCTTCACTCAAGCTATATGGACTCAGCCTTCTTTTACTCCCTCTCAAACCCTTTATATAACAATTTGTTACATCATTTGTTAGATCATAATTAACAAAAGCAAAAAATAGATAAATGTGTATATAAAACCCTAATATTGCTGGGCACAAATTATAAGACAAAATATTTTAAATTTGCATTGTTTATTGAAAATCTGACTAAAACTATTTCGCTGTATGATATACATCATAATATAGTTAAATCGTTCAGTATAACTTCCTTTTGAAACAAATGAAGGTCTTATTTGATGGCACAATGGTTTAATAATAATGTGTTTGTACCATATATCTTGTTCATATAAAATTTGTAAAGCTTCAGAAAATTATAAATTTTATAAGGCTGTGCTATAGGACTGTCACTGATCAACGCAATGAAATTCCAACGCTACCGTTTTTGAACCTAAACTTAATCTTCAAACTGGTTTACTCAAAAAATAGTAAGGAGTTCGAAAAAATATTTTATGTCATTATTTACCATGCCAAACCACAACTTTCAAATTGAGTGCAATACCACGGTTCCAAAATCAACCAGACCAATTGTAGCAGTTGAAATCGGAACAATATTTTAGTTAATATCCATTTTATACAGTTCTAAATATTCCCCTAAAAACTGACAAAAGCTGTGATTTTACACTATTTACATTATTCGAACTATTGTCCTCATCTTTATCACCATATTTATTACAACGTTTCGGCCTTTCAGTATCTGTCTATATTTCTGAGATGAGGTATTATGTACACTATTTACATTATTCGAACTATTGTCCTCATCTTTATCACCATATTTATTACAACGTTTCGGCCTTTCAGTATCTGTCTATATTTCTGAGATGAGGTATTATGTACACTATTTACATTATTCGAAATATTGTCCTCATCTTTATCACCATATCTATTACAACGTTTCGGCCGTTGTACGCTCCGGTTTTCTTCAGGTGGTTGGAATGTTGAACTGAACCCTTTATTTCGCTCACTGGGGTAGATTGTTCTAGTTCCACGTGCCATGTTTTAATGGATGTCAGTTATCAGTTATCTCCTGTTAATTCCCCTCTCCAAGTTCTCCACTGCCTTAACCGAGTATTGAACTCACACTCTTTGGGTCCTGTCACTAGATCTAACCAACGCTTTTATCCACTGTGCCATGTGTCCTTGAAGACGACCGGAGCGTACAACGGCCGAAACGTTGTAATAAATATGGCGACAAAGATGAGGACAATAGTCCGAATAATGTAAATAGTGTACATAAGACCTCATCTCAGAAATAGAGACAGACACTGCTGTGATTTTACTTGATATTTGATATCATTACTGCACTAAATTCCGCCTTCTCCCCTAATTACTATGCACCGCGTTTGGCCGGTCATGTGACCCTTAATGCCCAATCAGTGAAACCCTAGCCTGTACAGAAGACAGGCTTACGTCCACATTACGTTGAAACACCGGTTCCCGTACGATCAGCGAAGTTAAGCAACGTCGAGCCTGGTCAGTTATCTAGATGTGTGACCGCTTGCGAATACCAGGTGCTGTAAGCTTGAATATGCAGGTGGTGTAATGGATAATGGCTCATAATTGTTATTCGGAGAGCCGAGTTCTAATCCCAGTTGGGTTCGTTATATTCACTTACGCGCAAATACTTGGGAAATCTCTGAATTCACCTCTTCTCTCCCCAGCTAATTAGTAAGACTTGTATTACTAAAATTATTATTATCTCCTCCCCCCCACCAAAAAGAAATTGCGTACAAAATATTTAGATTTCGACATTAAATAACCCATAGAGGTTTTGATATGCCACTAAACAAATACAACTGACCAACCAATGTACAGAATACAATTTGGGGGTAGACGCCGTGAAGGGTAGATGCTCCCCGATTTTTTTTTTTTTTTTGCATGCTAGCATGCTAGTCAACATTCGTGTCAGTCAGCTGTTGGCTCTCACGCTGGCCAATAGAATCTTCCTGCCTATTCGTGGCAGCCAGCTATAGGCTCTCACTCTGGCCAGTAGAAAATGGCCGCAAACTACATGAAAACTACCGTAGAAGCATGAAAAAATCGATTATTTCCACTATCGATGGGAGTTGGGAAATGCAAAGTCGGTCTTGGCCTTTCCAAAATTTTGGTGCAAATCCGCCGAAAACTACGGCCGTGCATTCGTTACACACACACACACACACACACACACACACACACACACACACACACATACACACACACACACACACACACACACACACACACACACATCCTGCCTTTTATAGATAGGGATTCTTAGTTGTAAAACACTATATTTACCGGCAAACTAGCCTTAGTGTCTATTTTGCGGGGACCGGCAAACTAACATTGGTATCTATTTTACCGAGACAGGAAGAGGCAGCTGAAGTTTCTGGGACACATAACGAGGAAGGAGGACCTGGAGAATCTGATACTCATGGGTCGAATAGAGGGAAAGAGAGACAAGGAAAAACAATGCATGACATACCTGGCAAGTGATGACAGAACGTGGTCTGGGAGAGGAAGCAGAGTAAAGGAACATATTGAGAACTGCAAGGGACAGAGGGAGGTGGAGAGCCATGATCGTCTACGTCCTGAAAGGACATGGCACATAAAAAGAAAGAAGTTTTGTTTGTTCTTGTTCTCTTATTATCCATTGGACACCATTATTTTAAAGGGGAAAGAAAATGATGGAATATGATATATAAATTTCTCTGTAAAAATTCAGATATAAATAAAATATATCTATAAAAAAAAACAATATGAATAAAGACAAATAGAAAAGATCCGTGGTTGAAAGGCTTTGGTAAAGAATAGTTTTCCTTTTTGTTTTTATTCATAAATTTTTTTCTATAAGAGAAATGTTGGGTAATTGAATGACTAAATGGAAAAAAATTCTATGCAACATGTTTCGTCTATTAAAATAACTTCAGACTAAAGAGCGATAGACTTATTTAATACAAAACAAAATAACAACCTAAAACCTGGAGTAGTTATTTATACTATTGACCCCAGTTAACGTTACAAAAATAAATAGCTGAAATAATTTATTTAAAAAAGATTATGTAAACACAAATTAGATGTTTTTTTTTACAAAGCAACTCATTCAGTGCATTACTTGTTTATCGTAATGAATCTAATCAAAATTTAATTAAAAGCGAATGTAATTTACTAAGGCGAAAATGTATAGAAAGTGCACTGATTTCTGAGTCGTCTACTCTAAATTTGCATACAGGTTATTAGAATGTTCCACCTTTCTTAAATCTGTTAATGCAATGTGGGATATTTAAAAGCATAAGAACAGCAATATGAACAAATGAAAATGTATGGAGAAAATATTAGGTTGGTGCAAAAATAATGACGTTTTTTGACGTTCAACTTATATATATAAAACGACATTATTTTTGCACCAACCTAATAAATGAAATCGACTGAGCTTTTGCGTCTAGACACTTTGGACGCCATGTTTAAAATTTAAATTTAAAATTTTGAATTCCTACAACTTCAGCGTTTCCTCTCGCTGTATCATTATAAGTATTTTTTTTTTCATTTATATTCCCACACCACTTCTTTTTCTTCTTCTATGTGTTGAGTCCCTCAGGCCGTTGGCGAACATGGCTCTCCACAATTTCCTGTCCTTTGTAGCTCTTTTAGAGAAAATAGAAACAAAAACGACATGTATACTTAACATCAGAAACAGACAATTGAAATTTCTAGTGCACATAATGAGAAAAGAAGGCTTGGAAAATTTAATACTCACCGGGCAGATTGAGGGCAAGCTGGACAGAGGAAAACAACGCATAACCTAGCGAGCTTCAGTAAATGGATGGTGGAACATGGTTTAAGAGAGACAAAATTTACTAAGAGATATTGTGGAGACACATGATCGTTAACGTCCTGAAGGGACACGGCACATAAAAGACGAAAATATTTGAATTTAAAAAACATTTACTTTGTACAGAGTTTATATTGTAATTTTTGTGTTTTTATTCATTGCTTTTCTCTAGCACTCCTTATTACTAGTTCCCATATTGTATTCATTTCTATGCTTGGTCGGCTCATGAGATTTTTGTGAAGAAGGCCGAAACGTTGTGAATATGGCAGTGAAGATAAGAATAAAAGTCCGAATAATGTAAATAATCATAATACCTCATCTCAGAGATATAGAGAGATAAAATAAGAAGATATTTGAATTTATAAACATTTATTTTGTACAGGGGTAACTAAATTTTAGTCCTTTATATTTGAGTCTATAAGCATTTACTTTAGCAAAGTATTAAGAAACAGAAAAATGTTACGTAATACCATCCCTCCTATACGGCAGTGAATACTAGACAATCTTCTGTTTGATGAAGAAGAGACCTGAAGCAACAGAAATCTCGTTCTACAGAAGGGTACTGAGTACGCCATGGACCGAACATGTGAGCAACGACGAAGTTTTAGAGAAAATGAAAACAAAAAGGACACATAGATAACATCAGGGCATATAATGAGGAAAGAGGGCTTGGAAAATCTTATACACACAGGACAGATTGAAGGCAAGACCTACCTAGCGAGCTTGAATAAATGGATGTCGGAATAAGGTTTAGGAAAGATAAAAATAACCTGACTTACGTAATTGGCCTTTTTCGTTGTTTCAGTATATCATCCATTCGCACTTTCTGTATATTTATATATCCAGGTATCTATCTAAATATATATCTTTTTGTCTAAAAAATGTGTCCGTCTGTGTGTGTGTGTGTGGGGGGGGTAGTGTGCGCGTGTGTGTGTGCAGTCAACCATACATAATTGTTCGTAAGCATGTGCACGTTATTAGACAGAGAAAATGTTCATATTCACAGACTGCTTCCTAAAGGAGTGGTGCTCTCTTCTATTAGCTTTTGGGCTCGTGGAAGCGGATATAAATTGAACACTGATCGATAACTTCTGATCGATAATCGCTTTTATTACGTCTTAGTACTGAACTTTTCGATTTTCTGTCACTCAATCTCCCCTCGCCGATTCATCCATTTTTATTTTTTGGCATTTTGCTTTTTCTCTTTTTAGCATGCATTTATGATTTTAATCATTGCTTTCCCTTTCTTCTTCTTCTTCTTTCTTTTTCTTTCTCCGTTTCCTTTTTCTTTTTCTTTTTCTTCTTCTTTTCCTTCTTCTTTTTCTTCTATGCGCCGTGTCCCTGTCTTTTGTAGCTCTTGGTAAATTTTGTCTTTTTGCTATCTATCCTAATCCCTGTTTTGTCAACCATTCGTTGGAAAGGTTATGTGTTGCGTTCCACTGACCCTTATGGCATCGATATGTCCTGTGAGTGTTAAATTTTCTAGGCCCTCACCGCTTCCGCATTACGTACCCCAGAAATTTCAACTGCCTCTTCCTGATGCTAAGTATAAGTGTCCTTCTTGTTACCATTTTCTCTAAAACTTCGTCGTTGCTACTTGTTCGGTTCAGTCCAGTTCTTTCCTTGTGCATTTATTAATTTTCTCTCTTGACATCTTTGTTTCTTTTTTCATGTGAAATTCTTTCCTTCTTTCTTTCTTTCTTTCTTTCTTTCTTTCTTTTCAGTTATTGTTATTAGAGTGCCTTTATTAACTGCTCTCATTCTTTCATTCTTTCTTTCTTTCTTTCTTTGCTATACTAATAGAGGCAGTTAAAAAGCGTTACACACATAGACCTTACCAACATAAGTATTGTTAGAATCTTTCTTTCTTTCTTTCTTTTTTCCGTTATTGTTGTTAGTGTGCCGTTATTAACTGCTCTCATTCTTTCTTTCTTTCTTTCTTTCTTTCTCTCTCTGAAAAATCACAGTTCTAAGCCTTTTCTCAGTCTCTCTTTCCTCTTATATCTAGTAACATTTATTTATTTATTTCACCTGTACAACGTGAGAATTCTAAGAGAATGAGAAAACCTACATGGATTTATTGTCGGTGGACGTAATCTTACAGATGGCATTTTGTTGACGGCAGACTCAGAAGTAAAAGTTAAAGAATATTTACACAAGGTAGTCGAGGAGAGCCGAAAGGATGAAATGACAATTAATTCTAAAAAGACGGAAATCATAGTTGTTAGCAAAAGAGACAATCTAACGCATGATATACATATAGGGAACGTCAAAATAGTTAATTTAGTTATAAAGTTTGATATCTGTCTATATTTCTGAGATGAGGTATTATGATTATTTACATTATTTACATTATTCGGATTGTCATCCTCATTGCCATATTCACAACGTTTCGACCGTTGTACGCTCCGGCCTTCTTCAGGTGATTGGAATTTCGAACCGAACCCTTGATTTCGTTCATCGGGGGGGTAGAATCGTTCTCGTTTCACATGCCATGCCTCTTCAATATGTCGCAGTTATTTCCCTTTAACTCAACTCTCCAAGTTTGGTTTATCACTGCTGTGGCATGGTATTGAACTCACAACTCTTTGGGTCTAGTCAACTGGATCTAGCCAACGTCTTTTTTTTTACACTGGGACACACGGAGTTGAGTTAAAGGGAAATAACCGAGACATCCGGAAGAGGCATGGCACGTGGAACTAGAACAATCTACCCCCCCACCCCGGTGGACTAAATAAAGGGTTCTGATCGAAGTTCCAATCACCTGGAGAACTCCGTCTTTTTGCGAGCATGTTTATCGATATTTACCAAAGAAAATGTTTGGAAATTCAATAATCTGAGGAGTGTAATAACAGACGATGGAAAGTGGGACACAGGAATTCGATGGGGGCGCTCTTCTTTATTCTCTCTGTCCTTGGTTTTATTTTTATTTTAGCTCTCTTCTTTGCCCTTTCTTTTTATTTCGAGCGCCTAATGTCTATCTTTCTCTCTGTTCTTTTATCTATCAACACTCATTTAGTCTCCCGCTTCTCTTACTTTTCTTCTACTTCTTCCCTCGTACGTTCACGCTATCTCCCTCCTTCCTACTTTTGCTCACTCAGCAAGCATTACTTTCACCATAATGGGACCGACTTAACACAGCGAACAAGCAAAATCATCATCGGTGAAATGATAGGTCACAGACCTCGTTTAATCTTAATTCTTATTACCGGCAAACGCAGAATATTGGATTAAAGACAAAGATCTACCTAACCAGCGACCTTCTACCTGTATACAATACGTATGTGCTTATCTGTATCAGTTTATTCATGTCTACTATTAGGTACCTTTACATGCTTTTTAAAGATCACTTTAAAATAGATTGTATATAAATATGTTCGTCCTCCTCTCGGTTAATCCACGTGTTTATTCTTATCAGTATGTTAATACATCTATCTATCTATCTATCTATCTATCTATCTATCTATCTATCTATCTATCTATGTCTGTTCATATCTATCTATCTATCTATTTATCTATGTCTGTTCATATCTATCTATCTATCTATCTATCTATCTATCTATCTATCTATCTATGTCTGTTCATATCTATCTATCTATCTATCTATCTATGTCTGTTCATATCTATCTATCTATCTATCTATCTATCTATGTCTGTTCATATCTATCTATCTATCCATGTCTGTTCATATCTGTCTATCTATCTATCTATCTATCTATCTATCTATCTATCTATCTATCTATCTCGGTCTGTTCATATCTATCTATCTATCTATCTATCTCGGTCTGTTCATATCTATCTATCTATCTATCTATCTATCTATCTATCTATCTATCTATATATCTCGGTCTGTTCATATCTATCTATCTATCTATCTATCTATCTATCTATCTATCTATCTATCGGTCTGTTCATATCTATCTATCCATGTCTGTTCATATCTATCTATCTATCTATCTATCTATCTATCTATCTATCTATCTCGGTCTGTTCATATCTATCTATCTATCTATCTATCTATCTATCTATCTATCTATCTATCTATCTATCTATCTACTGATGTTCATAAGGGTCTTGATGCTGATTTCCCTACAAATAATACCACAGATTTTCATCTTACATGTAATGAAATTGGTCGCATAAGGCAGGCTTTAAAAAAATCATCAAAAACAGAAGTCACTATACAATTATGTGGCATTTTCTATTTCCAGAGTGTGTAAAATAGAATGTGCCTCAGTTGGGGACTAAAACAACATTTGACATTTCCCCAAAATATTAATGCAATAACTATTGCAAAGACACCCATGGTTTCCACATCTATGCAAGAGAATGTAAGACCCTAGCGAGACTAAGAAGTCACATCCGCGCTGCCAATATTTGAGGATGTATTAAATGATGGTATAGTTCGAAATCGAGTCGCATCTATCTATCTATCTATCTATCTATCTATCTATCTATCTATCTATCTTGGAGGATTGTTCCGAAAATAATGCCTCCTTGATATCTCTACGAATAACCTCAAAGATGCAATATATCACCGTTTTCAGAACAATATTTTTCCATATTGTCATCAATGTTGGCTATGCAATTTCGTCAGCGATGAACACAAGTCTATGCAGGACAGTCCGAAAGTGTTTTATCACACATATCACTGGCGTCCCTGCTGAAAAGTCTTGCCAACCGCCTAATTGTTCTCATATTCTGTGTTCGTTCTGCGTAATCGTTCAGCGAGCGTCGATGAGTGTCAGTGGGTCTGATCTCTTCCGTATAGAAGAAATTAGTTGCACAACACTGCTTTGTACGCACTTACATGTCAGACGTTATTTTGCCAAACTGCCAATCAGTTAATATTTCTAAAAAGGCAGAGCAAATATTGGCGGAAAAGTTCACCCTCTACTGCTATATTACCAATATCTAACTCCGAATATAGGCTAATATAATGAAATAAGAGGTATTACCCTTGGTGCACCCTTCGTATCTATCTATCTATCTATCTATCTATCTATCTATCTATCACGGTCTGTTCTCATCTATATATGTATCTATCTATCTATCTATCTATGTATTTATCTACCCTTTTATCTCAAATGTAGTATAGGATAAAAGGAAATTGAACATAGATATCTGTCTATCTATTTCAGTCCTTTCACATCTATCTATCTATCTATCTATCTATCTCGATTTGTTCATTATCTATCTATCTATCTCAGTCTGTTCATTATCTATCTATCTATCTATCTATCTATCTATATATCTATCTATCTATCTATCTATCTCGATTTGTTCATTATCTATCTATCTATCTCAGTCTGTTCATTATCTATATATCTATCTATCTATCTATCTATCTATCTCGATTTGTTCATTATCTATCTATCTATCTCAGTCTGTTCATTATCTATCTATCTATCTATCTATCTATCTATCTATCTATCTATCTATCTATCTATCACTTGTTAAGAACGTCACAAGACGACAAATATGAGACATCCAATTCCCAAATGACTAGACTTTTGTTATAGAAGCCTATATGGTTATTTTTTAGACTTATTGATAATACCTTTGGCCGCTGCCTACTCCCGGTGGTGTAACCACGTTTTAGTGGACCGGTCCTCAGAGTTTTTGAACGACGTTTTAACCACGGGGCTAACTCTGCACTGGTCAATGGTGAGGTTGGTCCAAGCTTGTTGTTGGTTGCTGGCCGCTTCGATCCGCACCAACTCTAGCCACGTTGTGTTCTTGATATCAGAGCAGTTGAAAATCGAAGATCGCAGTCTCGCAGCGCTGGTTGAGGCCGTAGTGGGTGCTATATCAAGGAAAAATATCTTCACGACGAAATGTAAAACGAGAGATTCGTGGGGTTAATCTTAGATTAGTTTATATAGCTCTTGGCGCAACAAAAATTAACCCGTCCCGCATCAATCTTTATAGTGACACTGGCCCTTGTCTAAACTCCTGGAGGATCTGGGTTCAAAGTCTTGGAATCAGGAATTCTGGTTGCATCTGACGTAGATTTCAGAGGCAGTTGATGCGTGTTTTCAGCCCAAAATCTCCGAACCCCTCAAAGTCATCTGCTTATATGCACTTCGGTCCAAAACTGGCGTGGGGCCGAAGGAATCTGGGGATTCGGTGATTCCCAATTTTCATTAATTCCAATAAATGTTTTCTTTGTTCCATATTACTGCTTTCTTAATAAACTATCCGAATTTGGAGAATTACACACCTTCAGTGGGAGTAGCCACAGGAATTGCTCCTCCCTTAACTCCAACCTTCACAACTTCACATCTCGCACCGCTACTCCGCACAGGTGGGGCTAAATTATGCCTCTTTCCTCCTTCCTTCACGATATTCTAACTCTACCCACTTCTCAGGGATGGCATTTCATTTCTCGATTCATTTTCGTTAACGAAAATATAATACCCGTCTGCTTCTCTTTTCGCCAATGATATGTGTTTTTCTAATTGATAAATGTAATTTTTAAAATGTGTAGAAGAAAGGGCGTGGTTTATTTTATTCATTAATTTCCATTCTCTGACTACTTTCCTGGACCCACTTGTCCAGCGAAAACACAGACCAGATCAACTCATTTTAACCTTCCGAGCGATAGATAAAATTATTTCCCAATTTATTTTTGTTAACGAAAATATATTTTACTTAAATTCTCAACAAAGAGACACGCTGTTTCCATCCTTGGTCCGGTTGCCGCCTTAGCGAAAACATAAACCAGATTACCTGCCGGTTCGATTTTTTTCATGATCATAACTCTCGCAGCGGGTTCATTTTCTGTTTTCATTTCTCGATTCATTTTCATTAACGAAAATATAATACCCGTCTGCTTCTCTTTTCGCCAATGATATGTGTTTTTCTAATTTCCCAAGAAAGCGACAAAGCCATTTCCCAATTTTTCTTTACCCGCATGCCAGATTTTCGATCGATAAAAAAGTGAACTCTTGGTTCATCGTTCCAATTCGTAGGGGTGGAGCAACCCAGATGGCTCTTTGTTCACTTCCAGATCACAGTGAAAATCTGTCTATATTTCTGAGATGAGGTTTTATGTACATTATTTACATTATTCGGACTATTGTCCTCATCTTTGTCGCCATATTTATTACAACGTTTTGGCCGTTGCATGCTCAGGCCTTCTTCAGGTGGTTAGAATGTCGAACTGAACCCTTTATTTCGCTCACTGGGGTAGACTGTTTTAGTTCCACGTGCCATGTTTAATGGATGTCAGTTATCAGTTATCCCCTGTTAATTTTTCCCTCTGAAGGCAGTGGAGAACTTTCAGAGCGAAAAATTAACAGGCGATAACTGACATCCATTAAACACGGCACATGGAACTAGAACAGTTTACCCTAGTGAGCGAAATAAAGGGTTCAGTTCGTCATTCCAGTTCAGTTCGACAATAAATCCAGTTTGACCCGATTTCGTCCGGTTTGGGTCCTGGAAAAAATGAGATTGAGTTCTAAACTAAAATATAAGACGCGGCAGACTTTTGAATACAGAACATATTAAGGCAAAAGAATAATAAAAGAACAGGAATTAAGAAAACAGAAGATGACGATTGACACTGCTTTTAATTTTTTGAAGAACAAAGTTGACTGGAAAGCAAGAAGTCGGAAGAGAGTTCCACAAGCGAAAAACGAGAGAAAAAAAACTGCTTGCATGTGACTTACAGATACTTCTAGCCATTTCAACTGTAAAATGACGAGACCTAACTGCCAATCTAGTATTGCGCTTACATTCATAAAGTCTACGTACCAATGAGGAAAGCTCATCCAAAAAATTACCATGAAAATATTTATAGAAAAGGCACAGGAAAGCTACGTTACGGAGGTGGGAAATTGACTCAAGCCGAGATGCCAGGTCAGGACCGATTCAGTTGTAGATTTTTCTTTGGATTTTATCGAACATCACTAAATACATAGAAGACGCGCCAAACCAGATGTAACAGCAATATTCAATGCATGGAGAAATTATAGATTTATAAATGTGTAAGGTAGATTCTGGTAAAGAAAATCTTTTGGCACGGCACGGTAAACTAACTTTCGTAAATTCACTGTTTAACACAGTTTTCGTCCCAGTGTAACAAATGTCATTGTCTATTTGCTTATGTCTAGAAAGTACGAAAAATGGTTAATATTTCCTTTAAACTTTGACTTTGTGACGAGGATAATATTTCTGAAATTTACCTACTCCCATTGGGAAAACTGGCGAATGTGAACTTTTTCGTTCAAGCAAAGTATGAACAACAACAAAAAAAAATTGATTCAAAAGAAGCATTTATTTATTCTAGGATTACACAAGAGAAATCGCAAAAAATTAGAAGTGAATAGTTTTTCGCAATTTACGTTTTCACTATAAATTATTTTCCCGAATTAGCTCCCAAATTTAGTTTCCTGTCACCTTTTCGTAAATACGATCCTTGTTAGTGGCGTTCACAGTCCAGTATATCCTGGTGAAAGTGCTCGCCTTGCTCATCTGAACACGCCCCCATGTTCCCTCCAAATTTGCGGGATTGCGAATTTCCTGGCTCTATTCTCCCACTCTGTACCACCCCCCCTGAAAAAGAGCAAGATAAAGGTAGGAGTATAAAAATACAAATATAGGGTGACCCCAAAAAACGAGAATTTTTGAAGTGCGTATTGCCAGACATGAGCAAGTGGCAACACTGCGAGACAGTGACCTTGAGCAAGTAAACATTTCGCCATTTTAGTAACGAGAATGAAATTCACAGTATCCCAGCTGAGATGTTGCAGCAGTCAATGAGGAATCTCAACAGCAGATCTCAAGAATGCATTCGTACAGGAGGACGCCATCTACAGGACGTAATTTAAAAAAAATGAAAATTCCATCATTGTTTCTTAAATGGCATGTTTTAAGGTTTCAATTACTATGAATTAAATATTTTTCTTTCATCACTCTTGGTTTTATTGGATTGTTAAAAAGTTCGGGGGTCACCCTATATATTTCACTCAGTGTTATTGAAAAATTCTAAAAAAAAAAAATAAATGACATTTTTGATTTTTGAAATTTCTAAAAACTATGCGCTGAATATGTAAAATGATAAATGTTAGAAATATAGACTTGAAAAGGAACCGGAAACCTTCAAGAAATAATGGATAAAGGGATAAACCTCTACTCCTGTTCAAAAGACTGAGGAGGAGTGTGAACCGGTCGATGGGCTATATCTACTCCTGCTGAGGGGAAGAAAAAAATAGTAAATAAAAGTACAGAGTTCAGAAATAGAGAGGTGAAGCAGATATCAGCAGGAAGCGGAAACTCAACGCTAAACAGGAAACAAGGGATAAACCTCTCGTCCTGTTCAGATCTACTCCTATATATAGAGCCACGAACAAGGATTTCTCTCTCACTATGGAATAGAGAAATTTGACTCGTCCATATGCAGGTTGCTCAAGGGATCAGCTTATTCTAAGTTCAATATTCTACCGTTTTTTCCCCAACCACAAAAAGAAAAGTCTATTCTCAATATCTTTTTTATTCTATTATTTTACCATGTGTTGTGCAATGATTTGACATTTGCGACAAAAAGTAACAGAAATAAGAAGAATTAAAAATATTATCAGAAAGTAATAATAATGAGAACACTTTTGAGAAATTCTTTGACTTTTATATATTATTAATGTTATGGGGGTCTGATAAAAAAAAGCATCGGGACTGCTGCTATGGTAACGGAACTAAAATACGCCGAGTGAAGTCGCTTGGCACAGACTGACATTGAACTCTGTCTTGCATACACACTAAGTTATAACGTTCTCGTTCACTTCCATTGTTTATAGCAGTGCATGGAAGGAAAATGTGTAGAGTGTGGTCTACTTACCACACAACTGAGGATCCATCAGTGATTATGGCTTGTGCAGCAGTTTTTGGCCAAACGCAACATTCCTCAGGTACGATAAACACCAGATCACACCTCGTCGAGGAAGTCCAAGAGATTACTACGAGGCAGTTGGCCACTATCCCATTAAATGAGTTTCAAAAAAAGCTTCCATTAATGGAAAAGACGCTGAATAAAGTGTGTGGCTTCAGAAGGGGGCTACTTTGAAGGAGATTAAATGCCGAATTGATATGTGTTTCAGTTTTTATAGTACCAGTCCTGATACTTTTTTTATCAGACTTCGTATATTTTACTATATCTTCTCCACGCCATTGTTAGAATAAATCGCCGTTGGTTTGTGCATGAGTTTAAAAAAAAGGTAATGTAGAGGGATCATTACTCTCCACGGATTCCTTTTCTTTTACTAACAGGCTTTCCTGGTAAAGATAGTGACCTTCACGGTTTGGAATTCAGTCTTTTCCTTCTCCTAGACTGGTTACCACGCAAGGCTAGAGAGTCCAGTCTGTTCTGCTATTTAATCTATAGCTGGGTGGAGAAATAATGGATTCATGCCTTTCCCCAGGGTATTAGTGCGAAAGAGAACCTAACATACCAGGACAGATTTCACTTTTAGCGCCGATAATTTTTGCATTATCCGCACTTGTCCTGAGTACACATGCTTATTTTGAGAAAAGGCAATGGATAATTGACGTGGATTAATATGCAGAAGGTAGATTTTTCTTTGCTAACGCATTTAAAATGAAGCCTACCGTTCCAAAAGTTGAGCAGAAACATATAATTAGGACGGATAGGGATTTACATGTGGTGTAATGGTTAGCAAGTTTGTCTTGCTAGATTAGTTACGACTGAGTATGAGTTAGATCCTCACTGGGTACGCCATACTTTCGGACTAGAAAAGTCACAGTAATGCAACATTACAGCGACACCAGGTCATTACCAATAATGGTGCTAATATCTATCTATCTATCTATCTTCTTTGGATTTTATCAAGAATCTCCAAGCGAACCAGAAGTGGCAGCGATATTCAAAGTATGAACGAATGGTAGACTTATAAATATGCAAGATAGATTCTGGAAAGAAAAATTGTCTAGCACAACGCAATATACCGGCTTTCATAACAGCAGACATAGCAATGGTTTCAGTATAGACTTTCTACCTCATATCAGCCGAGAATGTTAGACCGAGAAGGCGCAACGAGTCACTCTCATGGAGGTTAGCATCAGCCATACTGATTGGAGTCAAGGCGGGTTTTTTTTCAGTTGGATAATAGATACAGGTTTCGTTTTGAGGACATTAAAATTAAAATGCCGTTCCTTGCCCCAGTTAACAACAAACAATAGGTCATTTTTTAGATCACCTGCCAATTTCACCTTATCAAACTGATCAGACTTAAGAGCGAGACAGGAGTAAATGTTCTGTCATCAGCATAGAAACCAAGTTGAGAACTGATGTCATCAGGAGGTCGTTGATGGAAATTTTAAAAAAAATGAAGATCCAAGGCTAGAGCCCTGGGGGACACTTGCATTAGTACAAAAAGATCTAGAAGAGTGGCCACTCGGGATAACATTCATTTTTCGATTACATAAGAAAGATTGAAACGCTTCAAAAATTCTTTTAACTTAGGGATGAAAACATGTATGCCAAACCCTGTCAAATGCTTCCGATATGTACTAAGCAACAGTCCGAGCTTCACCAACCTTATCTAACGCTTTATCAGTACTTTATTTTGAATCCCGTACATTGCTGGAAGAGATGGAAAAAGAAAAGTATGGTTAAATAAATGTAAATTCTAAACAGTTATTAAATATCTGATAAAGAGAATTGTTATATAGGAAAAAAGTATCGCTGCAGACACTTGAGTTTGAACATAGGTCGCCAGTAAGCAAATACAGACGATCACATTATTGAATTAAGTAGATCACGTGACCACAGAGGAAATATATATATATATATATATATATATATATATATATATATATATATATATATATATATATATGGTAATTATCGTGACGACTAACGATCGCTATTTCTATTCTATCCTCTATTACTATTTGGATCACCATTTCTACTCTATCCTCTATTACTGTTCGGACCGCTATTCTCTACTCTATTCTCTATACTATTCCTCTATTCGGATCACTATAAGGATTATTATTAGAGCGAGTATTATCGAGCAAGTACTATTTGCGCGAGTGATATTCGAAGGCGTCTGACACCAGTATTGTTCAACAGCGTTACTATAGTTGCAGTCTGCGATTACAAAGTCTCTGCTACAACGAGCATTACGAAAGTGGTGACAACGAGTATTCGTTGGCATTACAAAAGTGGCAACGAGTGTTCGTTGACATCACAAAACTAATATCTATCTATCTATCTATCTATCTATCTATCTATCTATCTATCTATCTGCCAATTTTCCTGATTTCCGTTGAAAATTTTAATATAAATTGTCCAATGTCTGATTACATTTGGCTTTCTGTCATATAGGAAGAAAATAAGTAACTACCGACACCGAGGTTCGAGCGTGACTCTCTGGACTTTTGAATATATGTTTTCCGCCAGATGTATAAATAGCGGTGTCGGACTTCTGTCTGACTGCTATGATTTTTGAGTGATTATTGAGTGGAACTATCCAGTCGAATTAGTGTGAATTATTGTGCGTCGATGATTTGGGTTTTGATTTAAGATTTACCGGACATTAAGCCGAGCCGCGCTACTAACAAGTTATTCACTGAAATGGTTAATTATCTTTGGTTGACTTTTACTTCTTTGTTCTTGT
>OZ038501.1:75279837-75512337 GCA_964036315.1 Acanthosepion esculentum
TGAGACTTGTATAAAAGAGGGACTGCTGCTCAAATACACAATATATATATATTGTGTATTTGTATATATTGTGTATTTGTGTGTGTGTGTATATAATATATATATATATATATATATATATATATATATATATATATATATATATATATATATATATGGAGAAAACAACTGAAAAGTTGCAAATTTTAAAAAAATTGATTTTTTTTTGTTTTTTTTTGTGAAAGTATTTATTTATATTTTTATATATAAATATATTTGATATTTCAGATATGCCCCGATCTTTCATCAGAAATAACTGTATTCAGAAGTTTGTTTACAAGTAGCGTCCGTCGCGAGACGCGGATCAAGAAAGTATACGTGGCTTCTCATTATGCTATATATATATATATATATATATATATATATATATATATATATATGTGTGTGTGTGTGTGTGTGTGTGTGTGTGTGTGTGTGTATATATATATATTTATTTATTTATTTATTTAAATACATTTATGATATGTTTAACGTTCTTTTTATGGATACAAGTATTTAAGCAAATGCTCTGTTTTTATAAAAAGAACGTTAAACATATCGTAAATGTCTTTAAATAAATTGTCGGTCTTTGTCCAATTCAATATATATATATATATATATATATATATATATATATATATATATATATTGTGTATTTGTATATATATATATATATATATATATATATATATATATATATATATATGGTAATATACCAGGCAACCATTACCCCTAAAGGAAATACGACAAACCATAATATTTACATCGGTATTTCTGCAGGAGAATTTAAAAAGAGAATCAATACACAGAGACATTCATTCACTAATCCAAACTTAAAACACAAACAGCCTTTTCGAAAAAAATTTGGGAATTGAAGGGAAAGAGTCTGAATCCTCAAATAAATTGGAAAATTCTAAATTTCACGACCACCCCCAATAGTTTTAGGGATAGGTGGAAGTTATGTTTAGAAGAAAAAAATCAGGATAATAAAATATAAAGATCAATGCAAACTATTGAATCAACGGAGTGAACAAATAACGGAATGTAGACATAGAAACAAATTCCAAATTACATAAGAATACATCTGCATATCGGGGTGTATGTGTGCATATAGTGGCATATATGTATGAGCATGTAAATGTACATATATGTATGTATGAAGATATGTACGCATATAAGTGTGTTGAACAGCATGATTTGCCCCATTGGGTGCACGGGTATTACCCACAATCTATAACTCAACTAATTCACGTTAATCTTAACGGGTTTAACTTTAAGTCCCTCATCTCTTATTAATAATATTGGACACCTATAGTACAAAAACTATTTACTGTGAATTCCAGAAAAACACACTTGGGGCTTGTATAAGAAACGCCACATAATAGGAACTGATATTAAACTACAAACAAGAAGATGTCGCAGTTAGCTCCTCCTCAGTCCCTTAATCCTTCAACAGGGGTCTCTCTCTTTCCCCTGGCTATAAATACTGGCTGACCCCCCGTCTCTCTCTCTCTCTCTTTTCCGACTCAGGCCTTGGGCCGCCACCTCGCGTGGAGATGAGGTAAAATCTCTCTTTTTTCGACTTAGGCCTTGGGCCGCCACCTCGCGCGGAAGCGAGGTAAAATCTTTCTTTTTCCACTTACACCAATATGTGACCTCTCACAGATACAGCGTTTCCCAAATTCTGGGAACGCGCTAAGAACAATACCCGTACGTACGAACACTCACAGCACACACACATAATTTCTCCATACAAACACTATGTAACTGTCCATATCTTTGGGTAACTTGTTAGTAATATATATTTGTTTACCCATGTATATCGGTCTTGTTTGTTTTCTTTGTCTTCTTTGGACTTAATTAAAGTCCAACATTCCCATGTAGCTGGACCGACTAGCAGGAAAATTTAACCTTCTGAATTCTCTTCACATTCTTCAACCCACGGCCCGCTACAAAGAGTTGCAAGAAATTCCGAAGTCGTCTGGAGGCCGTGTTTGAAGCCAGTGGCGATTTTACTGATTAAATACACTCTATTTTTGTGTGATTTTAGTAAATATGTCTGTTAAAATGCGATGCCAGTGTTATTTTCATTTTTTTTTTTTTTTTGCATAATTTAGACGACAATTTATCAATCGCACTCTGTATGTATTGGGTTGTCCGGAAAGTTTAAGCCGATTTTTAGTCGTTCATGTTCCAACACGTTAGAATATGTCAAATTTATCGACAGATATAACATGCTTACATTTCCGATTAGAGCACACATCAAACTATCTCTCGAGGAAGAAAGTTTAAAATTACTTAATTCGTGTCAATTTTGCATCCCTATGAAAATGGAAGATTAAAAGGTGTATCTTAGATACTTGATTTTTTGTTTTATTACCGTAAAAGTAAAAATGCTTCGCAAACAACAAAAAAGTTATGTGCTGTGTATGGTGAAGATGTTGTAGCTGACAGAACTGTACGGAAGTAGTTTGTTACGTTTAGAGTTTGTCATTGTAGCCTTAACAATGAAGAACGCTCAAGCAGACCCCCCCCCCACTACAGATGACAACCAAATGAAGAGATCGATTGAGATTAACCCGCATTACAGAATGTGGGAATTAGCAAAAAAAAAAACACTAAATTTAACAAAATCTACCATCCATGGGCACTTTGTGAAGTTTGGGTCCTCCAATCGATAAGATGCTTGGGTACCACATGATCTGAGTGAAAAGAACTTTTGGATCGTATTTCATTTGTGATTTGCTGTTTCAACGCAATGAAAATACACTTTTAAAGCAAATTGTGACGGGTGATGAGAAATGGATAGTTTACAACAATGTTCAGCGAAAAATAGGTTAGCGATATGAGCCAACTTTAGCCACCCCAAAAGCGGGTTTTCATCCTAAGACAGTCATGCTGTGCATCTGGTGGGATTGGAAAGGAATACTGTACGATGAGCTTCTGCCAAGTAACCAGTCAATTTATTCTGAAAAGTACTGCTTGCAACTGATCGAATTAAAGACATCTATTCAAGAAAAACACCCAGAATTGGCGACTGAAAAGGTATTGTTTTCTATCAGGATAATTCCAGACCTAACGTTTCTTTGGAGACCCCGCAAAAATTGTTGTAGCTTAGCTGGTATGTGTTACCATCCGCCATATTCACCAGACATTGCTCCTTCAGATTTTCATTTATTCAGGTCCTTGCAAGATAATCTCAATGGTAAAAACTTTAATTCTTTGAATGACATAAAAAGACCCCACCTTAATGAGTTCTTTGCGAGAAACCACCGAAATACTGATAAGATGGAATCTTTAAGTTGAAAGACAAACGGAGAAAGGTTGTGCAACAAAATGGTTCATATTTAGTTGAATAAATATTTAATGGCATAATTTTGTTTTGTGTTTTAATTTCCCTTAAAAATTGGCATGAACTTTCCGAACAACACAAGGATTTTACTCAACGCCGAGACATGAGAATTAAACAGCACGTTCCTACCAAAATCAGGAACCACACCTTGCCGTTGAATGGACTCGTCCCAAACACCTACGGTTCCGCCATATGTGAGCACCTATTAAAGAGCAGATTTTGTTCAGCTAATTTTAGTGTCGACCGGTTCACTGTGTTGTCCCGGTCACACTCCTTATTTCACCTTAAGATGCTGGAGGCACTTTAAATCGGGTCCCGCAAGCCTTCCTTGTGCAAACAGCGTGAGTGTTTGTTGGGGCTCGCTGTCATTTGCCTCTGGCTCCTTTTGCTCATATATTTTTTTCCTCCTACACATTTCTTCTTTTTCATTCTACTTTGCCTGTGTTTTTTAATTTAATTTAAATCTCCCGTTGGAAGCCTGAAGTGCGGGAGCGAAACTGGTTGCTTCGCCCGTTTTTAATATGTCTAGTAATATCAAGCTTCACACTTTTATTGCTGTGATAAAATTTTATACCTTCAAAAATATCTTTATATATATATAAAGACATTTATATTATGTTTAACGTTCTTTTTATAGATACAAGTATTTAAGCAAATGCTCTGTTTTATAATAAACAGTATTAAATAACATTTACCGGCCTGAATGTCCGAGAAATTTTCATAGAAAATTTTCGTTCTCCGACAGGAATCGAACCTGTATCCTATACGGAACCATCATTTCGCGTGATGTGCCTTAACCTTTCGGCCACAGAGCGGCGTCTGGTTAGCAAGGTCGATTTTACTATCTTTAAACTTAAATCTTCCATGAATCTCTTCTATTCATATCTGCTCTAGCGTATCAAATGTAAACAAATGACGTCATATATTTTAGAATTGGACATAGTCCGACAATTTATTTAAAGACATTTATATTATGTTTAACATTCTTTTTATAGATACAAGTATTTAAGCAAATGCTCTGTTTTATAATAAACAGTATTAAATAACATTTACCGGCCTGAATGTCCGAGAAATTTTCATAGAAATGTCCAATTCTAAAATATATGACGTCATTTGTTTACATTTGATACGCTAGAGCAGATATGAATAGAAGAGATTCATGGAAGATTTAAGTTTAAAGATAGTAAAATCGACCTTGCTAACCAGACGCCGCTCTGTGGCCGAAAGGTTAAGGCACATCACGCGAAATGATGGTTCCGTATAGGATACAGGTTCGATTCCTGTCGGAGAACGAAAATTTTCTATGAAAATTTCTCGGACATTCAGGCCGGTAAATGTTATTTAATACTGTTTATTATAAAACAGAGCATTTGCTTAAATACTTGTATCTATAAAAAGAACGTTAAACATAATATAAATGTCTTTAAATAAATTGTCGGACAATGTCCAATTCTAATATATATATATATATATAATTATTTATTTGAATATTACAACATAAATATGTAATAAAATCACGACAAAAGTAGCCATTTTGTTTCAACACTTCTTGTGTCTTGTCAAGTGATGATATAGAATATAGAATTAAAAAAATGGCTACTTTTGTCGTGATTTTATAACATATCTATGTTGTAATATTCAAATAAATAATTATATCTGCTCTACTCTGTATTGAGCACTCTTTAAAGAATATTAATTGTTGGTTATTGGATTTCACTCCGTATATACCAATCCTAAACTTGGGTATATATATATATATATATATATATATATATATATATATATATATATATACATATATATATATATATATATATATATATATATATATATATATATATATATATAGTGGAAGGATTCACCTAATTTGCATAGCGGAGTACCGACGATATAAATATGGTTGGTACCGGAAGACAAGGAGGCAAATCGAGAGATCCAACTAGAAACTCTGCCCGACTGCGACTTAGTCAACACATTCTCCAGGAACGGTCTTCCCAGGAATATACAAAAGACTATATGTAAATATTGTGTACACTTTCTTGTTTCAATACATTTTATTCTAACTACATTTTGTGTTTGCATTATTATTCCATGCATTAGTCAAGTTTCAACAATATATAATTTGCATTTTTATCCTCACAACTCCGACTTTCAGGAACAAGGCCCTCGTATGGCACGGATTAAAAATTGGTCAGTTTTCAATCTGTGTCCGACGACTGGGTGTTGAACTAAACGGCAAGGAACAAAATGTATATTTATTTTTAATATAAATTTTTCTTCTGTTAATATACATCGAGCACCGTTTTATTACCACCAATACTCACTATGCACTTATATATATATATATATGTTTAAATGGAAGCATATCGTCTGATAAGCTTAATAACATTATCATTAAAAGAAGAAAGATAATCACAATATTGACACATATTTTAAAATCCTATCTAAGTTCATCAGATATGCTTCCATGTAAATATAAACAGACTATCATTATTGTTTTGTCCGTGTATTGTTTAATCTATATATGTGTGTCTGTGTGTGCGCGCATGTGTGCATGTCCGTGTATGTATGTGTGTGTGAGTGTGTGTATGTGTGTGTTTAACTTGTAATCCGAACCCGACTCTATTTCTTATTACTCCAAACGTTATTTTAGTAGATATTCATTTTTGAGTAGACGCCATGTTACTTTTTGTCATTTTTTTTTTTTTTAAACAGTGTAAAATATGTCTACCGGTAGATGCAATTCACTCTAGGCAAAAATATGCTGAGGAAATGAAGGCTCGGAAAATTTGATACTCACAGGACAAATTCAAGGCAAGATGGACGGAGGAAAACAGCACATAACCTAGCTGGAGAGATTGAGTAAATGGATGGCAGAATAATGTTTAGGAGGGATAATGAAAAAAAAAATTTATTAAGAGTTACAAAGGAGAGGGAATTGTGGAAAGCCATGATCACCTACGTCCTGAATGGATATTGCAAGAAGAAGAAGAAGAAGAAGAAGAAGAATTTATTCTTATAGGTCGTGTCTAATTTTCTAGCCTGGCCTAGAAACCAAGACACTTGTATAATTACCATCCTTGTTCTTCTTCCGTGTGTTCCAATTCGACCGGCTTGCTGTATTCATTAAAAGTGTGATTTACAGGAGAGCTTCTTCGTGGCCTAATAATTAGCAAGCTTATCTCGTTGATAATAATGGAGTCGTTGACCTCGTGGATTTTGCTATTAAAACAATGGGAAGAAGCATTGACAGGTAAACCTGGAATAAGACGAATTTATTACATTAACGGAAATGTTATACACGAAAAAGAAAAGACAATACCGCTTCCAGATTAATGCCCGAATGCATGTTAATGTATAAAAATAAAAAAGAAGATGTTTAATTATCACAATATGAGATTCTGGGGAACGAGCTTTCTTTGTATTTCCATCTCATCAAACTGCTGACAACTTCCTTCTCTCTGGCTTTCTCGGGCAAAACTCCGCTTCTCGTTGTTAGCTAGAGTCTTCTGATGAACTAAATGAGTCACTTGACTAGAAAAGACTTGTAAAATTTTGATTAGGGTTAATTTTAATCCAACCATAATTACTAGTGAGTTCTATCCCCACTGAGCGCTCAGTATTTCTGTTTTTGTGCCAAACTAAGCTGCGCTTTAATTGATTTGTTTTTTACGTCTCATCAACCCATTACAGGTTATTTAAAGCCAGAAAACATTTTTATATTGCAAGATTTATTTATTTTTTTTGATATGGTAAAGTTTTTTCTGATACAAGTCCTATTAATTAACCCATAGCTAGGGCGGAGGAGAAGTGGTGGATTCATACCTTTTGCAGGGGTATTTTTGTGTAAGTAAATGTAACGAATCCGACTGGAATTGGAACTCGACTTTCTAATTTCCAATTCCGAGACGTTACCCAACACACCACCCGCACATCCAAGATTACTCACTTGATATTCCCACGAACTCACCCATCTAGGTACTGACCAGGCTCGATGTTGCTTAACTTCGGTGATCCAAGTACGCTTTGTAACTACGTCTGGTTTACAGTCACGTCTCTTCACAAAGGCGACATTTACTCCCATACTGTGTTTTTATTCTTGTTTTGGTTCCCATGCATTTGTTCTATAATTATTATACATTATTGAGTTTTCACAGCATTAGTAATTGGGAGCTTTCATTGTAGAGCAATTTTCTTAAATACTCTCTTTGGTATTCTTACTGATTATAATAATAATGGCCTCTGAATTGTCTCAATTCTTAGTTGGATCCGTTCAAGTTCTTTAAAAGGTTATTCGCGATTGTTTAAAGCTCGGAATCGGTGCTGATGGAATCCACCCCTTATATTTATGCTCCATTTTTTTCTACACGAGCATTTGGCTTTGATTGGTTGATTCAGTTGGGGGATTCGATTGGGTGATTCGATTTGAGTGATTCAATTAGATCATTCGATTGGGTGATTCGATTGTGTGATTCATTTGGGTGATTCCATTGAGTGATTCGATCGGGTGATTGAACTGGGTGATTCCATTGGGTGATTCAATTAAGTGATTCGACTGAGTGATTCAATTGGGTGATTCGATCGGGTGTTTCAGTTGGAGGATTCATTTGAACGATTCGATTGAGTTATTCAATTGGGTGATTCAATTGGGTGATTCATTTGGGTAGTTCGATTGGGTGATTCATTTGGGTAGTTCGATTGGGTGATTCAACTGGGTGACTCGATCGGGGGATTCGACTGGGTGATTCAACTGGGTGATTGGATTGGGTGATTTAGTTGGGTGATTCGATTGGGTGATTCGATCGGGTGATTCGATTTTATACTAAAGTCAGGGGTATTAATTTTTTTTCGTTCTCTACGATTCTATTTGTGCATATGCTGGACTACCCCCTTTGTTTGCAAGAAAACCTCTCTTAACATCCACTAGGTGGCGTTGTATAAAGCAGTTCAAAAGGGTAGGACTCAATATCTATCTATCTTTTTTTCGTCTTTTTCAACCACAGTGTGTCATAGTGACAAGACGTATCTCGTTTCCTCTCTGGAGAACTTAACCCCAAGGCATACCACGTGTCGCATGGCGGAACTTTTCTCTACGTAGTTATATTGTATATAAGTATAGGCAAGAAATACATAAACGTGCTGAATTCCTTTATTTTGAAAGTTTTCAACCGCGTATCGTTGCAACTGGTAACTCCTTTCCGTGACATGTGACAGCAATTTCCGTGAAAAAGTATCTGCTTTTGGTTATCTTTAAAGCAAAAGTGGTGAGAGAATTACTTTAGTTCAAATCAAGATTCATTAATTGAAAATAATGATCGATTAATTGATTTGGTTGTTTAACGGCATATCAACTCCTTGTGGGTCATTTAATGCCGAAAATTAATTTTCTTGGGAGCTTTGAAGTAATAAAAATATGATGTTATTCTGCTTTCACAATAGAATAAGTGGTACATGATACTCAGCTTTTGTGCAACGGCATATGAACCTTTATGGTCTATTTAATGCCGAAATCTAAATATTTTGAACACAGGTTTATGGCTTCAACTAAATATAATTTGAAGGCAATTGTATCTCTTTAGTTACAAATAAAATATATTATCAGTCATTTTTCTGTAAAACGTATGGTTGGTAATTCTACAATAAATAGATATTGCTGGTAATTTTACTTTATAAAATGTATTGCTAGTGTTTTAACTATAAAAGTGTATTTTTAGACTTTCATAATGTTTTGTTTTTGTTTCGAGGTTCTCTATTTGCCCATAACTGGGACTCTAAGAGGTGTTACCACCACGGGTCAGGGTGGACCTGGAAACAACCGGAATTAAAAGGTGGTTCCACGATCCTCAAAACCTCCAATCACCTGATCAGATGTCTTGATGTCGGATGAAAATCATGAAAGCGGTAAGATTTTACAAGTATAAAGTCAGTACCTTAGAAGAGAGAATTTTTTAAAAAATCGTTTCACCCCAAGCAAGTCGATAATGCCATTAGAACGTGGAGGGGGGTAGAGGGAGTGAAAGTAAAAGAGAATGAGAAAACTGAGAATAGGGAGGATTGAGGACAAAAAGTATCAGCGTTCAAGAAGACAGAAGAAAGCGATTGACGTTGCACTTAAAATTTTGAAGATTGTAGTTATCAGGGAAGCAAGAAATCGGAAAGAAGTTCCACGGGTAGGAGGTGCGAGAAAAGAAACTGTTAGAGTAGAAGTGGTGGTTGCATTTAGCTAGTGCAAAAGTAAAACGATGAGACCTAGTTGCCAATCTAGTAACACGCTTAAATTAATGCAGTCGGGGCACCAAACAAAAAAGCCAATCAGAACAGCTGCAATGAAAATATCTGTAGAAAAGGCAAAGGGAAGCCATGTCAAGGCGGTGAGGAAGTGAGTGCAGTCGAAATGCTAGACGATCAGGATCTATTACATTGCAAATACTTCTTTGAATTTTGTCAAGAACCTCGAGATGAACAGCAGGAACACCAGACCAGATATGGCAGCGGTATTCAATGCACGGACGAATGGCAGATTTATAAATGTGCAAGATTTACATTAACATAGGGACATAGTGTTTTAAATGTATCATTCATGACGGAGTCTCTGAGTGTTACTTTTGTGATATCAACGAACACTCGTTGCCACTTTTGTAATGCCAACGAATATTTGTTGTTACTTTCGTAATGCTCTTTGTAGTAGAGGCTTTGTAATCGCAGACACAACTATAGTACGCCGTTGAACAATACTGGTGTCAGACGCCTTCGAATATCACTCGCATAGTACTTGCTCGATAATACTCACTCGAATAGTAATCCGTATAGTGATCCGAATAGAGAAATAGTATAGTAAATAGAGTAGACAATAGTGGTCCGTATAGTAATAGAGGATAGACTAGAAATGACGATACGAATAGTAATAGAAGATAGAGGAGAAAAAGCGATCAATCTAGACGTCACGTGACTTCCTTTATATTGCGTTTCCTCTATGGTCACGGGATCCACTTAATTTAATAATGGGATCGCCTGTGTTTGCTCACTGGCGATCTAAGTTCAAACTCAAGTGTCGGCAGCGACACTTTATTCCTATATAACACTTAGCTAGGTTGAATTGGAAAGTTCAAAAGATTGTTCAACCTTGCCTGCTGGGCAAGAATTCTCTGTAGCACTGTCAGTTGAGAGCACGTCGGAACAAACGATGGTTCCCTCTGCCCTTTGCGCTGAGCGCATGTCTTTCTTTAATAATATTTTTGAATATTAGGCCGGTAAACGAAAATAAATCAACTTCATGCTTGACTTCGCAAAACAAAGATCAAGAGGGAGTATGTACACGTCGCTTTCAGGTACGTTTGTGACTGATAAGTTCAATGCGTGACAGGCGTACTCGGTTGCAGCAGTTACAGCTGAAAATCTGGCCTGAGCTCGATGGCATAGCATTGCAGTATTTCCTCCTCTGCCTCTTGTCTCCGAGAGCGGCCCTGCAGGTATTATCAAAGGAGACATCATGGTTGGTGGTGAGACGCCAGGCGTCACAGTTCTCACCTCGGGTTGACCATTAGCTACGATGTGACAGGCAACAAAGGATTTTTCAGGCAATCTTTCAATCGCTTCTTTGGTGACTCTCTGCCACGATAGCCAATGGAGAGCTCGCCGTACAATAAAATTTTAGGCAGGTGATGATTCTCCATCCTGGAAATATGTCCAGCTCAGCGCAGCTGGGACTTCAGCGCAGCTGGGACTTCAGCATCGCAGCTGGGACTTCAGCAGCGCAGATGGTACTTCAGCAGCGTGGCTTCAATGCTGGTGATCTTCGCCTTCTCAATGACTTCAGTATTGGAAACGAAGTCACTCCAGTGTATGTTAAGGATTGTGCGGAGGCAGCGCTGGTGTAACCGTTCAAGGAATCGCAGGTGGTGTCGGTAAGTGACCCATGACTCTGATCCGGGAGTGGGGTGAGGGTGTTTAGAGTGCATGTTTTTCTTTAATATGATGTTTTGACTATTCAAGCCGGTAGACGAAAATAAATCAACATACTGTTTAATAAATAAACAGAACGTCTACACCAATATAAGTATCCACTAAAATAAGGTTTAAAATGATAAAATATAGTCCGAATGTACGCAATGTTAATCCTCATTTCAGAAATTCAGAGATAATTTTTCATATTTAATTATTGTTTATTTTTTTTATAGCCTCGGTGCTGAAAATAACAGAAAAACGGAATTATATCAGCATAAACCAATTTGTAAATCACACTATATTTAATGTGTGTGTGTGTATGTGTGTTGTGTACTATCAAGTTCGGAAGAGAAAGACCAATTGGAACAGAAGTGTAGATTGAAAATTTCATTTAAAATTAATTTGTTTTCGGGGACAAAAATAAGAAAGGAAATGGGAACTGGAAAAACTGACTGATTGGAATAAGTAGACAGGTTGAAAAAAAAACAGAAAATAAAATCAACATGGAGATCTAGAACAGCGATCACAATTTAAATAGCCGCGGAGGCCCGTCTATTCCCGACCCCAGAATATGGTTCAGTCTACTTAAACGCTGATAGTGGCTGGTATGCACTAAAATAAAAAATTAAAAATGCAAACACCTTGGAGGGGGATACTGATTTTGACGTGGGTACAGTGTATGCATGCAAGCGAGTAGCAGATATTTTGATACAATTTTCAAAATCTTTGGCCATCTTGTGACGTAAGTAATATTTAGCCACCCCCCCACAAGGGTTACATGTGGCACAAGGCCGGGTTTAATGTGGGTTTCCGAGCCCGTAGGCTCGGCCAAAAATATTCCCTATTGGAACCCGTAAAAACGGGTTCAGGGATAGTCTACCTCCCCGAACGAGACTCTGCCCTTCGGCTGAGCCTCGTCCGAGTTCCTCATGCAAACATGCCTCTTTTGTTCAACTAGAACCGTTTGAACGGAACTGTACTATAGGCTTTACAGAGTCAGGAGGTTTTATTTCGGAGAACGACCGCGCATGTTGGGCATGAAACGTCAGTGGTACTTCGATTTCTTCCACACAAAACTTAATGTTAATCCTCTGCTCCAGATTCATTTCACTCATTTTCTGATAACTTTATAACATGAACACATAGAACGTTCCCTGCTGCTCAACACTGAATGATTCATCTAGTCTGTAACTCACGAAAGCGGAAGTTGGGATATTTCAGGACGTGCTCGGATGTAAATGCTTACGTGACTCACTATGCCAGCGACACGTTGCGGTCATTTCAGTAATTAAATTGTTACGCCTCGTACAGTGTATAAAGGTTAAGAGGTGTAGCAACATTACATTTACCCCATTTTAATGAGCTTAGAGTAATGTTGATACACCCCTGATTTAAGGACTTGTGCAAGCAATGATCTGTATATGAGATCATTTACAGTAACGCTAGGGAAGTTGGGTCACTGTGAACGATACTTGCATGGAATATTCATCCACACAGATCACACCCGTTGATCTTAATTATATTTGAAAACCCTCATTTTCTGTATGTTTCGACATTGTTCTTGTTTTTTAAAAAAGATTGTTGGTTCTTATCTTGGTGGGAGTAACTGTAAAACACTTTCCCCTTCCTAATTTATTGGCAGAAACACACATATGCATGCTGGGACTTCTTCCTGGCCAATAAAACGGGTCAGTTCTCTGTTTCATTTGACTCAGTCCTGGTCTGTCCTGTCTTGAAGTCTTGTGCGTCAACCTCAATCGTTAGTTTGTTCAATTTTTTGCCATATTACAATTGATTTGCTTTATTAATGTTAATTTGCCTTGCATATAATGATTGTTTGCATTATATTATTTTTTTGCCTTGTTCTTTTTTCCCCCTTTCTTCTGGTTTATTGCAAACTTTGACAATTTTGTTTATTGGGCAGTTCTGCTATTTAGCTACATTTAGCCATGACTACGCACTTTACAATCTTGAGAACTCAAAATAGTGGATGATTTGTTGTCAGTTCCTCACAGTTATGTACGTTGGTACTCTTCCCCATTTTTCATAGTGTGTTTCAGTTGATCCTCATAACAATGCATATGCTTGTCTCTGAGTATTTCATTTTCCGTGTTATACTCCTCCCTCCTCAATTCCCAAGCCTTTGTCTTTGGTGGCTGGCATGACCGATCCCTGTATGGAATATTAATCCATATATATCGCACCTGATTGTTGATCCTAGTTATATTTGACAAGCTACTTTTCCTATGTTTTGGCATTGTTCTTGCTTTAAAAAATCTTTGTTGGTTCCAATCTTGGTGGGGATAACTTCAAAACACTTTCCTCTCCCTAATGTATAGGCAGAAGTAAACAAATGAATGTTGAGATCTCTTCCTAACCAATAAAATAGACTGGTTCTCGGTTTCATATGACTCAGTCCCGGCCTGTCTTGTCTTGAAGTCTGAACGCTACGTTTGCTTATCCGAATTTGCTCTCGTTTGTCAATCCCAATTCTTAGCTTTTTTAAAACTTTTTTGCCATATTACTGTTGATTTGCCTTGCGTATATTATTTGCATGCTTTATATTATTTTTTTGCCCTGTTCTTTTTTCCCTTGCTGTTGATTATTGTAAACTTTGTCAATTCTGTTTATTGGGCTTTTCTGCTATTTATTTACATTTAACCATGGTCACTCACTCTACAATCATGAGAATTCAAATTAGTAGACGATTTTTTACTAGTTCCTCCCAGTTTTGCAGGTTGGCACTCTGTCCCTTTTTTCGTAGTCTGTTTCGGTTGATCCCTATAACAATGCAAAAGACAGCCGCATGTTGAATTCATTGTAAAGGATTTAGCATTGGAGTTCGTCGTTGTTCATGTGGAGTACCTGACCTATTCTTCAGAAGGTGATGTTTGATGATGTCGATTTCAATTATGTTGCTTTGAGCTTTCTCTGGAACTGTCAAGTGGGAAACAAACTTACAATTAATATTCATAATTGTTTGGAGCCTTTGTTGGTGAAACAGCTCAGTTTCTTAGTCTTGGCTATACTGTGTCCACATCTCATACCCATAGAATAAGATATCAGAATATATATATATATATATATATATATATATATATATATATATATATATATATATATATTATTAAATATAACAGAAAATGAATGTCTATTATGTCTGATCATGAGTCGTTCTAATGTTTGCTTTAATTTCTGGTAAAAATAAAGACATAAATAAAGACATTTGTATAATTTTTTATTAAGTTGGTCCCAAGCTTTCGGCTTACATGTGCCATCTTCAGAGTGGTTATACAGACAAAAAAATAAAGATATCTCCTGTCAAAGGTGATATTTTGTTATTTTGACATAGAAGATTGCTATGCAACGACAACGATCGTGGAATAACAGATGCAGACCGTAAGTTCAAGATGCGGTTCTATGACGTCATACCACGCGATATACCGAAGTATTACAACAGAACCAATGTCGAGATGCAATGTAATGTGTTGTGACTAGTTTGAAATGTAATTTTGTTGAGTGCGGGTTGCTTCGTTTTAATGTAGATGGCCTCCTTATCTGAAGGTTTTTTTTTACTGTTTGTATGTGTGAGTATTATTGTGTCATTAACTAATATCTGTCTAATATTATGTACATGGCTATGTTTTACGAAGAAATCTTGTTTAATATAACTAAGATGAGAAAGGTGACAGGTAAGTCTACGGGAGAGCGTGGTTGTAGTAAAACCAATATATGTAGCCGGTTTATTATTAACATCAGAGATACAATCTCTGAACGGGCATGTAAATTGATACACTACATAGGATTTTTTTGTAGAGGATTTAGTTGTGTGGCTGTAATGTTATTAGAGATTAGGAGGTCAATTGTTTTAAATCAAATGATTAAATCTTGATTTAATGTTATATTTGTTATATCTGTTCACAAATATACTTTGAAAATTTTGGTCCTCTATTTACATTTATGTAGATTTTGGTATATAACATGGCTGATGCTAACCTCCAGGAGAGTGACTCGTTGAGCCTTCTAGGGATAACGTTTTCCGTTGACATGAAGTGGAAAGGGTATATTGAATCAGAAAATCGGAGAGCCGAGTTTGAATTACAGTCGGTTTCGTTACATTCTCTTCCATGCCAATACCCTTAGGAGAGGTATGAAACGATCTCTTATTCCCCTCCCTAGCTATGGGTTGAATAGCAGGGCAGACTGGGTTCTATTGGTTGGCAGCTAGTCTGCCGCAGAAAGAAACGTTAACTTACTGCTGGAAAACATTCTGCCTAGTCAGTGATTAATCGAAAGAGACATGGTTGCCCAAGCGTACGACGCTTAACTGACTGATTAGATTAGCGGAAAGATCTCATCTTACAGTTGAAACAGACATAACCGTAAGTTCTATGTTAACAGTTTCTTCTATCACTTGTGGAACTCTCTTCCGGCTTCTTGCTTTCCAGACAAGTTTGACCTTCAAAATTTAAATACGATGGCAACCGTTATCGTCTGTCTTCTGAATTCCTGTTCTGTTATTGTGCTTGCTCCTTATTAATGTTTTTTTCCTTTTCTTATATTCTTTTATACTCTGTAACTCCTGTGCATCTTAGTGGTTTTGTCGCCTTGTTTGGGGTTAAATCATTAAAACGTCCAGTTCTGACGAGGGCATTTAAGAGCATGAGTTGAGGTCTGAGATAAATATTTTCGTTTTGTAGTCTCTTGGGATGCTGGACGAAAATACGCCTGCCACAGCTTATTCTATTTTAATTTTCCTTATCTTATTCTAAATCTTATAATGAATTTGTTATAAATCTGTTGTCAATTGGAGTAAAGAATGGCTAGTTATTTTAACGCCTCAAAAACAAAACTGGTCTCTTTTAATTGTCTGAAAGAATACTTCCTGTCTTCTATCGGCATGGCTGATGCTAACCTCCAGGAGAGTGGCTCTTTGCGCCTTCTTGGGCTAACGTTTTCCGTTGACACGAAGTGGAAAGATTATATCGAATTAATTACTAAGTCTTCAGCTAGGAAGGTTAGTTGACTGTGTTGTGCTAGACAATTCTTCTCCTCATAATCTATTTTTGGACCTGCGTTGTTCATAATTTTCATGAAGAATCTTCATGAATGGCATCGGTTCTCAAATTGGTATTTATGCTGATAAAACCAACTATTTACTCTGGTCTGAATAGTGACTCTGATTGGTCCGATAAGATAAAATTAGTATCCGATCTCAGAACTGACATACAATCTGTTGTTAACTGGAGCAAGAAATAGCTTGTTGATTTTAACGCCTCCAAGACGAAAATTCTCTGTATTAATCATTTGAGAAAACCCTTTCTGCCATCCATCAGCATGACTGATGCTAACTTCCATGAGAGTGACACCTTCTTCGACTAACGTTTTTCCGCTGACATGGAGCGAACGAATATTAAATCACTTGTTATATCTGCTGATAGGAAAGTTGGTTGACTGTGTCGTGCTAGACAATTTATCTTGCCATAATCGACCTTACATAATTATAAGTCTACCATTCATGTATGCTTTTTGTATATTGCTGCCACATCTGGTCTGGTGCTCCTGCTATATACGAGGGTCATTTAATAAATAAGGTGAATTTTTCGGTATAAGGACTTCTAATACAGATAGAAGCTTACTCTTTTTTATTTTTTTTGTTTTACTTCTTTTTCACATACATATATATATACACACACACACACATACATATATATACACACACATACATATATATATACACACATACATGCATATATGCACACACACACACACATACATGCATATATATACACACATGCACATAAATGCATATATATATACACACACACACACATATATATATACGAATGTCATTCAATGAATAAGGTGAATTTTTCGGTATAAGGACTTCTAATACAGATAGAAGCTTACTCTTTTTTATTTTTATTTTTGTTTTACTTCTTTTTCACATGGATTTAATTTCTTTTGCAGATTAAAAAAAACTTTGAGAGTTTTGGCGATTAACAAAGATGGCCGACCAAGAAGCACGCTCTAGGATTGAACAGCGGTTAGTTTTCAAGTTTTTGGTTGCTGAAGGGTGCAAACCAGTTGAAATTCATAGGAGAATGTCAACTGTGTATGGTGCCACATGTTTCAGCCATAAAATGTCTACAAGTGGGCTAAATTGTTTAAAGAAGGACGGAGCAGTGTTGAGGATGAAGACAGGCCTGGGCGGCCTACAGAAGTGAGGTCTCCTGAGGTGATCGAATCAGTCAATGACCTCATTCAGTCTGACAGTGGATGACATTGCAAGGACTTTGAGCTTATCTGTTGGGACAAACGCAGGGGTCATCAGTCAGAAGGAGTCATCTTGCATCATGACAACGCAAGGCGTCACACAGCAGCCCAAACGGTGCAGACCATCAACGAGCTGGGCTGGGAACTGCTCCCTCATCCCCCTTACAGCCCAGACCTTGCCCCTTCAGACATTCACCTGTTTGGTCCCTTGAAAGCGTTCACGAGAGGCACGAAGTTTAAACGTGACGATGAAGTCAAAAGTGTTGTGAGCGACTGGCTGAGACATCAGTCCAAAGAGTTTTACGCTGAGGGAATACGGAAGCTTGTGCACAGATGGGAAAAGTATGTGACAGTGTTGGGAGACTACGTTGAAAAAAAAAGTAAGCTTCTATCTGTATTAGAAGTCCTTATACCGAAAAATTCACCTTATTTATTGAATGACCCTCGTATTCTTGTTTCAAAATCCAAAGCAGAATCTGCAATGTTATTAGTCCCCACCTGGCATCTCGGCTTCACCACTTTCAACCGCAATAACTTATATTCCATGCGCGATTTCTATAAATACTTTCATGGTAATTGTTCTGAGGAACTTTCCACTATGGTATCTAGACTTTATGAATTTAAGCGCAGTACAAGATTGCCGGTTGAAATGACTAAATGTAACCGTAAGTTCTATTCTACAATTTTCTTCATCGCACTTCTCGCTTGTGGAACTTTCTTCTGACTCTTAGATTCCCACTCAACTTTGATCTTCAAATATTTAAATGCAATGTCAATCTTTATCGTCTGTCTTCTTAATTCCTGTTCTTTTATTGTTCTCTCTCTTTAATAGTGTTTTTTTTCTCCTCTCATATTCTCTCATTCTCAGTAACCCACTTGCGTCTTAGTGGCTTCAATACCTTGCTTGGTGAGAAATGATTAGAAAAATCCATCTATATTACCCGTATGGTTAATTTTGAATAAATTGATGTAAATATTCAGCGTGTTGCAATTTTATTTTCTGCCAGTTTACTCGATCTGTAAAATAAACCCCTTGTTAGTTTTTTGTTTTTTACTTTCTACGTAAATGTAGTAACACAAGACTTCGCCACCATTTGCTGCTGTTATTCTAAACCACAAATAAACACTGTATCTGTGTGTCCACTCTGTCCGCCGACATTACGATAACTAACTCTCCACCTCTAAATCTCTTGTCAAAAATTAACAATTCGATTTGTTTAAGATAAGCTGAATCATCTTTCATTCTTTCTTTCTTCAGTTGTTTCTTTCTTTCTTCAGTTGTTTCTTTCTTTCTTCAGTTGTTTCTTTCTTTCTTCAGTTGTTTCTTTCTTTCTTCCGTCCTTCCTTCCTTAATAGTGTTTTTTCTATCATTCTCAGTAACCCACTTGCGTCTTGGTGGCTTTAATACTTTGCTTGGTGAAAAATGATTAAAAAATCCATCGATATTACCCGTATTCGATTTGTTTACGAAAAGCCGAATCATCTTTCTTTCTTTCTTTCTTTCTTTCTTTCTTCAGTTCTTTCTTTCTTTCTTTTTTCTTCCGTCCTTTCTTTCTTTCTTTCTTTTTTCTTTCTTTCTCGTCATAAAAATACTAAGGCTATAATGTCGAAGAATAGTCCACGAAGTTTAAGCATTTATTATTTAGCTTTCACAATGTAATTCAATCATCCAACAATCACCGTCGACCTTGGGTTGAACTATGACATCATCTCATTACATGAAACCACTTTGTGCATTGAAATGAAATCAAATTATTCCATATATCATTTATAGTTGAAGTGCCAGGCTGAGATCGTCAAAGTATTTTTAGGGACAATGAAAGTTATATCACGGCGCCGATCTCTGCAAGTAACATACGTACTGGATTAGAACAGGGAGTTAATCTCTGACTTAACGGGAGAGTATGATTCATAACTTTGCCCAAAGCAATGGCGTGAAACGAATGCCACCTATTTCAGTTAGAATTTGAATTCAATACGCCATCTTTTTATCTCAAACATCTAAAAATTAGACCAACTTTGCATCTATTGGTTATCACGTTGGAACATCCTGCCAAAGAATAACATGAAAAACTTTGCATACAAAGATACAAGACATGCATTGATAAGTATTTACAAAAATGTTATTATTGAGATATCTATCTATCTATCTATCTATCTATCTATCTGAACCTGTTCATTTTCTGTCTGTCCCAGTCTGTACAAATCAATGTATCTACGTTCATATTTAAGGTTGTTCATATCTATCTATCTATCTATCTATCTATCTATCTATCTATCTATCTATCTTTAAGGTTGTTAATATGTCAGTCTCAATCTATATGTATCTAAGTCTGTTCATGTCTAAGCCTGTTCATATCTATCTATCTATCTATCTATCTATCTCAATCTGTTCATTTTCTGTCTCTCTCAATCTGTTCATATCTATCTGTTCATTTTCGGATTCTCTGAATTTTTTCATCTCTGTCTTTCTTTCTTTCTTTCTCTCTCTCTCTCTCTCTCTCTCTCTCTCTATATATATATATATATATATATATATATATATATATATATTATGCAAAAACGTTCAGGTGATGCGTTTAGATATAAACTAATGTTCATAATAATAATAATAATAAACTACGTAATAATCCTTATGAAAGGTGGTAAAAAGGTACTATTAAATCAGAGTTCATAGTCTGTTCACGATCGCTGGTATGATTTTCGAAATTAATACACACACTTGTCGTGTCATCTCATGAATAGTTTTAACCCAAACATAAAAAAGAGGGCAATACTGCACAAGTCTCCCTTTTCGATACAATACAATCACGAGCTGCAATTCCAAACACTTTTAATAACTTACTTTAAAAAAAAAAAAAGAAGAAGAAAACAGACAATATTTCCTATTATTTTCACATTGAGCTGGTAAAAAAAAATTATCTCGGGTCATTTGAAAGGAAAGGATTGAATTTACAAATTAGTAACACCGGAATTCAGAGTAGAAATTTTTTTTTAAAAAAAGTTCGAAATAGACCAACATGAAATTGAAAGGACGGAATTATTATAAAGGTGAGTCCTGAAGGTGAAACACACAGACGACATTTATTGACATCTTTCACCCCAAGGACAAAGGACGTCCTATAGGTGATCAACAGGCTTCAACTCTTTAGCAGACAAGTGTCATCACACACACACACACGCACACACAAACAATTATATATATATATGTGTGTGTGTGTGTGTGTGTATGCGTGTGTGTGTGCATGTTACATAGCAATAGATATTTTCGTAATACGAGTTTGATTAAAGCCCACAAACAACGAGATCTTTCTTTATCATTCTCGCTTCCTTACGAGAGATCCCAATGTCATAACTGTATCTAATAACTGTCCATACATTTCAACTTGGGCACTTCGACGTGGTGTAATGGTTAACGAGCTTGTCTCGCTAGATCAATTACGACTGAGTATTGAGTTCGGCCTTGTGCCACATCTTAGAAAATTACCATAAATTTCAGCTATCCATGAAGCCATTTTCAATATCCAAACTTTAATGATATAGGCCAAGACCGTAATACCTCTCTTCAGTTCTCTCTCTATTTCCATAATATCTGATACGCCTGACGAGTGTTTGCTAGAGAGTCCGTCTATGAAACTCTGAAGGAGGGATGCTGAAAGTAATACCAATCAGCTAAGCTTTATATTTGTATTAATTTATATATATATATATATATATATATATATATATATATATATATATAGTTTACGAAAAACTAGGTAATCCGTATGGGTAGACGCAAGGAGGATAAAATCCAGAGAGCTCAATGTAAATCAGAGCTAATAATTTAAATAAAAACCGACCACTTTAAGGTTCCATATAATAAATTATTTCACCACAGCCCTTTTAAAGGGATCATCAGATTTTATTTCCAAAGGTTGAAACGAAAAATGAAAAGAAAATTTACACATTTATGACGGGCAGTAATAAGTAAATTAACGAAGTAGTGAGGGAGTGAGGGAGTAAAGGAGGGTAGAGAGACATGATTGAGTTAGATGTAACATTTTTATTCTTTCAAATTTAAATTTTTAAAGGAAATCCAAACATTGACACATTAAATCTGTTAATGGATGTTATATATTGATATGGAAGGGGGATAGGACAAAAAGGCATAAAGAGAAAGAGAGAGAAAGAAGTTGTGATAAAGTGTCATTAGCTTTCTTTGGAAACATTCAAACTTATATTAAAAATTATAATATTTATGAACTCTCAAAGTAAAGCAAAAAAACAGCGTCCATTCCAAAGTAAGGCCAAAACGTCGTGAATTGGACAACGAAGACGAGGGCAACAGTCCGAACAATGTAAATAGTGTAAATAATATGTAATTATAACGTTTGGAAACAAAATAGATATTTTTTCTGGCATTTCTTTACTTTGATCTATCCCTATTATAAAATTGTATTTACACAATAAAAAGGAATATATCTTTTGTGTAAAATATAAAAATTTGGTTAGTAGAGATAAAATGGGAAAAGAGAACAGTTGAATAATGTGCAAAACAAACAATCACCATGTGAAATGCAAAAGAACAAACATTTATTGCAGTACATGCAATAAATAAATAAATAAATTTACATACAAGACCTTGCATAAAAATTTCCTTTTGTGCACCTTAAACAAAAACTAAGGCTGGATAAGAAATCAAGTATACAAGACAAAAAAAGATTACAATTTTTGAAAATGAAAAGAATTTGTAGGGTTACCTCCTCTTAATTTTCGAAACCGTTACTAGGGGACGCTCTACGGTACTATAAATATTCCGCGATAATTATTCGCAGCCTCCTCTTACTTTTTGCGTTAACATGTAAATTTCTCGCGGAAGAACGCAATTATGACGCGTTCCCTTTTTAGGAAACGCATGAACAATACACACAGACACAAACACACATACGTACGTACGCACATTCTCTCACTACACAAACTTTGTACCCAAAAAGTTTCGCATTCATTTGTTACACACATCTTTATCTTTGTGACTTGTAACCTTATATTGGTTCTTGTCGTTTCTTTATATTTCTTTTCGTGGACTCACATACCGAGTCTGCCATTCAGGAGACACACGTGTTTATCTCTCAACGCATACACTCGCCCGCGACAACTTTGTGAAAAAAATAAAATAATAATAATTAAGGCAGAAATACAAAGGTGAACCCATCTAATTTGTATGACAGAATAGGAATGTCTCAGCACAAAATGGTTTTGAGCTGATTAGCATCAAAGAGACATTTTAAGTTTTTCCTTTACAGAAAAGTTCAATTTTATAAGAATTTGAAAGTGATGGTAAAGGGAGATAACCATTTACCAACTATTCCTAATCTGGAACTCTGATTGGCTAACTACTGTCCAATCAGGACCCCTGCTTTGGGCTACGCAGTATATTCGAACCTAAAATCTTCCTCTGCTGCAAAACGACAGTCATAGTGACCACACGTTTATTGGAGCCCTCCTTTCCGAGGCTGCAAATCCCACTTGTTGCTTGGGTACACTTCTAGCAGTTTTACTCTGTAAATATAAATTATATTATTAAGATTTTTGCCCAGGGTTTCTCAGGAATTTCATGTACCATTAAAGGTTCTGCAGGATTAGCTACTTCATATTTCCTGCGTGTGGGGCATTTTGCAACATAGTCTCTGGTGTCACTGTTCATATTGGGCCAGTATAAGCATTCTCTGGCTCTCCTGTAACTTCCTTCTACTCCCAGGTGTGTGGAATGTAATTTTCCTTTCAAAACAGCCCACTGACTCGTTGGAACTACCACACGGTTTCCTCTAAAAATTAACCCCTCTTGTACCGTCATTTCATTCCGCATGTTTAAGTATGGTCTCACCTCTGGGTCAAGATGTAATTTGTCATCTGGCCATCATTCTAATATTACCTGCTGCAACTGTTGCATGCTTCTGTCTTCCTTCATGACCAATCGCAGTTCGAACAGCCTCCTCTCTGTCACTGGAATGTACTCGGTTTCCCTGACATCCTCATCATCATATTCCCCGCCCACTCCATGGATATATGCTCTTGATAGTGTATCCGCGAGGAACATCTTCTTACGCGGATGATACAGAACTGTGGCATTGTATCTTTGCAACCGCATCAACATGTTCTGCAGGCGCTTTGGGCACTTCCCCAATTCCTTTTTCATTATCGCCTCCAATGGCCTATGATCACTCAGTACTGTAACTTGTTGACCAAATGTATATTGGTGAAACCGTTCGCATGCGTAGACTACAGCTAACAGTTCTTTTTCAATCTGCGCATATCGGGTTTCCGTGTCAGTAAGGGCCCGATTGATATAGGCTAGAGGTTGACCTTCTTGCAGCAGTACAGCTCCCATGCCTTTCTCACTTGCATCACATTGGATGACCAGAGGTTTGCTGTGATCATAGGTGCTTCACTCACTAACTTTTTTTATTTTTGCAAAAGCTTCTTCATGGATTTGGGACCACGTCCATGTCACATTTGTCTTCGTCAGATTGCGGATGGGAGCCATCATGTCTGAGATGTGTGGTAGAAAATTCGCCAGATAGTTCACAAACACACCTAAGCGTTGCACTCCGTTTACATATGTTGGATATGGCATCTCTTTTATGGCTTTTACCTTCTCTGGGTCGGGACGTAAACCTTCACTGGTTACCAAATGTCCCAGGAAAGATAGAGAGGTTTGCCGTAAGTCCATTTTTTTCCGCGTTCAACCACATTCCACGTTCACGACATCTCTGTAACAGCTTTCTGAGATTCCCGTCATGATCAGCCATGCCTTCTTCCATTGTTTTTCCTTTTCCAACCACCAGAAGATCATCTGCTTTGTTGACCACACCTTCCAAGTCAGCGACATTGTTATACATCTTCTGAAATATCTCTGGAGCTGGAGCAATTCCAAATGGCAACACTTTCCACCGAAATCGTCCAAATGGAGTGGCCAACGTTGTCAAGTGACTACTTGCTTCATCCATTTTCAGATGCCAAAATCCATCCCGTAGATCCAGGGTAGAGAATACCTTACCCTCAGCCAGTTCTGTCAGTAGATCTTCCAATACAGGTAACTGGAAATGTTCCCGTTTAAGAGCCTTATTTAGTGGTCTTGGGTCTATACAGACTCGCAATTTTCCATTTTTCTTGACCACTAGTGCTAATGCACTCACCCATGGTGTTGGCTCACATCTCTGGCTCAATCACCTTCTTTTCTACCAGTCTTTTTAGTTCGGCTTTCAATTTCCCCTTAATAGCTACAGGTACTCTTCGTGCCGCTGCAACGTGTGGTGTTATGCTTGGGTCCACCTCCAAATGTACCTCCCCGGGTAGCTGACCCATCTCATCCTCAAATACATCCTTGAATTCTCTTAGAATTTTGTCCGGATGCTGGCCGCCGAACTTGACCAGTTCAGATACTCTAGCAACCATCCTGAACTTGTCGTTATTGATAGTAACGTGTTCCATCTTTTGGATTGCAGTCGCACCAAGTAGGGGATGAAAATCCTCCTGTACCACCACAAACTTTACGGCATATTTGTGTCCAGTTTTGGGGTTTATCATTTTAACTCGACATTCTCCTAATGGTTTCATTTCTGTCCCATTCCACATCATAAGGGTCTTATTTGAGGGTTCGAGATTTTTCCCCATCAAATGCTTCGCATTCAATAAGTTTACTGAAGCTCCGCTATCTAACTGAAAAGCAATTGGTTTTCCCTCCACCATCATTTCTGCTTTTATGATTTCCTGACTTACAGCATTCACTTTCTCCCTTATTGTGACGCTGTCTATGTGTCCATATTCTGAACTATTACTGCTGCTATCACTGCCACATTGATGTGTCTCGACTGCCCGAACATTCTTTTTCCTCGACGATTTCATAGCAAAGTAGTTCTTTCCATTGCACTTGAAACACGTTTTCCCAAATGCAGGACACAACTCTCTACTCGTTTCATGTCGCGATGCACACGACTTGCACACTCTCAGTCTTTGTGTCGACGGTTCTCCCCTTGGCCTGGTATCAGGGCTCTGGACTGCTGTGTGGCATTTTCTGACAGCTTACATTTGTCTATACATCTTTATAAGTCCAACTGTCTCACTTTCAGCAGCTCTGCTTGTGTATGAGGATTGTGTACCCCTAAGACTATCTGGTCCCGCAGTATGGATGTAGCACACTTGTCACAAAAATTACAGGTTTTGCCTAGCGTCCGAAGCGCCGTAATAAATGCTTCAACAGTTTCCGATTCTCCCTGTTTCCTAGTACGGAAAACGTAACGCTCGTACGTTTCGTTCGTTTCTCCTATAGCGTATTATTCATCAAACGCCCGAATTATTTCGTTGGGGGTTCTCTTGTTGGGATTGCTATGAATTAGTGTGAAATCAGAAGGGTTTTTACGTTTGTGATAATAAGCGTGAAAAGCATGTTCTTCATATTAATCACAACAATTTAAGCGTAGACATACAAATAGAATAAATCTCAAAGGCAATATTGAACAAAGAAACAAAGGTAGCCGTGAATTCAATTAGAAACAAACATTGAACATTTATATACAAATAAATTATAATACAATTTTGAAAAAGTTGTGTTTCAGTTGAATATTTGAAGAAAAGTTGAATTAAGTATTTTATGAACTCAAAGTTCAGGAATGTTCCTTTGTTTAGCAAAAGTGTTCACATAAAAATTTAAGGAAAATTTATCGAGAGATAAATTTTAAAGTAATGTAGTTGCGAGATTTTTGCTGAATTTTGCATGTTCTTGTTTTGGCAGAGTTATTCACCTTGGACTGTATTTTTTTTATATTAATGCTTAAATAGCAGTTTCTGTTTAGTAGTGTAGATAACACTTTTTTTTAGAAATGTACAAAGATTTCAGAGAGAGAGAGAGAGAGAGAGAGAGAGAGAGAGAGAGAAAGAGGTTGAAGGTTGAGTCAGGTGTTGACGCGCGAAAAGTCCTTTACGCCAAGATGTAGACACGCGTGGATCTCTGAGGGTGAATTGCTGACTGGAGAATTGGACTGAGATTCGTCCTTTTATTTACTCTGAGAAGTTAGAACAGGCTCCCAGGGCTTTGGCGGCAAAAACATCCTGGGGGCGTCTCGACCAATAATAAGCCGAGTTTCGCAATGTGTGGTGTTGATTGGTCGAAACTAGCTCTTATGGAATAGTCCACCTTTAAACGGAGTGAGTGGAAAAATACGGACGATTCTGCACTCTCCTCTTCATATGTCGAAAACTGAAGTCCATAATAGACTTCTAATGCTTCGCCGACTAATGTATGTAACAATAACGCTGTTTGGTATTGTATCGGCTGCCTGGTTAGATACGTAATAATGGCATAGTTATACCATTTCAGCTTAAAAAGCTTCCAATTTGCCGATAAATTACCCTCCATACACAGGGGTTGCGGTGGTCTAATGTCAGTCACAGGTCTGTTTGTGGTTTCCATATCAAGTTCGGACATTTTTCCGTACACACGTGTTTTTTACAAATTAAACAAGAATGATAAATCTTTACTTATCTTCGTGCGTATTTCTAAAATACTTTTCTTGTTTTTTTCTTCTTGTCTGGGAGTTCATTTATACCACTTCTGCCACCATGTTTCACGTTCGCTATGACGGATGACCACCGATATTGAAGAACACCAAGAACGTACATCCATTAATTACGCCATGCTTTATTTCAGTAGAGACTACATGCTGGGCCCAAAGAAGGGGACATTCACCGTCTGCCGGTGAAGACCCTGACTTAGTTCCTCATGCAACAGCATCCATGGAAATTCTGTATAATTTGAGATTTTACTTTTTTTATTTTAAATTCTTCTCTGGAAGCAACCCAAATTAATTTCTCTCCTAATACCTGAATATGTCTTCCGGTTGAGATTCAGATCTTGGTACATCTTTCTCCGTTGTGATTTATAACGCTTTCCGCTTTGATACTTCCTTCTGCCTTGAAGTGTGGGTGCTTTCTGGCTTCAGCTCTGAATGCTTTCTAATCTTATTAGCGGGCCAGTCTTCTTTTATAAGAAAACAGGAGGCTCCCAGAGACCTTTGTAGGGTCTGACTTCTGCATTTCATGGATCACACCTAATTTCCATAAGGGTGCTATTTAACAACGATCCTGATTGGACAACAAATATTAAAATAATATCTTATGCATTTCTCACGTGCAAAGTTCTAAAATCTTGTGCAAGCTAAACACATGTGGCGGACTCCACCACATTAATTTAACTTAGATTAAGAAACGGGGCTGACGCAGAAAAGGATAAGCAAAAGATATTGTTACACATAAAATATGTATTTAACAAGAGGTACAATATCAAACAACGATGTGAAAGAAAGCATGCATTTAAGTAAGAAAAGGTTGAATAAAACAAAAGTTGTCTCTCTTTAACTGTTATTTTTGTATTTCAAAATTCACTGGAAGAATGTTTATGAGAGTCTCTTATAATGACTGTTCTCAAAAGATTTTGCTGTAAGAAACGATTATGTGAGTGTATAAGGAATGTTCAGCATGTGAGTGGTGTCTGTGAGTGAGAAGGTTGGCGCATGGTTTCAACTGTCGTGGATTCGTTTGACAGCTGAATTCCCACTAATTAGCTAAGGAAAATTCTTGCTTAAATAAGTGACTATAGGCTCCAGATCGCTTCACGGGAAGAGTTATTATTCATGTGCAGACGATCTGATTGGTTGGCATTGACCAATCAGCGAGCGAGCTTTGGGGAGTCTTAAGAAAGCTTATGTGACCCGTTTCTCCCAAAAGTGCACAAAACTGATTACATGAAAATAGAGCGATTACAAAATTGTCGCATTGCTGCGATTTGTAAATTGTCTATAATACCGTAGTGGTGATTAATTACCCAATGAATGCTTGGCGTTGTATGTGATTTGTATTTTTGTATGTATGTATGTATGTATGTATGTATGTATGTGCGTAATAGATCAGCACACACATATAGGCTCCAAACCAATTTCAGCAACTAACATATTCTGATTGGTCCATTAATACCAAGGTCATATTTACGCCTACGCACAAGTGTTCAAACCAGAGAACCGTCAAAATTAAGAAAACGTATTATTGAGCATCGTGACAGCAACACAATCGCCTACTAAAAACTACGTCACACATTCTGAGGCTAACAGTTACCCATTAACATAATCTCAGTTTCTAGAACATTCACTCAATCGTTCACACAGCAGCTTTCGTTCATTCCTGCAAGGGAATTAACATCTAATTACTCAACTTCGCCAGTGAGAATCAAGTTGACAAATGAATCTTTGTCGTTCAACTATCTGAAGTTTTAAAGTTACTGTGATAACATGAAACAAACTTTCAGAATTCACTCACTCACATCACACTGGATTTCATTTAGACACAGAAGTTCTCAACCATAGAACATTATTATTACGCAGCAAAGTTCTTAATTCCAGAACATTATTTAATCCAAAATTCATTAACTTCTTGACAACATTACGGTCAAAGAAAGACAACTCTAGAACAACTAAGTTTTTTCCCAATTTACACTGGAAATTTATATTTCACAAACACTGTTTAATTACCTCATAAACAGAATTATTCTTTCACTAACTCTGTGAAACTTACACCACCACAATTACAAGTATTTCTTCAAGTAAACTCACACACCATAACTCCAAACACCAAAATAAGTTTTACACACATAAATAAAATAACGAACATTATCAAGATTTCATTCACAAATCTTTACTCATAAAATGCATTGTATCTTTTATGCTGTTGGGGATTAGTGAATATGTATGTTAAAAATCAGAAGGAAAAATATTTGTGAAGGCGTGTTCAATAAAATTCAATCCTCAACAATATTTATCAATTTTGAACAAGACATGTAAAAAACAAATTTTAAGAAAACCAAGGCAAATTGAATGCAAACAATAATGGTTTATATTGTGCTGTTCCTTATTTTATTTTCCATACACACAATAAAAATTAATTCACACCACGGGTTTCAAAAAAATACAACTGCGCGGGAATTCACTCCTCACCATACCCTGTGGGGTCAAAAACAAGAACGGCGCACCCAAAAGTTCGAACGTAGTGAAAAGTACACCACGTGGTAAAAAAATATGATTTATTGACCAATCAGGGCTCGACATAAGAAACCCATTTCTTAATCTCCCCGGAGCCTCATCATTCAGATATAAGGAAGGTAGAAACTCTCATCAGACCAGAGGGAGAACAGCGACAAGCCGACATCAAAGCGACACGGACTGCTTCGAACACACACACACACAGAGAATTCAGCAGTTCACACAACAGGCAGTATCGCGTATCAGTGAACATTCCTTCACCCTCTCTTTCTTTCATCTCGCTCGCTACACATCGTCCTACCTTTTCCCTCTCAAATTCCCAGTACCTTTCTTTCTCCTTTTCTTCCACTGCTTTACGGACAATTTCATTTTTGTACAAAAAAAATAATTCTTATATTTTTTTTTACGAAAATAAACAAAGTTTATTTTGCTTTATTTGTAGTGTATTTTCTTTTTATTATTTGTCTGAGGGACTTTTTTGCACCCTCAACAATATACAATTAGAATATATACAAATGAGTTAAAGACTGTTAAATGTTTTGTGCTGATGTATTGTATCTGATGTGTTGATTTTTAGCACGTTAGAAACTTTTTGAATGTGTCAATAAGATTTTGTTCGAAAAATAAACAGTTGTTGTTTTGTGCAAGTGTTTATGTTCAATTGGTTTTAGTCAACCGAAGTTGCGTACCCTTAGTTGTGTTTGTATGAAATGTTCTGAGTTATTAATACTTGTTTCGTAGTGATGGAAAATGTCACTTTTGAAGTATAATAATGAAGTTTGTAAAGGTTTTTGTTTGACAGAGAGAGAGAAAGATTATGCCAAATAGTTGTTGAGCCAGAGTTTGATTTGCGCGGGAAGATCAAGGTTTTGAATTGCGCGAATTTGTTTTGGCGTCTCTCTGGATGCTGGAATCTGACTAACTAAGCAGGTTGAGTGTTTTCTTTTTATATGTTTTAGCTAGAAAAATAGGCTCAAGAAATTTGAGCGCCAAAGAGATTTTTCACGTGCATTCTAGTCTGTTAACCAATGAGAAACTGAGTTGTTGAAATTAGTGTTCTGATTGGATAACAGGTGTGTGTGGGTGTAAAATGGATTGTTCTGCTAGTAGGGGTGAAGGATAACGTGGATGATTCCATAATGCTATATAAATCAAAATATTGTTCATTATTTAAAAACTGTATTATTTCTCTTGTTTATTGTTCCTTGATACATTTGTTGAAAGTAAAAATAGTAGGGATTGAATTGAAGTCGTTCGATCCTCTACACCTTAATTCCAAAATTTACAAGTGGATGAGACCATGTCTCTGATTGGTCAGTAAATACAATAGAATCTGGTGGCTAATAATTAAACTCAGTGTTTTATTTTTTGTAAATTAATTATTTTCCTGGATTTTTTTTTCTTGATCATCAAAATATTTTTAAATAGAACAATCGGCAATGTTTAACCTTTGTGCCCACAAAAAATAACGATGTTTCAAAAGGACGTTCATTCTCTTGACACTGCTATTACTGTATGCACTGTTGACTCCCTCGGCAATGTTTATTTTTTAATAATGATTAGAATTTTAATAAAACGCAAATATTTGAAAATGGGTTTATAGATTTTCATTATTCTTGAGAATTGACGACTAAGATGTAAACACTAGATTGCTTATTTGCACAAATAATTTTATATTTACAAGATTATCAAAAATATGTGAACCAATGTGTAATGACAAAAGTATGCAGGTGTAGGCTTTAAGAAAGCTTTATTCAACTGAGAATACAAGGTTCGCGTACAGTGTCCTTTTATAGTCCCAGTAAACAGAAATAAAAAGAACAGCGTACTTTCTATTCAACAGTAGAACTAACATTTAAATCCGTAAACTTCCTTTGCTTGTCACATACGCACTGATTAAGCAAGACTTACAATAGATGCAAATCTTAAAGACACAATTTTTACTATAAAAATGTATTTTTTTATTTTCATAATGTTTTGGGGGTTCATTATTTGCCCTTGGCTTAGACCCTAACAGGTGCTACTACCCGGGATCAGGGTGGACCTGGGGACAACAGCAATTAAGGGTTGGTTTCGTGCTCCTCAGAACCCCCTGATCAAAGCCTTGCTGTCGGATGTAGTGTATTGTCTTACCCAGGACGCGGATGTAGTGTATCGTCTTACCCAGGACGCGGATGTAGTTTATCGTCTTACTCAGGACGCGGATGTAGTTTATCATCTTACCCAGGACGCCAATAATAATGACTTTCTGATTTTTGTTCAATTGCTTCGGAATGAAACACTGTAAATTAATAGCCTTATCCTATCAGAGATATTGACACCTAGTCAGAAATATGAGGGTAGTTACTGCATCATACATTACATAAAAAGACGTCAATATATACCAAAAATGATTTATGAATTTGTTTGGTGAACTATTAGTTGTTAAACTTAAATAAACTGAGGTACATCACTCAGGAAACTTGGTAAGAAAAGATCTACCAATGGAGAATTTTTATTTTCCACCTTACGATGATAAAAACTAACGCAAGTCCAATAATTTATGAGCGATCTTCTTGTATTCTCGACCCTGATAGAGAACACAATTGTCGGTCACAATTTTACAGTAGATCTTTCAGAAGTTACCTTGTTCCCTCATACCTTTATTGCAAGGTTTACCTTGAATCCGACACATCATATGGCATTGAGAAGGTGCTGTGTAAGGAACGAGTGTTTGATTACAAGGTTTTGGATATTTTTAGAATTCGACCGTGTGTAGAGATCAGAATAAATCGTTTTAGAACAGAATAAATGGTGACTGCTCTGTCAAAAAATAATGAAAATACTGAACCACGCGCCCGCCTTTGCTAGGAGAAAGAATGAAGCTATTTTTTCAGCTGATTACGTAATTTTAACTTAATAATTCTATTAATTAATTTTTCTATGAACATGGTTGAATATTAATGATGATCATGAACATGGTTGGATATCAATATTGAAACCGATTTATTAGCAGATAACTGACCCATTATTGAAGAAATCTTACGCTAAAAGATATTAATTATAGATTGTACACAAACATTCCATAAAGAAAGGTTTAGCTTCGAGTGAAAAAAATTATTACGTGAATGGAAGAGGTTCATTTTAATGCCTCCTGTTTTTCCCACAAACAATATTTGGCGGACTCATGTGAGTCCAGGTAAAAATATAAACACAAAACCTGGATTTCAAACAAACAAGAATTAATACATGTATTAACAAAAGAAATTACATTAATGTATACACAGTTGAAAAGGGGAAAATAGTCATTAGAAACTTAGCTAACTAGTTATGTGTGTAATACACAAGTGTGTTTCAATGGTCAGTCAACCAGGGAAAAGAGACGTTCCCCAGCGGGGAATCCTCATTTACATCTTACTAGAATTTTTGAGCAAGAGGAAGGGGAAGGAAAACAGCGCCACTTAACGGACGTTTGGCGAAGACAAGTGGAGTAACGCACAATCCTATTATGATTTCATCACAGAAAGGAAACGTTTAAAGAAGAAAGAAAAAATAGAACATTAAACTGCGCAATTTATGTTTTCTTAAGTTAAAAAGAAATATTGACTCTCGTCGGAAATATGGCCCGGTTGTGAGGAGATGAATCATGCGTAATGGTAATTGTAATATTAGCCGTCTACTTATAAGGAAACATTTGGCTTGTACTACAGTCATTTAAAATTTATAAAAGCTTTCCCTAAAAATATTTACATTATTTACATTATTCGGATTATTGTCCTCATCTTTGTCGCCATATTTATTACAATGTTTCGACCGTTGTACGCTCGGGCCTTCTTCAGGTGGTTGGAATGTCGAACAGAACCCTTTATTTCGCTCACTGGGGTAGACTGTTCTAGTTCCACGTGCCATGTTTAATGGATGTCAGTTATCAGTTATCTCCCTCTGAAAGTTCTCCACTGCCTTAGCCGGGTATTGAACTCGCACTCTTTGGGTCCTGTCACTGGATCTAACTAACGCCTTTATCCACTGTGCCATGTGTCCTTGAGGACATACTTTTTCGGTAAAATAAGTTTCTCGAGTCCAGTAGATGTTATCGCTCTTTCCAGTACTGGTGGGGGCTTCCTTCCTAACCTTTTATTTGAAATAGTGTTTGCCGAGTTACATGTGATAACCATTTTAGCTGTTGCTACTGTTAAAAGTCCACAAGTGATGTAGTTACTATTATCTGATACAGTTTTTTTGTGATTCTGTAGCACCAGGTTCGGAAAGGGGTGGTCTTCGCCAAGATTCACAGGCTTCACTCGCCCAAAGCCATTTTTAAACATTGAACTTAGAAAGCGGTTGTAAAAAGCAGACAATTTCGATAAAAAGACGTCAATATGTGTCAAAAACTGTTTTATGAATTTGTTTCTTGAAATATAAATTTGTTTTTGTTTTTCCTTCCGCTTATGCTGTTAGGCGTCGCAGGGAGACACAGACGTCTGTCAGCGGCAAGGTGAGTGGCCTGGAGGAGAGTTATATCTCGTGGGCTCTGAGAGTGCCTGCCACTGAGTCGCTCTCCAGCGTCTTCTTGTTCTGCCTCTCGGTCTCCAGCCAGAGTACCTGAGGGTGTATGCTCGTAGGGCTGGTTGGTTGATAGTGAGGTGTCCGAACCACTTGATCCTCTGTCGTTCAATGTGTTGTATGTTTGGTTAAAGTATAAATAAATAAATAAATAAATAAATAAATAAATAAATAAAATAAAGTAAGGCAGGAAATTTTTCCATTGCGTTTCTCAGTTAATTCGATCTGGTCGGTCGGTTATTTTTATTGCGTTGATTTAAGAAATATGACGATTTTCCCCATATAAAAAAAACAGTTTATTTTTTACGCGCGCAATAAAAAAAGAAGTTTGTTGACTCATATCGAAATTGAAAAATAGAAAAATTTGCTGCTAATTTGGAATTTTTTTATCTACGAGGAAAATATTTACACTGTACAAATTTTATTTTGGAATATCTACATTGGGATAGTCCATACACTGTTAACACCCCAAAATTTTAAATGAACCATTCCTGTATCATGTGTTGGCGAATCGGGTCCGTCGAGGCTAAGTCTACCAATCAGGTCGGTCGGTGCATATTCCCGCCAAAGCGCGAACTTTGCAACAGGAAGGAACGCGGTTCTCTTTAGAAATTTTGCGCAAATCTTTGAATCGACACAAACGCACGTTTCGTCGATCAGCGAAAATATGTCTTCAAGTCAACTCGCCACAGCTACCTTTTGAAACTCAGCGAAAATGAATTCTAGAACAAGAAAAACTCCTTTTTCTAAAGAAGCAAACTCATCGAAATGAACGTCTAAGATTAATATAATACAAGAGTTGATTTTCGCATTCAACTACGAAAAAATATTATCTCACTCAACATAAAGGTACGCTACTTTGTACGACTTATTTTTTCCTTTCCTGCACACACACATTACACCTTGAAGTAATCGTTAAATTGTCGTTTGGCAACAATTGAATTTTCTGTACGAACAATTAATCTCGACCGAAGAACAGTTTCAATCGACCTGAAACGAACACATGAACTATAAACTTCCCCTTCATACATTCAACATATTTACAAATCATAATTTGTATATAGATGTGTATAATAATAATTTGAATTTGTTTCTCGTTCAAATATTGTGTTCGTCATTATTTGTTCTCTGTTTTGTATTGCATGATAAATGTTTGAACAATTTCTCCTAAATTTGTTTGTGGAAAAATAACACGCAATTTACCATGGCCTTCTGAATAAACCCCGTTTATTCATTAATTATCTAAAAATTCACCGAGCTTTCCACTACAGTAATGAATAACATATATATGACATAAAGAAAATGTAATTAAAATATTAACATTTTTTCTTTTATTTATATTCTAGCCATAAACCACATGTACATCGGCTAAAATGTCTACATCATACCCGTACAAATTTTAATTTGTAATGATATCTACATAATAACATATATATAACATAGAAAAAAATGTAATTAAAATACTACAAAAATTCTATTGATAATATTCTAGCAATAAACAACACTTACATGGGATAAAAATTACAAAGGTAAATCGAAATCAGGAGATCGTATACCAAAGTAGATAACAAGCCAAAGTAGACATATTTTTTTATGTACAATAATTTATATATATATATATATATATATATATATATATATATATATATATATATATATATATATGTATAACAAAAAACAAAAGAAAAAAAAAAGGTGTATACATTATTGGAGTTAACTTCTCTTTTAATTTCCTAATTGTCCAAATTGTTTCTAGGAGACGCTATCCCTAAACAATAAATACTTGGGAATACTTCGTTCTCTCTCTCTCTCTCTTTTTCACTTTGCATTTTCAGCGGACACTACGACAATGTAGGCTCTCGCAGAAGATTTTGTTTTCCCCTTTGTGAGTTTCCTTGGGAAGACACCATGAACATTATGCGCACACACACACACACACACACACACACACACACACACACACACACACACGTACGTACGAAAATACTTTGAAACACGTACTCTCTACGTTCACACACACACATACACACACACTAATTATGTCTATTGTAAATCCTTTTGTTGTCTAATAAACATATTTGTTTGTACATGTATATCGGTTTCTTGTTTTTCTGTTACATTTTCTTTTGGTTGGACTCATGTCTAGTCCGCCATATTTTTGTAGTGGGCTTTTTTTTATTTCAGGAGTTCCACACAGGTTCATATCACAACGCATAACAAACCCACGGTCCGCTACAACTTGCCCATAATATTCTTCTGAGCGCCTAAATACATTAAACTAGAACGAGAAAAAGACGTTCATAAGAATATGGAGACTTACATTAATCATTAAATTTTAAAAAAAAAGATTCTTTATAGATGGAGACTGAAGTTCATAAGAGTTTATTAATGTTCTGACCTGTCCGGTGTCAATGGGTCAGTGTAATAACCAAAGAAGAGTCTGTTGTTGTAGTGAAAGAGATAATCAGCTACCTCGAAAAAGAGTTCATGTTTTGTGTGCGATTTGCCGGAGAAAAATTACCAAAAAGTAGTTAGCAAACATCTACTTTAAGGACCAGAATCTATGCTAATGTTCTTCCCTTCCCTGAATGGCGTGACCAATCAGAAAGATCTCTCGGTGAACAGAATCCTTTGTTTTTCGCTTATGTGGGAGATTTGAATTTTATGAGCTTGGTGGACGAACACGCGTTTTTGCTGGTGGGAAGTGAAGGTTGGATGTGTGACCCCATTTTGTCGTTTTCTACGTTGCCTGTTGGACTGTTACGACGAACTATCGTTTGAACTGTGATTTGGCTACATGTGTTGCGGTCGAGAGACAGGAGAAATCTATTGCAGACGTTTATTGCTACTATAAGTTGACAGTCTTTTTTTTCTTTTCTTTACAACCACAGTTGCCGAGTGAATATCTCTTGTAGCCGTCTTGATTAATTGAGGTAGCAGCAAGCGAGTTGTATCACCGAGGAAATGTTCATGGGTTTATTTCGCATGTCCCAAATCGTCTGTATTAAGTTTTCGTGTGTTACCAGGAGTCGTTGGTTTGTCACGGGGTATGTCGGAATTTATTCACGACTGATGGCAACTTGAGCTGATGATTTATCTCTCTCTGATTATCCACTCTGATTCATGTCCTGAATTAATAGTATTTAAAAAAAAACTGATATCTACTCCCTTATACACAGGGTGCCCCACAAAAAACAGGAAATTTTGGATTTACTATACGATGAAAAAATTTAACTAATATATAAAAAAAATAACTATATATTTTACTATATGAATGAACTAAAAATAATAACTGACATAAATTTCTTAATAATTTGTTGTTTCAACATGCTGCAGTTAACAAATTTTCAAAGCAAGGTGATTATTCTTTTAAAGAAAGAACACCCAACTTGGGGACTGAAAAAATGCCAAAGAATTTTGCTAAAGTTCTTTAGTTTGAACACTACATCTAACATTTTGTTTTTCAGTAAAAATAGTTAATAAAGAACATCTGTTCTGTTTTAAGCTACTAAATTTCTGTCCTTTGCTTTTATTTCAAATAACTGTAACAAAAATTCCGACAAATTTCCTTCTTTTTTTTTTATTATTTGTTTGTTTTGTGGGACACCGTGTATATTCAAGCCGATACACTCGCCAAGCCATTTTTCATATTAGCACATATTTCAAATTCCATTTTTCTGATTGGTTGAAAATAATCAAAAGAAGGAGCTCTTTTTTCAGTCCTTTTTTCCAGAACATTACTTTTTATTTCATTGAATCACACACAGCGTCGCCATAATCAGGCTCACAAACAAGGTTTATAAAATGTGTTCCTCCCGAATACCTCGTGGACTGGAAATATCTTCGCTCTAGTTAGTGGAAAGGAGTAAAAGTTCGTTTTTTTTTGTCTTTTTATTTTATTTTTTTCAATAGGAAAATAGTTAATAAATAAATACTAATAAATTATTAAAAATTAATCTTGAACCAGAAAAGCGATAAAGAAAAAGAACATTATGGCAATGGTTTAGAGAAACAGACGAAAAGTTTATTTAATCAATTATTTTTTTTTTTAAGACCTGTACTTTTATGTACAATGCTACAAAAGAAGTGGACTTTTTTAAAATATAAAAATGTACTCCTAAATCTAAAAACATTAATTGAAATTTCTCTCAAAGAGTATTTATTATATTAAATTTTTATTATAATTACTCTTAAGTTGTTATATTCTATTCAGAAAGCGTTTGAATAAAATATATCATGGATAACAAAGTAAATTGATGCAATTGGTAGATAGGCGTGTTAGTCCAAGGGAGGTAACTACATTTTAGTAAAGAATTATTTCCCATAGATAATATTATTAGCAGGGATACTTAACATTATGAACTTTTGCAAGAAAACATTATAAATAACACAGCATAACCTCGTCTGTTATTTGGAGAGGAGATGGTCGCCGCCAAGTCATTTTTCCCGTTCCACGCAATACTATGTATGTAGGAATCAGCATGGTGCATCAAAACAGGTGAAAATTTGTGTTTTAGTTCTCAGACGTTTCTCATTGTTTGCCAGAAGATTTCTAAGTAGGGTTGAATAAAGAAGTATAAAAGAAAGCAACACACACACACACACACACACACACACACACACACACACACACACACACACACACACACACACACACACTCTCTCTCTCTCTCTCTCTACCTCCCTCCCATCTCTTTTAAACTCTGGTGGACTTAATCCTAGAACACATGTGTCATATCACATACGAATCTATCATGACACTGTATGGGAAAATTAATATAGAAACTACTTTTAGTAAAAAAAAATATATCAAATTGTATTAAAAAATAATTAAAAAAATTAGAATGACTGTTTCTTAGAAAAATAAATCGCTTAAATAAACCGAAAGATTTATACATACATACATACATACATACATATATATATATATATATATATATATATATATATAGAGAGAGAGAGAGAGAGAGAGAGAGAGAGACAATATTAGTGGTAAATATACACATACATATGCAATTATATATACACATACATATATGTATAAAAATAATTCCAAGAGGATATGATCCAGGTAGAACTCGATGTCCAGTACAGAGTAAGGATATAATAAAAAGACTTAAACACTTGGATCGTTCTTACGATTCCAATGGAATAAATTATGACCATGGAATATTAGTGTTTAAGTCTTTTTTATTATATATATATATATATATATAATATATATATATAAACAATAACATTCAAAATTACCTCATATGGTGGATAGCCTATTTCGGCAGACGAAGATATCGGTCGTCTGCCTTATCAATCCCTGGTGTGGACTGAGTTTGCGTCTATACAGTTAGGAGGTACCGGAAGTAGAATTTAACTGTGAAAGCTAAAAAAAAAATTTTTTAAAAAGGCCTGTCGAAAAACTAATACAGAATTTATCCATTTCAATGTTTTAGTCAGACGAAAGACACGAGACAGGGATCAGGGGAGGGTGGATGGTTTATAAAATTAAATCCGAATTATGACCTGAATTTGGGATTATATAAAAAAATGAAATTTGAATTTAAAATTAAAAGATAAATAAGAAAGGGTTCAAAAATAAATTTGAAATATATAGATAAAAGGGTGTAAGGAATTAACGGAAAGAGAGTTGGGGGGAGATATTAAAGTAGGGAAAAGTTTATAAATTATAATTAATATAATGTAAAGAAGTTATGGAGGGGGAAATTAAATATAGAAATTAGAATTAGCTATAATGTCGACATTTGAAGAGTTAGATGGGAGAGAAAATTATGGAAATATGGTAGCTAATTAAGTTAAACGTATATTGTGGAAATTTGAATTTGTCTTTATGTCGACATTTTAACATTAATTAATTCCTCTGATTCCATAGTTGGCTTTCATTATTGTATTTTTAAAAAAAAATTTCCTCTAAACATAAGTCACACCTATCTCTAAGAATACTAGGAGTACATGCGGAACCTATTGTTTTCCAAACTATCTGTGTGCTCAAACCTTCAATTCCCAATTTTATTTTGAAAGAGTTGTCTGGTATTTAGCTTAAGGCGACAATAGTTTTCACTCCCCTCTAACTCTTCAAATGACGACAGTATAACTAATTCTAATTTCTATATTTAATCCCCCCTCTATAACCTCTTTTTACTAAATACACCCCCTCTCTAACTCTTCGTCTGCCGAAATAGACTATTCCCCATATGAGGTGATTTTTGGATGTCATTGTTTTTTTAATTATATTGCTCTGTATTAAAAATACATTGAGCTCTTTCTGTGGATCAGTTTTAATATTTATATAACTAGGATACACTTGGATTATATACCAACGGATTTCTTTTTACCTCTAATAAATAGATAGATAGATAGATAGATATAAAATTAATATAAGATATCGGACGATGAGTACTGGTGTTAATAAAATAGTGCTCGATGTAATATAATAGATCAATTAAGTATATATTAATAAATAAACATATTATCCCTCACCAGTAGTACGACTCGTAATTTCATGCACCACTCAATTTTCAGGAGCTAGATAGAGACTCACCGTTACATAATTTAAATTTTAATAAAAATATCTGGTTAATGAAACGCTGGCGCAGTCCATATATTAAACGGGGATGACTGTTTTTTTTATTAAAGACAATATATATATATATATATATATATATATATATATATATATATATATATATATATCATTTAAAATAGAATGGATTTATACTTTATATTTAAAATAAACGGGCTTTAATATTTTATTTTATATTTAAAATAAACAGGGATTAATGGTATTTTTTTTTAGAAATACAGCCCTAAAACTATATATATAAAAAATAATTTTTATTTAAAGTTGTGATTTTTATTTTATATTAAACATAAACGGGTATTACTGGTCTTTTAAAAAATATATAAAAATAAACACGCCAAAATACATACAAAAATTACTTCATATTTAAAATCTATTATAAATGCAAAGAATATTTTGTATTTAAGATAGGTTGATTTTATGTTTTATATTTAAAATTAACGTGGATTAAATGTTTTATTTTATATTGTATTTAAAATAAACGTGGATTAAATGTTTTATTTTATATTGTATTTAAAATAAACGGGTATTAATTGTTTTTTTTTTTAAATTGTTTCATTAAAATAAACGAACCTAAAAAAAAGCTCGACATAAGTGAACAGAAAAAAGAAAAGAAGAAAAGGTAATAATTTACAGTAAAAATTAATCTGGATCAACGTATTTCATTTAACATTTAATTTTATGCCTACACGTAACCATCAATTCATTTCTCTTGTTTAATTAAGGTTATTTAAGTGTTTTAAGATAACTAATTTTTCTACAAGGCATAAATTATATCTACCGCTTTTCTTCAAACATGTCGCAAAGAATTTGCCATCATGCAAGAAATAAGATAGTGTGGTTTTAGTCCTGCTCGTTTCGCTGTGTATATAGAAAAAACACGAAAAACTGTCCAAAAAGCCCGTTTTTTCGGACATAGCTCCCTGTTTTTCATCAGATGCTTTCCAAATTTGCTATGTAAATTACATATGACACACAAATTGTCTTGCGTGAATGTTTGGTTTAGATTATTTCAGTTAAGTGGATAAAATCTGCAACAAACTGGGCCCAAAATCGACATTTGCCATTTAGCCAATAGTTTCCTCATATGATTCCATCCAAAATTGGGATTCAAACAACCTTTGATGCAAAAAGTGTTTGAGAAGGATTATTGAAGCGTTAAAGGGGAATAATTTCCGAAGAACCGCTTATTAACCCCAGCTTTACAGTAAACGTGCAAAGAAGGAGGGGGGCGTTCATACGTTTGCCCTTGCAGTCGAATCAAGCTCTGACGCGTCATCCCTGTTTTTGTTCGATTATTAGTTTTGTAAACAATGCCAAAATATTTGAAAGTTGTAATAACTTTCAAATATCTAAATATTCATCAGAAGGACTCCAGAAAAGCAGTTTCATCGAGGTAGGTCAACCTTGTGGCTCTTTCACCTACACTCTGTTCTCAACTCTGTACATGAATTGATTCTTATAACGGTCAGGTAGTAAGTAATATTGTACTAATTCTCTTCACTCTAAGTTGGTAACGTTGAATCATATTGGTGGGCGCAGTAGTTACGATGTGTCATTCTTCGACGTGATATCATGCCAGTACACTTCCTCTATTATCGAATAGTTTCGGTAGAAACAAGTAGCGAGAATCCGTGCTGCGTTTGAGAGGAGTCTACGGAAGTCCACAAATCGAGCTACTCGTGAGTTTGCGATCTCTCAATCCACTATCTGGCGTGTGCTAAGAAAACGTCTACATTTGAAACCTTACAGACTACACCTCTTTCAGGCACTTACCAAGACCTTCCTTTTTGTTCTTGGCCTGCGAGATCTCCAGACCTCACCGTGTGTGATTTTTTCTTGTGGGGATACGTAAAAGATCGCGTTTATGTTCCACCGATACCCACTAACCTCGCTGACCTTGAACATCGAATAACAACACCGATCAACTCAGTGGATCGTGATATGCTGATACGCGTCTGAGAAGAATTCTCTTATCGCATTGATGTTGCCCGTGCTGCAGGTGGTGGCCACATGGAACACTTGTGAGACAGGAAATAAAAGTTGATTGTGAGTTGAATACTTGCGACTTGGCTGGCGTTTTCTATTGCTTTTCCTTATTGAAATATTGCGTAATGAAATCGGTTCATTCGTTTTTAATAACCCTGTATAATAAAACTGACCTATTCTTTTGTGTTGGCCAGGTTAGCTAGACTGCATTTTCTTTTTCTTGACCGTATAAAGTAGATATTTGTCTCAAAGTTTATTTTTTTAAATACGTAACATACGTAAGGTCGTAGGGGGCACCACAGCAGTAGCAGTGGTGTTACCTGCGCAAAATACGGAGAAGAAATGGATTCATACTTTTCCCAAGGGTATTAGCATGTAAGTGAATGTCATGAACTTGACTGGAATTCGAAATCGGCTCTCTGATTCCTCAGTTCGAGCCACTATCCACTACTCCACCGTACCTCCAAAACCTGTTTACCAGAATTCAAAGTTATCTTTTTTTTCTATTTTTGCCTATAATTTTTCCTGACACCGACAAGTGAAGATTTTAAAAGTTATATGGCTGTCTTTAATTGAGCATAATTCAATAAGGCATAGATTAAACCAGTTACCTCTTATTGTTCCGTAGGAACTAGCTAAAAAATCCGCCCGTAGGTTCGAGTTTTCGTACAGTTTCACTAAGACCCGTGAAAATTTCACGGTTTTCCAATTTTCATTTTCTGATGAATCTTAATTCTTAAGTTAATGATTAAATAAGCTCACGGCGAGTTCTATGACAATAAAATATCCGCAGAAATTCTCCTATCGCATCACTAAATATTTGAGCTTAACGACTTTAACAAAATATTTCATTAACAATCATCAATACGAATGCTGGTCTTTATTTTAGAAATTGGGTACAAATGAAAAAAAATTAAATTAACAACTTTTTCCATTTCACTGAAACAGACGTTAAACGATTCACGCTCTTCTCCGGTCTTTTGAACAGGAGTAGAGGTTTATCCCTTGTTTCCTATTTAGTATTGGGTTTCCGTTTCCTTCAAATGTCTTTTCTTTCTCTTTCACTTCCGGTGACCCCCTTACGTCTTGGTGGCCTTTTCATCTTCCTTGGAAAGGTGCCTCTTACTCTGTAGCCCTCTATCTTGAATGGCTCATGGGCCTTGCACAGGGCAAAATCATTGTAAAAAACAAATACTTCTACACTTCTTACTTTCATTTTCTCACTGAAACCATGTAGAGTCTTTGATATGTCTTTTGTCTTTCCACGTGATGAAAACGGAATAGTCTATTATTTATGAGGTAATAGCAGGAGACGCTAAACACTTCTTTCTGTCTTTCTTTCACTGAAACCAAGTAGCGTCTCTGATATATCTTGTCTTTCCATGGGACCAAAAAAATAATCCATTGTATATGAAGTATTAGCAGGAGACAGGAGACGTTAAACACTCTTCCTTCCTTCCTTCCTTCCTTCCTTTCACTGAAACCATGTAGCGTCTTTGATATGTCAGAATAATCCATTATTTGCGAGGTACTGGCAGGACATAACGGTCGTGTGAACTGAAGAACAAATGAAGGTAGAGACATGCACATTTATTATATGATGCTGTATTAGAAAAAAATATTAGCTATTTGCAGTAATACACAAATAAATAACAAAATTGATTATTTGAAATAAAAAAGTATATTATTGCTTCAGAATCAGAAAATGTTTAGATCGAATCTCTATGTTTCTAAGATCTCTACGTTTTGGATGCATTTTGGGGGAAGAATTATTAGAAATCTATGAGTTGCCATTAAAGGTTTATTTGTAGTAAACAAAACAAGATCTAGATTTAAAAATTAAAATGTTAAGCACTGACTCATTGATTTTGTTAGAAATTAAAAAGACTCGAATTTAAAAACTTTGTTTAACACACGCAAAAGCGAATCCAAAACAGAACTCGTGAAATTTCACACCTTCATGCGAAATGTTTTTCGGCCAATAGAAAACTAGGAAACATTTTAAAACAAAATTCGAATAATCTTCAATTCTCAGAAACAAAATTCTTTTACGGACCTTTTCGCGAGCCGACGCGAAGTTTGTTCGTCGTCCAATGGAAAGGCTCAAATCATATCCCCTGAGTGAATTTCCAAATGAAACTTTCAAGCCCTACAAACAAAATAAAATACTGGCAAGTTCGCCTGTCATCAGAGAGAAGGAGACGAGCGTATTAACACGTCCCTTGACAAAGCTATCGTTATTATTATCTCTACCTTTCTCCCTTACCCATTTTATAGTTGATAAAAGAACGGAACATTTTAAGACTGAGCGATTACTTCAAAGACTATCCTACCCTACGATAACGCTCATACATACATACATACATCCACACATACGTTCCAGTCTACGTACACATAAACTCATTCTTCCAAGGACGACTACGAATATTTTGACGACCTTGTATCAACCAAAATACATTAATTTTCTTTTTAGAGGTCTTAATTGATTTATATGTATATAAATTTCTTGTTTCACTTTACAATTTGATTTTCTTGTTTTATACTCCTCTTATAGTGGGCTACTTAACTAACAAGACCAAATCAAACTAATCTGTTTCAACACTCATACACTTCACTATAACTGATAACCCATTATATATTTACAAAAAGTGCTAGAGTCTTTTTCCATTGTATTTTCTTCGTCGTTAGATTAGGTAAGTCGAAGAAACAAAAAGAAATGAAAGAAAACAAGAATCAAGGAACATCAGACATTTTATTAACGTAACAATCATTTCTAATAACAGATACGTCAGAGTCGACATGAAGCAATTCACATATGAGAGCCCTAAAAATAGAGTATAGTATGAATAAAAAGAGTCTTAAACTTGATGAAAATAATTTTTTATTGTCTAAATGTTTATGTTATTATTAAGAGGTAATATCAAAGTATTTTGGGGATATTTTTTTTACATTTTTAATCGTTCCTAGCACGTCCGAAATTTTCGTTAAAAATCTTGTTTTTTTGAGTCAACAAAATTGACAAAAAATCGATCATGTTAACCATTTTTTTCCATTTTATAAACGAAATGAAATTCTCCGTTTAAAATTCTTTTAAAAATCAATTATAATTTTTCATAAAATTATATTGGTGGTGGTGGTGGGGGATAATAAATATAAAAAAATATTTTTGCCATGACTTTAAAAAAAGAAAACATATTTATAATAATTTCCATAATTTGTGAATAGGTGAAAAAAGGTGAGGCATATTTTCTGCTGGCACAAGACAGAAAGTATGAGAACACCCAATGAGGATCTAACTTACTACTCAGTCGTATTTGTTCTAGCGAGACAAGCCTAGTTAACCATTACACCACGTCGAGGCGTCCCAAAATGATTATTCGTCCTGGGTAAGATGTTAAACTACATCCACGTCCTGAGTAAGACGATAAACTACATCCAGCAGCAAGGCCTCTGATCAGGAGGTTTTGAGGAGCGTGGAACCACCTCTTAATTGCTGGTGTTCCCAGGTTCACCCTGACCCGGGGTGGTAGCACCTTTTAGGGTCTCAGCTATGGGTAAATAGTTAACTATTACCAGCAATACTTTTTTGAAAAATATTATTACCAGCGATACAATTTTGAAGGAAAAATATTACTAGAAACAGATTTTTGACAAAACAAAATATTATCAGCAATAAAAAATGTTGTCGGCATTAAATAACTCATTGAGGTTGATATGCCCTAAAACAAAATAAACCAAACCATTCTAAACCAAAGAATACATATTCTATTCATACGAATCTATCCTAAAAATGTTGTCGGCATTAAATATCCCATTGAGGTTGATATGCCGTAAAACAAAATAAACCAAACCAAACGCAAAATGATTATCTAAGCGTAGCTTAGATGCAGCACAAGGCCGAAAATATGGGGCACCTAGTGAGGATCAAACTCACTACTCAATAGTAATTGATATAGAGAGACAAGCTCGAATTTCTACTAAGATCTTGAGGTCTCGAGAAAGGGTTGATTGCTTTATTAGACGTGAGTGTTTGTGAGTTGTTATTTCTTTCGACCGGAGAAGAGAAGAAGAGGAAGATTGCGCGACAAAGCTCTCTCTTACGGTGTGAAATTATGTGAACTGGTAGGTGGTCTCCTGGCCAAATCTGAACTCTGGGCAACTAATTACGCGACAACATGCTATTGTTTATATATATTTCTAACCGGCGGTTGACATTGATAGTCAACATCAAGCAAGCTAACCATTACACCACGTCGAGGCGTCCCAAAATGATTATTCGTCCTGGGTAAGACGATAAACTACACCCAGCAGTAAGGCCTCTAATCAGGAGGTTTTGAGGAGCTTTTTTGCTATCTTCCTCTTCTTCTCTTCTCCGGTCGAAAGAAATAACAGCTCACAAACACTCACGTCTAATAAAGCAATCAACTCTTTCTCGATATGTCACAATCTTAGTAGAAATTCAAGCTTGTCTTTCTATATCAATTTATATTTATTTTTCAGCATTAGAACAGGCTTTTGAGCGAGTGAAACCTGTGAATCTTGGCGTAGACAAACCCCTTTTCCAACCTTGTGGACTGGCGCTACAGAATCAAGAAACCAAACAAAGAATTTCATCTTACCACTGCATATTATCAGAATTTTGGCAAACATTAAATCTTGTCAGTGGACCTTCCTCGGTGGATTAGGGGAAATTCTTTCTCCCCCCCCCCATGTTCCATGTCCTTTCCGGACGTAGGCGATCATGGCTCTCCACCTCCTTCTATCCCTTGCATCTCTCAACAAGTTCTTTCCCTCTGCCACCTCCCCCAGACCACGTTCTGTCATCCACTTGCTTAAGCCCGCTAGGTATGTCCTGCGTTGTTTTCCCTCGTCTCTCTTTCCCTCTACTCGACCCGTGAGTATCAGATTTTCCAGGCCCTCCTTCCTCATTATGTGTCCCAGAAATTTCAGCTGCCTCTTTCTGATGTTAAGTATAAGCCTCCTCCTTGTTTGCATCCTCTCTAAGACCTCATCGTTGCTCACACGCTCGGTCCATGATATCCCCAGCATCCCTCTGTAGAACCATCTCTCCGTCGCCTCGAGTCTCTTCTTCATCTTTGAGGAAGTCGTCCAACATTCGCTACCGTAAAGAAGGACAGATGTCACGTAACATCTCAGTAAATCTTACTAGGTTTATTTTGGATTCAAATTCCACCGACGCCATTCCCTAAAACATTTTGTAGCTTCTAGTTAATAAATAATGAAGAAAGGGTGAAGACAATAGAGAGAAAATGATTTTGTAAATTTCAAACGACAGTAACGCTGACTGATCGGTCAATGAATGCCGAATGTTTCCTGTATGGAAACGGTCATTTAATACCATTATCATACCATTACCATCGACGATAGAAAGAGCGATAACAATTAGTGGACTTAGGAAGTGTAACTTCATGAAAAATTGTTTGAAGAAAAAGACATAAATTTCGACCAACCGTAACACTAATTATTCAGTCAATGAATGCCGAAATTTTTTTCTTAAAATGAAACTGCTTATATCACCCTTACCATTAGGCTACACACTTAATGATTTCCCAACTAATACATGTGAGCGTCCATACTTTTATATTGATAAGACTATTTAAGTCTACCTACACAGTGCCTTACTATATATCTTACTTTGTATCTACGTAGGTGTTTATGTAAGCCTATGTATGTACATCGCTTACTCTCTCTCTCTCTCTCTCTGTCTCTATCTATCTATCTATCTATCTATATATCTATATATCTATCTATCAATATATATATCTATATATATATCTATATATATCTATCTATATATATATCTATATATATATATATCTATATCTATCTCTCTCTCTCTCTCTATATATATATATATATATATACATATATATATATATATATATATATATATATATATATATATATATATATATATATATATATATATATATATAATGCTGCTGTACGAGAGCGATACTAACGTTTAACTTTGTCCATGGTGCTCAAACTGACATGAAAATCATTGATACCTTGCAGCGTTGTCTCATCAGTAAATCTCACTAGGTTTATTTTGGATTCAAATCTCATTGACGCCATTCCCTAAAACATTTTGTAGGTTCTGGTTAATAAATAATGAAGAAAAATTGGAAACAGTAGAGAGAAAATGAGAAACTTATTTTCCATGAAAACACTTTTAAGAAAAATATTTTATAAATTTCAAAAGAGAGTAACTCTAACTGTTTGGTCAATGAATGCCGAATAATATTTCCTGTATGGAAACGGTCATTTAATACCATTATCATACCATTACCATCGACGATAGAAAGAGCGATAACATTTAGTGGATTTAGGAAGTTTAATTTCATGAAAAATTGTTTTAAGAAAAGATTTTATATATTTCAACCGACAGTAACGCTAACTGTTTGGTCAATGAATGCCGAATGTTTCATGTATAGAAACGTCTATTTAATACCATTACCATTATCATACCATTACCATCGACGATAGAAAGAGCGATAACAATTAGTTGACTTAGGAAGTCTAATTTCATGAAAAATTGTTTTAAGAAAAGATTTTATAAATTTCAACTGACTTTAAAGCTAACTGTTCGGTCAATGAATGCCGAATGTTTCCTGTATGGAAACGTTTAATCTCGCCATTAGCATTATTATTGCTTCCTAACAAAACAAGCATATTTTTCGGAGTTACCTTGATCTTTTACGGAGGTACTTTACTAAGTCATTATATCTGTAATCATCGTATAGTAGATGAAAATAATTATTCATTTACACAACAAATATTTATTTTTCAGCAGTAAAACAGGCTTTTGAGCGAGTAAAACCTATGAATCATGGAGAAGACAAACACTTTTTCCAACCTTGTGGACTGGCGCTACAGAATCACAGAACTTATAACATTTGTTTTCCTGAAAAATTGCTTTAAAAGAAAGATTTTATAAATTTTAACCAACAGTAGCACTGGCCATTCGATCAATGAACTGAAGAACTCTACCAGATTACAGAAATCCTACCCCTTGAGGATTTTCAACAGTAGCAACAGCTAAAATGGGTAGCACATTTAACTCGAAGAGAAAATAATGACATAATCAAGATGTTGGCATTCCACACTACTTCAAATAAAACTTGGGAAAGACAACCCTCCCCGCTATCCATTACTCCACCGTTACTATTATCATACCATTACCATCGTCACTAGCAAGAGCGATAACAGTTAGTGGACTTAGGAAGTTTCCCTATAATTTTTCATGTCTTTATGAAAATTTGTTTTATGAAAAAGATTTTATAAATTTCAAAAGAGAGTAACGCTAACTGTTCAGTAAATGAATGCGCAATGTTTCTTGTATGGAAACGGTTAATCTCACCATTACCATTATTATTGCTTCCTAACAAAACATGCATATTTTTCGGAGTTACCTTGATATTTTACGGAGGTACTTTACTAAGTTACTATGTCTGTAATCATCAGTAGATGAAAAAAAATATTTCTTTTCACAGCAAATATTTATTTTTCAGCATTACAAATGGTTTTTGAGCCAGTGAATCCTGTGAATTTTGGTGAATGCTACTCCTTTTTCGAACCTTGTGGACTGGCGCTACAGAATCATAAAGAACTGTACCAAATAACAGAAATCATATCCCTTGAGGATTTTCAACAGTAGCAACAGCTAAAATGGATAGCGCCTTTAACTCAAAGAGAACAATGACATAATCAAAATGTTGGTATTCCACACTACTTCAAATAAAAGGTTAGGAAAGAAACGCCTATCAATACTGAAAAATAGCGACATAATGAAGATGTTGAAATTTCATACTATTTCAAATAAAGCGTTTGAAGGGACCCCCCCCCTACGCACAACGTCAATACCGGAAAGAACAATAACAACCACAGAACTTATGAAATTTGTTTTCCTGATAAATTGCTTGAAAAGAAAGATTTTGTAAATTTCAACTAACAGTAGCATTGGCTGTTCGGTCAAGTAATGCCAAATGTTTCCTTATAAGGAAACGACTAATATTACCATGTTTTTGTCTGAATTTCTGGGATGAGGATTTATCAATATTTACACTATTTATATTCAGATAATTTTCCTCATCCGTGCTAATTTGTTATTCAGCTGCTCCGACTTCCTCCATTGGTGCATCACATCGGGTCCGTCAGTCAGTTATGTGCCATGCGTGATACACGCTTAGACGATCATAATATATCTTTCGATAGATGACTGACGAGGCAGATTTTTTTCCCGCAGTAGGTTACCATTTCTTTCTGCGGTAGACCAGTTGCCATCCAAAGCTATAGAACCCGGTCTGTCCTGCTATTTACCCATAGCTGGGGGGAGGGGGGAAGAAGAAGATTCATACCTTTCCCAAGGGTATTAGTTACCTCAGTCACTTATGTGCCATGCGTGATACACGTTTAAGCGATCATGTATCTTTCGATACATGACTGACGAGGCAGATTTTTTTTCCCGCAGTAGGTTACCATTTCTTTCTGCGGTAGACCAGTTGCCATCCAAAGCTATATAACCCCGTCTGTCTTGCTATTTACCCATAGCTTGGGGAGGGGGGAAGAAGAGGATTCATACCTTTCCCAAGGGTATTAGCACGTTAGTGAATGTAATAGATTCGACTACGTTTTTTTTAAATAAAAAAACTTTAAAAGTTCGTTAAACCTTTCTTTTCTGATAACAGAAACCACATCACTTGAGTACGTTTGACAGTAGCAACACCAAAAATGGATATCACATGTAACTCGATGTGAAAATAATGACATAATTAAGATGTTGACGTTCCACACCACTTCAAATAAAAGGTTAGGAAGGAAACTACCATGAATAATGGAAAGAGCGATAACAGCTACTGGACCTGAGACAATTATTTTCTTGAAAAATTGTTTTAAGAGAAAGATTTTATAAATTTAAACAGACAGCAACATCGTCTTCTCGATCAATGAATGCTGAATGTTTCCTTATAAGGAAACGGTTAATATTACCATTACCCTTATCATTATTACAACATCCTTCCTTGATAATGCACTTAATTCAGTGACGAATACTAATCACGTGGATAGACATAATGCTGGGAAAATTTCCGATCAAAATTCAGCTGATAGCTAGAAATGCGTCAGACCAGGCGACACACTTTTGAACTACATCCACCTTTATAGATACATATATACACGCTTACACGTAGGAAGTGGGAAACAAGAGCAAAGACAAAAGCATCATCATCATTATTATCATCCAACTTATGTCGAAAACATTCACTCTTGCACCATATATGACCTTGTCTGCAAATCACTGGTGTGATTCAAATGCCATGTTAAGCAAAAACACTTGAAATGAGTCAGTTGTTGGACATTGATACGTCAAAATCGACGGGGGAGACTAACATTACACAAACACACGCACACCCATCGACCCACACCCAAACAAGCAAACAAACAAATAAACACACACACACACATATATATATTAATAATAAAATTATTCGTAATCCGTATGGAATTTCCAAGAGCACATAGATCCGTTGAGAGCTCTATGCCAAAAGACAGCGCAAAATGAAATAAAATATCACCTATGGTTTTTTAAGTGAAATGGAATAAAATATCACCTAAGTATTTGTAATTATATAATTACATATATATATATATATATGATAGAAATTGTAAGGAGGATTTGATAATTATAATTAAGTAATTCATTGAGTCTGAAAGAAACCTCAACAGAATGCAGAAAGCACTGGACGGGCGTTTCGTCCTATATTTGGGACTCATCAGCAGTGCGCATCTACTACCGAGAATTGAAACCCGGACAGTTAGGTTGTCATTAGGTTGCCAATTATATATATATATATATGTATGTGTGTGTGTGTGTGTGTGTGTGTGTGTGTGTGTGTGTGTGTACCTTCAAAGATTTGCTAAAAAATGAATGAGCATTAATGATGAAAAATGTCCAAAATTGGATAAAGTTGTATCATCAAAATCTTTCCGTTATTATTAAGAGGAAAGACCAAAGGATTTTTTTATGTAATTTTTTTATATACTTCTGAGAACCTTCAAATTTTGGTTAAAAATCTTGTTTCTTTCGCATTAACGGGATTCCATAAATTACAATGGGAAATTTGAGCTTCTTTTTGCGGTGAAAAGCTTATTGATTTGGGAATTCTCACTAAAATCCGATAATTGACAGATTTTAATCAAACTTTCAGTATTTATTCACAAATGAATGATATTATTTTTAAAATGTTTCGTTTTTAGAAATTCTCGATAAAAATATTTGTTTTTGCATATATGTCGCCTCATACTAATTTAATTTTATGAAAGTTCGTGAAATACATTTTTTGTTGCAATTAATGTCTATATTACTTATAAAAACATGGTCTGGGAAAATTTTAAGCATCTATTTTCTTTCGTCTAACAGGTCGCCAAGTTGTAGAAAACTTGTTCTGAATCATAAAATAAAAAATGCCATAAAACTAAAATATTATTTAATTAGAAATGTTTTTAAATTCTTTTATGAATAATAAATATTATGGATACCATTGCCTGAAGATAAAAATAACTTTTGATGAATAATTAATTTTTACAAGAATTATTTTCATTTACGTTTAAATTTTAATTAGAATAATTTATAAACTTTTAAATCTTTAAAAATTCTCTATTAATTTGTAACGGCCAAGTGACAGTGCTATTAAATAAAAACTATATGTATTAATCGTAAATGCTTACTACAATTCAGCGACCCACAGTATTTTAAAAATAATCTTTTAGTTGTTACTCAAGTTTCACGCTTTCGCAATCTTTAAATGTGTGTTGCTGTGTGTGTGTGTGTGTGTGTGTGTGTGTGTGTGTGTGTGTGTGTGTGTGTGTGTGTACGGTCTGAAGATGGGTTGAGTCATAAAACTGACATTCACAATGTCCACACTATCTATTTCTACAAAAGCTTTATTTCCAATTCTTCGCCATAAATATAGAAATAAGCAAACAAAACTTTTAAGCAATATATATATATATATATATATATATATATATATATATATATATATATATGTGTGTGTGTGCGTGTGTGCGTGTGTGTGTGTGTATGTGATTTTTTTCAAGTCGCTTGAACATCGCGTGAATGTGAAACTCAAGTTACGACTAGAGCTATCCTTTCATAGGATTTAACGTTCGTAAGCATTTTTAGTTCAGTTGAAGCAATCTAGGTTTCGAGTACTTTATTGAGAAGGTAAGTTTGCATTTAGGCATTTTTGTATATAGACATGAGGTTTTGGCAAGTTGTCCGTTGGTTGTGCCGATTGCTTTTGTTTTTCTTATATATATATATATATATATATATATATATATATATATATATATATATATATATGTATTAGAGAAAAGCATAGACACACACACACACATACATACATACATACATACATATATATAGATATATATATACATATATTAATGAATAAAATAAAAATTTATCTATCTTAATAGTATTCTTAGTTTCACGGAGATTACTTCCATTCATAAGGAAACTTGTTCATTTGAATTTATTTGCAGAGATCCTGTTTTACTTAAAAGACGACAGTTTTTTAAAAATATTTTAATTTATGACGTCAGCGCATTTGGATTTGTTCTTTCCTAAAGACGTTATTGTATCGTTTTATATTGAACAGGATTATAATTACAAAAAAAAAAACGAAACAAACACGTTATCTTGGATATATATACATACAAATCTTATATATATATATATATATATATATACGTCATCATTTCTTATATATATATATATATATATATATATATATATATATATATATATATATATATATATATATATATAAATATATATAGTACCTATAGGGCTGGTGTTAATAAAACAGTGTTCGATGTTATAAAACATGAAACTCCGAGTCGTGCTACCGTTGAGTAATATGTGTAATTATTAAAACACACACACACACACACACACACACACACACACACATATATATATATATATATATATATATATATATATATATATATATATATATATTTATAATATATATAAAATATATATACACATTATATATAATATATATAACATATAAATTATATATATATGTGTGTATGTGTGTGTTTAAACTGTTATATATATATATATATATATATATATATATATATATATATATATATATTTATGATTAATTGCTGAAACCTCCTGAAGAGTGGATTGAACAATTACCAAAATCTACGAAAATCCAGAGTCGAGGTGCAGTTGAAGTTGAATATAACATGAATCACATAAATTACATTCTGTTCTATCTATCTATCTATCTATCTATCTCTCTCTCTCTCTCTCTCTCTCTCTCTCTCTCTCTCTCTATATATATATATATATATATATATATATATATATATATATATATATATATATATATATATATATATATATATTATATATGTACATATTCATTCGTCGGTGCATCAATATATCATCGTATATGTTTGTGTGTGTGTTTGTATAAAAGCCTTTGGAAGGAAAAAAAATCATTTACTTTGCAAATACTTTTTCAAATCGATTTCCTTGCTTGTCACTGCACTTAATTCAATTCGTCTCCATTAATTTCACAGATCTAACGTTATACCTTGAGAAATTCCAGATCAAAATTAAGATAGTAACTGTGCCACAGTATGGACTTATTGATCCACCCTCGTAGATCTTAACAATGACGTCTTGGGAACAGCGTTTCCGGTAGACTGCTATTAATAGCATTAAGAAGAAGAAGCGTGACTGCTTTTGGCACAAAGAAGGAGGTGTGCCTGCGTAGGCGGTTAAAGAAGGAATAATAATAATAATAATAATAATAATAATAATAATAATAATAATAATAATAATAATAATAATAATAATAATAAACGTACGGCGTGTCGCCATTTTTAGTATATCTACCGATTGTGGGTAGAAATACGTTTGCGTGGGCGAGATGACAGAAAATAAAAAGAATATATATGTGTGTTTTTGTGTGTATATGTGAGTATGTGTATGTGTGTGTTAGGCGTGCACGCCCGTCTGCATAAGTGTGTGTGCTTATGCATAAACACACTTGTGTGTATGCGTGTATATGGGTCTATATAGAAATAGACACGTGTGTATGTGCATCTATAAGCATGTTTTTTCGCAATACACATATTCTATACACTCACACGTAAGTGCATATACATATGTATATGTGTGTGTATGTGTGTTGGTGTATATATTCACACAGACACACACACACACACGCACGCACACAGACACAGACACACACACTCACATATCAACATAATATGTTCGTCATGCTTATCGTAGCCATCCGATGGCAAAAGATATTCTTTGACGTCATCATCGGAATGCAAGGGCGGTCTCGAAGAATGCAAGCTGCATTTCACAGTCTTCGAGAAAGTTTAGTCCGTCATGGGTACTGGGTCATCTCAACCGTGTCGTTTCGCCCACGCAAGCCTTACGACTGAATGTTAGAGAGAGAGAGAGAAAGAGGGGGGAAGGAGAAAGACAGAGAGAGCAAGCACAGCTTATTTAGCTTAACCTTATCTGGCTAAAGGCCATACGAGTGAAGATCGCACTCACTAACAAAGGTTTACAAGAATCGATTGCTAAGCATGGCTCTGTGGCAGGCGCCCATAAATTTGGAAATAACTAAATCTCGAAACTAAAAAGAAACGCAGTGGGGAATGAAGCACACCATTTTAGAATCTAAACCAACGATAGCATAATAAATTTTGTCGTTCTTTTTCTTTCTTTGGAATTTGTATCGTCATTTTTTGGCGTTTCATTACGCTGTGACATTTTAGCTAGTCATTTCATTAGCCATCTTCAGAATTTTTTTATTTATTTTGCCTGTCATTTTCTTCCAGATTATTATTGCTTCTGAGACTGCTCTTTTGTTTGCTTGTTTTTTTTTTTAAATTCATACGGTAAGTATAACGTTTACTGTTCCTATGAATATAGATATTCTGACTTAACGCACTGTGATACTAGCTTGTTGGTCGTTACTCCCCAGCAAAACATACTTGCTTCGGTAATTGTAAAGACGACTTCTGTTTGGATCAGTTTGAAAATAATGTCATTTTTTATTATTCAACAATGATAGCTTATCGACATTTTCAAGTGATTTAGTATGTTCCATTGAAGAATAGTAAAAACATGTTTTTATTTCTTAAGAAACTAATTTTAAAAAAACAACTGTTAACTGTTTACTTTTACTTTCACTTTCACTTTCACTTATAAATTGTGGCTTGACAAGTGATTTTAAATTGTAGTATTTACCAAACTGTTAGTTATATTGACTGCTTGTCAAACTCTCAGCCGAGAGGAACCCAGACGAGGCTGTGCCAAAGGGCAGAGTATCAGCTGGGTTGGTAGACAGCTAACCGATCCTGTTTTTACGGGGTCTATAGGGAATTTTCGTTGACATCACAAAAGTGGCAACGAGTGTTCGTTGACATCACAAAATAAACAAAGCTTAGTTTAAGGATAAAATATAGAAAGTACAGGGAAGTTCGAACACAGTAGGTGTCACCAACTAAAAATAATAACTACTTGAATATTAATTTAATAATTCATTCCAGAGATGAGCAATTGTCAATATTCTTGCATTGAACTATTGTTCTCATCTTGGTTGATAGAAAGGTTATTATAGACGCATCGTTTCGACCAAGTACCTTCTGGTCATCATCAGGTGTCTATCAATTGGCTGATATGGAATATCTGTTGATTATTGTGATATTTTATCCCTGTTATGTTTATTATTGTTCGTTCCTGTTGTATTGGCGCTTCACAATCTAATCCAAAGTTTGATGACCATATTGTACTTGGTCGAAACGTTGTGTCTATAATAACATCTATGTCAACAAAAATGATAGCAATAGTACGAAATGATATAGGGATACTTTAACCTTATCATCAATATTTTTTTCTAAAAAGAAATTACAAATAAACTAACTTAAGTTTATAAAATTTTACGATCTAATTATTTTTTTTTATCCATACAGACAAAGTATTACGTTCTGATTATTTTATTATTATTAATTGTTTAAAAGCGCACACCGTGCCGATTTTAAGCAGGTCCTGCTCTGAATTCTGCGAGTTGTTTTCAATCCTAGCGAGGTAGTATCTTTGGCTCCAAATGAGGTCATTGTAAAACACTTATTGTAGCTTCTGATGTGCTGGATGAAGTGTTTTGTTTCAGCTAAGTTCCCATTCAGAAGAGATAGCAATGGCTCTGGAAGAACTGGTAGATCTTCCAGCTGTATTTTAACTATGTTACAAATTTTACAGTATACCCCATCTGGTTTATTTATTTAGAAGATAGAAGATATAAGAAGATTCAAATTTTGAACAGTTCCTTTCTCATCTGAACACAATGATGGATGTTCAAGCACCAGATGAAAGGCAGATTTCCAATCCTGGGATCACTCTGATTCCAAAAAGGTATAATATGTCTATGTAGAGCACGTGTGGCCCGAGTTAGAGAGGTTTCAAACACACGGGCGGACAGATATAATTGCGGTTTATTTATTAAGATTTCAGACAATGCTGTTTGGATGATAATGCTTTTTATGTTATTTTTCAATACAGTTCCAATAAAAGCAAAGGAAATAAAATGCAAGTCTATAAACTACTTGGAAAATATGATTTATCGTAAGACTATAATTATTTAAAATAAAATAATTATCCGGATTTTTCTACTAGAATTCACACAAAGTTGATTTCATTTTTTCAAGAACAATACAGTATTGCGTATGAAAGCAGGGCGCAGGTATTTCAAGAATAACAGATCAACTGGTTGGTTGATTAGTTTTACGACATATCGGCCCTTTTTACATTTACATTATTATTGTCTTCATCTTATTACAACGTTTCGGCCGTTGTACGCTTCTTCAGGTGGTTGGAATGTCGAACTGAACCCTTTATTTCGCTCACTGGGGTAGACTCTTCTACATGTTTACTCTCCTGTTAATTCCCCTCTCCAAGTTCTCTACTGCTTTAACCGGGTAGTGAACTCACACTCTTTGGGTCCTGTCACTGGATCTAACTAACGCCTTTATCCACTGTGCCATGTGTCCTTGAGGACATCTGTTATATGAATTTCTGGGTATTATAAACCTAATGTCTTCAGCAACCATTTTTTACCAGATGAGGACAATAGTCCGAATAATGTAAATAGTGTACATAATACCTCATCTCAGAAATATAGACAGATACTTTTTACATTATTTACAATGTAAATAATTACAATGTCTCATCTCAGAAATATAGACTGATATCAACCCTTGTTCGATTATTTAAAGTCGAATTTTTTTATGGGGAATCCAGTGAGGATCGAACTCACTACACAGTAGTAATGTTCAACCAGAAATAGCCTCAGTAACCTTTACGACATGGACTGTGGGCTCGTTGATTTTACGACACGTCAATCCTTATTCGATTATTTAAAGGTGAACTCTGTATGAGGCACCTAGTGAAGATCGAACTGACATCTAACCATTACCCCATGCCGAGCCGCCGAGACAGGACCCCATCTGAATTCAACAACTATTATCCTTAAGATGAAAAGCTAAATTGATAAGTTATATAAAATAATAAATAAAAATGATATAAAAACTTAATAAAATTTTCACCTTAAAATATAGCCAACCTCCAGGTTGTTATTTTCATGTTGTATTTTAGGAATTTTCATCATCATCATCATCAATCCCATGACCTGGTGTAGTCACAAGGTCAGGGACCAGCTCGCTCCATATGCCTCAGTTGTGTGCCAATATCTGAGTTTTTGTGAATGATCCCCCAGTCCATTCAATGACTTTGTCAGCCCATTTTTCCTCTGTCTACCTCTTTTTCTTTTGACTATGCCCGATGGCAGTAAAAAGGTCGTTGGCTTTTATAACGTGTCCATAGCATTTAAACTTTCTCTTCGTGACACTGGTTATGATGTCTTTCAATGATGGCTTCTTGTCTGTTGGTATCTCGCACTGCCATATTCGTGATGCGGTCAGTGTAGGAGATGCCTAGTTCTGTAGCATCTCATTTTTAATGCTTGGGTTCTTCCCTGTAATTTTACTGTTAATGTCCAAGATTCGCAGGCACACAGAAAGATTGAAAAAGCCAATGCACGCAACAGACTGATCTTTGATTTAAGGTCGATGTCTTTGCAGATGGTTTTTAGTTTTCGACAGCTGCCACTGTTTGTGCCGCTTTTGAAATTATTCCTGTTCTGGAGCCCTCTTCATGGTTAAACATTGTTAAAGTTTTCTTCAGAAAGTATAAATTTCCTTTTATTTTATATATAATTTATTTTTATATATATTTTATAGAATACATAAAATTATTTTAAGCAACCCAAAACTTTACCCGTATTAATATTATTAAACACCACTCCTTAAGAACCTTCATTTTTGTCGAGCCAGAGACAAATTACATTTTTGTATCGATGTTCTTTATCTTATTAATGATCTAAGCTTGTGAACGAAGTTAACACTGAGGTTTATCATCCAAATTAAACATTGTATGACAACTTTGAAGTAAAGGTTTCAGTTAAGGCTTTTCAGCAAAAGGTTTAGACTTGAGAAAAAGAATTGTTACTGCTCATAAGATAAGAGAAAGATATACTAACTTATGTGATGATTATATCCATGATAATATGTCAGGATTAACCCATCATGTTTATGAAAGATTAGTACTGTACTATTTAAATAGATTTAATATCCAAATAGAGAAAGAAAGAAAAAAAACTGTTTGCAGACAATGCGTGTCTGTGGACTTAGCTTAGGAGAAACGGCATCTGATTATCGTGTCAACAGTCCTTGTTAAAGACGAGTTCTCCTTCAAGTCCTCAAATATCTTCTTTAGATAGTAGTAATTTTTCTTGGGGTTACCGATTCCGTTCTTCTGTAATCTGATGCCACTGTCTGGGATTTATGGTGAAGGGGGAAGCCTGAATAACATAGTGGAAGAAAAAGAGTATGGGGCTTTGAATTTGGCGCTTGTTTATCGTGGGTCAGGGATTGGTTCCTTTTTTAGCTATTCAGCGCCCTCATTATATTACGTACTTTATTTCTTATTTTCTGATTGATTATTCTAAATTCCAATAGTTATTAGTTTCTAAGTGTCAAGGACTGCGATTAAAAGTATTATCAAGAACTTCAAAGAGAGCCAGACATTGCATGGACAAGGTCTCTAGACATCTGAAGAGAAAGGTATAAAACATTGCGTGGGAGATTTGTCTAAAGGCCCTGGAACAACTCCCAATGCACAAGAAAATTACTTAGCCAAGGCACAAGAAGTCCTGCATAAGAATGGACTATGGGAATTCAAGAAAAAAAAACCACTTCTGCAGAAGGGACAGAAGTATCCTAAGGACAACCTGGAGAAAAATGATACAGACTGGTATCGTATCATTTGGAAGGGTGTCAGATGAAACGAAACGATCTCCTATGCCATACAGATGTAGCCTATGTTGGGAGAAATAAAGGAGAGTCATATAACATTGAAAACACCGTCCTTATAGTTATGATACTTGTTATGGTCCAGGTTAGGAATAAGGAAGAATAACACGAACACAAGAGTAGAAATAACGAAGATATATTACACGGAATAATAATACAAGATGTGGAAGGCGTTAGTATGACTGTCAGTCTGGTTTGGGGTGAACTACTATCGGCTCGACTCGATTCGTCCTTCTCTCTTGAGAGGCGTAGTATACATAGTGTTAGGAAGAGTTCATTCTGTAGTTATAGGTAAGGACCCATAACAATTATGAAAATGCATTGGAAAGAGATTTTACTATGAAAATTAATTGGAAAGTGATTTTATTATGAAAATGTATTGGAAAGTGATTTTACTATGAAAATTAATTGGAAAGTGATTTTATTATGAAAATGCATGGGAAAGAGATTTTATTATGAAAATACATTGGAAAGGGATTTTACTATGAAAATGTATTGGAAAGTAATTTTATTATGAAAATTAATTGGAAAGTGATTTTACTATGAAAATGCATTGGAAAGTGATTTTATTATGAAAATTAATTGGAAAGGGATTTTACTATGAAAATGTATTGGAAAGTAATTTTATTATTATTATGGGCCAGGTTAGGAATAAGGAAGAATAACACGAACACAAGAGTAGAAATAACAAAGATATATTACACGGAATAATAATACAAGGTGTGGAAGGTGTTAGTATGACTGTCAGTCGGGTTTGGAGTGAACTACTATCGGCTCGACTCGACTCGACTCTCACTCTTGAGAGGCGTAGTATACATAGTGTTAGGAAGAGTTCATTCTGTAGTTATAGATAAGGACTCATAACAATACTATGGACACCCACATAGAAAGAGAAGAGGAGATTTTATCTCATTCTCAAGTATTTCTGTCTGACAGATTTTTACTTTTTAAATTTCGGTCTTCTAAACAGCAACCGCTTTAACCAAAGGGTAATAGGAGATAAAGGGGTAGACGATGAATTTTAGGGTATCAGGTGGCAACAAAACCGGATATAGGCTATATCAGGGCGCTGGTCTATATTGTCTTGATCAGAGTGCATTCTGGTTTTCCCTTGGCGGTAGACGGACGTTTCGCGGTTTCAAAGCCTTCATTTAGTATTGCCAGTCACCACGCCAGGATGAGTAGATGGGTGAGTAATTAGTAGCTAGGATGAGGAGCTGACGTAGCAGAAGTTGTTCTAAGTATAGACTACCCACCCACCCTAGCGAGCAGGCGAAGCCGTGAATAATATATGGGAAATAGAGTTTGTGTTCCTATTGCGTTGCGTTTTTCCATACGGTGTGTTGTCTTTCTTTGGCGAGCATGCATCGCGTTCTTCCCTTGCTTTCGGTGAACACTGGCGAGATCGAGGATGTATCGGAATACAACGTGGAGGGTGACCATTGGTCGGTCAGTGGAAAGCTTGGCGACGGTCGCGTTGTATGTTTACATAGTGAAACGTACTGGCGGAAGTTTAAATCTGTTGGCGATGCTTCAGTGCACCAAAATTGGGAATTTTCTGAAGGTGGAATAAATCATGAACAAGAGAAAATTTTGAAAGAAAACTAAAAGAAAGCACCATCAAAGTTCGGTCTGTGTCGTCGTTATGTCTTCCAGCCGGACAACGCATATGTCGCTTCTGGTGAAGCCAGAAAGACAAAGTGAACGAACTCTCTACCTCCGGGCGGAGAGGAACCCAGACGCGGCTATGCCGAAGGTCTGAGACTCGTTTGGGAAGTTGGACAAACCCGACCCCGTGCATACGGGGTTTACGGGCAATTTTTGCCTGAGTCAACGGACTCTGAATGCTCCACGTTAAAAACTGGCCTTGTGCCACATCTTGCCTTGTGGGGAGGATGGGAGAGAGAGAGAGAGAGAGAGAGAGAGAGAGAGAGAGAGAGAGAGAGAGAGAGAGAGAGAGTTGACTGACTGGTGCGTCGCAAGATCTGTTGCCGCCATCCTTCCAGGACGGTTGAAAAGAAATCGAATGGACGGATGTGCGTACAGATATAAGTGAGGGAAGCTCGCCGTTTTTCTCATAACGATTGTTCTTTCTATTGCCGTCGTGCTCTCGGGTGTAAACTAGCCTCTCTGAATCCTGGCTGTTGTCGAGAAAGACATTACATCAAATATTAGTGAGAAGGAGTGCCAGACAATCTGATCGAGAAGCGCGGCATAACGATTTGTTGGTTGTTTAGCGGCATATCAACCTCTATCGGTTATTTAATGCCGAAATCTAAAACTTCTGAACACAACTAAATATTTCGAACGCATTTGTATGCCTTTAACTACAGATAAAATGTATTGTTGTCCATTATTCTACAGAAATGTATTGTTGATAATTTTACTATAAGGAGTCGATCCTTCTAAGCTACAAATCAACCATTCGCCCTTGCATGGAGTATTGCTGCCATATATGGTCTGGAGCCCCTTCTGTTTGGGGTGAAACGTTTAAAAAAAATACGTATCGTTGGTATTTTTTATATAGAAATGTATTTTTATACTTTCATGGTGTTTTGTTTTTGTTTGGGAGTTATTTGCCCATAGCTGGGACCCTAACAAGTGCTGGGTTAGAGTGGACACGGGAACAACCGGATGTAGTTTATCGTCATACCCAGGACTATCGACATAACGAAGATGGTCTACTGCGTCTGGGCTAAAATGCCTCAGTAATAATAGAGACTCCTTCACTCCTTAGGTGATGCGGGAAGTGCTCTGGGTTTGCAAAATGTTTTTCTCGGCAAGTTTAGTTGATTCACCGAATTCATTCATTGCGATGAAATGGAGCATGCCTTCTTTCACTGCGGTTATACAAGCGTTGATTAAACTTCTTGAAGGGGCAGGTTTTTCCTTTGGCCCTGTAACCCAGTTTATATCTATTTGTAGAAATGTGGTTCCATTGTTCGACAAGAAGAAATATTATGTTTCTGTGATTACCCGGCGTGTTGTGATTGGTAGATTTGTTAGCCCAGCAATTTGTCTCTTTTTACCCATCATCTAGTCGCTTGAGTTAAGCATCAGCTTCATGTTAAAATCTAACTGAGGATAAACTATTGTTGGTAGACGTTGGCGAAAGGTAGGTGAATCCTGCGTGATTGTGTCATCTTAGGCGAATTTGGAGTGGCTTATTGAGGTAACGAGTTAAGAACAGAGTTTGTGATTTCGAGAATAACTTGTTAGTCCAACCAAAGTAGAAAAGTATTTTACTTTTGCTGTTTAACTTAGCTCAGAGATGTATAAATATTTGTATTCTTTCTTTCTTTATTTATTTATTTATTTATTTATTTCTGTTACAGACATTTCTCAAACCCTTTACGTTTAGATGAAAGTAAATATCATTAAAAAAATTTTTTTAAAAAATGATTTAAGTTTTTAAAATTACAGAAGTAATGTTAATTTCTTCCTGAATCACCTGCCTATTATAAGTGTGCCCAATAAAATATTTACACACACACACACACACACACACACACACACACACACACACACACACACACACACACACACACACACACACAAACATACAAAAACGGAGTTTTTTTAATTCAAAGTTGGCCTTCTCCTAAACTAAATGCCTTACTATAATTAACGAGCCCAGCCCACCTTATTATTTTCGATGTTTTGAGTTCAGAGTTTCAGTATCTTAGACTGGCTGCCAAACAATGTCCGAGAGACCAGTTTGTCTTGTTATTTAATCTTTAGTTGGTATTTGTGACTTTTCCGAAGGCATTAGTGCAAAGTAAACAAATTAGACTGGGTCAGAAATTGAGCTCAGTTCGCCGATTCAACTTTCCGCATATCCTTAAATATTGTAGTATATAAATCAGATATCCCCTCCACATTTCCATATGAAATTGTATATATACGTTTAGTTAGAATTTTCATCTGGAGAACGTGACAGTTTAGTTACTTTGTTATTTAATCAATACACCCCAAGCAAGGTGATAATGCCACTAAGACGTAAGGGGCTACTGAGAGTGAAAGAGAATGTGTAGACTTTAGAAGGAACCGAAAACACAATCCTAAACAGAAAAGGGATAAACCTCAACTCCTGTTCAAAAGACCGGGGAGGAGTACGATCTAGACTATAGGTGAATCTATCTACTTCGCTTGAAGGAAAAAATAAGAAATAAAATTTAATAATTTAGGCGGAGGCGTTAGAGGTACAACGCTGAAGTAGACTTTAGAAGGAATCGGAAAGCCAGTCTTAAATTAGGCCAATCTCCACTGGGTCGCTGAATTTTGCGAAGGAAATTACAATTCAGTAAAGATGAAGTCTGAACATCTTTTATTCTTCAGCTATCTGGAGAAATAATTGTGTATGTTTTTCTTCTCAGAAAGAATTCACATACGAACTTTATTCATTTTCTTTGTGAACTGTGACTCTAAAGAAAGAAAAAAATACGCAAGTAAATATCGCCGTCGTGGCTTGTGAAAAAAACTGTTACGTATTGATACTAATTTTTTTTTTTTTTTTTTTTGACAAAGTAAGTGAACATTTTTATAATTCTCTGTCCTGCAAACACATTTTTTTAAAAATCTTTTTATTTATCTTTAAATTGCTTATGGGTCTGTATGCATTCTGGCATTCTTTATTATTTTGAATAAAATTTTTGGAATTGTAAATATTTGTTCGTTTTGCCTCGAGCATCATTCTTTTGTTTTATTTTTTTTCTTATTAGTAACGGAATTTTTATTCAGCATTTTTCCCCCTGAACGTAAATCAGACGGAAACTCATCGATTTTAAAACGTTTAACTGTCCCTTTGTTTCTCTGTAATCAATTGGTCGATTATTATTTGCCGCGTTGATGTCATCTGACTCGCGTCTTTACAGCTTGCAAGCATCCTTGTAAATATCACAAGCCGAGAAAGGGTAAAAAACAAAAATTAAAAAAAATTAAAAAATGTAAAAAAAATACCAACGGAGAATAAAAGAAAATTAATTTTGGATTCGCTGATTGATTAAAAAGCGATTTGTCACACCCAGCGCGTCGAGAAACGTACCCTTTTTAGTTTTTAATCTCAAACAATATGCTTCTTTTTTTTTTAAATTTTTCAATGTAAATTACTCCACATTTGTTGTGTTATCTATATTTATCTCTGCCCATGTTTTATTTCCATCCTAAGCGTGTTTATGTTCGTGTCAGCGTTAGTACGTGGCTGTCTGCAAAGTCCAAAATTAAAAGTTGAAACGAAGCCGTTATGAAATAATATTATTATTATTATTATTAATTATTATTATTATTATTATGCGCTGTTATTGCGCCTACTTAACACGTACACAAAGTAAAAAGGAATCACTATAAATTTAAAGCACCTAAACAACACACCGGCCATTAACATATACGCCAACGCGTCGTTATTCTATCTATTGTTTGTGACTACATGTAAGAAGGAGAAAGAAGTGGTAGCAGTGGAATTGATGGCGATTATAGTGGTAGTGTGGTGTAAAGGATAAAAAAAAAGAAAATTAAAAAGATGTTTAAAATAGCCATGCAGTAGAATTATCGGAGCACAGAAGCAAGGATAAAAATAATCAGTGGAATAATAATAATAATAATAATAATAATAATAATAATAATAATAATAATAATAATAATAATAATTCATATTTGGTATCTTTGATTCGTGATGTTCTTTGCTAGGGTTTCGAGTGATGATGATGATGATGATGATGATGATGATGATGATGATGATGATGATGATGATAAATAATCTTGAATTCCTGGGCGGGAGCCGGAAAGAAATGTGTACACATCAAAAATCAAAGGAAATAAAAATAAAATAATTAATAATAATACCCATGAAAATTTAATGGTTCTCCTATTTTAATTTTCTCATTAATCCTTATTCTTAAGTTAATGATTGAATAAATCTCCTTGTTAGTTCCACGATTGTAAAAAGGGAAATTATCATACTACCTCGTTAAATATTTGACCAAAATAAAAAAATATGACACTGGCAATCATAAACATGAATAATTCAATTCATTATTTAAAGAAGTAAGAGGGTACAAATGAAAAGATTAAACATTGATAGTTTTCCATTCCACTGAAGCAAACGTTAAACACGTAAATGTTATCGTCTCCTCTATCTTCCCTTTCTTTCTTTCTTTCTTTCTTTCTTTCTTTCTTTCTTTCTTTCTTTCTTTCTTTCTTTCTTTTCCTAAAATCAAAAAGCGCCTTTGCTATATTTTTCTTCCGTCTTTCCTCGCAACCAAACAGGAAATCTCTATTGTTTATTTGAGGGAATGGCTGAGTGTAACGTCCGTATTAACTAATTAACTAAGGAACGAAATAATAATAATAATAATAATAATAATAATAATAATAATAATAATAATATTTGTAATTAATGACTACAAAAGGCAAAAAAAAAGTAAAAAAAAAAAACGCCATCTCATAGATATGATTGTGCCATCACCTAAAATATATATGACAAATAAGGATTTTGAAAATGACAATGAAAAAAAAAATGATACCTTAAATCTACTGTGATACCGAAAATATGAAGAGCACTCGGGTACGATCAAATATGATAAGAACTATTACAAAATCTTTGGAAGCCCCTGTTTACAAGCGATTAAAAAATGTGCTAGGTGGAATTGCTTATCAACGCAGGAGAGGACAAAGATATAAAGACTGTGCGACTTAACATCAGAATTTGTAGCAACAGTATGCATATAGTATCTTGCTTTACACGAGGTCTCGGGTTCTGAGCCGGTAAGGAATTCGACTGAACAAGAATATTAATACTACTACTAATAAAATGGTAATAATAATAATAATAATAATAATAATAATAATAATAATAATAATAATAATAAAATGTAAAAAAACAAATCTAATAAGAAGTTGAATTAGAAAGTGAAATAAAAAAGAAATATATATATATATATATATATAGATATATATATATATATATATATATATATATATATATATATATATATATATATATATATATGTATGTATGTGTGGCGTGTAAATAGTGCCAACTATTGCGGGAGGGAGTTAAGGTATATATATATATATATATATATATATACAAATGTTATATATCTAGCTCTATTACATATATATATATATATATAATATATATATGGAATATATATATAAATGTAATATATATATAACATATATTATTATGCATATATATAATATATTTGTATTATATATATATACATATATATAACATATATAAATATATATTTAGAATATATATAAATGAAATAAATATATGTGTGTGTGTATGTGTGTGTAAATCTACCAGCTATTATGGAACAGAGGTAGGGAATATATTTGTGTGTGTGTGTGTGTATGTGTGTGTGTGTGCGTGTGTGTACAAATGTATCTAAACGTGTGTGTAAAAAATGTGTGTATATATATATAAATGTATATATATATATATATACATACATATATATATACATACACACACATATATATATATATATATATATATATATATATATATATATATATTCCCTATCTCTGTGTCAGAATGGTTGTTAAATTTACATACATATTTCGACCTTTAAATTCTTCCTCTAATGGTTGGATGGACCGGCACCTCACGACTAACGCCAGCAAGAACAAGAACAAAAGCGACAACATCGATAAATTATTTTTAAAACGGCCTTATTGAAATCGGAAAAAGACGTGAGTAATAATCGAATCTTAAAGAGACTTTCTGTCACTTGATTATCGGCGAGAGGTACCAGATATTTCTTTTTTTCTTCTGTGTGCCCTGTCACTTTAGAACAATTCCAGTCGTGTCACTCCTCTCCTTCGTACCCCTTAGCTATCTTTGACTCTTTAATAACCTTTTCAATTCCTTTTTTCTACTTTGCAGCTTCGGCTCGGGTAATTTCAGAATAATATTTGTCTCAAGCTCAAGGGGTGTGGCACCTCTCCCTTGGCAGTAACTCTCCTTTAGGATGGAGCTGGGGGCCATTCTCCGGCGCCTGACGTGTCCCCAAAAAGTGGAATTACCTAGGTGGGGGGACCAATTTTCCCCAGGTATTGCCGTTGACATTGTGACATATACGGTTGTTCTGCTATTCATTAAGTAGGTTACTTACTGCTTCCATCTGCCCCTCTTGCCTTCAATATATCATGTGAGTATCAAATTCTCCAATCCCTCTGTCCTCATTATATTTTACTGGTGTAAAAATGTCACTATTCTAGGAAGAATTCAGACTACCTAGACCATAGTTATAGCTTTTTATTGAGGTCTTCCAATGTATTGAGATACATATTGTAGAATTGCTGTAACACAGTCCGCCATGATACCACCCGAATAACTTGTGTGAACATGGAGATTTATGAAGTACTACTACTACTACGAATAATATTAATAATAAATGTAGATTCTGTGATAAATATCCAGAAACAATTGACCATCTTGTATCAGGTTGTATAGTTCTAGAACCAACTAATATAAAATTCGGTATGATAGAGTGGGCCAATATCTGCACTGGAAAATATGCAACTTTTACGGGAAGGAAACTGCAAGAAACTGGTATGAACATCACCCAGACTGGTTACAGAGATAGGACCTGTAACGGATTTATGGGACTTTACAATAAACGCAATCAAAGCTAATCGCCCAGACATTGTGATTAAAAACCGCAAAACAGAATGGGCTTTCTTATTGACATGGCAGTTTCTTCAGATTGTAATGTATCTTTAAAGATCTTCACAAAACTATCTAAATACAAGGATCTTGAACTGGAAATATCAAAAATATGTCACATGAGGATATTAATAATTCCAACCCTCGGATTGATTGGAAATCGTTCCGATAGACTCATCAAAGGAATACCTGGTAGCCAAAGCTTTAAAGAAATGCAAAATACTGTTCTCACGAGTACCGCACACATCTAACGAAGGGCTTTATCTATGTATGTGTGTGATATTTTTTTCATATATAAAAATGATCAGTGGAAAATGTCTTGGAGCCATTTATGACCTTACGTCTACGGTTGAGACCCGGTAGGAAATGTGTATATAATAGAAACCCAAGGATATAATAATAATAATAATAATAATAATAATAATAATAATAACAACAACAACAACATCAACAATCCCTGTTGTAGTTGGAGCCCTTGGACTGGTTGGAAAAGATTCCAGTAGACTAATTGAAGGGATCCCTGGAAGTCCATACCTCAAAGAATACAAAAAATTGTTCTGGCAAGTACAGCCCACACTTTACGAAGGGCTTTATCTATGTAATTATTTTTTTATTTTTTATTTTTGCAGTGGAAAATGTCATGATGCCATTTCTAACCTTAGGTCCCTGGGCGGGACCCGGAAAGAAATGTGTAAACGCCAGATATCAAAGGAAATAAAAATAATAATAATAATAATAATGGGAAGAAGAAGATGATGGTGAATAGGATGGAGAAGTAGAAAATGAAGAAGATGAGGATAAAGAAGAAGGAAAAGGCAGAGGTGAATAATAATAATGATAATGATAATGATAATAATAATGATGATAATAATAATAATAATAATAATAATAATAATAATAATAATAAACTAATTTATTAGAGGATTTGGAGATTAGAGAATGCGTTGAAACCAACATTATGAAAAAAAAGAAGATTTTATTGAAAACGGCGAGAGTACCTAAGAGCGTGCGTAATTAGGAGACTTGCTGTCACTTGATCTCCAGTTTAAACCACAGTTCAATGAAAGAAGATGAAAAAGAAATTTCATCGTGACCTTCTCGCAGAATCGCAAGGTCGTTTAAATTAGGAAGCAAACAAATTTCAATCATGAAGAAAGATGGACGATAAAGGAAAAAGAAGAGATGGCAAAATGGACGAGGAGGAAATCATGGAAATGTAAATGAATATAAAAGATAAGAAAGTAATTTTTTTTTTTTTTTAAAGGAGGGGTTGTTCGATTCCGGGTAGAGGGTTAGGTAAAGAAAATAAAGAGAGTGGGTGGTAACTGGCCTGGTTGTCATAGAAACTGATCGTGACGTCAGAAAGGTTGGCGGATGACGACAGGTTCCCTTTATAGATTTTTATGAATGAATGGCCGTCGAACCCCGCATACACATTATAGTAAACTAGTCACAAGACTGGCAGCAATGAATGTGAAGGAATAGAAAATAGAAAGTTGCAGTGTAAAAAGTTGTTTTGATACTGGCAATAGTAATTCTACATATTCTTCTTCTATTGCTCTCAATAAAGAAGTCGATAGTAGCGGTAGTAGTGATGACCAAACAATTGTAGTTGTAGTAGTGTAGTAACTGGCTAGTTCATTCATTCGCGAAGATCCCGTCAACTGCCGATCGATATCAATGGATCGATTATTACGGACAATCAAATATAATGCACCAAGAATTTTTAAGAACACAGCTAGTCTGTTTAGTGTTTACTAGTGTTTTCTGCTGTTTCCCAGGTTACTACTAATGACTACCAAAAATATAAGCAACAAAGGCAAAGTGACTAATAATACTTCACCTTTTTTAGAGGGAAGGATCATGCCTCATCTAGTAAGACAGCGAACCACGTTGAATGGTTTGAGCTCTTATATATATATATATATATATATATATATATATATATATATATATATATATATATATATATCATCGACTCTACCGTCGAATTCGACGTATGAGGGCCAAGCAGATGCCCGACGCCGGCGCATGAGAGTTGATTATAGTGGTGAAGGTTTCGTGCAGGACCATCCACACTTTTTGAAGGGACGAATACAGAGACCTCGTGCACTAAGTTTTACAAGGTCCCCAAACTACCATCCGCAGGTTTTGAATTCAGAGTTGTCCTTCTCCTAGACCAGTTGCCATCCAAGGCTATAGAACCCAGTCTGTCCTGCTATTTACCCATAGTTGATATATGTATATATATATATATATATATATATATATATATATATATATATATATATATATATATATATATATATATGTATATATATATATATATGTATATGTATATATATATATATATATATGTATATATATATATATATATATGTATATATATATATATATATATATGTATATGTATATATATATATATATATATGTATATATATATATATATATATATATGTATATATATATATATATATATGTATATATATATGTATATATATATGTATATATATATGTATATATATATATATATATATATATATATATATATATCCATTTCAAATTCAGATATGACTGAAATACTTTAATGGTTCATTTTTCGTGCTTGTAAAATCTGAGTAACCAATGAAATGAATAGGTACTTTATTTTTGTTTTAATGTCACGTATCTTCAGGGTGTAGGCGATCATGGCTCTCCACAGATAGATTTTATCTGTGAAGTGCCCTGACTACTAACAATTTGCCTTCACATTCAATGATAAAGTGAAAGAAAGAGGGCGAAACCGAGAAACTCCCCGCCAGCAAAAAAAACAAAAAACAAAAAAAAACACGTTTTGTAGCTTAAAAGTCAGAAGAAACATTCTGTGTATTTTACTTAAGATTTAGTGAGGAAAATAATGAGCGGTAGTGTAAGAGTTATCGGCGCTGGAAGAAATAAAGTAGAATGATTTCCCGTTGCCTTTCCCAGTGGTTTTGAAGTCAAAATTGCTCTTTTCTGGCACTGAATGTCATTAAAGGCCGTCATATCCGTCAAACCTGTTATAACTGTTAAGAGAAGAGATGTATTCATGCCTTTTCTAAGAATATTGAACTCGGCTCTCCAAGTCCGCTTCCGGTGCCAATAACTGTCGCACTACTGCTCCTTATTTTCCTTACTAAATCTCAACAAATTTAAAGTGAATGTTTTTTCTAAGTTTTAAGTTAAAAAAATATGTTTTTTTTGGTGGCGGGGAGTTGCTCAGCTTCATCCTCATTCTTACACTTTTGCGTTGATTGTGAAGACAAATTTTTAGTAGTGTGGCTGACGAAAAGGAAGTTTTTGATTCGTGTATCTCGATTAAAACAAATAATCTCATCTTTTAGGCCAAACTCAGAAATATCTGTTAATTTGGAACTTGGATTCGTACACCAACAGCCTTATTAACTGCAACGCAAGCATAAAATTTCACTCAGATTAACAGTAACAGGACAAACCCTGCAGACAAAACCCTGCAAATAAAACTCAGTCTCTTGTACTCAAAGTGAATAAAAGTCTAATATATTATATTTATATATTGTAAAATTTATATACTATTTACATTGTTCGGACTATCATCCTCATCTTTGTTGCCATATTTATCAAAACGTTTTGGCCGTTGTACGCTCCGGCCTTCTTCAGGTGGTTGGAATGTCGAACTGAACCACCAACCAGCTGAAGAAGGCCGGAGCGTACAACGGCCGAAACGTTGTGATGGATATGGCAAAAAAGATGAGGATGATAGTCCGAACAATGTAAATAGTGTACATGATACCTCACTCAGAAATATAGACAGATAAAATGTATATATTGGATATTATTATTGTTTCAGTTTGACATTAAAATTCAACTGAAATAAAAGTTTCTAGAATTTTCAGTATTAAATGTATTTCTTTTTATATATGAGACTGGGATTTTGTACCATTTGGGAATAAAAGGCGGGGTTTTGTTCACTGGGTTTTGTCCATTGGGTTTTGTCCATTGGGATTTTGTCCGCTGGATTTTGTCCTGTTACCGTTAATCTGAATGAAATTTTATACTTGTTTTGCAGCTCATCAATATGGCTATTAGTGTTTGAGTTTGAGAAATGGTAATTGTATTCAGATATTGAAATATTGTATTGACTACAAGTCGTGTATGCTTGTAAAATATTAGTTGTCATAGTGGTGTAACTATATAATAAAATCATGTTGTATGGTTGTTGGAATGACTTTGAAACTGAGCTTAGGACAAAGTACAACGATAGTGAGATGCTAAAGTCGAAGGATCGCCACTCCTCAATCAGTACGTCCAACTGTTTTGAACGAAGAGTTTTATACTGGATGCCATTGAAAGCCATGGAGTACATTCTGTCCGGTTGCTTAACCCATACCTGGGAGGGGAAAATATGGATTCATGCTTTCCCAACGTCAAAACAAAAAGTGAAGGCAACAAATTCAGCCGGAATAACCTTTATGTTACCCGTCATCATTTCTTGCTTATCCGGGTTCAAATTCTGGTCATTTATTGATGATCTGGGTTCAATTTCTGGTCATTTATTGATTATTTATGTTCAAATTCTGGTTATAACAAGTAATGTCAATTTAACTTTATTGCTTTGTGTGAAAGCATTAATCCTATTTTTTGCAACTTCTCCTCTTGCCAATCCTTTTTTTTTTCTCATTTGAGCTTTTCAAAGGTAAATAAAAAAGGGAGAGTAAAGATATTGATACACAGGTTCTCGGTCATTAATCACCCCCAAAGCGTCATGGTCAAGACAAAGAAGAATTGAAGAAGAGTAAGTGTGCTGCAGGTTTAAACTGTAAATAAATAAGAGTTTAAGCCTTTTATTAAAAATATAAATAACACAGCAATGTTAAATTATTTGTGGGCATGAGGACAATAAACTACTTTTGTCGAAATTCGTACTGATGAGAAGCTTGATGTTTAAAATGATGTGCTAGTATAACAAAAGATTGGTTGGTAAGTTCAGCGCGGATGCTAAAATCGGCGAGCCAAGTTCAATTTCTAGGCTAGTCTGCTGCGTTAATTTTCGCATAAATGTCCTTGGAAAAGGCATGAATCCATCTATTCTCCACTCAGTTATAATTTAAATCGCAGGGTAGACTAGACTAGATGGCATCTAGTCCAAACCGTGAAGAAGACAATGAGAAACAGACACATTATTTTTTCCAAAAGCAATGCCAATTCGCAGATAACAGAGAAAAACAAACTGCGGAGAGAAATGATCATTTATGGTATGTCATGGCATGTTCTAAGCGTAGCTTAGATGTGGCACAAGGCCGAAGGTATGGGGCACCCAATGAGGTTCGAACCCACTACTCAGTCGCAATTGTTGCCTATATAGTGACTTTCCAAGCGTAGCTTGGATGTGGCACAAGGCCGAAAGTAAGAGGCACCAAGTGAGGATCGAACTTACTACTCAGTCGCAATTGTTCTAGCGAGACACGCTTGCTAACCATTACACCACCTTGAGCTGCCCAAAGGTGTTGCTAATAATTACGATTTGGTTTATCACTTATGTGCGAATGTATACGACCTTGCAGCATGTCAGGATTTCGACAAATACCTGGAGTGTACTGCAAGTGAACAAACAAACAAAACTAAATATCAACAAAGAGCACATGCTTGTGGAGGGCTCCTATCATCAAGCAATGAAAAAATCTGACTAAACAACGATTAAATAATATAAGCGAGTAATTTTTAAAAGAGGTGGACTAAATCATCATCATCATCATCATAATCATCATCATAATCATCATCATAATAATCATCATAATCATCATCATCATCGTAATCATCATCATCGTAATCATCATCATCATCATCATCATCATCATCATCATCATCATCGTGAACTGAGGCAGTTACTCTGTAACCATTTATCTCGAGTGGGTTCCAATGGCTTTACAGGATGAACGGCACTGTTAAAAAAAAATAAAATAAATGAAATCATCATCACTCTCATGACTGAGTGTAGTCGTCGGGTCACTGAGCATCTGACCAGTTCCCGTCGGGTCACTGAGCATCTGACCAGTTTCCTATCTGGGTTGATAGGTATTCAATCATTCATGCGTAGCGTGTCTTGGTTACGTACACCTGGGGGATTTCCCCCTCCTGCAGGTCAAACCACAACCGAAGTCCTCACACTTGGTGGCTCGACTTGGCCACGGACATGTGGCCGTTGATGTAATCGGGGAACCATTCCGCTCTGGCCGTTGATTTCAGTCTAGGAAGCCCTCCGCCCAGCGGTACTGTGACATCACTGAACTGGCTGCATATATTGTTATAGAGCCCATTCTACCCACATTGTGACAGATAGCCATTAAACCTACAAGAAGATCAATTCGCCCCTTGACAGATCACTCAACGAGTACTACGAGTACCATATAATCCATAACTACCCCCTGTATGATTGGGTCACCGCCAACTAAACAGGTTCTACTACCGGTGAGGGGGGATGGTAAGACGCCAGCAGGATTAAAACAAGGGCCGATTGATCAAATAAATCATTCACTGGAACAACCAAAAATTAACAATGGATGAATTAAAATTGTAATGATGTCGTAATATAGTTAGGTAATGTTGGACAATTTCCTCAAAGATGAAGAAGAGACTCGAGGCGACAGAGATGTGGTTCTACAGAAGGATGCTAAGAATATCACAGACCGAGCGTTTGAGCAACGATGAAGACTTAGAGGGGATGCAAACAAAGAGGAGGCTTATACTTAACATCAGGAAGAGGCAGCTGAAGTTTCTGGGACACACAACGAGGAAGGAGGGCCTGGAGAATCTGATACTCACGGGTCGAACAAAGGGAAAGAGAGACAAGGGAAAGCAACGACTGACATACCTGGTGGGCTTAAGCAAGTGGATGACAGAACGTGGTCTGGGAGAGTTAGCAGAGAAAAGGAACTTGTTGAGAGCTGCAAAGGATAGAGGGAGGTGGAGAGCCCTGATCGCCTACGTTCTGAGAGGACATGGCACATAAATAGAATCTACTTTTGCTTCGTACATTTCAATTTTTGCACGGTATTGTTGTTTCGTGCACTTTAAATCTTGCGTCACATTCGGTAGCGAAATGAGATTACTCCACTTATCTGCTAAGGAACTTCTGCTAACAACCGCTTGGTGGTGTTATGTAAAGCATTATATAAAGAAAAATACGCAAATGTCTTATCGTTTGTTTTTTTCTTTCAGCCACAGGATGCCTTCGAAATAGGACATGTATCGTTTCCCTTCTGAAGGTGCTTTTGGCCAGCAGTATACATAATGTCGCATTAAAAACAACACATACATTTAAATAGCATACCGTACCCTAAGCTTGTGGGATTACACACAGGTATATCTAATGAATCTGATAAACCAAGACTCACAATCTTTCATATGAACTTTGCGCAAACATACAAATTTGAATCAACCGACAACAAAGAAAAAGGCGAGAAAGTTTTTTAAATAGAAAAATATAATTTTTTTTATTTTCGCGTTTTTACAACTAAATTTTTCACAGCGTGTATGCCATTCTTGTGTTAAAGTTCTTTGTGAAGATGAAAACAAATGTGATTTCTTTGCATGTATGTGTAAAAAAAAGAGGCAAAGGAGAATGTGAGAAAGAAAGTGTAAGTGTCACGTAGCTTGGTGAGGGAAACGGGTGAATGAGTATGGGAATTTCTTTTAAGCCAAGCGTCGTGAAACTTGCAGTATATTGCCGTCCCTTTTCCATATTCCTTGTCTGGTTTAGAGAGTTGGCTTATATACTCTCCAAAACGAACGCGAAGCATGTTTTTGTTTTTTTGTTTTTTTTTTGTTTTTTATTGTCGGTGTTAACACGACCCATTGGTTGAAAAATGTTAAATATTTACTTTCAAAGGATTAATTTATTAACCGGAAGAATGCACGGATCCTCTGACTCAGAAACTATTTTTTGTCATTTGATGTTTGACTGTCTTGGTGTTTATTCCTGTCATCGCTCCACACATACATACTAGTTGCTGTAGAGGGTTCTTGGTTGGGCCCTCGGCTTGTTTAGGAGTTTGAGAATCCCTAGTTCTTTGCATATTCTCAGCATTGGAAACTTTCTTGGCTGCCGTTTGATCTGGGTTTTATTTTCACGGAACTTTCTTTACCTCGCTACAGTCTTGGCTCTTTTAAATGAAATTTGGTTTTCTGTTGGCAGAGATTTCTTTTTGCGGGGCATGCTGCTACCGTATGCGATAGGCAACAATAAACTACACAAGAACTCAAAACTGATCGCTGCATTTAAGTATTGCATTAATATTTAAGTTTACAATTCAAAAGTTTAACCATAATTTTTCTGCCGCTACTTAATTTAAAGACAGTTTGATGTACGTAGGTCCTTACTTTCCATACAAACAATTATTTTTATTTCATGGGTGACTTTCGGTGGATTTCGTCGGTACTAACTATAAGTATGTCGTCTATGTATATGTACACAAAATCTAGTCCGCAAAAAACACTAAAATATGTGAAACACTAAAATATTTGTGCTGCGTTATTGAAACCAAAAGGCATTTTAAACATTCACGGGAATTTTGGTTGTAAGCTCAGATTTATTTTAGAGAATACTGTTTTCGGTAGTAATGCGGGAGTAAAATCCTGTAAATGTGGGATGGGATACCTATCCGGTGTTGTTATTCTATTCAGAGCTCGGTAGTCTCTACAGGGTCTCCAGTCTGGGCTGTTTCTCTTTGGCACCATGTGTAATGGCGATGCCCAAGAAATATTGGACGAACGGATTATATTTATATCCAGTTTCTGTTGAAATATTGCCATAGCGATTATCTGATAAACCGAATTATGTTTTGTATTTTTATTCTATTTCGCTGGATTAGTTATGTCTCCGAATTCCTTTATCAATATTCTATAGCTGTTATTTTCGGGCAGTGCTGCTCTGATTTCCGTGGAAGAGGTATTCGTTGGCGAATCCTTCATAAATTGGGACGTTGCCTTTCAAGGTCGACGATAAGACAATTGTTATGGTAATTTACCCACGCACGCATGGACTCTCCCAGCTATAAATAGAAGCAGATACTGCCCTTTGGAGGATGAAGTTTCCAGCAGTCAGCTCTGACAGTCGAACCGAACATTCTTGCTGTAACACTCTCCTTTGTATATATTTGTATTACTGTTTCTGTTAATTAACTCAATTCCTCTCTTGTGTCTATTTCTGGCCCTAACAAGGCCACAACAACCATAATGGCACAAAAGATCTGCGCCTAAAATCGGCACTTTGACGTCAGCACTTATAAATTCCCATAGTAGTAAACGTATAAGTCTAATATCTAGTGTCAGAGATTTTTCTCCGTAAGTGTTTATAACGGTGTTGTTCGCTGCTACTACTGAAAATTTGTGGGGTGTTCGTTTTTGTGTTGCTGTAAAACTCTTAAATCGGCGCCGGTGTCGACTAAAAATCGCAAGCCAGAGATTTTATCTGTGATGTGGAAAAATTACATTTGAAAGATTTGGTACTTCTGTTCGATGATACTAGTCAATCTGTCGCTGTCTTTGCTGTAGGAGTTTTAAATGTACATGGGGCGGGTATATTTCTTGGCGTTAATCCCATGACACCAGTGATACTAACAATATTTTCGATCACGGCTTAAACTCCGATGTCTGTTTATTGTACCGTCTCCCTCTTCTGTTGTCTCACCTGTGCTGGTATCGTGATGTATGCCTCTCTTGAACCAGTTGGTTAATACTCAGCGTCATTTTTAACCATTTTTTCCAACCTGTTCAGCTTTGATTTTTCGGCCATCGTTGAAGTGTTGATGGGGGTTATGATGGGGACATTATGTATATTATCCGCCGTTTCGGCTAACATGTAGAGATCTGATTTTTCAGTTAGGACCGTGTCTATGGTTAGCTTATCTAGCCACAATCGTCGTAGTAGGTTTTCGCCCATAGAGTTGCTACCAAAAAAAAAATCTTCATATGTCATAGTACGGTGTGTGGTTAAATTAACTAGATGAAAATTGGTGTGTAGTTAGAGATATATGTTTTCTAATGATTGTATAATTTTGGCTTTAATTTGTTATCTTTAACTATATGTAAATTATGTCTTTCTGCTACAGTGCCAAAAGAATTTACGTTCTTATTTTGGTAAATTATATATTTAAAAAAACGCTCGGGGAATGCTTGAATTTTCAGACAGTCTCGTCTCTAGTAGCCATACACACTTGGTCGATCAGAAAAAGCGTTCAATTAGAATGGAGCAAAAACAGCACCATGTTTAAATGTAACAGCGTCTAACTTCTTCAATTACTTTAAAGTACTTTCATTAAAAAAACATTTTAAATTAATGCAGTTCCTGATATAACAGAAGTATTCTGTATTTATTCAATCGAATTTAGCCGAGGACATGAAGGGGTAAAACAGGCAACATGAAGATCCACTTCAGAACACAATTATTTTGAAGTTTTTGAAATTCAATTTGTCAGTGTGCTACAAGAGATGTAAAAGAGGATACATTTATAAATCAATTGTTAAGTTTGGTGAAAATTGGTTGAAAGATCAACGAAAGATAAAAAAACATTAAAAATCGCCATTTTTCGCTATTTACGCAAGTTTTAACTATATGGGTGGACTCAATGATCAAGTTAAATGACTGTTAAACAATCAAGTTATTGTTGGCTACAATTGAGTGAAGTTTGTATTAGATTGCTTGAAAATTGAGGGAGTTTTAGTTTAAAATTTGTGTTGAAATTGATTTGTGTTGAAATCAATTTTTCGTTTTTCGCGGTTTTTCGCTAAACGCAGTGGCGTAGAAATAAAAATGAGGTATCGTTGAGCTCGTCATGGTGTAAGTAACTTATATACCGTGTGTGAACGAAATCGGAGAAAAAAAATTGAATTTATCGAGTTTTGATCGGCTTTATCGATTACTGATTTAAAAAAATATATTTTACGTTAAGAACATATCTCTTACATTGTACAATGTATGTGTCAATTTTGGTCAAAATCGGTTGGATGGATCTCGAGGGAAAAGGTATCAGACAGACAGACATCCTCTGTTTTAGATAATATATTTTGGCGCAATCGTCCAAGCATATCTTAAATGAAGCATTGTCATTATTAATATTTGATTCATCTTTCTTTCATCTTAATTCAGTTGCTTTTTAGTGCAACTTTCAGAGAGTTCTTCTACGACCGTTAAATAAGAAGTATGCATCGGAAAAATAACATAAACCGCCGACAAGTTTTGAATTAGGATCCGTTATTTTGTTTGTTTGTTTGGGGTTTTATGGCATATCAACCACTATGGGTTATTTAATGCCAGATCCAGCATTTACGAAATATATCAAAAACGTATAGCTGGCAACATCATTGTTTCAAAAACGTATAGCTGGCAACATCATTGTTTCAAAAACGTATAGTTGGCAACATCATTGTTTAAATTTTTTTTCTACTGATTGACCCTAAGCCAACGCTTTCCATCACATTTTAGGGGTAAGGTGTTAGTATATTTAGTGTAGGGTTTGGGTGGGAAAGTTAATTGTAAGTTGTAGTTGTTTTGGGATGGGTTAGATGTGATGGGGCATGACATGACCAGCCGATTGATCGGATCGGGCCTCTCCGACCGCCCGTCTAGCCCAGATAAGGGCCAAAGTGGTGTGCTGCAGGGTCGTGACCACTTTATACTTGGGTCATGACCTGCTCAACCACCAAGACCCCATAGGATCCGTTATTTTTCGGTGTCTGTATTATCGCGACAACGCTATTAGCGGCTTCGTTATAAAAATTTAACTGCCTACTAAATCCTAAATTCCTGTGCCAAACTCCCAAACCTGGTTAGTAAGGACAGAGAAAGAAAAGAGAACTCGTGCAGCTCTTTTTCCCTTTATCTTATGAAGTTGAAATAGGCGCAAATAACAAGGGTGAACCACTGCGTAAAATCTTAAAGAAATAACATTTATTACAGTATAAACAAAAAAGCTCCAAATACAAAATTTGCCCCAAAATTTCTTTTTCTGCGCCTATTAAGGCACGATAACGACTTCTATCATGATAAAAGGGATTACAATTATGAAAGATGGAAAAAGGATTACAATTTCCAAAAATATGTCACACATAGAGAAAACAACATTCAGGGAAGCAGTAAAACTAAAGTGCAACCACCTTTTGCAAAAATGAATATATATATATATATATATATATATATATATATATATATATATATATATATATATATATCAAGGCATAAAAAAACATTTTTTTATTAACGGCCATGTTAGATTTAAAATAAAACACCAGTTAACCGGTTTCGTCCCCTCTCATCAGAACTGTTTAACGGGGAATAGAAATTATGAGGAAAATATTTTTCCTGGATGACATGAATGAAGGGCAGGGAAAAGAAAGATAAATACAAGTGTATATAATTACAGTAATACCACACAAGATGCTAGAGACCCAGCACAGCAAGCCCAAGTAAACAGTCCCTTTGTTTGCAAAGAGACGGTCGCTTGGACCTGATGTACAAAGTCTCCAACACCCTGAGATGGAATACTGAGTGTGCCCTGGCCAAAACGGAAAACCAGGTCACACTAAAATCCAACGCGCAAGTAGGATTATTTATTAGATGATCCGCAATCGACGACCCATACGTATTTCGAATGGAATCGCCCAACGAAAAATTATTATTTAATATTTTCATAGGTACGTGTTGTTTTATTCTAGCGTCCAAGCGCTGTGTCGTGCAGTTATTTATCGTTTCAAATGTAGTTGTGGATGCGACTACATAGGTAGAACGACACAGCGCTTGGACGCTAGAATAAAACAATACGTACCTATGAAAATATTAAATAATAATTTTTCGTTGGGCGATTCCATCTTGGATTATTGAGAGGATATTCTTTGAAATGCCGCGTGCTGGTTAGAGGCCGATAATATAATTAGCGAGTAATTTTACACTGGCGAAAACTTCAACGCTGGTCTTGATGAACAAAAACGACGCCTTTCATATAACTTCAGACACTCTTCTCTTATTAATTTATTTTTTCTCCTCATTTTATAACAAAAGGAATTTCGCATAGGTTCGCGAATTTATTTCCTTCTTCTTCTTGGCTGACAGGCTAATTTATGTGAAGGCAATGTTTTCATTGGTCCAAAAAATTTCAAATAGGCTCACGAATTCCTTTCCTTTATCTTCTCATCTCACCGGTCAATTTCTTTGAAGGCAAGGTTTTCATTAGTCTAAAGAAAATTTCACATAGGCTCGCGAATTTCAGTCCCACTTCTTCCGCAGCTCATCCGAATTTGAAAAGAGTTATTAATATTTCGCAATCACTACATATTTTCCTTGTGGGAATAAAAACGCTTTTCATTGCAATTAGAAAAAAAAATTGTCTTTGTTCAAGTGTTCACTGAAAAGAAAAAGAATAATGTTTTTAATTTTAGAGTTCACTTAAAGGTAAAAATACGTGCAGAAACCAGTGAAGATGGAATTGTTAAAACTCAAGCACATATCGTATCAGAAGTAGGAGAGAACATGGGGTAATGTTTTTTTTTCTCTCCCTATTTCAGTTTTAGGGTTTAGCTTCTAGTAAGATGTAGGGTAGCTCATAGAGTCCAGGTAGAGTCCAGGTTTTGTTTTAGGGTGTGAAGCCTTCTTATTGGCTGAAATATTTTATTTCTTTCTTTTTTTTAATTTTTTTTTACTGCCCGGAAGTTATACCCTATCCTCATGCACAGAAAAACAAATTTTCTCACTTGTATTCCAGCCAAACCAATCGTCAGCTTCCGCTTTCGCGTCCTATTCACTAGACGCTCTCTACGCTAAAAGTTGCTAATAGAATAAAAAATTCTATCTCATATACATTCTTTCGTTCGTCTATTTCTTTCAACGAATTCAACATGTGTAATTTCTGTTCGTCAACTCACAATAGTGTTTCAACTCTCAACCTTGTGGGAAAATGGAATAAAACCAATAAATAAAATAATAATAATGAAGAATTAAAGAAAATAAATTCATTTTCCCATGATGCAAAGAAGAGAATCATTCTCTTTCCACTTTCTAACGAGACCGTTCGGGCGTATTTTCATCTGTCGTGTGTAAGACGATAAACTATATCCGACAGCAATGCCTCTGATTAGAAGGTTTTGAGGAACATGGAACCATCTCTTAATTGCTTGTGTTCTCCGGTCTACCCTGACCTGGGGTGGTAGCACCTGTTAGGATCCCAGCTATGGGTAAATAGTTTACCCCTAAACTGGGGTCAAAACACTATGAAAGTGTAAAAATAGGTTTCAATACCAGCAATACAATTTTATAAAAATATTATCACCAGCAATACATTCTTGAAAAAATAAAAATTACCAGAAATACATATTTGCAAAAAAAAAAAAAAAAAAAAAATGTTACCAGCAATAAATTTTGGGAAGAAAATGTTAACAGCAATACATTTTTTGGGAAAAAAATATTACTAGCAGTACATTTTGTAAAAATATTACCAGAAATACATTTGAAAAAAAAATATTACCAGCAATAAAAATCTTGTCGGCATTGAGGTTGATATGCCGTAAAACAAACCAAACCAAACCAAACGTATTTTCAGCAACCCTACTCATGAAGTAGGGATTCGGTCATCCCAACTCATTGCGTGGCTGACTTGAGCTCGACCGTCTTTACCCGTTCTTATCCTTACTTACCATAAATTATTTCTGAACCCCAAAGGAAAACGAACATACTCAAGAGACATTTAACTTTGTTTCAATAAAGTCAACATAAAATAAATAAACGTCCGTAGCAGAAACTTAAGTTTTGTTGCATGCTTCTTCTATCTTTTTTGCTAATATATTGAACGCCCACCTTCACCTAAAAATGCACACAAAACGCACAACCTTGTTAACATCCACAACCTTAAAGGTTACTCCAAAACAAGAGAAATACTCTTATTTAGTTTTGCTTATACTTGCTATAGTTATGCACAGTTGACGATATTTTTCAATTTTAAAGTTTATTCTTTAATTTTTGAATTAACACCCCCAGCACGCTGGCTTGGGTAGAGTCACTATATTACGTAACTGATAGTATTTTGGTGTTCACTAATTATGATTTCAAGAACCAAAAGAAAAATGGAAGTGAGTTCGCAAAATGACAGGCGTCTAACGCTACACGTTAAGGCCACAGCGATAAACAAATTTTTCAATAGAGAGATGAAGAGAATTATACGAGATCAAGATGGAGTTGGCTGTAGTAGTTAAGAATGTGAACATTGACCTTCTTACTCTAGGTTCGGGAAAAATTAGTTTTTTTTTCCTCTCTGACGGAAAAGTGGATTCTAATCGTTGTAGAATCTAAACTTGATATAGTAGAAGCTGTTTCTTATGTGTTACCATTCTTCTTATTATTATTATAATAAATGGAGACCTTCCTTAAAGCATTTTTTTTTATTTATATCTTTTTTGTGTCTATATTATTCATATTTACATAAATTATTCTGCTCTTCACTAAACCGCCACATAGAAAAGGTGGCGTAACAATACAGTCATTAAGAAACTCCCGTTCAAATGATTACATTCCTAAGCTAAGCAGGTCCTGAAGCATATATTTTAATAATTATGTTTACATCTGCCTGACCATGTCTCCTAGACACACAACCTGGTAACCAATCATAGTAACAATGAGAATCAATAATGAATCGTATCATCGAAGGATCAGAATTTGTATAAAAAATCACGTGATCCCCTAATCAAATGCTCTGCAACTGAATAAGCATGTTTGTTGTCATTTTTATTCAATTTGGTAGCTAATGTTTTGGAGCTTTTTTTATTTTTTTTAGATCTAATAGTAGACTGCAAAACCATTTTTCATTTTCTATAAAATATGTTCATAGCCACAAAAGTTTGTTTAAACACTGGCACAGAGTTAAATATGAGTAAAATTATAACCAGGCGGGGCAGAAGGGTTTCATATTTTCACCAAACATGGAAAGTTTAGTACATCGATATGCTATTGGACAAGAAAGAATAAACACATTTTACGTTGTTTCGTTTCATTGGTCGTTTATAAACAGATCATGATTATGATTGGTTCATAATATTCAATTTCGTCATCAAACACATTTGGAACCACCCTATGTTCTCTTCTGTTGCGTTATATAAGTTTTTAGTACATTTTGTTGTTATTTCTTATTGTCTTATTATAATAACTATAGTTGCAGTAGTAATATTTCTTACTGTTTTATAGTTACCGTAACAGTACTAGCTATTTTTTTTAAAAAAATTAAAATAGTTAGAGAGGCATCTAGTTATTTTCAAGTGGTTATAGACGCAGTTATATAGCGTTTTATTTTGAGGTAACAATTGCAGTATTAGTCATAGATCATAAAATATATCTTTAAATACACAACTTTGCTTTTTTCATTTAGTTTAAATTTGTTAATTCATAAAATAAAAGTAAAGGTATCTTTTTCTGAAGTAATTAATTAAAAAATAAAAATATTTTTCTTCATCACTGATGTGTGATATGCCTAATCTTTAATCAGTTATTACTAATTATTTAGTTATTTAAAAAAAAGCGTGTACTGTATTGCTTTGGACTTGAACTAAGGATTTAAATCTTCGATCAGTTAGTGTGGTACGATTTTTTTTGTATCATCAATCACCATACTTGATGTTGGCGATCATTAAATTTATTGTTATTTTTGTACATATGAAAATAAAAGTGGTTATTAGTAATAGTTGCGGCAGTAGTAGATATTTGTCTCGTTTCGTTTATTAATTCATTCTCACCATCTTTCTCACTCGAGTATTTTCTAGTAATTTCTTTTCTTTCTCTAGACGTATTTTTTCCCTCTTTCGTTATATACTTGTCTCCCCTTTTTTCCACTTGAAAACGGTGCTCATTCTCTACATATCACCTTCTCTCTTTCTTTCCGCCTCTTCCTCCTTTATTGACAACAGAATCACTTTCTCATAGTGGAGAAGTTTCGAGAGACTAGACAGTATTGATTTTACTATCGTTACCGCCTACTACTTGAACCGATTCGAAACATCATCATCGACCAATGAAAATGGAAATATTTCGTAGAATGTGAGAGAGGGGAAAACAGATATAGTCTTCTGTAACTACTCCACACGCACATTATTTGATTTCTACTAGCCGGAGCAAGGAAGTTGGTGGACATATGGATAGCATACACCGTAAAGAAAGCCACCACAGTATCACCAGTGATTAATTGTTAAATCTTCTTAATTGAATGTTAAGTTCTACAATTTCTGTATTCATCTCAGAATATAGATCACCTGCTGGGCCTTAAATCTATATAACTATTTATCCGTCTATCGTAGAAAGTGGGAATTTAGATTATTGACATTTTGTTTTTGTCCAAGTCTCGCCATTTAACTGATCGCAGCATTCAATTTACCATTTTTTTTTCCGCCAAAATATTTATTCTCACTCTTTGAGTTTGAAGATTTGATAAATAAAAGGATTCGATTCCTTCATTTGATTTATTAAGGTCAGAATATTTTTAACTTGAATGATGCCAGGAGACGAAAGAGAAGCGCGAATTCCGTCCAATATGAAAGATTTGCTTAAGTTTTGTATGGAGAACACAAAAACAGAAGATGCGCCTGGCGCCGACAGTTCGAATTCTGATGTCAAAGAACTTGGTTCTGAGGTAAGTTGCTTTTTACTTATTTGTTGGGGATTTAAATCTTTTCTTTCATTTGTTTACGGCGACGACTTTATAAACACCAATTGTTCACCACATCAGGCGCCTGCTACACTTTTACTACAGTTTTAAAATTCACATAAAAATTTTTAAAGGAATTTACCAGACAGATCGTTTTCTCTTGAGACTTTATTACTTTAATGGTCAAGAACAAAATTCTAATTATGAGTTGATGAGACGTGTCTTTCTTCACGTAACTCGTCCCTACAAAAAAAGTCTTGGTTTAAAAAGAAACCGTTTTCAAATTTGTTAGTTGGCTCACTCGTGGGATATTCGGTGAAGTTTAGTCGGTAACGTAAAATAGCTTTCGAATTTTTTCTCCAGTTCATGTTATTGTGTGTATATATTTATTTATTATTTTAAATTAAAGCTTTGCCTAGCAGTGCTGTTTCAACGGAATAACCAAATGAGATTCTCACAATTATAGAACGTGTTTAAAACTAAAAGTGTCTCAGTCTGATGTACACAACCACAACAAGGAAACAGACATATCCGCCTTTTTTCTATCCGCAAACAAACGCAATGTTTATCGATTTTATTTTTGTGTGTGTAAAAAAAAAAAAATTATAAATACTTGAGATTTCACAACGCACAGATACGCACATTCTGCGGATCAATGATCTCATTTTGACATGTATTCTAGTTATTTGCATTTTGGAGTAAATAAAAATGCCATTTACGAAGGTTTTATTTTACAAATGATGTTATTTGGGTTGGGATTCTTTTCTCGTAAATTAAAAAATAATTGCCGTATAGTTACAAAAAAAAGAAAAAATCCCCCAAAAAACCCGGTCATTAACGGATTTTTTTTTCTTCGATAAGGGATTTAAAGTACATACGTCTCTTGCTAAGAAGACCTTGACAACAGAAAAAAATTCTAACTACCCCCCCCTCAAAAAACAAAAACAAAAAGTAAAGTTGAAGTTGAAAATATTCACTTCTTTGACAATGATAAAATTGTAGGTTTGTTTTTTATTTTATTTTAAAGATCGCAATATTCACCTTCACACTTCATGTAAAAAAATTACTATATTTTTTACGCTAAAATACGCGTGGATGCTTTTTGTCCGTAATAAAATTTTAGAACCCTAGTCGTTAAAATGTTAATAAACATTAAACAAAAATACAAACTTTTTTTTTCTTTCTCTACTGGCTTTTCAGTAGTAAATTAATGTCTATGTAGGTGTAAGTAAGAATCTATATAGTAATAAAATAATTGAATGAAAAAAATCTAGTAATCTATCATCAGTATTCTATTCTTTCTTCGTACCATTGTTTTTATTTATGAGAGGGGGGGGCAAATGGTCACATTTTTAATTAAAACCATTTATTAATTTGTTTGTTAATGTAGTTGTTTACAAACAGTTTGCGAACTGATGTTTTAAAAAATATCAGGAGGAATGACGTAATGTTTGTGTTCATCTCAAATGTTATTCATGCAACATTGTCAATTGGCTCGACTCGAAAGAAAAATTGTATGTCTTTTCTTCTCCACTATTTTAACCCCCCCAATTTTTGATTAAATTTAATTACGAAGGAAGGATGAACTAATATTTTTTTTCTTTCTTTTTCCATTGACATTGTTATTTTTAACTGCTCCCACCACTCGTAAATTTGCGGTAGTATCGTAGTAGTTGTATTTATTTAATTTATGCTAATCGTTTCTCTCGTGACTTGAGCACGCATTTATGAATGGAGGGAGGGATGAATGAATGACATCACTATGTGATCGTGTGTATTTGAATAATGACAATTCAATATTGATCTGTGGGTGTTGTCAAGAATTTGTTAGATATTGCCGCATCATGATCACGAGGAAATTACTACATTTATTATTGTATTTTAAATGAAAAATGGAGACGGGGAAGATTTGAAAACGAAAACAAGTCTCAAGTTAGGGTTTGTCTTGCTTGTCAATGGTAGTAGAAAAAATGCTACTGAATGCTTGTATAAATTGTGAGAAATGTACATTTTAAATATTTTTAACAATATATCTGGAGAAACATTTAAGCTTTTGGCTTTCAATTACTTTTTATTTTCAATTGCGAGAGAACATGATTACATGCCAGCCAACTTTTTAGTCTTTATTAGTTGGTTAATTAAAAAAAATCCTCTAATTTTGGGTTGAATTGAAAAACGAAATTGACAAATGAAAAGTGGTTTCACCATCTCTGGGGATAAAAAAAAATAATTAAAAATAGTGAAGTTGAACATTTGAGTATCTTCTATTTTAGCGTCCGAAACATTTTCAGCATGCCAAATATTATCAATCTGTGCTAGGTAGCTTCATATTTTGAGCTCACGTTTTTTTCCTTTTAAATGATGAAATAATTCAACTTACAGTGTTAATTATTTCATTTTGTACGTCATTTTTCATTTCTCTCTTTTTTTTTTTTTTTTTTTTTTTTTTTTTTTGATACAACCCCATTTTATAACCAAAAGAGACATTTTTTTTTTAATTCTAATCATTTCTATTTTTACAAATTTATATTGGTCACAGAAAGTTGAATTGTTTCATTTTCATCTATGGAAAAAAGGTGCTCAGAATATGAGGCTAGCTAAAGAGATTTAAAGGAAGTAATTCATTATTTAGTAAGTCAAAAGAAAAAAAATCTTTTTTTTTTTTTTTACCTCAATATTTCGTTTAAACTACTTTGTAATCTCAGTGACAAGTTCATTGAACTTAGCAACTGTATATTAGACAATGTGTTCAATAAAAATTAATTAAATGTCACCAATTTTTTTTTTTTTTTTTTTTTTTTTTTTAAAGAAAAAAGGTGAAGGGTTAAATTAATAATGCTATAAACACAATGGTATGAGCTGACTGTGACCACATAAGATAAGACATTAATTTTGTTTAATGAAATAAAGACAAATATGCTAGATTTTTTTGTGGTTTAATAATTAGTTTCAATTTCTATTAATGAAAAGAAACAGAGTAAAGAAAAAACAAGTTTTCTAGCTTGACTTGAGTTCATAGAAAAATAGTACTACCTGTGATAGCACACAGCACCCACTTGTGTATAAAAGTTTAATTAACAGCTACGTTTGGCTACAATTGTATAGCTTCTGTGTCTCAGTAGCTGAAATTGAGTCTTGTTGGCAAGGAGGTAGCCTTGGTTTTTCTAAATACATTCATAGTACAATAGCAAGTTGCATTTATTTTTGTACTGTTATTTAGATGATGGACACATAGCTGGTTATAACTGTGAACAGTGAATTATTACTATTATTATTATAGAACTCTTAAATGACAGCGTCCTGTAGAAAGAATTTGAAAAGGAAAAAAACGTCTGCCAAAAAAAGGAGTGGACCTAATTTAAATTTGCTAAACATGCATACCAAGAACAAAAATTTTATTTCCCATTTTCATGCCAGTCTGTGATTTTTTTTTTTTTTTTTTTTTTAAAAGAAAAGAAAATGGTTGATTGGAAGTGCTAAATTAGACAGGTTGATTTATCAACCTAATGTTTGAGACTGAAAAAAATATTTGTTATTAAAAAGATTATATATTATTGGCTTGTAAAACCATAAATATTCTCAAAAGCATATTATACCAAAAATTGAGCCAAAATCCTTTAGAAATGTACATATAGAATTAGATGAACAAAACAGACTTCATAGAGAACAACATTAATAAAAGAATTTAGTAATGATAGGGCAGTTCTGCAGAAGTTAAGTCATATTTTTAGGTCAATGGGAATTGTCACTTGAGAATTTCCCAATGTGTAGAAATCATGCGGAACTTGTAAATCTAATTTGTCATTATGACAAATTTTTGCAAACTATTCAACTTCAGCAGTATATTTTTTCTCTTGCCAGGACTATCAATCGGAATTTAGAATAATTTGTTCAAAGCAATTAAAATTGTCATATTGAAGGAAATATAAATTTAAATTCATTTACCCAGGTTTTTTTCTTAAACTTTTGATTCAATAAATTCTTGACTATCAATTGTACTGATATCTTAAAAATGAGAAGGACCTGGAAAAATGAATTGCCAGCTTTATAGACCTGAGAGCAGGCTGTTCATTTTGTACGTTAGTTGACTATATAGTTGATTGAAAAACTGAAGTGTGAAAATAAACTGATTACTTCAGCTTACAATGTTGCTACTACAATGGTAAGTAATGTGAATGAATTGCAGTTCAAAGTTAAAGAAAAATACCCATCTGCAGTCTTTGTTCATTGTTGTACATGTGTATTAAATTTAGAAGTCTGTGTAACTATAAGTGTGTGTGTGAGATAATCTTTCTTTTTTTTTTCTTTCTTCAACAGTGAATTAGTATGGTTACTAAAAGAACTAATATGCTTGTCAAGATAATCAAAAAAAGAATTTCCAAAAGATTCACCAACCAGATGATGGAATTACACCCGAGTTTTAATTCTGAGAGAGTATCTTGCTCTATAAATTGATGTTTTTGAGCATATAATTGATAATCCAGAAATTGGTATGCGTTAACTATTGAATCTGTTGTTGGATTCAAGTGCAAGCTTTGTGTTTCTTCATGAAGCGTTTTTTTTGGGGGGGGGGGGTTGTGAAATATCCTTTCAGTTTTCTTGTTTCATATACTGTCTACAAAACAACTGGATGTAATGTTTTACTTAAATGAATTGGGAAAAAAAAAAGAAAAGAAAAAAAAAAGACTGATGTGGTGTAATAATTAGATTGATTCATTTTTTATGATTTATCAACCCTTTGCAGGTTATTTAAAGCCAGAAGAAATTTTTTTAGATTTAAAGATTTTTTTTTTAAATGATTTTAGTGGTACAAGTCTTACTAATTAACCCATAGCTAGAAGGAGAAGAGGTAGATTCCTACCTTCTCGAGGATATTTGTGCATAAGTGATAACGAACCCAATAGTAATTAGAACTTGGCTCTCTGATTAACAATTCAGTCAATATCCATTGTACCACCCACACATCCAAACTTACAGCATCTGGTATTCCTAAGCAGTCACCCATCTAGATACTGGCCAGGATTGACATTGCTTAACTTCAGTGATTTTTATGGGAACCAGTGTTTCAATATGATGCGGCTGTATTAATTAGAGGCTCGGAATCAGAAATTCACTTTTGCACTTTGCACAAATATCCTTGGTGGAAAAGTGTGATTCCATCTCATGTCCTCCCAGCTATGGGTTAAATAACAGCAGACTGGGCTCCCTAGCAACCAGTCTAGGAGAACAACTACTCTGAATTCAAAACTGCATATAGCCTTGGCAGCCATTGCCAAGATCATGGAGTTCACAGTGACTCTACAAGCTTGATTGCAGTTTACTTATGACTATCTCTGTATAGTATTATTATTATCATCATCATTATTATGTGTTGTATGTATATATTAGTATGTTGCTGAAGATTTTGCCAAAGTCTTAAAATTCTCAAGAGAATGAAAGAAAATATTTTTCTCTGGAACAATATAAAATATATCGCAATTAAGATTATACCAATTAAGACTTTTATCATTGGAAGAACTAGGATTCTTTGGGCTATTGTGTAGTTCCAAATTAAGAGGATATTGCAAAACATTTCCCAAAGATAGTTTAAGAACTCTAAGAGAAACATGCAGTAATTATTTTGATATCATACCTCTTCAAAATGAATTAACCATTGCTTACTACAGGGAAAAGTTTTCTGGGAAAAGTGTGCTTGTGTTGATGAACTGCCTCTAAGCCAAAATGCTTGTTGATGCTTTGCTAAGTGTTGTTCAAATTGTGTTGTCTATTTGTTACAATCCCTGCTACAACTTCATTGGTTGAAAGAACATTTTCAGTATTGAAAAGAACAAAAACTTTCCAAGATAAGACTGGCAAGATGCAACTCTTTGGCTGAGCAATGATGTCAAAATTTTGCTTTACAAGTTACAAAGCTAAAATGATTTTTAGGAATATATAATGAATGGGGGGGGCGGGGGGAACAAAATCAAATTCACTTATTTACAAGGTATATTCATATTTTGTAAATATTAATGTTATTGTAACATTTAAAAATAAAAAAGAAAAAAAACACTCAAATATCTATTACAGTTTATTTTCTTTTGATGTGAATAAAAATAACTTTAATTGAATGATCAACAACAGAAAATTTCAGTATTTGCACACATACACAGCAGAAGTGTGCTGAAAATTCTTGGCCTGATTAAAAGGATTTAGAAAGATCTGTTTGCTCAGATGGTAAGGAAGGCGATTGGCTGAGCACTTGCCCATATCCTTTTGTGTATATGCATATTTTAATATAATATATATTTAAAGAAATTAAGAGAAAAAAATGATCACCTTACTATGCAGAAATGCATTAGTGAGCTAGTCTAGCAGCTCATTACTATTCTATGAGTTTGATTTTCATATGTCGTCTCACACTTTTGGCCTTGTGCCAGATTAAACTTCATAAATATCTATAACATCATAATTTTTTTTTGTTTTTATTACTTGCTGTTTACCTTGTGTGTATATTATAGATTCATGGATTTTGCATTGGATGGGGTAAAATATTTCTTGCTTCTTTGCTACTGTTTTTTTGCCAGTAGTAAAGTTTTCCAGATAATTTTGATTAGAGGGTTCTATCTTAGAATGAGGCCATGTGAGTAGTGTATTGGATCTTAATGTGGGAAGGGAAATCGTGCTCCAGTCGAGCATTTACTTTCACACAAATGCTCTTGAGAAAGCTATGAATTCGTCTCTTTTACTCTCAGCTTTGGTTTAAAGAATGGGCTCTCTACCTTGAGTGGCAATCAGTCCTAAGAGAAGGAAAACTCTGTAGAAAGCAATTGGAAACCATTCCACTATCTCTTCAAAGAAGTCATGATAATATACAAATAAAAAAAGATCTGTGGTGAATACATAATTGCCCTACATCCTGAAAGGACTTGGAATATATGTAAAAAAAAAAAAAAAAAAAAAAAAAAAAAAAATTCTTAGAATCTGTCTCGTACAAGTTTTTTTTAAATTTTTTTTTTTTAAATTTTTTTTTTTTTAATTAGCATAGTTTATTCTTCATTAATATTTTGCAGTTATTCTGAAATAAGTTTTCAATTCATTGGGAATGATGCATCCTGTAATTTGCTTATAGATTTATTGATTATGGTTTTTTAATATTACCTTACTTATTGCTGTTTAAATGTGAATAAAATTCATTAAAGATTTATAGTGTCTTTGTCATGTGTTTTGTAAGCATGTGTAATCACTTGGTTGATGTAGCCACTTTGTCAGCCTTCTTGATGCGTATTCTGGTGGAAGCGTAGGAGTTTTTGGTTTTATGAATGGGGACGTAATGCAGTGGCTGGGGGAGGTGAATAAACACTGCATAAGATCAATAATACATGCTGGGATTGCTGCTGCTGCTGTTCATGGTTGTCTGGTTGATTTTTTTTTTTTTTTTTTTTTTTTTTTTTTGCATCCAAGCACACATCTCCATGTTTCTGATATCTCCATAGCATCAGAAGCTCATCCATGGATAATCAAAATAATCTCGTGTTATATAATACATCAAGAATTATTTATCTTAGTTATTATTTCCTCAATCTCTGAAGAGAAACAAAAATTGGTTAGCTTTTCCCCTGCCCCAGAATTGCTGTTTAAGCTAACTATATATTTTCTTCTTTCTTTTTCCTACTTGTTAAATATGTCTGTTTTAATGGTCATAATTTTGTAAAAATTTTGTACATCTAGGAAAATTTTTATTTCAATTTATTTTTTGTTTGGAGTGGGGGTGTTCTTAATCACTTAACCTTTATCAGTCTGTATGTGGCTTCATTTTCTGTGCAAAAGGTTTATTCTGCCACTGAAGGTGACTTTGATTCCTGAACAATAGTGATTGATTTTCATAGTTGTGTTGTCATATCCTACTATGGCAACAGAAAACTCCTTTGACTGAAATTAACAATAAGGATACTACAATTGAGTGTCCTTGAAAAAGAATGCAGTTGAAACGGAAGTAATATTAATAATGCAGAGTGCTAAAGGTTAAACATTACATGCAAAAAATTAATAAATTGAATAAAGTGAACACTTGTCTGACAGTTAAGTAGTATTCTTACTTTCTGCATAAATTGCAAAATGTCAGCATCTTCTATTCAAATAGGTAGGATGATATCGGGATTTATTGAGATGAATTTTCCTGACCATCCTTTTCATTTCAAATGCCAATTCCCTAGGTCTTCAGATTTCTTTCCTGGTTTCTCATACCCCAAAGTAAGCACTTACTAGAAAGAATTAACTCGATTAGTTATTTGATTAACATTTTTGGCCAACATGGACAAACGTGCCCAAAGTAAGACAGCATGTCAAAAAGACGGTTTTTATCATGGCATCTTTTTTTTAGCTACCTTCACTCTTTATCAATGTTTATTGTTTTAAAAAGCAATGATTAGAATTTTAATAAAACTTAAACATATGAAAGTGATTTTCTACATTTTCTTTATTCTTGAGAATTGACAACAAAAACAGTAAACGCTTTTTTATTAGATTATTTATTTACACTATTTGTTTACTAGATTGTTTATTGGAATGGTTGGAAAAACATTAGCTAATTGCCAATTGATTCAAACTTTATAAAATGATAAATAAAAATGGTTTCTTTATAGTTGGTTCACGTATTTTAATATTTTAGTGAATGTTTATAAATTTATGAAAAAATTGTTTTCACATTTATTTCTTCATAACTTGGTAAATGATAAATATTGCATTAGTTCTAATTGTATTAGTTTTTAGAATGTTGTAAATATAAAATTATTCTTGTAAATAAACTGCCTAATAAATAAATAAATAAATAGTGTTCAATATTTTTTGCTGCAAATTCTCAAAAACAAAAAATGTATAAATTCACTTTCCTTATATGTTTAGGTTTTATACCAATTCTAATCATCACTTTTTTAAAACCATAAACATTGCCAAAGAATGAAGGTAGTTAAAAAAAAGTGAAGTCATAGGTCAAAAATGTACTTTTGACACGGTTATTGCAGGCATGTTTTTCAATGTTTGCCTCCCTTTTTTTCTTTTTTTTCTTTCTCACCTCACTGACCTTTTTCCTTACTCTGCTAAACTTACTAATTTTTTTTTTTTTTTTTTTTTTTTTTTTTTACTGTGATAGGGGTGCATGGGGGGAATTTTCCTTTTAGACCCATTATCTCAACATTGATTTGTAAATTCATTTTTCAAAAAACATTTATTCCCATTTTAACTTGTTCATTTGGTCATTAGAAAAAAATCTTATTTTATTTGAGGATTAATGTCATTCCCTTTTTTATTTTTGTCATCACAAAATGTTCAGCATTGTTTCCCCAGTCTTCTTCAGGTATCTGCTGATTTGGCTAACATTTAGGGAACTTTGAACTGAATCCTTTATTTAATTTATGGGGATAGACTATTCTTGTTCTGCTGTCCATGACTCTGGATATCCTGTCTTGTTGACATGGGCAACTGAACAAGGGAAATCTATCCCTGCCCCAGATTAAACAAAGGGTTCAGTAAGCATGCCCCTGAAGTTTTCCCAGATTGACAGACATAACGAATGCAAGGGCACACAATGGCCAAAACGTTGAGATGATGGTAACAAAAATGAGAGCATAAATCCAAATTTAAATAATGGTATCTCCTGATCTCAAAAATTTAAACAGAAAGTCTTATGTATTCAAAATAGATAAGTTTCAAATTCTAAAATAGAAAATTTATTTGACTCCATCTGCTTTGAGTCCTAATTAGCCTTTCTCAAAAAAGCATACCAAGAGTTTTTCAACAATTCAGAATTGGACAGTTGAACACATTTGGGTGTTTAAGATCATAAAGTAACGCCACTAAGACACAGGGGGTTACTGAGTGTGAAAGACAAAGGAAAGTATTATTGGGGAGCAAGAACAATAAAAGAAGAGGAATCAAAAAGACAGTAGATAACACCCAATTGACATTGCGTTGAGATTTTTAAAGATCAAAGTTGGTTGGAAAGCAAGAGGTCAGGAGAGAGTTCCACAAGCGAGAAGTGCAAAAAAAAAAAAGAAACTTTTAGCATAGGACTTACAGTTACTGCTAGCCAAATTGACCATAACTTGAGGAAACCTAGATGCCAATCTAAAATCCACTTAAATCCATAAAGTCTAGGTACCATAGAGGAATGTTCATCAGAATAATTACCATGAAAGTATTTATAGAAAAGGCACAGGGAAGCTACATCATGGTGATGCGGAAAGTGATGGAAGCTGAGATGCAGATTCATTTTTAGATTTTATGAAGAATATAAGTAATATTTTATGGAATAAAACTGTGTTGATTTTCAAATACAAATTTTTTAAAAATTGTTTATATATTTCCGATCAGTGCCAAAGTTTGTATTCAAGCTTGGTTAAAGTCCAGGATTTTGAATGCTGATCTTCAAGACATACAGGCAGGCTGAGTTTCCTAAGATTGATATAACATAATCATCTTTCCCACCTCACTGACTTTTTTCCTTACTCAGCTAAACTTACTAATTACCAAAAATTATCTATCTATCTATCTATCTATCTATCTATCTATCTAGCTAGCTAGCTAGCTAGCTAATGTGTTGCCACAGTTTTCATCTGATTTTGATTAAATTTTTTTGTTCTTCAGTGCCGGTTTTGAGTCAAAATTGGCTGGAGAAATTTACAACATTTAAAACTAAAAATTGAAAAAACTGATTTTTTTTACACTTTGTGCAAAAATGAAAGGCAGTATTTAATGTCTGTAAAAAAAAAAAACAGCATATAATCAATTTAGGGAGTTGAAATCTAACGCAAAAGATTATTAAAATTATAAAAAATAAATTATAAATAAAAATTATCGTATATTATTATTATTATATAAGAGGTTCCTTCCTTGCAAGATTGAGAACACAAAAACAGCCCTTTCAAGGGCCATCCCCCATTCAAATTGTTACCCCCCCCCCATTTGGGGATGTGTCTTAGTTACACCCAATTGTTGTTACTAATGTTGATTTTCAGGTGGGCTGACTTTAAACTTAAACTGCTCCAATTTAATGGCTAAAATTCCCAGTAATGAAAGACCTGGTCGAAGACAGCTTATACTGCTAGTATGATATACGTACTGACTTGTCTTTCAGAAACCTACTTTCTCCAATGGGCTTAATTTGCCAATATGAAGACGCGTTCCAATTTGATTCTAAAATACCTTGGCTATTTTCCTCGATAGTATGTAGTTTCACGTATACATATACCAGTGTCTGTATTTGTCCATATGCGCATTCTTTGTTTCTTTTATGTTGAAAGTGAATCTGATTGAATGAAATTACCCACTCCTGGTTAAATCATGCAAATTATTTCCTCCATGTTAATACCATGTCACCTTGCTAGAAAGCGTTTATAACATATGTGTGCATGAGAGAACACTGATTTTTTTGTTTTAGTGCACAAATAGCTGTTATTGAAATATACATGAATGTGTATTTGCAGAGTGCAATTCTCTTCCATGTAAGCGTAGCCTACATTTATTGATGCTTATATACTAAAGTATATCCCTTGCCATCAGTGCCAACCAGGTGACTGCTATATTCTCCATTGTTACAACTTTGCTACCAGCACTACTGCCACTGCTTAAGGCTGCTTTGCTAAAACGTTTTTTTTGTTTTTTGTTTTTTAGCCAGACTGTGTATTGAATTTGTTATGATAGCTACCACTAGGATATTGGTAGATTGGCCACGGTCATTCACCTGATAATTATGATTGCATTAAGGATGTTAGATGCATTTGAGGTTGTGATGATAGGAAATAAATGGTGGGCTATAAATAGAGCATGAAATATACCAAAAAATCGGTGTAAACCCTCTCTACAATGTTAAATAGAAATCTTGTATGAAAGAGAAGTATGCAAGATCATGTGACAAGAAAATATTAAAGATGGTTGCTAAAATTCAAGTTGGGAGATTTTTCATTTTTTTTTTTTATTTTTTTTATTTTGTTAGCTTTGTGTTTCCATTCTAATATTTTTCTATTTTTGCAGTGATTTTTTTTTTTTTTTTTTTTTTTTAAATTTTTATTTTAAATTCCATTAAACAGTTGTAGGTATTTGAAAACTGTTTACTTGATTTTTCTTTGTGTACAGGTTAACTAAGTATGTGACTCATACTTGGCTGAGTTGAATTTCAAACCTGTGCAGTAGTTATTGCCACGAAGTGATTTCGTTTTGCTCTACTTAGTATTTCAAATCTGCTAAAAAAAATTAATCTGTATATTTTTATACTGCTTAATTTCTTTTCTTGCAATTTTAATCTTACGTGGGAAATATTATTCATATTTTTTTTTTTTTTTTTTTTTTTTTTTTTTAGGGAATCGCCCCCCCCCCCCCATCCCAAGCATATTACCCCACATTATTTATTGCATATTTTGAAAAATTCTGTCTCCCCATTATTAAGAGCACCCTCCCTTGTATAAGACACCTAATGGTAAAAACCATAAAATAAAAAATAGTAGTGACATTTGCGTTAGTTCATAATAGTCACAGAGTCAATATGCATAATGATGCAGAAAACTACTTGCAACATTTGCTACTTGTACTGCTACTAAAGGATATATACATTACTGTATACTAATATTGGTATTCACTTACAGAATATTTTGTATATAATTGTATTCAATAAAAAAATTCTAATTGTGATTAGTTAGAATCTTTGATATTTTAACAACAAATATTGTTTACTGATTGGAGGAAGTTTTAAAATCTTAAAAATACCATTACATTTTACTAGGTCAAATGGTATAAGCTCATACAGATGGATAAATTGTCTAAGTTATGCAAAAATGAAAATAACACTGACATCTCATTTTAATATATTTACCAAAATTACACAAAAATATCTTGAAATACTAAAGAGTAAATTTATACAATAAATTTGCCATTGGCTTTAAGCTTTAACCACGGCCTCCAAACGACATCAGAATCTCCTGCAACTTTTCTGGATGGTCTCCTTGTTTAAGTTGTGCTGCCATAATCCTTGCCTTCAGTTCATCTTTGGTGTCACAAGAAGTTTTGTTTGTCTCTCGCTCAACTGCGCCCCACGCATGATAATCAAGGGGGTTGCAGTCTGGGGAGTTTGATGTTTGCAGAAATTGTCTGACTGGGTTTTCCTGCTTGTGTGGCATGTTGCCACCCTCTTGACCCAAGGACGCACTACCTCCTCAAGGCACTTGATGTAGGCCTCCGTGTTGAGTTTGAAGCTTCATGTGAAGATGAAAGGAGGTGTAACGTCATCATCACTAGTGATCATTCCAAACTCTTTTGTAGTCACCATTAGACTCCTCCCACTCTTTCTGAATATTCTGCATGCAAACACTTTGAAATGTTTGCATTGGAGCAGCAGCCTCTTAACTCATGAGAGCACTACCTCCACAAGGCACTTGATGTAGGCCTTCGTGTTGAGTCTGAGGCACTCACCAACAGATTTGGGAGTTCTTATCAGAGTGAGTTTTCCGGTCTGTTGTACCTTTGTGATCACCATTAGACTCTTCCAACTCTTTCCTAATCTGCTGCACTGTCCACAGAGTGGCACCCAAACATTCTGAAGTGTTCATATTGGAGCAATATATATAATGGAGCTTTACCATCATGCATTGCAAAAGTTCATATCATTTTCTTACCTACAAAAATGTTTTGTTGATCGTATAAGTAAAGTAACATTTATATTGATTGGCCATGGTGCATCTTGTCTGACAAACACTATTTTCTGTCATCGTCAAATAATAAGTAAGGACTAGTGTGTGCATGTGAGATATATAAATAAAAATGTGTGCGTCATTCACAAAAAACTGTTTCACTGTATCGCAGCTCATCAGTGTGGCTCGGCATACACTTGCTTCAAACCAGGATCAAAACCTGACCAATTTGACATCAGTTGGAGACCCTCACCCTTAGGCCATCAGCACATGCTACAGAGAAAGAGAATTTTTAATTCATTATATACAAGATATAAGCATTACCATCTACCAGAGCATTCAATTCATAGCAAAGAGTTTTTAGCATTAATCAGCAATAGCCGACAAATTACCTTTCTTTCAAAGTGCTCAACCTACAATAGGCTGTGTGTGTGGGGGTTTATATATATATATATATATATATATATATATATATATATATACTTTATATTTATTTAGTTGACATGTTGCAGCACAGTAATTTAAGATGTATATATTTTTTTTTTTCTTAAGTCCTATCTTTTCATAGTGGAGGTGATCATGGTTCTCCACAGTTTCCTTTTGTTTATTAACTCTGAATTGCTATGCCTTCTTGGGAAAGATTAGTAAAGAGATGTTTCCTGTTGCCTTTTCAATGTTTTCCTTCCTCTAGACTGGTTGCCCTCTAGGGCTAGGGGGCCCACTTTCGAAAGAATGGATGTATGCCTTTCCCAAGGGCATTTGTGCAAAAGTGAATGCAAGCGACTAAGTGATAATTTAAAATCTGTTCGCTGGTCCACTTTTCATGATGATGTCCGTTAGACTATTCACATATTCAAAATACTAATAATGTGTTTACTTAATGTACTTGTTCTTGCTAAGTGTTGATAATAGGACTAGTGGTCGTTTACTGTTACTGCTTGGGCAGATAAAGTAGTTATGGGAGAGCGGTTTTATTACATGGCCATTCTCTTCTCTTCAACCAATGTGGCATACAAGGGAGGAGACAATTGTGAAGAAACAGTGGGCTTGCAAGTGAACATTTGGCTTTTTTGTACTGTATGTAATTTGAAAGTAGACACTCTCAGGATTTTGAAACTGATCTAACTTTGTCCTCACTGCAAATATTTCTCAAGTTATGATCATTTGAAGTTAAACAAAACTTGTACATGTTTAATAATTTTTTTTTTTTTTTTTTTTTTTTTTTTAATGATCAGTTCTGGTTAGTTGCTTTTTCTGCTTAGTTGCTTTTTCTGCTGCTTTTTACTTGAAAAGTCATTGGAATCTTGTTGAAATGCATGTTCACTCTTTAAAAAAAAAATGACTATATCAAGTGTATTTTTGGACCCTGCAGCACAACATTCAGTCAAACTAACTCAGTTTTTTGCCATACTTTGTTTGATTTTGACCCTGACCTTCCAACTTTTAATGATGCTCACCAAAAACATCCAAGACAAATTTTTATTGTTAAGTTCCATTCTTCTCTGGGAGATATTTAAAATATACTTTGTTCCTTTATAGCTTATATTGCTAGATGTAGCCGTAAGTTCTATGCTAACAGTTTCTTCTCTCGCACTTCTTCTCTCGCACTTCTTCTTGATTGTGGAATTTTCTTCTGTTTTTTTGCTTTCTAATCAATTTTGATCTGCAAAAATTTGAATGCAATCTCAATTGTCATCTTTTGCTTTCTTAATTCCTTTTCTTTTATCATTCTCTTTAATATTTTTTTTCTTAAATTCTTTATCACTCAGTAACTGCTTGCATCTTAGTGGCTTTATAACCTTGCTTGGGGTGAAATGATTAAAAAAATTGTACCTATGTAGACAAGTCTACAGCTTGATAAAATAAAAAGAATTTACATAACAAACAATGAAGGAGATTAATTCAATGGTGAATATTACTCACAGATTGAACATTATACAGTGAATGTTTCAAAGCTTGCTATTGATGTTGTGATCTAACCTCATTTTGCATATACTGTAATTTAGCACAAGACCAATATCATTATGCAATCAAATATAGCTGTTCATGTAAAGATTAGTTTTGTCTGTCTATTTTGAGGGTGGAGAAATTATCTAATTAAGCTTCCTAATGGAACTTTTGTCATATGTATATATAATTCAAAAGCATGTAAAATTGATTTAAAACATTAGAAATAATTTGCAGTTTTCATGTATTTCTTTAATGGTATATATTGGGATGTTATCATAAAGTAGCCAATCCATTGTTAGATTTTCCAATAGCTCAGACCATTAAAGCCAAATTGCTTCAACACAATTTGAACAGTAGTAGAAATAACTTTGTTTCTATTTTGGTTTGACATCACTTGATTAAAAATTCATGATAATAACCTTTTCCTTTTTGAACTCATTTACAATTATGGTTCTTCATAACTTTTTCAAAGCAGCTAGGCTAGATTCTTTTTTTTCCCTCCAATTTGACTGTTTCCTGCTGGACTTTATGTATATTTTTACTATCTCATTTATTTTGTAACTAGAATTCTTAACCGATTGTCCATTTTGGTATTGATCATAAAGAATTTTTTGTGATCGAGTTTTTCACTTTACTTTGGCAGTCTGTTGAGAATATAAAATGCAAAATATTTAAAAAAAAAAAAAAAAAAAAAAAACTGGATCTGTCTTTGGAAATGTCAAATTTCTTTTATTTGTAGAAGTGAGCTAACCCTATAAAAATGTATGGCTGATGTATCTAAATGCAACAGAATTAATCTGAAGTACAAAATTTCTTCTAACATGCCATCCAAAGAAAACCTAAAAATATACACATTCTAGTATTTCTGGATGTAATGACATATGGTGTTGATAGCAATTGAAGTGCACATCTTTTAATAAGATATTTTCGACCTGTTGACTTTCAATAACTACAAGTGAGGGTTAGACAATTAAAATTCATCTTATTCTCTTGAGGCTTGTTAACCTTCATTATTAATATTATTTCCCTTTCCACTGCATTCTTTTTCAAGGCCTCTCAATGACAGTATTCTTATTGTTAATTTCACTTAAAGTAGTTTTCTGTTGCCATAGCAGGATATGGCAACACAACTATGAAATTCTAACACACAGGAATCGGTCACCTTGTGGCAGGATAAACTTTTTGTACAGCAAATGAAGTCGCATACTGAGTGATAATGGTTAAAGAAGAATCGGCTACACTGTTGTACAAAAATGCAGATCAGATTGTGATTGCAAAGAAAAAAAAAAACTGGTAACTTATTAGCTTTAGCTTTCACTACAAGGGATCAGTGCAGAGAAAACATTAAGTAGTTATTTCCCTTGGATAGCTTGGATTTAATAGATCATGATCTACATTCAAACCATTTAATTGAGCTGATTAATCCATTGTTCTGACTGGCCAATGATTACAATGTAAACTGTCGACACTGTTCCAGAAGTATATATTAGTTTCTAGATTTGGTAATGTTAATTTTAAACACTTCACCATACACACTTTTCTTAAGATTAAATTATAGAGATAGAAACCTAGTTGCACATTGAAAAACCTTGTTACTATGAAGGTTACTCATCTGGTTAAATCCCTGTTGTACTTAAGAACCTTAGCTCTGAATTATCTCCAATCTTGGCAAAGTTGTTTAACTTATGCCTGAAAGAGAAATGTTTCCCACATCTGTAGTTGTCAGCTATTTGACATGTTTAAAGAATGCTGGTGAGTGTTCATACTCATCGCAATATCACCCCCAAACTCTTTGAGGCTATTATCAACAAGGAAGTAGTTGATTGCCTCACAAGAAACAACCTCCTGACCAACAAACTGTATTGGTTTCACTCTTCTTGGTCCACTGCTGATGTTTTATCTGTCATTACCCACAGAATTAGTGAAGTGCTTGATTGTAGCTTTGTCACCAGAGTGATTGCCTTAGATATCTCAAAGGCTTTTGACACAGTATGGCATAGCGGTTTGCTACATAAATTCTCTTGCTATGGTATCTCGGGAAGAGTTTATGCAATTATAAAGTCTTTTCTCTCTGGTAGGTTCATGAAGGTCATTGTGAATGGCAAGTCTTTTGGAGCATATGGGATGAATGCAAGTAGACCAGCAGCTGTTTTCTTGGTTCTGTCCTCTTTCTGCTTTTTATTTACTCTGATTAGGGACATTCTTGGATCATTAGTAAATATCTGGTCAGTACTTAGATAGGTAACTGCTTGGGAATACCAGGTGCTGTAAGCCCGGATGTGCAGGTGGTGTAATAGATAATGGCTTGGAATTGTTAATCCGAGAGACCAGTTCCAATTTCAGTTGGGTTTGTTATATTCACTTGCTTGCAAATATCCTTGAGAATGGTATGAACCCCTCTCTTCTCCTCCCTCAGCTATGGGTAAGACTTGTATCTCTAAATAATTATTATCTGAAAAAAAAAAAAAAATTCTTACAATCCAAAATGTATCACTAAACCATTATTATCTGAAAAAAATCTCAGAATCTAAAAATATTTTCTGGCTTTAAATAACCTGCAAAGGGTTGATAAGTTGTAGGAAATGAAAATCAATCGATGAAATACCTATTAGCTAAACAGGCATGTCTTTTACATTTACTTGCATTCTCTGGAATATAAATGTATAGAAACTACAATGGCCTCAAAGTGAGGGATTAGTTTATATATTGATTGTAATATAGAATAGATTCCCCCACTTTAGATGTACATTATAATTTTTTGTTCATCAAATTCTGACTAAGTATGGATTCACTTTTTCTCTCTCCTGTTATGGGTTAATTAGTAAGACTTGTATCATTAAACCATTACTATGTAAAAAAAAAAAAAAAAAAATATTATTACAATCTAAAAATATTTCCTGGCTTTAAATAACCTGCAAAGAGTTGCTAAGCTGTAGAAAATTAATTAATGTTAGCCTAGTCACACACTCAACTTCTGTCTATTATCAAATGAGTAAAAACCAATTTCCTCAAAATTGATACCTGTAATAAAAAACGGCTGTTTTTTTTTTTGGTGGGGGGGGGGGGGGGCTTTTTTTATTTTTTTATTTTTTTTGTTCTTTCTTTAAATGCCATATTACTTCAGGATGTCGGCAATCATTGCTCTGTACAGATTCCTTTTATCTTTGTATTGCTCTGACTTCCTCCTGTGGGGAAAGGTAGTGCTTTCACCACAGTTCTGGATACAGAGTTGTCCTCCCTCTCAATTGACTGCCACCCAAGGCTAGAGTGCCTCGTCTACACTGCTATTTAAAACATTGATAGGGGAGAAAAAAAATGGATTCATATATTTATGGAGAGTATTTGTGCAAAGTGAATGCAACAAAACTTGAACTAAATTAATTGGTTCCACTTTTGGTGCCAATAATTGTTTTGCTACCCACGTGTCCTTGTGATAAATATTTGGTAGATAGGGTTAAAGTACAAATGCTAGTGTTATTTTGACTGATCAGTTTATCAAAAGATCATGACTACAAGAAAAGGTTTTTGGTAATAGCATCATACTAATGAAGTGACAAGATGATACATTATAGGAAACATACAAATTAAGCTTCTCTTTGCATGATAAATAGTTCTAAATTATAGTAGGTTTGTTAGTAAAGCAATATAAATCGATATACTAATACTATTTACTTTTATACAATTTTAATCATCAATTTATTATCCGATATGCATCGTCGTCCGAGTCAGATTAAACTAAGTTAGTCATATCTGGGATGGTACAACTCGACCATCACATTCTAGCCTTGAGATTTCAAAATTGTTTATATTGTCCTGTAGGTGATGGCTTGTTTCACTTTGCAATGACTTTCCTACAGATGCAATGTTGCAGGCTTGTCATTGCTATATAACTACTTTCATGGTAAATATTCAGATGATGTCCAGTCTTCAGTTCCATCAGTTCAAGCCTTTACAGCTGGGACTTGCCACTTCTGCAGAGTTGTATCATCCTCATTTCCTCCATATCCCAAATGCAAGAAGAAAGCTCCACTCAGGTTTTCCCCCAAGAACTTTATGGAATGGACCAATCATTTATTGATGTATTTTTGTGTGCAGTCTATTGTAACTGTTTTTACTGATCTTTTTTTCTTGCTTGATTCTAGTAAATAAGTATATATATATATATATATATATATATATATATATATATCATTAAATACTTCAGATGGGTTTTGTATTCTTATTAAAGGAAGAAAGTAAGGTAAGTTACCATATTGATGCATATTCATTTATTCAGAGTACTTTCAACATTAGTAAAATGTCATTTTCAGGGTCTTGTTTTATCTAAGACAAATTTGTTGTGTTTATCTGAAAACTAATTTTTTTTTTATTTGTGAAGTGAAAAATGCTAAACTTATGTACTTTATGATTTTTAAATTTTATGATGTAAGCATACTTGTGCAGTAACATCAAGGGAGGTAACTAAGTTATTAAGATGATGTCCAGTCTTCAGTTCCATCAGTTCATGTCTATTTTGTAGAAAACATACTTAATTCTATTAGTTTAAAAAATATCTAGATTTTAGCTATCTACTGTAAACATTTTAAAGCATTTGTGCAGTATTCATAATTAATTTTATTAAAGGTTGGTTTCAATTTTTGTAATCTGGATAGCTTCAAAAAATTTTAGTTTGTTTATTATTTTCATAAAGTATAGGTGTGTGTCTGTCTTTGTATACATACATGCATGCATAAAAGAACAATTTTAGTGGGAAAAACTCTGAAGTGGAAAGCTTTTGTACGACATGTTTCATCCTTGAGGACTTCATTGGACTAAAGTTATGTTTAGTTTGATGCAGACAAAGCAGAGGTGATGCTGAGAATTTTAAATCTAAAAAAAATAAAAAAAATTATTTCTCCCCCTCCCCTCTCTTTCATGCACACGTGTATTTGTATCAACGTAAACACCACTTTAATCAGATGAAGTCCTATAGGACAAAACGGGTCACACAAAATTTTTTTTTCTATTCTGTCTGTTATGGGACCTTACCAATAACGACAGTGAATCTTCCTGACACTATAAATACTGTGCCTCTCAAGAGAGAGGTTCGAGACGGAATCGAGTCGAGCCAATAGTAGTTCACTCCAAACCAGACTGACAGTCATACTAACACCTTCAACATCTTGTATTATTATTCTGTTTAATATATCTTTGTTATTTCTACTCTTGTGTTCGTGTTGTTCTTCCTTGGTCCTAACCTTGGACTATAACAGTGGCGACGAGGGTATTGGACCATAACACTGTCATAACTTTATTTTTATATTTTGGTATTGGACCATAACAGTGGCTCCCTGAGGAGCATAGAAGTTTGTTTTTTTTCCTTATCACATGGTAGATTTTTTTTTTTTTTTTTTTTTTTAAAGTTGTTTTTTAATAGTAACAGCAATGAGGTTTCTTTTTAACAAATATCCTGTGGTTAATTTGTATTTCCTATTTCTTCCTTAGCCATTAGTGGATGGATTCATAAATGGGGGGGGGGGGTAAAAAAAAAGAAGAAAAGTACTATTAGAATTTTTAAAAATTTCTTTGAAGAAGAAAAAAAAAATGTCTTGAAAACCTTATTTTGTGCTTGTGATCGACTATATCAACTCTTGGTTTCGTCTGGACTGTTTTGAAAATGTAGATAAACTTATATCGTGTACAAGGCGATGCTGAAAATTTCTGACCAATTCATTACCGACCATGAGTATCCTGATTTTAGGAAATGAGTTAGGCTCGGAACTTTTCAGCATCTCCTCCTAACAATATTGATATATCTCATCTTCAATATTTATTTGGTCTATGCATCAATTTCTCTGCTTCTATCCTGTGTTAATGTACGATCTATTTAGTAGCAGTTAACTATATATATATATATATATATAATATTTACATGGACACATTTTTATCCTTGCAATATATTTACATAGCATTCGTTTTTGCATCTGTGGCCATCATATTAAATAACACAAAATTTTGCAAATAATTCAATGCTTCTCTGGTGTGCAGATTTCTTTCTGCTCTTCACTGACTCTTATTGTGGGACTACTATTATTGCATCTTATTAGCATATTCAATATTCTTCCTCCCTTTCTCTCTCTTGTAAATCTGTGGCTGGATAATGATGAACGTTGCTTGAAGATGTTGTCATGGTCTAAGAATAGAAATTGACTGCTACATAGAAAGGAGAATAAAGTTCGCTTCTTGCAGATTAAATTGAAATGGCAGTGTTTTCCCTGCATTTTTCTTTTGCATTGTTATCCCTCCCACACTTTTTATTTTTATCTATTTATTTATTTTTTGACAATCCTGCTATTACAGTATGGATATTTCCTTTTATAATCCCTTTTTTTTTTTTCTACAACGCGGTTTATATATGTAGGCCATAGCTTTTGCAGAACTGTATTTTCTCTCTTTTTTTTTTTTTTTTTTTTTTTTTTTTCTTAAATTTAAAAAGATAATTTTAATATTTTCATTTAATTTTTTAAACGTTTCTGTATATTCAGTTTTTGTCTCAGCAAACTTAGGTAGAATGAATTTTGCTTGAGATTCTGTGGATTTATGTAGTCATGAGAAATCTCAGAACACTCGTTAAAGAGAAATTATTCTCTTTATCATATATCATTGAAAATTTAGAATAGTGGGAGATGTCCAGTAAGATTCTAGGCAGCAGCTTAATGGTTAATATCTTGGTGGATTAAATAGCTCTTGAAGCATAGCTTTGTAATGTCTCTGTCTCTCTGTCTGTCTCTCTCTGTCTCTGTCTCTGTCTCTGTCTCTCTCTCTCTCTGTCTCTCTCTCTGTCTCTGTCTCTCTCTCTGTCTCTCTCTCTCTCTCTGTCTCTGTCTCTCTCTCTGTCTCTCTCTCTCTCTCTCTGTCTCTCTCTCTCTCTCTCTGTCTCTGTCTCTCTCTCAATATTTTTTTGATTTATTTTCACATAATTTCTTATATTTTCAAATATATTTGATTTAAAAAAAAAAAAAAAAAAAAAAAAAAAAAATATTTTTCAACTTGTACAATTTTTCTTTCCAATGATAAAGTTTATAAATTTTTAAAGCATCTATAAATAATGATGTTCTCCAAAATGTTGTTTACGACTCTATATCTTCTTTGCACTGTTTTCTTATTTATCTTAACCCATTATGTTAAACTTACAGGATAATTGTTAGTTGATTCTTAAATTTCCCTTTTTTAGTTTCAAACAGAATGATGAAATATTTCTAAAATTTTGTTAGATAAATAATTTCCAAAATGCTATCCATTTAGCAAATTCTTTTAATTCATTTCTTTTCTCATATCATTTCATCCTAAACAATATGATAATGCCACTAAGATGCAAGGGCTTACTCTTACATAGGAGTGAATGAGAATGAGAAGACTTCAGTGAAGAGAAAGGAAAATAAAAGAACAGAAACCAGAAAGACAGAAGATGACGATTGACATATTCTTTGAGAACAAAATTCAGGCCATCTGAAGATTGCGTTCAAGTATAAAACAGTAGATGCTCAGTGCTGACCTCCATGTCCACTATATATATATATATATATATATATATATATATATATATATATAAACAACAATATAAATGAAAGCACTTGTTTATTTTTTCCCTCATTTTATTTTCAATCAGATGCTAAGATACAGTTTCCTTAGAGAGAATGTTTATGCAATATTTGAACTTGTCATTTGTCTCCTGAGTTGCCAAGCAACCTCACATATGGTTGCATTTCAGGTGAAGTGTTCTTTTACAAAGTGTAGTTAATCTATATGAATGTTGTTTCTATAGTAGTTGGTCATAAAGGGTGTATTTAGTTTAAAGACCAAATTCTCTGTTAGTGTTGCTAATGGAATAACAAAATAATGACATATATTTCAATATGGAGATTACACCATGACGGCAAAATGGAAATGTTATTTGAAAATATTAACTTTTGTTGCAATTGTATGAGGGTCATTCAATAAATAAGGTGAATTTTTCGGTATAAGGACTTCTAATACAGATAGAAGCTTACTTTTTTTTTTTTTTTTCAACGTAGTCTCCCAGCACTGTCACACACTTTTCCCATCTGTGCACAAGCTTCCGTATTCTCTCAGCGTAAAAATCTTTGGACTGATGTCTCAGCCAGTCGCTCACAACACTTTTGACTTCATCGTCACTTTTAAACTTTGTGCCTCTCGTGAACACTTTCAAGGGACCAAACAGGTGAAAGTCTGAAGAGGCAAGGTCTGGGCTGTAAGGGGGATGAGGGAGCAGTTCCCAGCCCAGCTTGTTGATGGTCTGCACCGTTTGGGCTGTTGTCATGATGCAAGATGACTCCTTCTGACTGATGACCCCTGCATTTGTCCCAACAGATAAGCTCAAAGTCCTTGCAATGTCATCCACTGTCACCCTTCTGTCACACTGAATGAGGTCATTGACTGATTCGATCAGCTCAGGAGACCTCACTTCTGTAGGCCTCCCAGGCCTGTCTTCATCCTCAACATTGCTCCGTCCTTCTTTAAACAATTTAGCCCACTTGTAGACCTTTTTTGGCTGAAACATGTGGCACCATACACAGTTGACATTCTCCTATGAATTTCAACTGGTTTGCACCCTTCAGCAACCAAAAACTTGATAACTGACCGCTGTTCAATCCTGGAGCATGCTTCTTGGTCGGCCATCTTTGTTAATCGCCAAAACTCTCAAAGTTTATTTTTTAATCTGCAAAAGAAATTAAATCCATGTGAAAAAGTAAAACAAAAAAAAAAAGAGTAAGCTTCTATCTGTATTAGAAGTCCTTATACCGAAAAATTCACCTTATTTATTGAATGACCCTCGTATTTATCATCAATGAACATAAAATATAAATTGTTTATTTTAGTAATACAGCACTAAATTGGTCATGAATTTGTTATAGAAAAGGCATAATAAAAGATTCTTAGTATGATTTAATGTAAAAAAAAAATATATATCAATATCTATTTCTTTCTCTCTCTCTCTCTCTCTCTGCTGCACACAAAGGAAGGAATTATACTATTCATTAGATTGATATAATAAAGTGGTGCATGGTATAATCAGATAATTTGGGGACAGATTCATAATCTTGCATTGTTTGTATGTGTGTTTGTGTGAACTGTGTACACCTGTATGTATCTCTGCGTGTGTATAAGTATCATCCCAAAACAGACATGGGAGAATCCCCCCCCTCACCACAACCAAACATAATCAAACACTAGCATAGATTCAATTTAAAAAAAAAAAATAAACCAGTTTGTCTGATGATTGCAAAAGCGTAAAACCCAGGTTTACAAACTCGTATCCATACAACTGAAAAAATATATATATATTAGAGTTGGTTGGTTTGGCAATTTATGTTTTGGTATTGGTTTCCGTTTTTTTATTCCTTGATAATGCGGTTTTCGATTCGGTTTTTTGGTTTTTAATTTACTAATTTTGCTTTCTAAGGAAGCCATTCATTTTCGTTCCAAAGAATAACAAGCCTGAGAAGTGAGATGTAATTTAATTTAAATAAATGAAGAAAGAAATTTCAAAATAAATTTGCTTAAAGTAAATTATTCATGATAAAAAATAGACCATTCAGATAAAAAAAGTTTGTAAATTATTAAAGTTCTACCTACTAAGTATACTTACTTAGCAATGTAACTAATAATAACAATTCATTTGAGATTAATAAATTTGCAACTTAGTCCGTTCAACTCACAATATCTCATGTTTTTACGGTCCAGTCTTGAAAATATTCATATGACTGGAAAGAAAAGAAAATAATCTTCCTAAATATGTAATTTGTATGCACTTTTATTCATTGAAGTATTTTTTTACAGCAAGTTAAAATGGTATTTTGCTTTGAACAGCTGAAAATGTGAAGCACCATGTACAAAATTTGTTAGCATTTGTAAATACTTTTTTTTTTTTTTTTTTTTTTTTTGCAATACATACAAAACCTTATTTACTTATCTACATTTAAATTTTAAATAACACCTATTTTCTTTGAACAGGATCGTGCTTGGCTTGAAGGTGCCCTGAACACACTGACAGAATCACCTGTTAGACGCATGAAAGAATGTATCCGTATACTAAAATCACCAAATAATGCCGATGAACAAAATGAAGAAGATGACAGAGAAGCTGCTCTTGAGGAACTCATGGAGTGGTGTGAATATATCGACTTTGCTATTGGTGAGTACTTTTGTTGCCACTGCATTAATAGTAAGGAAACTGAAGTTTTTAGCGACCCTTATCTCATTGAACTTTTTTTTTTCTCTGTCTTTCTTTTCTCTGTCTTTCTTTTCTCTGTCTTTCTTTTCTCTGTCTTTCTTTTCTCTGTCTTTCTTTTCTCTGTCTTTCTTTTCTCTGTCTTTCTTTTCTCTGTCTTTCTTTTCTCTGTCTTTCTTTTCTCTGTCTTTTTTTTCTCTGTCTTTCTTTTCTCTGTCTTTCTTTTCTCTGTCTTTCTTTTCTCTGTCTTTCTTTTCTCTGTCTTTCTTTTCTCTGTCTTTCTTTTCTCTGTCTCTCTCTCGTTAGTGCTTTAAGATAACCATTTCTTGCCATAGGTTTTCTTTGGTATAGCTTAATTTTTTTTTTTTTTTTTTTTTTTTTTGTATAGGTTACCATGTGAAAGCATTAAATACTTCAGTGGGTAATTGAATGACAAAATGTAAAAACTTTGATCTTTTGAAAAGAATGCAGTTTTAATTAAAAGAGAAAGTTATTTATTAAGGTGAAAATGTTTTGAAAGTGCACTAATTTCAGAGTTTTCCAGGATCATAACAACACATCTTTCCAAGCAAAACTACTGCTATTAGACTATAGGATGTTTTAAAAACTAATGTTTATTTGTTTTTTTTTTTTAATTATTTTTATTTTATTTATTTGTAGTCTTTATTTATTTATATTAATACTAATGTTCACCATTTACAAGGCTCTAGGTGGAGGAATACCGTATGGTGTTGCGTGAGCATAAGGCAAGAAGTGCACTTCATGGGGTTATGTAGCAAAGATAATCGTTAACCCTAGGCTTGAAGAAATTAAGATTGTAGTGATCTGGGAAAACATCCTGCCGGAAGTCAATTCCACAAGTTTTAGTGTATTTAGTTTGATCCTAACCTGGTATTCTGTCCTTGTAGTAAATTAAGCTTATCCCTATCAGATTAATGCAAACGATACGTGGCGCCAATATGTGAGGGATGCATGGTGAATGTGTTGTATGAGAATGACTTTTTTTTTGTTTTTTTCTTAGAAATTTCTTTCCAATATTAGGGTGCATCTGCCAAGCTGTTGTTTCTTGTAAGCCAGAAAATGCAGTATTCACGGTACAATGCTTTTAGCTTATTTTAGTCAGAAGACTAATGTACTAATCCTGTATTTTTAAAGTCTTAGTTTCTTCTATAAACGTTTTTATCATCATTATTTCAAGTAAAATAAACTTAGCTAAAACTAATTAAAATTGCTGCTGTCTTTTGTTCCAAAGGAAATAAAACTCCCCCTATACAAGTAGTGTAGTTGATATGAGCACAGAAAGTGTAATTGGCACTCCAGGCTAGTTAGTTGTATTCACTTTTGGACAAATGCCCTTGGCATAAATCCGTTTCTTCTCCCCTTAGCTATAGGTTAAATAGCATAGTAGACAAGTCTTTCTAGTCCAAGAAAAACAAAACTCAGAATGCCAACTATGGAGAAGGCGATGGGAGACCACTCAACTATCTTTACTAAGAATGCATGGCAATTCATAGATAATAAAGAAAAGCAATCTGTGGAGAGCCATGATCACCTGTGTCTTGAAGGGACATCGCATTAAAAATAGGGTTGGGGGCAAACAGAAGATCTTAGTCAGTATGTAAATTACAATGGTTCCGCTTTGATCTGCAGGTTTATAAATGACATTTAAAATAGGGAATTTCAGACAAAGATGTAGACACAGACATTTCACATTAAATGTGAAATGTCTTTGTGTCTACATCTCTTGATATTCAAAGCATTAGAATTGGCTTAAAATCTGGTTAAGCCCTTCATAACCATTGTATATTAGTTGATGTGCCATAAAATATTGTTAATTCCAATTGTGAATTGATGGCATATCTAGTAAAGAATTTTGATCCTTACCTCATCTTGCTGGCATTAGCAAGAATTGTGCTTAACTCACTGACTAGAAAAACTACATCTTGGTTCTTTGTTCATTTTGTATAATTGTAAAACTATTAGGTTGGGTTGTAAATAATTTCCATTTTTGTTTATCAACTTTATTCTTCAAAACATAAAATACCGTTTACATTTTATTCAGTTATATATTCACCATTATTTGCAATGTCATGTTGCCACTTATCAGGTAGCTCTTCAATATGTTTTGAATATAATTCTGCATGTTTTGATATGAAAAAAAAAAATGTTAAACGAATTCTCAAATCTGGTATTCATTGCTAATCAAAGTGTTAATAAACTGCTTATTTATTTTATTACTTTTTATATGTTTTGATATTGAATTATTTTTTAGAAAAAAGAAAAAGAAGATAAAAATAGTCACCTTTTATTATATTCATTATATATATTGTTTCCTTATATATATATATTGTTTCCTGTATTAATTAATATTACCGCAAAATATTACAGTTACATTGAGAGAAAAAAAATGCTGGTCCGCCATATTAGATAGTTTGAGAAGCACTGCATTAGAGAATGTCTTCCCTATCAAAGCATTTTGCAGCAATTGAAAAAGGTGTAATAATTGTTTGGTGCCAGGGCAGATGAATATGGTAGGTGGGGTAGAACAGACCAACCGAGTTCCAAAATTTTTTTTACCAATGTTTTTCTTGCTCTATGTATGTAGCCTTGCATTGTCATAGAAGAGAACAACATTTTTTGTTTAATCTACTGTGTACTCTGCCATTGCTGTGCTAAAAGTAAGGTATATTAGTATACTCCAAATTTATTCTCAACTGTCACAGACACTTAGTAGCCAGGATGACACGTACATCAAAAACTGAAATTATTTATGACCCAACCTAATAACATACACGAGTATAAAAATGATTAGAAAAATTTAATTTTCTTTTTCTATAGATTTTTACAAAATTGGTGGATTTGACATCCTCTCACCACTCTTGCATGACCCGGACCCTGAAATTCGCTGGAGAACTTTGGATTTGATTGGTGCTTTGGTTCAGAACAATTCTTTCTGCCAGACAGCGATACTGGATGCTGGACTCCTCAATACCATGATGAAAGTTTTAGACAATGATGACAAAAATACTGTCCGAATTAAAGCCCTCTTTGCTATTTCCTGTAAGTTTGTGGTGGTGTTTTTTAACTTATTTTGCTTTCTTTGCTATCTCTTCCCCTCACTGGAATTGGTTGCTTCTGTGTCTTTTTGTACGCATGCTGTCAAAACTGACGGCAAGAAGGAATGTATTACAAGTAATATGTATTATATTGTAAGCAATTTTCGTTTAATCCAAGTACAATTTTGTAATTTAAGATATTTCCTTGTTAACATTAGTAATTGAACAGTGTACAATTTATAAGAACCTAAGGAAAGATATCCGTATATTATTCTCATAAATTTTACATATTTACAACCAATATTATGTTTACTGCAAAAGTTCTCAAAGCACAATATTTCTTGTGTAACCTTTGGAATGTATGAGTAATCCTTGACGTCTGTAGATTCAATTTGTAATTTCAGTCGGTTTATTTCTCGACCTTCTAAGAGCAGCATATCATCAGATATATTTTTAAAAGTTTTTTTTTCTCAAGCTATTACCAAATTCCACAAGATATGCTCCTAATTGTAACATAAAAACTACATTAAAACAATCTAATTATTTAATTATATAAGCTTTTAATTGCTATCATAAATAATATAAATGAAGGATGTAGTGTGAATAAATAAAAAAAAAAAAAAAAAAAAAACTCTTTTGATGACTAATGAATTATTACAAGAATTGTTCCCCACCCCTCTTTTTTTTTAATTATAATTCTTAGTTATATGTGGCGTATTATACATATGAACCCTCATCAACAGCGATATCAGTTCACATCAACGGGACCAAGTTAGCATGGCGTTGGGTGGGTCATCATTATTTTGCACACTGCTCCTCAATTGATACGCACATATATATATATATATATATATATATATATACATATATATATATATATTATTTAGAGAGAGAGAGACAGAGAGTAAAGGTAAGAAATCCATTGGTATATAATCCAAGTGGATCCTAGTAATATAAAATAAAACTGATCCACAAAAAGAGTTTAATGTACTTAATAATACAGAGCAATATCATTAATAAACAATAAAATCCCAAATTGCCTCATATGGGAAATAGCATGGCCTATTTTGGTGGATGAAGATATTGGTCATCTGTCTTATGGACCCCATTGTGGACTGAGTTTGTGTGTATGTGTCTCTCTCTCATCTATATATATATATATATATATATATATATATATATATATATATATAATATCATTCCCCTACCACCCAATTTTTTTTTTTTTTTTTTTACTTGCCATATGTGCCTGTGTCTAAATTTCGTATGATCCTTCCTTCATGATAGCATTTTCCACATTCGGTTTCTTTTACATTTTTCCCTTGTTGTCATTGTTCAGTAATGGAGAAAATTTCTGAAGGAAGAGCCAAGGAAATCTTATTGTAATGAGTTTTACTTTTTACATCAAAACTGATTTATTGAAAGAAAAATTAAATAAATGCAGAGATTAAGATGGTTTTACATGAAGTTGGTTAGAGTTGAATCTTTTATTTTTTTATTTTTTTTATTGATTAACTCATTCTTCTAAAAAAAAATATATACTTAATATTACTGTTTGCATTCACATTCACACCAGGATGGATCTGAATTTTCTAAACTATGCCTTCTATCTTACAACTGCCTTATTAATAACAACAATATTTCTATTGAAAACTCAACTCTTCTCATCTTTGATTCTCTTTGAAAATCACTTGCCAATCAGAAGATGGTTCTGGTTCCTTCAGTTCTAATCTTTTAACATCTCTGCCTAAACTCTGAAATTTTATTTACTATTTATTTGTTTAGTTCTTTTTTCCTTAATAGGAGTAGATAAGTTTGCCTTACATCCAGTCCACACTCCTCCTCAGTCTTTTGGACAAGAGTAGAGGTTTATCTCTTGTTTCCTGATTAGCATTGGGTTTTTTGTTTTGTTTTAAATTCTACCTCAATTGTATACTTCTAACATCTTGGCCTAAACTCTGAAATTTATACTATTTATTCTTCCACAATAGTAGTAGATAGGCTTGCCTTAGGTTCAGACTCCTCGGTCTTTTGAACAGGAGTAGAGGTTTATCTCTTGTTTCTTGTTTAGGATTGGGTTGCCATTTTCTTTTCTGAAGTGTGTGTGTGTAATATATATATATATATATATATATATATACACATACACACACAGTGTAACCTAGATATAAGAGTTGTCGGCACCGGAGAAGAAGTCTCTTATATCTGGGTTTGGTCTATTTTGTTTCATTAACACAGGCTCTAATTTGGGACCAGATAAAATCTCTCTTATATCCGGGTCACACTATATATATATATATATATGTGTGTGTGTGTGTGTGTGTGTGTGTGTGCAGTGAAATAGGAAAGAACACGTTAGGTAGATAATCCGGTGTTCCTTAGTATTTAGCTTTATTTTCAAAAGGACAGTGCTCCATACAGAAGTAGAGCTTATATTATAATAATATTTTTAGTTTTTAAAAATATGATTCCTCCGCTACATAAGAGTTCTCATGTGTCAAAAGCGAGAGCTGAGACCCCTAACATAATTTTTTTTTTTTTTTTTTTTTTTTTTTAATTCTTGCTTGACAAGGAAGCGGGTCCAGACACCTTAACTCTACATAACTTAAAAAAAATTATGTTAGGGGTCTCGGCTCTCGCTTTTGAAACATGAGAACTCTTATGTAACGGAGGAATCATATTTTTAAAAACTAAAAATATTATTATATATATATATAGAGAGAGAGAGAGATTTGGAGTAGACTTAAGAATCTAAATTCTACTTCAACTCGATACTTCTGATTCCTTCTGGGTCTTTTGAACAGGAGTAGAGGTTTATCTCTTGTTTCCTGTTTAAGATTGGGTTTCCAGATCCTCCCGAAGTCTTCATTCTCTTTCACTTCCAGCAACTCTTTGAGTTTTATTGGTGTCATCACCTTGCTTGGGGTGAATTGATTAATAAACAAAAGAAAACAACAAAAAAAACAAAACAAAAAAAAACTCGTGATAAATGACTGAAAATTATGCTATAAAGTAAATATTTGCCATGAATTAATTATAGTTAATTAAATATAGTAATTAGCTATAATGCTCAAGAAATTTCTAGAAAGGCTTATTCTGGGGGAATTATTTTAATGTTCTTGTCTGGTTTGCTAGGTTTATGCCGTGAGGCTCCAACTGCCCAGGATAACTTCATCAAAATGGATGGCTTCTCTTATTTGATGCGAGCAATGCAAGCAGATGTAGAGAAATTGAAAATCAAATCTGCTTTCCTGATGCGGAATATTGTCACCCAACAACCAGCCGTCAAAGGTAAGACATTTGCTTAATTTTCTCTCTCGCCTCACCATGGTGGTGGTGCACATAAAATCCGCTGGGTTTTGTTTTTTCTGTTGTAGTGAATAAAATGCCCATTGTGTGTGTGTGTGTGCCTGATTTAACAACAACAAAAAAAGTTTTAATCTAATAGAGCACATTTTCTTAAGTTTTCTTGAGTGAGCAGGCCGATAGATGTAATACAGTTTAAAATAAAAACGGGGCGTCTATTTCAAACACGAGTATCCACTAAATATGATCATTTTACTAAGTTTGGCACAAGGCTGCAAGCATGGGTCACCCAGTGAGGATTGAAACAAAAGTGGAAAAGAACAAATAAAAAACAAATTGACTTATCAATTTGTTCTTTATTTATTTACTTATTTCATTTTTTGTGTGATCAGAATTGTATGGTACGTGTCAGCAAATCACAACCCATGGACTGAATCAGGTATGCTGTGATATTTAATTCTGTCTACAGGTCGTATAGAATAATTGATTATTCTTAAATAATAATTTTGATGTTTTCCTTTGAATATTATTATATATAAAAGAACAAAAATCTGTCATTGTGTCCCACATTAGATCCTAAATTGGAATTGATCAGCATGCAGTCTAGTGACATACTGAAGAGTTAAAGGGGGATGCATATTCGAACACTGCCGGAGATCACTTTTTCTTTAATACATTTTCTTCAGTGTCCAGGCCAATAGACAAAATACACTGTTTAAAAACGGGGGGTCTATTTCAAACACAAATATCACTGAAAAAAAAATGATTATTTTATCAAGTTTAGTTCAGTTTAGTACAATGCCACAAGTATGGGCTGCCCAGTGGTTTGAAACAAAGAGGAAAAGTTAATAGATTTTTTACAATTTACACTGTTTACATTAAGTAATCCAGTGAAATTGTGAGTTCAATACCTGGCCACAGCAGAGGTGAACAAAAAAAACTTGAAGAGTTGAGTTACTAAAGGGAAATAACTGAAGCTGAGATATCCAGAAAAGGCATGGCATGTGGAACTAGAACAATTTACCCCAGTGGATGAAATAAAGGTTTAGTTCAAAATTTCTATGTATATCACCTGAAGAAGCATACAATGGTCAAAATGTAGTGAATATGGCAATAAAATGTAAATAGTTACAATACTTCATCTCGGAAACATAAAGATTTTTACCAGTGTCTTCCCAAATGAAGGATATTTTCTTAAAAATGTTTTTGCCCAACACTTTCAGCATTTGATACAATATATTTGGGAGAAGACTGTTAAAAAATGAAGCCCTGTAAATCTGCATATGAGAGGGACTGTTTTTACTGATCAACATTTACTGTTAGTCTTGATGATAGGAAGCACAAATTTTGAACCTCAGTTTTTCTTTGAAAAATATCTTCTCAGATAAAATCCTTCTCAATGATTCTTCACATTAAACACGGAAGATAAAATAATGCTAAATAAATTGTATTGGAGTTCATGTTTATTCATAACTTAGCTTTGAAGCTTCCCTATTGGGCAGTATTTAAGCTAGCTCCTGTGGAGGGCTTTTGTTTAGGCCTTCATTACAATGGGTAGCGAGGAGTAGTGGAGTCTCTCAGTATCCAGATTGTTAAACAAGTAAATGGATTTTTCAAAATTGATTTAAAAAAAAAAAAAATTATACTTGTATCTTGTGTAAGCAGTCTTGAATTTTTTTTATGTTGTTGTTTATAATTTTTGCAATCATTTGCATATACACTAACATGAAATATTACTTGATATTGAACATCCTTTTATAAATGGCTGGAAAAATTGGCAAAATAATTAATACAGTGTAACCCGGATATAAGAGAGTTGTCAGGACCGGAGAAGTTGTCTCTTATATCCAGGTTTGGTCTATTATATATACATTAACACAGGCTCTAATTTGGGACCAGAGACAATATCTCTTATATCCGGGTTTCTCTTATATCCGGGTTACACTATTTATAAATGATGCAGAGTGCTAAATGTCGATGGTAAATAGAAACTTGTTGATTTGAGTTTTTTGTCAGAACAAAGCTGGAAAGAAAATTTCTTTCTCAAAATTTCATGTCTTTTGCTGAGATCTTCCCAGTGATTTCTATACTACAGTGTAACCCGGATATAAGAGAGTTGTCGGGAGTTCTCTTATATCCGGGTCTCTCTTATATCCGGGTTACACTGTACTAAAAATACCAATGAAAATTTCAGAGTTTTTGTTATTTGAATTTTCTGATGAGTCTTAATTCTTTAAGTTAATGATTGAATAAGTTGCTTGTGAGTTCCTTGACTATAAAATAAATGTGGAAATTCCTTTACCGCATTGATTGTTAAAGCAGTTGAGCTTCGGAAAGCACACATGAAAGAACAAAGAGAAATTACTTTATCATAACTTTTGCAACTAATTTTGTAAACCAGCACACAAAGAAAGAAATACATAAATACATTTGCACAAACTTTCAATGGATATCAGATGACTTGATAAATTCAAGTCTGGTCTAAAGTTATTTGTACTGAATTTCTACAATTTAAAATTTAAAATGGCTGATAATGAATATGACAGCTGAAATTGATGCAAGAAAAATACATATTTTCTTGCGTTTAATACGACTTTAGTATAATACAACCCTGTGTTTCTTAAGCTAAGAACAGAATAAATTACATCTTTGAGTATAATAGGGATTGCTGTATCATGGAGTCTTAGAGACGAAAATTTAAAGAACTCAATAGTTTGCCGCCATGTAAAAAAACAAAAAAGGTTGGGAACCACTGGGTTATTGTATTAATGTAAGAGTAGGAACTAAGTGCAAATTATAAGGATATATAGGATAGATAATGGTGAACCCAAAACTTGAAGGTGTTAAGATTTTAGGGATCAGAAAAGCATCCTCATGGGAGTCTGTTCCACGAAGTAGCAAATTTCAGGAAGCTGTCTCAGAGGAATTTCCTTATCAATAGAATATGGTGGGTGGGGAATGAGGATGATTCAACCCTGTGTACATGACATGGAAAGTGTTAGTTGTTAAAGTCTGAACTGGGAGAACTAAGAAATGTAGCTCATCTGAAAATTTGCCATAGGAATAATAATAATAATAATAATGATAAGCTTGCAACATTTTATCTATGGGAAAGGGACTGTAGACTTAAAAATAATCCATCACCCACAAGGCCAAGTAAATGCTTTCAACCTTTGTAGAGGTTGAAAAGTATGGGTGTGTACAGGTAAAAGAAGAATGTGTTAAGTTTTATTATAATTTTAATATTTTCATTTCGTACTAAACTTGGGAGCTTATCGTGAATTGACTGGATGTGATGAACAGCTTAACTTCATCCTGATACAAATGGCTCGGTGAATAAAAAGCATTGGTTGAATCCAGTGACTTGACCCAAAGAGTTATGAGTTCAATACCTAGCTATAGTTGAGGTGAACAAAATATTGGAGAATTGAGTTAAAGGGAGATAACTGATACTGAGACATCCAGAAGAGGCATGGCATGTGGGACTAGAACTCTACTCCAGTGGATGAAATAAAGGGTTCAGTTTGGAATTCCAATCATTTGAAGAAGATCGGAGTGTACAATATAGCAACAAAGATGAGGACAACAATGTAAATAGTGTAAATAATTATAATACCTCATCTCAGAAATATAGACAGATAAATGTGGTACTACTTTTTTTCTCTTTTCTTTTTTCTTTCTTTTTCTTTCTTTTTTTTCCTCTTTTCTTTTTTTTCCTCTTTTCTTTTTTTCTTTTGGTGTTAATAAGTTCTCTTCTTTTTGCAGACACATTATGTGATATGGGAATGCTAGAACAGCTAATTGGCCACCTCCGTGAAGATCATTCTCTTTTCCATGAGCACCTCATGGCCTGCCTTGTGTCCATTGTCACTGACCATTCTCGATCACTTGAAGACTGCAAGCGGCCACAACTACAGTTCACAGAAATCCTTAAAGAAAAACTTAAATCTCTTCATGGCAGAGATGAATTTAGGGTAAATTTTTTATTTTTTTATTTTTTAATTGCCCATGTCTTGAAGGGGCATAATAGTGGGTCTCCACAACATTTCTTAAATATCTCTAAAATGTGAATTCCAGTGATTGTTCTTGCTTTCTGCATGCTTTTGAAATGGGATATTTCTCCTAGACTGGTTGCCCTACCAAGACTAGAGAATCCAGTCAACCCTACTGTTTTACCCATAAATTTGGGAGTGGAGAAGATGGTTTCGGGCTCTTCTCAAGGACATTAACACAAAATGAATGCAGCAAAATTTGAATTCTGTTTGTTGGTCTCTCACTCAACTGTGCCCCATACATAATAATCAAGGGGGTTGCAGTCTGGGGAGTTCAGTGGCCAAATGCAAGGGGTGATGTGGTCACAGAAATTATCTGACAGCCACGTTTGGGTTCTCCTGCTTGCATGGCATGGTGCAGACATAGGGTCTTCCACCAGCCACCCTCTTGACTCTGGGTAGCACTACCTCCTCAAGGCACTTGATGTAGGCTTCCGTGTTGAGTCTGAGGCCCTATGGTAAGATGAATAGAGACCTAACGTTGCCATCACTAGTAGTCACTCCAAATACCTTTATAATTACCATTAGACTCATTCCGCTCTTTCCAAATTCTCTGCACTGTCCTCAGATTGATACCTAAACACTCTGAAATGTTCCTTTTGGAGCTTCCGGTACCAATGCCAAGCAGTACAGCATGCTGTTTCCCAAATTTCTGTTGGAGTGAATTGTGTCATAGTGCACCCTACTATATGTCAACAAAATCAGAAACAAACACCATGCATGCACAAAATTAAAAATATGAAATGGTGACAATTTACCCATCGCACCATCTATTTTGTTGCGTTTTGAACTTTTTAATTCTGCTGAGAACAACCTGTGATTCACCCCCCCCCCAATTTAATAAAGAATTATACTTATTTCTTCCTTTGTTTTATTTTTCTTTTGTCTTATGTTTGTGTTGCAGGAGGAACTGGACCATACCAAAGAGATGTTACAGATGTTGAATGTTAACAGCAGTAGCAGCCGAAGCCCCAGTCCCAGTGGTGATGCCTCAAGTGCTGGCAGGTAGTTTCATCTGCTGGTCACTTTCTACAAATGTTACAATTTTTATCTCCTCTTTGTCAATTTTCATCTCTACTTCCTTTCGGCTCTGTTATTGCTGCTACTACTACGACTGCGACTAGCGACATGTCTGTTTATACTCTTGTTGTATTACCTAAAGGCATAAAGATCCACTTCTATTAAAACTACCATTTTGATTACTTCCATTTCTTTTTCTTTTCTTTTTTTTTCTTTTTTTTTCTTTTTCCTTTTTTTTCTTTTTTTTCTTTTTCCTTTTTTTTCTTTTTCCTTTTTTTTTTCTTTTTCCTTTTTTTCTTTTTTTTCTTTTTCCTTTTTTTTTCTTTTTCCTTTTTTTTTTCTTTTTCCTTTTTTTTTCTTTTTCCTTTTTTTTTCTTTTTCCTTTTTTTTCTTTTTTTTTCTTTTTTTTCTTTTTTTTTCTTTTTTTTCTTTTTCCTTTTTTTTCTTTTTCTTTTTCTTTTTTTTTCTTTTCTTTTTCTTTTTTTTTCTTTTCTTTTTTTTTCTTTTTTGGGTACATGTTCAAATGATGCCATTTTGTGAAACCAAATAGCACTTACACCGACCAAAATACAAAGAAAGAAAAATCTCAAGGAACTTAGACAAGAATTGCATGCAGACTAACTGGCATGCCTACAATTTTTTTTTTTTTTTTCCTATTATTAAAATATTTTTAAATTGATTAGATTTTTTTTTTCTCTTTATTGTCGTTTTTTTATTGTCTTTTTTTATTTTTTTTTTTTTTTTTGCTTTATTCTCCACCCTTTTCTCTCCCCCACCCACCCTTTTACTTTGTCCTTTTTCTCCACACCACATTTTTTAAATTTTTTTTTTTACTTTTTTGCTTATTTATTGTTCTGGATTGGGTAATAAAGTTTACTAATCAGAAAATTTAGTTCTTACTGTTAACTGACCAACAAGCTCCTCACTCCACCAGTCTACTGGATAAGTCCTCACTTTTTTTTTTTCTCCAAAATAGGACATTTGAACATCAGCCTTATTTTTTTTTTTTTTTTTTTTTTTATTCTTCTACTGCCGGCAGAAGACACAGATATCATGAATAATTTCAAAGTAGGTAACCCTAACACCCAGGTTACCAACATCATATCCAAAATTCTGTTTCAAACAAACATACAAAAAAAAAAAAAAATTTGAAACCATTTTTTATATTTGCTGTTGCCATTTTTGGTGCCATTGTTGTCTTTCTTATACTTAGTCCTAATTCCATCTGGATGTTTTTTCTCACTGAGTATGTTGCTGGAAAAAAAAAAAAAAATAAAAGGCAAGAAAAGCCTCTCTCTTATTTGAGTCTAAGTGAGTCTCATATTAAAGAGTCTTGGAAGGTTGTAAAATAATTAATAGACAATGATTGTAGCTTCCAGCTTGTGCTAGGTTGGTTTTGTGACTCATCCAGCTAAAGGTCTATGTTGTCTTGGTTCCTCTTATTATCAAATCGTGTAATGTATTCGAATTGGCATTTCAGATAAACCTCATTCATTTTTATCTCACTTGAATCTGGTGTCATGATACATGAACACTAGCAGACAATGTGAAACTTTACAGGAAAGAACTTTAAAAGCCCTGAAGAGCTAGATAATGGTTGTCCATAAAGCCAACACACAAACTTTGAACTTTATATATAAAAAAAGAAGAAAAAAAATATCTCTTGGACAATGTTAAGAACACTTAATATTTGCTTTATTTTTATTTATTATTTATTATTTAAACAGGATATTTCATATCAAGCATATCAATATCTGTGTTGTGTATATTGTATATCCTTCCTGGTGTCGAGCAGAAGGAAAGAATATTAACATATATTCTCCTGGCATCAGTTTAAACTAACACTTTCTGGTTATCTGAACTATAATTAGGAGCTGTTATTTTGGAAGGTGAAAATTACAGTGAAAAATGTCAAAAATTTCCATTGTTTCATCCGAAATTAAGAAAATACGAACCTTAAGCAAAATGGTTTCGATATAATAGAAAAAGATGGCTTCGTCAGTTGAAACTGACACCTGGAGGATATAGAAAAATGAAAATAAAGTAGAAACTTTTTTTTTTTTTTTTTTTTTTTTAAATTACTAAATTTGCTTGAAAGATACAAAAAAAAAAGACCTGTAATTCTACCTTTTAAAAACGCACTGGACCAGATTCAGAAATCCGTTTGTGTAATGATACGAATTGGTTAAAATGCTAGTAACTTCTGTGTGTATGTATGTATAACTTTGTTGGCTAACAGATTGCTTTTTTTCCTCAACAAGAAAAAAATAATGTAAAATGTTGTAACAGAAAAATAGGATGAAATGACAGAAGTTATAATAGACTGAAAATATCCTAGGAAAAATGATAGGAAAAGTTACTCTTAGGTGCCTAATAGATGGGAGTGGGGGCCTTTTTTTTTTAATTAAATTTTCTGACTCCTCTTGAATTTATTAAGACTCCAGTTTATTAATTTCATGCCCTTTGACCTGTTAATTTTTTTTCAAATTATTAAAACTTCCCTTCATTTATTACACATTGAGAAAAATTCCGACCCATTCCCCAAAGACTGCTACCTTGTATTAGGCATCTCATCATCAGTCTAATGATCCAGTGTGGTCATTGTCACTGCACAGCAGAGCACCTGACCAGTTCCCTTCACCTATCAAAGTTGAAAGCTTGATAGGTATTCATTCGTGTGTAGTGTATCTCTAGCAAATAGACCTGATGGAGGCCATCCCTCTCCAGGTCGAACTACAGCTTATATCCTCCAACATGAAAGTTCGTCTTGGTCATGGACACGTAGCCATTGATTCCACAAGAGGAACCCTCCACCCTTGCTGTTGACTTTAGTCTAGGAAGTACTCTGCCCAGCAATGCCATGTCATCACCATTCTGGCTGTGTACATAGCTATGGAGCCCACTTTACCCTATTGTACTAGATGGCTGTTGACCCCTACAAGAAGGTTCATCCACTCTTTGACAGGCTTGATTTTAATCTTGCTGGATGTCTACCCACCATTCTTACCAGAAAAGCTTAGTCACTGATGTCCTGCTGTAGCAGGTTACATAGTCTACAGTGATGTCAATTTGTGGGAGTAAGGCTGCACCAAAAAGAATACATTTTTTATTATGTTTTTATTTTTTTTTTAAATATAATTCGGCACAGGAGACAGTATCATGTCATGAAATGCATACTGTGTGTGTGTGTGTGTGTGTGTGTGTGTGTAAAAAAAAAAAAAATCTTTTTGGTGTGGCTTTGCTTCAATAAACATCATAGCAGACTATTTCAAACTTTAAGCTTTACAATGAAATACCAGGCTAGAGACAAAAGAATTTTGCCTGCCACACAAATACATTATTTCTTTAAAATGACTAAGACAGTCAAAAGTATCAAGCAACACATTAACTTCAGAGTTTATCCATAACTTTGATCATATTAAATAACATAAAAAATAAAATAAAAAAAATTTAAATATACAGGCCTTGTCAGTTCTTTTTTATGAAACTTGTGTGTGTATGTGGTGGGGCGAAAGTCTTGTCACCCTCTACCAAAAAGTAATGAGAAGAGAACAAGTAATACAAAGCACATGTACGGGACTCAGTTTATTCACTTTCATTGATGCTGTCACATATTGAGAGGGTCGTATGAACACCATCATTTTCATGCCAGCCATTGGAAATAGAAAATTATATTATGTGGGTGTGACAAAACTTTTGGACCACCCTGTGTGTGTGTGTGTGTGTGTATGTATGTATATATATATATATATACATACATACACACATATATATATATATGTATCTATGAAAGAGAGAGCAAAGATTTTATTTCACCAAAAATCTGTCAGTCCAGGTAATTTTGGAAGATCAATTTATGGCAAGTGGTCTGTAATTACGGTACTCATCAAGTTTATGGTCAAAAGTCATTTATCCTATATATCCTCATAAATTTCTTGTACACCCTTACAACAACCTCATTTAGTAACCCCTTTACCTTGAGTGGCTCTCGGACCTTCTGTTGGGTGAACAATAAAAAATTCAAGAGATGAAGCAATAATGATAAATTATATAAATAGATTTTTTTTTTATTTATTTTTTTTTTTTTGAAAGGTAATGTATCAGCAAGCAGTATAATCTTGTTCTCAAAAATTTTTTTGATAAAAGAAACTGTGTGTATGCCTGTGTTTGGCACTTTATTACCTGTTATTTACGTGATTGCTGATTCTGCCCTCTCCTCTGCTCACTGCCCACACATTGTTACCTTTGCTTAATGAGGGAAGTGATAACTCCCACTTGATAGTTTTGAGTTATGGCATTAACAGTAAAATAACTTAAACAGGTAAATCCATTTACATTTTCTTTTTTTTCGCCATCATACCATTTCTCTATTTACTTTTAAAAAATAAATGTTTTTATGCCAGTTAAGAAACTTTCTTGTTCCTTGTTGATTTTATTTTATTTTTTTTTATTTTTTTTATTTTTATTTTTTTTTATTCCATCAAACATGTTGATGGGCCGAGTCCTTGAGAAAATCTTTTGTAGAGGGTTTTTTTTTTTTTTTTTTTTTTATAAATTAATTGTCCTGGCTCCCGTTTCTGAAAATCTGGAGCAAACATTGGATTATTATCATCATACATTATATATATATATATATATATATATATATATAATTGTTTCTTCTAGGTGATTCCTATTTGTGTCTGAACTTTCTTTTCAGTTTCACATTGTATGTTCATCTGACTTCGTCTTATGCAGTTTCTGTCTATTAAATGATATGTTAAAGATTGTCACAGATGATGTAAAAAATTTACTATATTCATGGGGAGAGCATGCTCAATGTTGGAGATAGTGTGGACATAGAAATCAACACTGCATGGCAATGGTCACTTTCATTCTGCAATCAATTTTCAAACTGTAAAAAAAAAAATCACTTGAATCATGAAAAAATTAAGTGAATTTTTTTTTTTTTTGTATTTCTTGATCTTCTCTTAGCTGGTTTATATCTGAAATAAATGTTATTTCATCTCAAGAGCTATTTGAATGTTAATGAGCCTTTAAGCTTTACCAAAATATGTCGTTTTTTGGGGGCTGTTTATATCTTATCTAGGAATGTAACCAGTTATTCTCATTTAACTTCCTGTTTTTATTTGTTTCCTGTACAGTTTCTTTAAAGTCCATATCTCTTATGAACTCCTATATTTCCATTCACTCAGCATTTTCTGTTCAGTTGCTAACTCCCACCTAACAGTAGAAATCGGCCACGGGTGGGCGATATCACCTGGGTTGGGAAACACTGATTTAAACTCACATTTTTTTTTTCCATATATATATATCTAAACTCTAATTGCAAACTGAATTTTTGTAAAGTTTAAATTTCTCTGAACTATATTGGAAAATTTCCGAGTTATCATCTGAAATCAAGGAAAATATACACTTTTAGTAAAACGGTTACAAAATATGGGGTGGGGAAGCTGTCAGTTTTAAACTGACACCAGCCGGATATGGGTTTATACTCCTCTCTACCTCCGAAGATTTGATTTTTTTTTTTTTTTTTTTTTTCTTCTTCTTCTTCATGTTCTTGGGTTCCAAATAAAGATCCTTCACGACCCTAATGCATTTTAGATATTTTTCGGAACCCCCCCTTCCCCTCCCCCATAACTTATGAGAAGCCCTCACTTAATGTTTCTGATTTTTTTTTTTTTTTTTTTTTTTTTTTTATATATGACTAGAGGTCATGGTAATATTTCTGATTTTATTGAAGAATTTTATTAGATTTTTATATATTTTATATTTAAACATCCTCATGTTTGTTATCCCCCCTCCATTTATTATATTTTCTGAATTTTTATTTTTTTTTTTATTTTTTTTTTTTTTCCTTAGCCTTTCCCCACCTCCAATTTATTACGACTTCCACTTTGCTACTCTGGAGTAATATGCCTTTTTCACCCTTCAAATAATCTTGTTGCTTTCTCTGGTTAGCTTTTCAGAAAGTAAATTTTAGGGGTTCCAGTACAGCTAAGGAAAAGTATCAATGTTTTATAGGTTGATGCAGGAACCAGTAGAAAAATAACATCCTTTTTGCTTTAGCCAAAGACTCCTTATTTTTTTCAAAAACACAAAATTATACTGGGGCCAAGAGTAAGAAACTACATAGATGAAAAACTTGGTCCCAGGTGAATGTGGCTCTGTCCTTCTCTGTGGCAATTCTGTCTCTTCTGACCTCTCTGGACTGGCATGCTTAAATAAAGGTACCTTATCTTTTTCCTGTCAGTTTTAATTTAGCCTTCCACTGATTAGAGGTCATGAAGAGAAGACAGTCTCCTACATTCTCATTCCATCCAAGGCTTTATTTGGTAATAGTTTTCAGTTGTTTGAATTCTGAGATCAAATATATTTATTCATTTTTTTTATTATTTTTTTTTTTTTATTTCATTTTAATATTGCCTTAATTTTTTTTAAATCACATTATAGTAAGCAACTTTTGTCAAGATTTTAACTTTTTTGTATGCTGTTTATAAGCCCCCACCCCTTAAATCTTTACAATGCTTTTGATATTAAACAAAAAAAATCCTGGATTTCTGATTAATTTTAATTTGAACTATATATTTCTGTGTTAGCTGTTACATTCACTTACATGCAAATAACCTTGGGAAAGGTATGAATCCATATTTTCTCCCTCCAGCTATAGGTTGAATAGCCTAACACTCTACCACAAAAAGAAAGAGCAACCTACTGTGGAAAAATCTTCTGCCTAGTCAGTCATGGATCAAAAAAGATATGATCGGCCAAATGTGTATCATGTATGGCCTAAAAGATCTTTTATTTCAATACTGGCTTCCATGACAACTGAGCTACAAACTAGGAATTATGAGTACTTGAAACATTTTGGGTAACAAAACACACCATGTGACTGATGCCAGGATAGATGAATTTTTGCTGCCTAAAGATATATATATCTATCTTTTTTTTTTTTTTTTTTTTTTTTTTTTTTTCTAAGAGTGACTTAGCACAAGCTGGGGGTAGCCATTTTAAAATAGAATTGACTGACAGTAAAAGGAAAGGAATGGGGGGAATTTTTCCTTTTTTTTTTTTTCATAATTTAGGTTGAAAGTTATAATGCAAAATTGTGATAACTTTGCTTTGGGTTACAATTAGGTCTCTTAGTTATTAGTACCAATTCAGTTCAACTTCTAAAATATTTTCCATACTTTGTCATGAAATTACTCCAATTATATATTTTAATGCAAAAACTCTTTTTGTTCTTTGCTTTTATTTTAAAACTGGTTTACCTATTACACTACTTACATAAACCATTCTTCAACTAACCCATCTTTGAGACAAAATGAAATTCACAGAGCACTCAGAGAAGATCACTCACATCAATGAATCAGCTAATTATCACTTTGTCAAGAGCCCAGCACTGTCTATATGAACTTGTTAACGATGACTAAAGCCTGCTATTTCAGAGTCTGTATGTACATATACATATTTTATTCTGTCAAAATTGATTAGGTTTTTTTTTCTTTTCTTATTGTCATCCATCCTTGTATTTGTGATGTAAATAAATCAATTTTTCCTGCCATTCTTGCCTAGCTTTTAAAATGACTTGTTTCTTTCTTTCTTTTTTTTTTTTTCCTTCTCATTTAGAAAGGGGTTGGAGAACAAATCACTAATTGGGAATGGGTTAAAATACATCACACACACACACATATATATTACAATAAAAACATTTACATTGCTACACAAACGCTTTCATGCTTAAGTTCTAAGATTGTACTTCTCAGGCAATGGTAGATAACTTGTAATAAAAATGATTTATTAGGGAGATTTTAAAAACAAATTGTTACCTCTTTTAGGAAGTTTGGGAGGGACATAAGGCCAGAATTAAAAATATACCTATGGTTATGTCTAGATAAACCAATTATTTGTCAGATCTACACTAAAATATAAAAATACGGTCAGATGGTGGAGGTGGGTGGGTTATTTTTACATGTCAAGAAAAACTGACACTTGTCCAACGATACTAGGAAACATGGCAGCGACAAATGTATTATGGATGTAGCCAAATATGATGTGCCAATTTGTTGAAGTAGATATAAAGTTATCAGAAACAAAATTTAAGAAAGACATTTTTTTTTAATATAGTCAGGAAGATTCTAAAAGAGGCATGTATGTATATTAAAAAGAGAAACCACAAACGTTTTTGGTTGTAATGTGGATTTTTTTGAAAAATATATTATGCTTTATTTTCCATAATTTTGCTACACACGTTTCCGGTCTCGTGACCTTCATCAGGCAAAGAGTGGGTATTTCCACATGTAATTAATTTTTCTTATGTTTTTTGATGTTAACTATTCTCGATATTAGGCATTCTCTTTTTTGTGTGTATTAGTGACCCAAATGTCTTCCTTACAACCAAAAGCATCTGCTTTTTCTCTCTTCTTTTTAATTTATATAAGGAATTAGTGGATTTTATTTTTAATCTAACATTTCTTATTAATTTAAGTATTATAACTTAATGGATCCAATGTTCAAAGTAAGGAAGCATTCCGCATTCATTGACCAAACAGCCAGTACGGTTGTCAGTTGAAATTTAAATGTTTCTCTTAAAACAATTGTTCTATATGAGTAAAGTGTTGCTGCCGACACTGTAGTTTGAACATAGATCACATGACCATAAAAGAAATGCATAAATGGGACATAGCATGACATCTAATTGATCACTGTTTCTATTCTATTCTCTATTACTATATGGATCACTCTTTCTACACTATCCTCTATTACTATATGGATCACTCTTTCTACACTATCCTCTATCTCTATATGGATCACTCTTTCTACACTATCCTCTATCTCTATATGGATCACTCTTTCTACACTATCCTCTATCTCTATATGGATCACTCTTTCTACACTATCCTCTATCTCTATATGGATCACTCTTTCTACACTATCCTCTATCTCTATATGGATCACTCTTTCTACACTATCCTCTATCTCTATATGGATCACTCTTTCTACACTATCCTCTATCTCTATATGGATCACTCTTTCTACACTATCCTCTATCTCTATATGGATCACTCTTTCTACACTATCCTCTATCTCTATATGGATCACTCTTTCTACACTATCCTCTATCTCTATATGGATCACTCTTTCTACACTATCCTCTATCTCTATATGGATCACTCTTTCTACACTATCCTCTATCTCTATATGGATCACTCTTTCTACACTATCCTCTATCTCTATATGGATCACTCTTTCTACACTATCCTCTATCTCTATATGGATCACTCTTTCTACACTATCCTCTATCTCTATATGGATCACTCTTTCTACACTATCCTCTATCTCTATATGGATCACTCTTTCTACACTATCCTCTATCTCTATATGGATCACTCTTTCTACACTATCCTCTATCTCTATACTATTTCTCTATACAGATTACTATTTGGTGATTACTTTTCAAGCAAGTACTATTAGTGCAAGTGTCATTTGAAGGTGTCTGACACCAGTATTGTTCAACAGCATTACTATAGTTGTATCTGCAATTACAAAGTCTCTACTACAACGAGTGTTAAGAAAATAACTGAGTATTTGTTGACATCACAAAAACAATTTTTCAGGAAAATAGTTTTTTCCTCAATTCCAGTAGCTGTTATCATTCTTTCCGGTATTGATGGGCGTTTCCTTCCTAACCTTTTTATTTGAAGTAGTGTGGAATGTCAACGCCTTGATTATGCCTTCATTTTCTCTTTGAGTGACATGTATCACTACTGATGAAAGCTTTTAAGTGATGTGCTTTCTGTTACGTGTTACAGTTTATTGCGATTCTGTAGCATCAGCCCACAATGTTTGAAAAAGTTTGGTCATTTTAGTCTATCCATGTGGGTGTGTGATTAAATACTTTTTCTTTCTTCCTCTGTTTCTTTAAAAATGCCGTCCCACTTACAGAACTTATTTTTGTTTGATTGATTTATTTTAATTTTATTTATCTTTTCTTTTTTTTTTTTAACTGTATCTACTCTTGTATAAACTGACTTCATGTATGGTCTGACCCCCTGAATTTTTTTTGCATACATTTTAACTATTTACTCTACTTTCCAAAATTTTATCATTTTAATTATTAGACATATTACCACAGGAGTTTATCAATGCCCATCTTTTGAATGGATTTTGTATCTGTTGTAACCTAGGGAAGGTTACTAAATAGAATAATCAAACAAAGGTTGGTAATGAACGATAATACTTAGGACAAGAACAACACATATAAGATTTGCCAGCAGTGTGTAGAAGTGAGTCAAGTGAATTCCACAATGAATCTCCAACTGCAGGATCTCTACCAACCGCCCCACATGGCCACATGTTGCACAAGGCTGAATTTAATGTGGGGTATCCGAGCCCATACCCTCGGCCAAAAACTCCCAGTAGACCCCCGTGTAAAATGGGGCCGGGTAGCTGTTTCCTGAGACGAGATTCTGCCCTTCGACATAGCCTCATCTGGGATCATCTCTGCCCAGTGACAGAGAATTTGATCAGCACAGCTGGAGACAAATCTCCAACTGCAGACCAACATACAGTGTTTACTACTGTATTTATGTGAATGGGGACATACCCGTTATCAGCCGTAGGTCTGCTATGACATTAGACTCTTAAAGTTTGTTTATTAAGGTAATGAGGAAGTAATTATATTTTTCATTGATGATTATCTTTTCAGTTATTTTATTGGAAAAAATTGTTCTTCATACAATCTTCAGATTTCATGTCTTTATGGTTAGACCTTTTCAGCCCAACTGATAATTTAATAGTTAGAAATAAGTTTGTGAATGTTTCCTTTTTTTTTTTTATATATTTTTTTTTATTTTTTATATTTATGGTCACCCAATACAGGGCTCAAGAGCCACTTAAGGTAGAGGGTTGCTGAATGAAGTGTGTGATAATGTAAGTGGGGGAAGTAGAAAAGCAAAATTAGTAGTTGTTGCCACTTGCCAATGTGGTGAAGAAAGGTATGTTCATTTTCAATGTAGCACGGATACTTTAGCTGTTTATGGTCAAAAGCTAGTCATGCAAATGTCATATTTTGTGTCTAGGTATGTTACAATGATTTCAGTACCAGAGAATGGACAAAGTTAATTCATTGACTCTAGTTTTGGTTGATTTTTCTGTCTGGTAATATACACATCTAGAGATCTGTCTCAAAAAGTGCACCTTGCTTATCATTGGCTTGCAGCCTTATATCTTTGTTGTGAAAGCTTTCTGATTGGTTGGTTGAACTATCAATTTTTGGAGATGGTGAAATATTGGTCTCCTTGTTATTATTTGTTTATTTCTTTTTTTCCATCCTGGTTGTGAATGCTTTCTGATTGGTTGGTCGAACTATGGCTTTGTTTGCCAGGCAATCTTTATTTATAGAGATGGTAAAATTTTGATCTTGTTATTTATTTTTATTCATTTATTTTTCTATTACCACCGACTTTCAGTAAGCCTGATGTATATTTATGAGCATGCTTAGACTTAAAAATTCAGAAAAACTAACAATTTTATTTTTATGTATAAATACTTGGATGGTACACATCAGCTAAGATAAGTTTTCTTTTGTCTTTATTCATATATACATATATATAATATACACACACACACTCAGACACCTACTAAAGTTAATGTATATAGTAATAAGAAAAGAATAAGTATTTAAATAACAGTGACATGATCTACATTGATTACTTATGAGATTTTCTTTTAGAAAATTGTGGTCTAAGGCATGCCCGGTCAAGTGGTGGTTTCTCCTACAAAGGGAGGTGCAGGTTCAAACCATGCCAGAGCACGCATTTTCTTTATTAGGGTTTCTTGGGTAAATTTATTATGTGTATGTTGGTTATCATCTACTACTACTACAATAATAATAATATGTTGTTATATCTGTTTATTTAGTATATTTAAAATATTATCCTACCAATGAGAACATAATAAAGAGAACTGTAGGGGATGGATATATATATATGCTTCTATGTAATGGCCAAAGAAATTAAATTCATCTTTCTCTCAAAATACACACACACACACACACGCACATATATAACATAAACACATGTACATACATATATATAAATATTTTTATACATGCATAGTGTATATGCCCCATATGTATTAACTTATTTCAGTATCGTCTTGGGTCACCTCGTCTTGCTAAAAGAATTATGACTGAGTAGTGAGTTAGATCCTTACTGGGTGCCCTAAACATTCGGCCTTGTGTCACATCTAAGCTATGCTTGGAAAATCACTATATTTGGGCATCTCGACGTGGTGCAATGATTGGCAAGCTTGTCTTGCTAATTCAGTTAGGACTGAATAGTGAGTTTGATCGTCCCTGGGTGCCCCATACTTTTGGCCATGTGCCACATCTAAGCAATGCTTAGAAAATCAATACTTCAATATTGTCTTCACTGGGGAGGCCACCTGTCCAGAATGTGTCCCGCTCGACTCCCACATATCATCCTGTTTGGAGAACTCGTCAGCAGCAAGAGGCTACACAGAGGCCTAAAATAACAGTTCAAGGATCAGTTGAAAACATCCCTGACACAAGACCTGCAGAAACCGTTGCTGCAAATTGGCCGTCCTGGCATAGGACCGTCTGATGGCGAACCGACATTCTATCAGGAGGTCCTGACTTGCCCAGCCCCTGTCCACCACCCACAGTCCTCTGTGACTCCTGCTCACAATTCTTCCGGAGTAAACTGGGCCTTCACAGCTATCTCCGTCACTGCCACCTGAGGGGAGAAAGGGAATGAGGAGAGAGGATGCTGGTGCCAACGACGAATTTAGTTACATACACACACACTCACTAGAAAAAATTCATTGTTAATAACTCATTTTCTAATTGCCCCTTCGTGGGGCATGTGCCCCACTTTGGGAACTGCGGGTTTAAAAGATGTAATTGTCTTTCTCATTTAGACGTGATTTATACAATAATGGGGTTTAACCAAATTTGTATATCATAATTTGACTATTGCAGTATCTATTTATATCTTTTGTCAAAATAGCTCCTATTCAAATAACACTATATTGCAAATTAGCTCTAAGTAATTTTTCTTTTAAATGCTTTGTGTATAAATGTTATTTTACGAAGAGGTATCTTCTTTTCTCCTAGTTTTGTACACCTTGTTCATTACAGTCAGTACTGTCATAATTCAGGAGTTAGAGCATCAGAATGAAAGCTGTGAGATTTGAAATTACGTGTTAATGTGTTTAAAATGTGATTTTATTTTTATTTTTTTAAATACTAGAATAATGGGGTTTCTATTTACCCCTGGTGACAACAACCCAACAATGATTATTATTATTATTATTTTTTCATTTAATTTTTTTTAGCTAAAATATTCATTGCTCTCTTTGCCAACTATATCATTTTAATTTTTCTTTTTCTTAATATTATCTTATCTCTCCATAGATAAGATTATTAATTCAAACATTATTTTTTAGTGGATACTCGTGTTTGAAATAGACGCCCGTTTTTATTTTAAAAAGTGTGTGTATTATGTTTATAGACCTGTACACTTCACTCACTTGCACTCGAAAAAATCTTAATAAAGAAAATGTGCTCTCTGGCAGTACATTCTCTTCATTAAGATTTCTCGAGTGTGTAAACTGATAGAGTAGTCATAGACATCACCACTGTTTTTATTTTAAACAGTATTATTTCTAACACGGGTATCCACTAAAAGTAAAAGTAATAAATCCATAGACAAGATTGTTTGAAAGCCATACATCCTCGATATAAAGAATAATTGTTTATTAATATTTACTGAAGTTGGCTTAGCACTCTTTTGTACCTAATAGACGTAAAGTGTGGAACATTTATTTATTTTATTTCTATTGTGGAGGGTGGCTCTGACCCCTTACCAATGATCCTATTAAGACTAATCTGTTTATCAATTTTTCACTTTTGACTCCTTAAATGATTTTCTGACCCCCCCAACTTCTAATACCTCCCCCCATTAATTTCATATTGAGACCCCCCATTAATTTCATATGGAGATCCCCCCATTAATTTCATATGGAGATCCCTCCCTCCCATTAATTTCATATTGAGATCCCTCCCTCCCTCCCATTAATTTCATATTGAGATCCCTCCCTCCCTCCCATTAATTTCATATTGAGATCCCTCCCTCCCTCCCATTAATTTCATATTGAGATCCCTCCCTCCCTCCCATTAATTTCATATGGAGACCCCCCCCCCAATTTAAAGAGCTCCTGCTTGTATTAATCACTTATCAATGACGATACAAGTGTGGGGGCACACAGTGAGTCTTGAACTTGGCTAAAGTAGGAATGGTTTCTACAATAAGGCATTCAATAAGTGTGCTTAGCCATTTTTATGGGGCTTACAGCCACATCATGTTAGACACTATTTCCCTTACAATCACCAAAGTTAAGCAATGTTGAGTCTGGTCAGGCCTGGGTGACCACTTGGGAGTACCAGGTGCCATAATCTTGGATGTATGGGTAGTGTGATGCTTAATAGCTCGGAATTGTTAATCTGAGTGCAATTTTTATGGAGGATGAGAAATATACAGGGTTATCGAAAAGTAACTCCCTATTTTATGAATGATGGACTCTCCCATCTTGTAAAAATTATAGTTAGACAGGAGAATCCATCATACATAAAATAGGGGGTTACTTTTCAGTCACCCTCTAGTTTGATTTGCATTGCAAGAGTTAAATATAAAGTGACATGTTTTGTTTGTTATTGTTGAGTGCATGTGTGCCTGATAAAGTAATTTACATTCCTGATTAAAATCCCCAAATTTATAAGGATGTATATTAAAAAAAAAAAAAAAATTAATAATTATATTTATTGAAAAATTATTAAAATAAGATTTTTGCTTTATGGTTGCATTCATGTATTGACTAATTGGTTAAGAATGCGTTTTCTAAATTACTGTGATATTTTATCTCCCTGCTTTCCAAACAAGGAACAAGAATAAAATCTTTGTGGCATTGTTGATGAATCTCTTGTCTATATTGAGATTCATTTCATGTCAGCCTGTTAAGGTGTTTGTGTCTATGTGTGTGTAAAACTAAAAACATGTTCTTTCCATTTTTGTTGGATGATAAAGGAAACTTTTGTTTTTTATTTTACAAAATAATGGTACCGAATCCTTTTTTACTGTGTAACTTGATTACTGTCTCTGACTTTATTCAACTTTTATTTTGTTCTGTCAAACTCACTGTGTGTTATAATTATTCTTTGACTATGTCCATTACCTTTATTTGACCAGTGACTCTCTCTCTCTCTTATTTATCTTTAGGTTTCTCTCTTTTTTTCTACACACACACACACACACACACACACACACTCTCTCTCTCTATCTTTTAGTAGATTGGTTTAATTCTTTTTCATTCTTTTGACATTTTTCTCTTCAATGTCTTTTCTGTTTTTCTCCTTTTTTCTTTTTATTATATTTTTCTTTTATTTTCTGGGTTTTCTTTTTCTTTTTTTTTCTTTTTCTTTTTTTTTTCTTTTTCTTTTTCTTTTCTTTTTCTTTTTCTTTTCTTTTTCTTTTTTTTTTCTTTTTCTTTTTTTTTTCTTTTTCTTTTTTTTTCTTTTTCTTTTTTTTTCTTTTTCTTTTTTTTTTCTTTTTCTTTTTTTTTCTTTTTCTTTTTTTTTTCTTTTTCTTTTTCTTTTTTTCCTATTTTTTCTTTTTTTCCTATTTTTTCTTTTTTTCCTATTTTTTCTTTTTTTCCTATTTTTTCTTTTTTTCCTATTTTTTTATATATATATATATATATATATATATACACACACACTACAGTTCAAAAGTTTGAGGCAACACCCGGTAATTTTTTAAATTGGGCCAAAAAGTAGTTGTTTTGTATTTTAAATAAGAGAAAATTATTATACATGGTTAAAAAAAAAGAAGACATGATTTTTTGTATTACAAATTTTATTATGATAAAAAAAGCATTTTATTATTAAATTTTGCTCTCATCAAAATATCCTCCTTTAGCCTTGATTACTGCAGCACTAATGTTGGGCATTCGTTGCAAAAGTTTCTTAAAGTATAAGTTTGAGAATTGTTTCCATTCTTTTTTCAGTGTCTCTAAGAGCTCTTTTTAATTTTTTTTTTTTTTCTTCACTCTTCTGTCAAGTTCATCCCATGGTAATTTTGGTGGTGGATTCAAACATTTGAACTGTAGTAATATATATATATATATATATATATATATATATATATATATATATATATATATATAATCTTGTGCTCCACACACTCGTCTATGGCACTGAATCTTCGGTCATATACTAGCACTCTTTCTGCATCATTCTTAGTCTGCTGGAATGACTTCATCATGAATACCAAAGTGCTAAAGAACACCAGTACCTTCAACTTTGGAAGACTGCTGCATCAAAGAGATAAAGATAAAATCAGCTATTCTTCGACAAGCTGATTTCTGCAATAGAAGAGCCACATGAAAGAGATAGAAGGATTCTCTAAAAGGAACCCTCGTCGTATTGGGCATCTACCTCCATAACTGGGTAATGAATGCTGCTGACAGGCTTTCTTGATGCTGCGAGATTTTCTAAGTGAAGATCCTTGCTGAATCAGTCCATAAACTCCTGATGAAGGTGAGAAGGCAATGCCATGAACTTGGTACTCCTTCCAGACACCAATCCGCTCCTTGAGACCATTGAAGAAAATTAAAGTGTCTATCTGATGCAGGCCTTGTTTATCACTGGCAAGCCCCCAGCAGTTGTGGTATCATTTCCTGTATCCTCATTTTAAGTGGGAAAGCTATGATTTTTTTAAATATATTTCTTATAACACTAATCATTGTTTTTGTGGATACACGTGTTTAAATAGACACCCTTTTTTATTTTTTTGTATTTTTGTTTTATTTTGAACAGTATGAATTATGTCTAGCAGCCTGTACGTTCGAGAAACTTAATAAAGAAAGCGTGCTCTCTGCAGAGTTCAAACCTACATTCTCCTTTGTAGGGGAAAACACCATTTGATCTGGAGTACTTTAAAATTAGACAAAAAACTGTTTAGGTTAATAAGAAATAACACTGGATTAAAAATAAATTCATTAATTCCTTAGAAGTGTGTGTGTGTGTATATATATATATATATATATATATATATATATATATATATAACCTTTGTCACTTAGCTGAGTGATGTTATGTGCAGAAGCTGGTTTTATTTAGGAAGCAAGGAAGATAGTCTTTTCTTATCACTTTTCTGTAAGATTTCATTTAGCAATCACAGGTTGTAGCTCCTTGCTGAAAGAAGTAATCTTTTTAAATTATTATAACTGATTTGATTTAAAAGAAAATGGAGATGTCCCCATGTATGCAGTCCTTGATATGAAGTCTGTGTCATGTAAGACACTTATACATATGTATAAATGATAATAATAAAGTACTGAGCTGGAAAAGCAAAAGTTTTGAAGAGCTTTTAGTTCATTTTGACCATGTCTAGTTAAAAAAAAAAAAAAAAAAAAAAAAAAAAAAGTTAAAAAAAATATTATTTAACTGTTTTTGTTGGCTTGGTCAGACTTTGTTGGCCAAATCTAAAACTATTCAATGGATTGGCTTCTTTCCCCTGTGTGGCTGTGACTAAAACAATACTTGTGTGAAAAAGTAAAAGAATAAATAAATAAAACTACTACATAAAAACACATTTTTTTAGTATATTTTCTCTCTCTCGCTCTCTCTCTCTCATATATATATATATATATATATATATATATATATATATATATACAGGGTGTCCATAAAGTTCGTGTGCACTTTAAAAAATTTATAACTTTATTTCTATTGCAAATACAAATAATCTGTAAAAAATGTTATAAAGTTTAATGTACCTAGTTTTAGGTATAGCTAAAATAACTCATGTGATTTCAGGCATTACTGTAAATCTGTTGACAAATGTTTTCCGTGAACAGCAAAATCGTATTACCCTTTGTATTGCTAATGATGGAGGACATGTGGAAACTTAAATAAAATTTCAATAAAACCTTAAAAACAGTAGATTTACTCCTTTCTAATCCTTTTTACAAATTATTTCTATTGCAAATACAAATAAAGTTATAAATTTTTTTAGAGTGCACACGAACTTTATGAACACCCTGTATATATATATATATATATATATATATATATATATATATATATAATGTCATATACATATGAACATTATATATAATGTATTTTGTCCTTTTAATGTATGTCTGTTTGTTGTTTCCTTTTCATCTCTTGTTATTGTAGAAACAACACAATTTACTAAATGACTAACATTTTCACTTTTTAAATTTCCTCCGATATGAGGTGCAAGTATTTCAAATTTTAAAACCGAAAGAATGAGCATCATGACTTTCTTTTTGCCAAGTTCTATGGATGAAACATTTTTTAAAAGAAAATTCTAATATATGGTTCTTGTTTTAACACATTTTTTATTTTTGATTTCATTATTTGTACATATCCAGTTACACTTGTACACACCCTTTGGCAATGATCAATAAAAAAAATAAAAAATAAAAAAAATGTCAATCTGCGTCTGACTTCTGATTTGTTTAATTTTAAAGAATCCTTTTAAAGAAAACAACCCTGCAGCAGAACTTATAGACTGGTGCTATAGAATTGCACAGAAACCGCATCACTTGAAGACTTCCAACAACAGCAATAACTAAAATGTATAGCTAGAAGAGAAATAATGATACTCAAGGTGTTCGATTTCCTCACTACTTTAAACAAAAGGTTAGGAAGGAAACTCCCTTCAATGTTAGAAAGAACAATAACAGTGAACAGGAGAAGCCTATTTTCCTGAAAAACTGTTTTTAAGAAAAAGATTTTATAAATTTCTGCTGACAGTAAGACTTGCAGTTCAGTCAAAGGATACTAAATGTTTTTTTGCATGGAAATGTCTAATCTCACCATTACTAATGTGTAAATAGATCGAAGTTATGAATTATGAAATGCTTTAATTACTTAGCTGTGGAGTAATGGATAGCAGTTTAAACTGAGGAATCGGAAAGCCGAGTTCGAATTCCAGTCAAATCCATTACATTCACTTACTTGCTAATTCCCTTGGGAAAGGTATGAATCCTCTTCTCTCCCCCCCAGCTATGGGTAAATAGCAGGACAGACTGGGTTCTGTAGCCTTGGATGGCAACTGGTCTACCGCAGAAAGAAATGGCAACCTACTGAGGGAAAAAAACTGCCTCGTCAGTCATGTATCAAAAGATACATGATCGCCTAAGCGTGTATCATGCATGGCACGTAACTGTCTGACTGAATTACATGCAGACAATTGTCTATCTTTGTTTTGGATGTTTGTGCCCTTCAGGTGAGGGAATTTTAACTCGGCCATTTATTTAACCTACAGGTGTAGATTGTTCTCATCCCACTTGTCCATGTCCAAAGATGTCTCCTCTACTACTTATTTAGCACTGCTCAGTTATTGCTTGCCCCATTTCCAGTGAGTTCAGGTACACACTGCCCGAGCCAGGGATTGAACTCACAATTACTATGTCATCAAATTCATCAACCAACATTTTAATCCATTAGACTATTTTCCTTTGGGACAAATGGAGAACTTGTAGCCTTAAACTTAACCTGTCTACTGCTGCTGTAGTGGCTTTGCTGTCGCATCATTTTACTTACTAATGGCTCCAATATCGTATTGATCTCTATGCTAGGCCTACTAAGGAGGTCCACATAACATCTGCTGATCTTTTCAGACATCTAACTCTCTAGTCTTTCTCTCTGTCCAGTATTTTTACTTCATTCCACAGGGTTTGGTGACAATGGTTTTCCTCCATACATGATCAGCTATTCCTCATTATATTGTCTCACCCTTAATTACGTTTTTTCAATATTCCTCCAGACTTAGTTTTAGGGGACATCTAGCTTCACCGTTATATTCTTTGCCACAACTGCAAGGGATGGAGTATACACAGTTCTTGGTTATGTTCTTGTCTTAGACTTGACTCAGCAGAGATTTCTCCATATTGTGGAGCTGCTTCTGGATATTGTCTTGATGTTTTATGTACCAGAGATCTGAATTTATTCTGAGAAGACCCTAACATAAAGAAGACAGACCATGGGAGTTTTCTGGTCCTCCTCCTTGACCCTTCTTTTTCTGCCCACAGAAGCTGGTGTTATGTTTACAGGATAGTCATGATTCTGAAAGGTTCATTCGATGCTAATCATTTCCTGTCGATAAATTTCTGGGTCGCCACTTACGATTTTTGCATTGTTTTGTAGGCATCAGAGAATTTCTTTTCTTTACACTATGGATGCTGGGAATTGAACTTACGGCATTGTCCAGTGAAGCTTGACTTCTGATATACAGAGATCTTGAACCTATAATCCGTGCATGTTCTTAGTACATCCAGGAAGAGCAGCTGATTATTATTTTCTTCTTCCATTGTGAACTGGATCGGCGGTCATATTGAGTTCACATGATCCAGCAGGATTTGTACAGCTTCCTGATGAGGTCAGAGTATGAAGTTGTCATCTACGTATCTCAGCCATACTGTTGGCTTTATTGTCGCCGTTCCTAAAGTCATTTCCTTGAAGTATTCCATATATATATGTTTGCCATAATTGGTGACAATGGTGTGCCCCTAGTCAAGCCTTCCTCCTCTTGGTATATGTCCGGCTCTAGTTGGCAGAATGTTGTCTGTACATAGGACGTGAACATTTCCATCATGATTTTACAGTTGAAATGGACAGACGTAATCGTAAGTTCTATGCTAACAGTTTCTTCGATCGCACTTCTTGCTTGTGGAACTTTCTTCCAGTTTCTTTGCTTTGATCTTCAGAAATGCAATGTCAATCGTTATTTTTTATGTTTTTAATTCTTGTTGTTCTCTCTCCTTAATAGTGTATTTTAATCTTATTCTCTAACAAACAGTAACCCTTTTGCGTCTTAGTAGCTTTATTACCTACCTTGGGATGAAATGATCTAAAAAAAAATGAAACAGATAAAGTGACGAGTGGGGAAGAATGGGGTTGCGGCTCTAACAGTCATTAAGCCCTTGCGTGTTAGTGGCTTTATTACCTTGCTTGCGGGGAAATAACAAAAAAAAAAAAACGGATGTGCTGCCTACGGATTAGCTCTCATGTTATATTCGTCAAGTAATTTTTACAGTCATATACTCCGTAGAAAAAAAAAATCCCAAACATAAGTCTCTCTCTCTCTCTCTCTCTCTCTCTCTCTCTCTCTCTCTCTCTCTCTCTCTCTCTCTCTCTCGAGTTGTCAATAACTCATAAAAACACCTACCTCAGAGTTTAAAAAAATGTTTTTCTGGGATATTTTAAACTAAAGTAATATTAATTTCAAATTAGATTAGTTAAACTTTAAAGCAGGTAATCTTTCTCAGATAAAGTTTCAGAAAAGTATATTTTATTTTTGAATGATTTTTTAATAAAAAGATTTGCGTTGTGCTGATAGATTTGAAAATATGGACGATTTTAGCCATTTTTAGCGATTAAAAAAATTCTAGTCAATTTAATAATTCCTTTTGAAATACTGCATAGTCTATTGCTTATTGGAAATATTAAATTTTAATCTAGCTTCAAATTAAAACTAAAATAAAAGCTTCAAGAATTATTTTTCATTTTAAAAAATGTATTTTTTTAAACCTTGGGCATCGCTTTTCTTTGGAGGTACCTAAATTAAAAATAGATGGTGTAAATAAAATACTGGGAAAAGAACTCATTTAAAAAGAAAATAGTTATTGATTTTAACACTATATGAACTGCCTCGTTTCTAAAATCATAAAAATCGAAATTTTTCAATTTTTGTCAAACGTCACAGGTAAAATATTAATTTACAATAAAAGTGTTGTGGACCCGATAGCGGTGCAGATCTGGCTTTCGAAAATAAGGCCTTGTGCCAGACGCTACACACTACTACCGAATCCACAAACAAAGTAAAAAAAAGAAAAATATAAAGACGTGCTCTTTCCACCGTACAAACGTACAAAGTGAAAAGAAGTAGACAGGCAAAACAACGGAAGGTTAAGAACAAACATAAATTTTATTAGAGTTTAACAAGTAGTTTGTCTTCAATGAAGACCTTCAGTAAATGTACTGGAAAATGTAGTTGAAAAAGAGGCCAAGTAGATTAGTAAATTGTCTTCAGTGAGATTACTGGAAATGTAGTAATAATGAAATTTAATTGTCTTGAGTGAAGACCTTCAGTAAAATGCTGGAAATATGGTAGTTGACAAGATTAGATTCCGCGCCAAAATTTAAATCCAAGATGGCTAATGGCGGGAAAAAAAAGGTTCCTTCAGGAAGAAGAGTTCAGAAAGTCAGTTGTAATGCATAGTAACATACGGCAAGGAAACAATACTCACTGCGAGAGTTTATAATTGTGAGTGTATGTAATTCTTTTTAAAGTAACAGGTTCTGAAAGTATGAGTTCGAAGAATGTGAAAAATGCTCTGTTCATCAGGTTGGAAGTTTTTTTTTAAGGTTCCTGGAAGTTGGCAGCTCGGTAGATGTTAGCTTCTGTCATGAAGGTGACGACCGTGTCGTATGTATTAAGATACCGAGACGAGCCATGAGGTCTAGGCAAGGTTTTGCCGAATAAAATGTCTCTGTCTGTATATATGGGGTTACCGGCCAGAGACAAGTGAGCCAACCCAGCCGATGGTCAGACGACCACGGGGGCGACTAATTTTGAAAAGCCAAATTTGCCGTGACGTCAGCGCAAAAGCGCGCGAAAAAAATGAATTCTTCCTCATCTTCGGCTAAGACAACGGTTTACTACTATAACCGGCCGAAAGTGAGAGGAAGGGGTGAAAATGTCGCGCGTGCGTCAAAATGAAGGTGGGGGTAGCGTGAATCCCACAAAAGTAATCTTAAAAGAGAGTGTCATTTGACCAAAACCTGGTTTCACTGAAAGCATTAAAATAATCGAATCTTAACATATCGAATGGATCATTTCACCGAAAAATCAAAACCAAAAACAATTGAAGGGAGATAACTTTTACTATTTTACTAGCGCTTTTTAATATTAAAAACAACTTCGATATTAGCCGTCTTAACTGAGGCGGTCGATGTTCGCAAGCTAGCATCGATCGCTGATAAAATAGTGGACACGAGACTGTTGAGCTTGCTATGAAATGAGTGTGTAATCAGAAGGTTTTTTGTTTTAAGATGGTGAGTTTGAAAGCATGTTCTTCATATTAATCACAACAATGTAAAGCATAGTCATACAAGTTGAATGAATCTCAAGGCAAAATTGAACAAGAAACAACGGTAGTCGTGAATTCAATTAGAAAACATCAAACATTTATATACAATTAATACAATTTGAAAAAGCTTGTGTTTTGGTTATCTGAAAGTTGACGAAGTGTGAATTAAGTATGTTAATGAATTACAGTTCAGCAATGTTCAATTGTTGAAGAAATGTTCAAATAGGATAAGAAAGGAAAATTTATCAAAAAGGTAATTTAGGTAGTAAATATGCGAGATTAAAGTAGGATTTGTTTTCTTATTCTTCCAGAGTTGTTTACCTTGGACTGTCTTTTTGTTTGTCTTTTTTTGAAATTACAATTTCTATTTAGTAGTGTAAATGAACACTTTTTAAGAAAGTTGTAATGGACTTAGAGAGAGAATGATGTTGGTGGTTGAGTCAGCAGTTGACGCGCGAAAAGTTTCTTAAGTCAAAATAGTGAAACGCGTGGATTCGTGTGGCATCTCTCTGAAGCTGAGTTACTGACTGGTGAATTGAACTGAAATTTGTCATATTATTTGTTTTGGGAAGTCAAAGTAGGCTCCAGCGAACTTGGCGGTAAATATAGATTTTCGACAATTGATACACATTTTGGTGTCGCCTCGACCAATGAAAAGTCGAGTTTCGCAATGTGAGTTATTGATTAGTTAAAACTAATTCTAATGGTAGAGTGTATTTTTTACGGAGGTGAGTAGAAAATATGGACGATTCTATAAATTCACTTTCATATGTTGTTTTTTTTAGGTTATATTACAATTGTAATCAACGCTTTCTAAAACAATAAACTTTGCCGAGGAGTAAACTAAAGTTAGTTAAAATAATAGCGGTGTCGATGGAAAAAAACATCCCTTTTTAGTAGCATTTAAACATTTTGTTATTTGCTTTCGATAATGAATAACTTTTCCTTCGCCATTAAGTCATCGTTGAAGTTTTCATTCAAGCAATAATGCTGCTTAAGTTTAATATTTTGGCTTTATTCTAGGAATATTTAAAAACGAGTAAAAAATGACGAAAAAACAACCCATTGAAATATTTGTCTTCCTACCCAAAATATATGCGTAAATTAAATTAAACATTTTAAAATGTTATTAATTGATATTGGTCTTTTCATTCATCTATGTTAATATTTATATTTCAATCGTTTTTTAATTATATTTTCTTTTCTTTGATTGCGTTACATCCCATGTTGTTGGGATGAACAAACTGAATGAAAATAAAAGACAAATGTATTTTAACGCATTATAAAACAACTTTTATTCATTTACTGCCTGAGAACAGCAAGGATTCTTTGGATTTAAAACATGAGTTCCAAGTGCGTGTCAGCTTATCGCCATGTTGGATTCAGAAGTGCCGGACAAAGGCAGTAACTCCATTGTATTTTAACTTAAGTTAGCGCCCTTTATTGAAGAAAACAATAAATTTAGCTTTAAATGATTTTAACATTAAAGAAACATTTTATAGGAGTAGATAAGTTCGCTTATCGTTCAGTTCACACCAACCCCCCCGTCTTTTGAGCAGGAGTAGAGGTTTATCCCTTGTTTCCTATTTAGGATTGGGTTTCTGGCTACTTCTCATTCTCTTTCACTTCTAGTAACGCCCTTGCGACTTAGTGGCATTAACGCTTGAGGTGAACTGATTAAAAAAACAAAAACAAAAAAAACAAAACAAGCCAACTGACTAGTTGTCAATCATTATGTAAACAATTAAATTAACGATCGTAATCTTTAACGATAAATAATTTAAGAAAAGCATAGTTATCTCCCTTTAATTTAATTTTCTACGTTTAGATTTTTCGGTTTAGATTTTTCGGTGGAGTGAACCTGTAGCGGTATTCACGGCCTAAATCAACCCATACATTTTTTTACTTAGCAAACGAATAGCAAACAAGAGAAACAACACGAAAAATTGTTTTTATAACAAGAACAATATTCCTATTTATTTATGTCAATGATATACAAGCATAATTAATAGGAGTTACTTCCCTTTGACTGTAATTAAAATATTTACTAAAGGAAATTTTTTTTTATCTTAGCTCATAGAAAGTTGAATGAACTTATCGCTCAAAATGTTCACGGTGAAAGAGTTGAAAGAAATCTGTAAAGCTGAGAATATGTTGATAAACCTTTAGCTTCAGAAGAGTTGAAGGAGTCAATGTTCCGTAATGTTTAATTAGTTTCCGTTGCTTGTAGTTGAATATTCGTAATATGTTGATGCTTGTAATGTTCTGTAATGTTTGTAATTAAGTTTCCGTACGTGCGTGTATGTCTGCTTGTGTGAATATGTTTTCATAGCGTTCGCCCGAACTAGGGTCGGAACGCGATTTCTTAAACAGCTAAATTTTAGTAAGCGAGAGAAATCAAAAAGAGAAAGAACTTGTGTCACAGTATTTATAATAAACGTAATCATGTGATCGACTCCGGGAAGACATAGACAGATTTCAGCAGAATTGTATTTTTGTTCAGGTCAGGAACTAGGTTGATGTTATTGTTAACTGATCAATCAGAAGTGAGAAAAATATCAATGCTCTGTGATCCACATTTTGCACAGCTTTTTGTAGTCGAAAACAAGTGGTAGCAGAATGCTATAATTCGACTTAACGCTTTCGGTGAAGCCAGTTTTCGGACAAATAGCATTCACTGTCACGGATCGGACCCGGATATAAGAGAAACACTGATATAAGAGACTTCTTATCCGGTCCCGACAACTCTCTTATATCTGGGTTACACTGTATATCCAGAAAATAGGCAACTGTTAACTTGATTTTGTTGTTTATAATTTCTTAAAGCAAGAAGAGTAAGAATATGTGTTATAATTTGAGATTTTACTGAGAGTTTTCGTTATTCAGTGACGTTAAAATTTTGGTCATCAAGAGAGTGAATTCTCTTGACCGAAATTTCAACAAAATCTATTAATCTTATGAATTAGCTTTTTCAGCTATATCGTCTGGTTCTACGACATGGTACAGATTTGTCGAGCTTAGATCAGGATCACTGGTTCTCTCATCCGGCTTAGCCTTAGGCTCGCTCTCTGCTTCAGTGTCGATCATGTGGTAGATCGGGTGATCCTTATTACTCTTACTTGATGCTCTACAAGGCTCACTGGAATCGCTGTAAATAATCTCCGGTATCCGTTCAGGGGGTCTTGTTTTCATGTCGGCGTCAGGTAAGGCATTATCTTTCAAATATATATAATCATGAGCCATATTTTCGGCGTCTGGCTTTCTGATTTCTTGGCGTTTGCTTGGTATGACATTCTGCAAGTAAAATCATAATCACCGTGTCAGTTGATTTGCGAACAATTACTTTTATAAGTTTGTCGACTCAATATGTGGGTAATGGTGGTATGGCACAAGGCCGAAAGTATGGGGCAACAGGTGCGGATCGCACTCACTGGTGATTTTCTAAGCGTAGCTTAGATGTGGCACAAGACCAAAAGTATGGGGCACCCAGTGAGGATCGAACTCACAATTCAGTCTTAATTGATCGAGCGTGACAAGCTTGCTAACCATTACACCACGTCGAAGTTACTCTCAATATGTGGCTAATGGTTAATGTGCTAGTCTGGATAATTATTACTGCCGAGTAGTGAGTTCGATCATCACTTGTGTAGTTTTTTTTTTTTTTTTTTTTTTTTGCAATAAACTGCTCAAAACTTAGAAAATAAAAACTATTATTATAGGGCCAATACAATTCGAGGAAAGCATTTGAACTTGGTTTTGAAAATTTAAAAAACTTGACCCATAAAACTTGTTGACTTTTATTTAAAAACAAACAACTAATTTGAACAAAAATAATTAAAAATATCTATATGTAGCTTGATAAAAGGCTAGGATTGAGGAATCGGAGAGCCGAGTTCGAATTCCAGTCGAATCCATTGTTGGTTGACTTATATGCATAAGCGGCCCAATATCTGTAATTCCTTAAGGGGCTTTAATTGTGTGGCACTTCCTGATAAGATGGCAGCAATAAAACACGTATATTAATACACAGGAGTCTTGGAGTTATTTCTGCTTAACAATCCATTACATTCACTTACGTGCTAATACCCTTGGGAAAGGTATGAATCCTCTTCTCCCCTCAGCTATGGGCAAATAACAGGATAGACTTGGTTCTATAGCTTTGGATGACAACTGGTCTAGGAAAAGGACAACTCTGAATTCAAAACCTGCGAAGGGTCGATGGGGACCTTGTGGCACGTAGTGCATCCGGTCTCTGTATTCGGCCCTTCAAAAAGTGTGGTTGGTTCTGCATAAAGCCTTCACCACTATAATCAAATCATATGTTCAGGTGTCTGGCTGTCAGTTCCTAGGAACTGAGATGCTTGATCCTCATACGTTCAATACGACAGGGGAGTCCATGTAGCTTGATAAATAAGAAAGAAAGAAATCTAAATTCTAAGAATTCACATTCAGCATATTTATAAATATTTCCATTGGATGTGTTTTGGAAATGTATGAATTCATTTAAAAAATATTTTAGCATTTGAAATTCATCTGTTGTAGCTATGGAATTCTTTTGCAAAACAAGCGTCCCAATATAATTTACCCCTGAGGATGCTTTTGGAGGAGATCGAAAGTACTTGTGTAGGAAAAAACTACGGCACCTCTCTTGATGAATTTCATCTTAACATCAAAAGACCTGATTAGAGAACTGGAAAAGGTTTAGTATAAAAATAAATAGACATCTTATGTCTGTATTATTCAATGAAACATATATATACACTGCATGCCAAATTATTATCGAGATAACTTTTTTCTAATATTTCAAAAACCGTCCAATCAATTCACACAATATTTTCACACAATGTTGGCAACACTGACTTGCGCAATGTAAACAAACTGGCGCCATATTTGTTAATATCATCAGACTACACTTCCAAAAGGTTAAACGAAAAATGAAATGAACATTTACACTTTTGACGGGTAGTATTAAGTTTATATAATTTAACAGAGAGGGCAGTGAGGAGTGGTGTGACAGACATGATCGAGTTTAGAGAGGGTTTATTTTAATATTTCTATCTATCATACTTCGTATTAGGGGAGGAAGGACCAGACATTGACCTATTTAACGGAAGTGATATATTGAAAGGGGAGGGGGAGAAGAAAGAAAAAAAGAAAAAAGAAAGAAAGAAAGAAGGGGGAAGTAAAGAGAAAGAAGCTGTAATTAGGCTTTATCAAGGGAGAGAAGGAGTGGTAATTTTTAGCAATTTATGTAAAAAACAGATTTTAATGTTTGATAGTAATTTAATTTTTTTAAATCACCGAAGAAATTAATTTAATGTTTGCTAGCAATTTAAATCTTTAACTCTTTTACAAATAATTTAGGGATTTAATATGAATTAAATAGTATATTTAAAAACACATTCATAGAAAGTACATTAAAAAAATATTTAAAATATAGCAGTTTACTGATACTAATCTTTTAATATTGTAAATGATTGTTAAGGTAACATCTCTATCAGTTTGAATCTAATTCATGAATGTAATTTGTGACTATTTTTAGATGGGTAAATATTAAAATAAACCCTCTCTAAACTCGATCATGTCTATCACACCACTCCTCACTGCCCTCTCTGTTAAATTACATAAACTTAATACTACCCATCAAAAGTGTAAATGTTCATTTCATTTTTCGTTTCACCTTTTGGAAGTGTAGTCTGATGATCCAGCGTCCTTTAAAAGGGCTATGGTGAAATAAATTATTACATGGAGCCTTAAAGTGGTCTGTTTTTCTTTAAATATATATATACAGTGTAACCCGGATATAAGAGAGTTGTCGGGACCGGAGAATAAGTCTCTTATATCCGGGTTTGGTCTATTATATATACATTAACACAGGCTCTAATTTGGGACCAGAGAAAATCTCTCTTATATCCGGGTTTCTCTTATATCAGTGACTCTTATATCCGGGTTACACTGTATATATATATATATATATATATATATATATATATATATAGGAATGCAATGAGAACGAAAATAACATATAAATTCTAACGTTCACAGCATTGATTCAAAAGAGGGCTCAATACCGATAGTAGAGCAATAATTATTTATTATAATTTTTTCATATACATACACAAAACAATTTACTTACTACAAAGATGCAATTTCGTTTCTATGCATTTAGTTGCACCTCGACTGGTGAGAACCAAAATGAATAATTTTGTTATATATATAACAAAATATTATCTATATATATTCATAACCATATTGGTTCTCACCAGTCGAGGTGCAACTAAATGCACCGAATCGAAGTTGCATCTTTGTCGTGAGTAAATTGTTTTTGTCTATATGAAAAAAATATTATATATATATATATATATATATATATATATATATATATATATATACTTTCAAAATAAAAGGTATTAGAGATATTTTAAATATATGTTAAGAAACATAATTTTACTTACATTAGGTTCAACGTAGCCACGATCAGCATCTGTCAGCCGCCTCGAATAGTCTCGTGAACGGATGTACGTGAAAAGTCTTAAAACAAAGAATAATAAGTCTCATAGACAACGTGCTGTTACTATTAGATAATGTTTTCGGGTCAGTTTATTCGTGTTTATTTTAATGTTTCGACAGATTTACTCATCAGCTTTCCTTACGTATCCGTCACATTAGGTAAGTTTGTGTGAATGTTGAACAGAAAAAATATCTTTGTTTGAACCAAGGTGATATGGTATTCCCATTCTTTTCACATTCAGTGTCTTTACTAGAAATTATAGAATATTATAGAAATTATAGAATATTATAGAAATTATAGAATATTATAGAAATTATAGAAATTCAAAATTCTTCGTCTAAAGTACAGTTCCGTGTCCCAGTCTTGCATTGAAGTTAACTTCTAGCTTTATCCTAAAGAGCAGGTGGTTTGAATTCAGAGTTTTCCTTCTCGAAACCTTCTCCTTTGCCAACCAAGGCTATGGGGCCCAGTTTGTAATGCTATTTACCCGTAGCTGGCGGGGGAAAAATATGGATTCATACCTTTCCCAATGGTATCAGCGCATAAATGAATGCAATCAACTCGACTGGAATTCGAACACGACTACCCGATTCCCCAACCCGAGCCGCTATTCATTACCGTGCCTCCAAGAAATCATAACTGCCAATTTTTCTTTATGACGCCAATTTATTTCTTCATTGATTTAGGAATGTGTGCGCTGTGTAATGAATAGTGGTTCAAAATGAGAAATTGGAAAGCCGATTTCGAATTCCAGTCGGTTTCGTTAGATTAGCTTACACATAAATACCCTTTCCCCTAGCTATGGGTTAAATAGTAAGACTTTTATGAGGTAAAATAACAAAAATATATTACGCTTGGAGTAATTGTATGGAGTCATTATTACGTTTGGAGTAATTATATGGAGTCATTATTACGTTTGGAGTAATTATATGGAGTCATTATTACGTTTGGAGTAATTGTATGGAGTCATTATTACGTTTTGGAGTAATTATATGGAGTCATTATTACGTTTGGAGTAATTATATGGAGTCATTATTACGTTTGGAGTAATTGTATAGAGTCATTATTACGTTTGGAGTAATTGTATGGAGTCATTATTACGTTTTGGAGTAATTATATGGAGTCATTATTACGTTTGGAGTAATTGTATGGAGTCATTATATTGAATCAATTGCGTGGTCTACTGCTATGAGAGTTGGTTCACTGTGTCGTGCCAGAAGATTTTTTTCGTCAGAATCCAACGTTCAATGAATATTGCTGGCATATCTGGTATGGTGCTCCTACTAGATTTCTTGAGATTCTTGACAAATTTATTGGCTTTAGGTTGATTTTTCTTGTTTGTTTGTGTGCGCGCGTGCGTTTCCGTGTGTGTGTACGTGTGTGTGTACGCCTGCATCTACGTGTGCGTAGAGAGAGTTATGAAGTAAAAAATATAACTTACCGTTTTCTATCTGATCTCCACTTCAAAAGCAAAATAATGATGGTAATTAGAAGGAACACCGTGATACAGATGAAAGCGATGAGGGCTGCAGACAGAGAATAAGGCTGAGGGCTTTCAGCTGTATGCGCAATCGGCGTGCTTATTATTGAAACAGTTGTTGCCCGGGACGTAGTGGACAATGCCTTAGTTACCCGAGACCTGTTTCGTTTCAAATGAGTTCGATTTAGATACGTCATTGTTACATTAGCTGAAAGTAGACGAATGACATAGATATCAGATTTGCAATATTATTCAATGTTAACTTTATGACAATACTAAACATTTTCTACGCTTAAAGGTGTCGCACCTTCAAATTTCATCATTTTCAGGACCACAGGTTTTCGTGTTGTCCTAAACACTTAAAAGAAGCTCACTCAACACAAAATTTATATATATTGTCGGAGTTATCTCCTCCTCATTCCCTTAATCCTTCAACAGGGGTCTCTCTCCCACGAGTATAAATACTGGCTGACCCTTCTCTCTTTCTCTTTTTCCGGCTTACGCCTCGGGCGGTCATCTCGCGGGGAGATGAGGTAAAATCTCTTTATAACTCAGGCCTTGAGCCGAAACCTCGCGGGTGAGGCGAGGTAAAAAAAACTTTCTCTTTTTTTACTTATTCCAATATGTGACCTCTCACACAAACAGCGTTTCCCATATTCTGGGAACACGCTAAAAACAAAATACGCGTTCGTACGGACACTCAACACACACACATAACTTTCCATACAAACACTCTGTAACTTTTCATGTCTTCGTGTATTAATGTTTGTTATTAATATATATTTTTTTGCATACATGTATATCGGTCTTGTTTGTTTTCTTTATTTTCTTTGGACTTAATTATAGTCCAACGTTCCTATGTAGCTGGACCGACCAGCAGGACATCTTAGCCCAGAGATATCATCCTTACATTCACCACTCGGTCCTCTACAATATAAGAAATAAATTTTAACTAACAATTTTGAACCAATCAAAACCCTAGATTTCATTAAAAAAAAAAAAGAGCCTGTTTGAGATAATAAATACAGACGACAAAAGAATTGTTGTTATATTCCGTGCTAATAGGAATATATACTTGAAAAACACGGTGGATAAAATAAGTAAAGGTTTATTGTAAAAACCAATACAATAAGAATAAAGGTAACAGTTATGCACAAGGTCGTCGCAAGTCAATCCAGTAGTGAGTGCTACTATTGGAACGTTGGTAGTTCTTGCGTAAGTCTGAGTCGTACTCAACAGATCTCAGCTAGAAATATTTACCAGACTTCCCACGGGGTAGGATGTGGCACAAGGCTAAATTTAATGTGGAGCAATCCTAGCCCGTAGGCTCGGCCAAAAATTCCCTGTAAACCCTGCATAAATGAGTTCGGGTCTGTCTACCTCCCCGGACGAGACTCTGCCTTTCGGCATAGCCTCATCCGGGTTCCTCTCTGTCTGAAAGCAGAGAGTTCGAAAACAGCTAAGAGCTGAGTAACAGATCCCAGCTAGATGGTATTTACTATCGCCCCTCCCCCCACGAGGGTAGATGTGGCACAAGGCCGAGTTTAACGTGGATCTTCCGAGCCTGTAGGCTCGGCCAAAAAATCCCCGTAGATCCCGCATAAACGGGATCGGGTTGGTCAAGTTACCAACTCGCTTTTTATTACGTTTCAAATTGATTACCGATTCACAGATTTTGGGGTTTTGAAAAATAATTAGAATAATTTGATTGGTTAATTATTCTGTCTGTATGAACGCGTGATACCATCTGTACTACGTTCGCTAAGATCAAACCGACTCAATGGAAACCTATTTTCTTTATAGAAAGCAAGAGCAAGTGTTATGTATGTTTTCCTACCTCTCTGGTTGGCTGCTAACTGTGATGTCGCTGATATTTTTGACTTGTGTGGGGATGTGTATGTATAATCTACAAGTTACAAAATCAATACGGTAGTAAAAACAATGATGGTTAGAATTGGTAATCAGTAAGTACACGTAAACTAGAAATAAATATTAGCATTCATTGCTTTGAAACACTTTATTTCTCATTTTTGTTTTTCTTTTCACAACGTTTCAACTGAGCGACACTCCGTATTGCTTCAGGTGTGTCTATCAGGAATATGGAACGGAGGCCTTTATTTTATGCGTATATTGTTTTGTTCTCTCAATTGTCACAGTCGGCGTCCTTCTGAGGGAATTTCAGAACTTGTAGCTCTTAATTCTTTCTTACGATGCCAATCTGCTTCTACATTGAGACGGTGTATAATTCCGCATTATCTTATCCAGGGATTGAACTCATGGATTTTAATTAAGCAGATGAGTTTTACCGTTATGTTCATCAAAGAGGTTTTGGTCTCCCTCTCTCTCTCTCTCTCTCTCTCTCTCTCTCTCACACACACACACACACACACACACACACACACACACACACACGAACGTAAGCACGCTCGTGCCCTCAATTTTGGAAATTACAAAAGCAATTTCGTTGAATCCTTTTTCTATTATAGACAAATCAAATCACTTTATTTTGCTGTTTGAGAAATTCCAAACATTGAGACTCTTTTTAAAAATATATAAACAGAGGCCAGCAACGAAAAACGTACTCGCTTTCACCGGGATTTCGTTTTCGTGTATCGGCTACTTCAAATGAATTGCGTCAACCGTCTATCCCCTTCCACAGGCGACAGCTGAAAGTTCAACAATCTCTCTCTCTCTCTCACTCTCACTCTCACTCTTTGTATGTAAACCCCCCTCTCTCTTTTCAGGCATATGCATACAGACTTTTATTTTACCTCCATCAGCTGAAAAGAACACTCGTTTCAAAATGTTTCATTATCAACCACCTTTGAATTGCACCAGCTTGATTTCCTTTTTTTTGTATCTCAATTGTTTTGCTTGATCCTTTCATATAAAATTATCGTTAGTGTTATTCTGTTTACGCATGCATGTGTTTTATTAATTCATTTTGAAATGATAAAAATATTTACCGATTTTTTACGGAACTCACGGTTAATTCAAACCAGCCGCCAAATAAATATTAACTTTAACGTTTTCCACAGCAACTATGTATTGTAGATTCCCTATTTCATGGCTCCCATATTGTGTTTAAATTTAAACTGAGAAGGACATAATTTATACAGCGTAGATCGAACTGATAGTGCAATGAATTGCCCGATGTCCTTCTCAGAATAAATCTAAACACAATATGTGTCCATAAAAATTAATTATAGTGTCAAAAATAATCATAATAAAATAATTATGACAATTATAATTATCATTAATTCACTCATTCTAAACCAATGAAAATAAACCACACTTTTCTCATCTACACACACAGACACGTGACATGTTCACTATTGGACACACGAACAAGTCATCAACACGTGCGTCAAGGAAAATTTCTTCTCCTTTTCCTTTTTCAGGTCATAATAGTAATCTATCTATCTATCTATCTATCTATCTATCTATCTATCTATCTATCTAAATGCGAGAAAGCAGTGGCGAAGCTAGGGAGCAGAGGAGGCGGTCCACCCCGAGCTACACTTTTGGCCCGCGGTGAGTTTTCAGAAAAAACAAAACAAACAATAGCATAATTTCAATATTTTTTGCAAAAAAGCAGCGATAAAGAAGATAGGGTTCAAATGAAGCCAATTTGTCTTTGATATGCTAGCCCAGAGCCAGCCAGCAAAAAAAAAAATTGTCTCCAAAACGTGCTGTCAGCTGGTGGAGATAAACCCCACTTACAAGACATGAACAAAATGTGTGAAAAAATTTGAACATTTTTAAAGGGTTTGATGTAGGGTTGGATTAAGTGAATTTAGTGAATGCACAGTTCTTTCACACCTATGTGAGAGTTCCAAACTTTGGCGTCAGTTCTTTGATTTTGATTTTTCAGGTCTGTGAACTGTTAGTAAAAAAAAATAAGTGAACCAATTGTTTTTTTTTATCTTATCATAGACTTAGATTTAATACGGATATAAAATTGTTACTTTTCATAAATTATAAAATAGATAAATAAATTGAAATAATTCCAATGCTTTAAGGATATCAAGTATTTCAAACTTTTCCCGGAAATATCGAACGGAAATTTAAAAGAAAATTGAAAATTAATATATTTTAAGTGCAAAAACTTTATTTAAAGTTTAAAAAATGGCATTTTTTCAATTTAGAAGTTTTCACGCTAGTAAAATAATGCAATGTTTTATTTTTTCTTTAGATAGTTGAAGTTTTTTCAGCAAAATAGTCTAAGAATTAAATATTTATTTCAGTTTTTAAAAGTGAAATTAATTTTATCGGACTTTTAATTAATCTACTACTTTGATAACAATAACTTTTAATTAATCTACTACTTTGATAACAATAACTTCAACTACGTAAAACAAAATAATTTAAAAAACATTGCATTTTTTTACATTGTTTAAAGAAAAACGAACCGTGTTTCTGTTAACGTGGCATTTAATTTATGACTCCTCACTTGTTAGAATTGAAATAAATATCGAAGAAATTGATAAATTATGATTTAAAAGTAAAATATGTTTTTTTTTTCCTTTTTAAATAAAACAGAGGGTATATAAACAAAAACAAGTTATCTTTCTTTTAATATTATAAAATTTTTAAAAAAGTTTTCTCGATTTAGAAAAAAAAAGAAGTAACGTTTTCGTTTTTTTTACATATCCCCAGGTTTTTTTTTCAATAAATAAATGAACACAATTGTACTTTTATTTCATAATTTATCAGTGAGGAGTTATAAATACCACGTTAATAGAAACACGGAAAAAAATATTAAAAATTGATGGGTGTACGAATAATTTCATCGCTGACTATATATATATATATATATATATATATATATATATATACAGTGTAACCCGGATATAAGAGAGTTGTCGGGACCGGAGAAGATGTCTCTTATATCCGAATTTCTCTTATATCCGGGTTCTCTTATATCCGAGTTTGGTCTATTATATATACATTAACACAGGCTCTAATTTGTGACCAGATAAAATCTCTCTTATATCCGAGTTTCTCTTATATCCGGGTATCTTATATCCGGGTTACACTGTGTATATATATATATATATATATATATATATATATATATATATATATATATATAAAATTTAAGGGGTGAATGTGCATTGTAATATTGTATTCCTTCTGGGGAGGGGCGGCTAACTTGAAGGCTGCTTCAGGGACCTTTCATATATAGCCATAAGCTGTGCCTCTTACTCTGTAACCCTCTACCTCGAGTGGCTCTTGGTTCCTGTACAGAGCGAACACATTGTAAAAATAAAAAGGAACTGAAAAATAATTCTGCGAATACTCACAAATTAAAAATTACATACAAGATATCGAAAAGGGGGCGGACAAATTGTTCACCCCCCTCCAAAAAAAATATTTCCTCAAAGCTTTCTAATCGAATGACCTAATCGGTATATAACTACAGTGTAACCCGGATATAAGAGAGTTGTTGGGACCGGATAAGTCTCTTATATCCGGGTTTCTCTTAGATCCGGGTTTGGTCTATTATATATACATTAACACAGGCTCTAATTTGGGACCAGATAAAATCTCTCTTATATCCGGGTTTCTCTTATATCAGGGTCTCTTATATCCGGGTTACACTGTAATTCATTAATGATTAAGTACTGAAATTTTCGTTTAAAATCGGATAATTTCCTGTTTGTTTGGCAAATATTTTAAGACAGTAGGTAGATTTTTTTTTCTGTCTTCATCTCGGGGAAAAAATCGCATCCATCTTGGTGTTACCTAAAACACCGAATGACCTAGGATTATTGTAAATCAGCAAAATTGTTCGAGGTAACTTATGATAGTAGAATTACCTTTTTTTCACTTGTGTTCGGGATTATTATATTTTGAATTCCTCCTGTGAGTAGTCTCTGTCAGACGCATAAGATCCTTTAAACTAGTATTTCTCAACTTTTTCTTCCTTGTGGTCCATTTTTGGTGTTGAAATAATTTCAGGTCCACATAATCACAAATAGAAATTCTATATAATAGGAAATATTTTTTATTTATAAATGCCATAAACTGCTCGTTTGTGGGACTCTTTTCCGGTTTCTTCTTCACCAGTCAACTTTCATCTTCAAAAATGTTAATCGTTCGTTATCTTCTGTCTTCTTAATTCTTGTTCTTTTATTCTCTTCTCTCCTTAATAGTATATATTTTTTATATTCTCTAACTTAGTAACCTCTTGCGTTTTAGTGGCTTTATTGCTTTGTTTAGGGTGAAATGATTAAAAAAATATGTAGTAGAAAAATATAAATTCCGACTAACTACTACAACACTGTTTCTTGTGTCTATCTATCAGTTTGTCAAGTTGAACTTCCAAATCTTGGTTCAGCTTCAGACGTATGTCTCACCTCTTTTCAATCTGCAATAAATTTTCTTTGGGTCAACTTCAGACTCATTTTAAAAACTTTTCCGACTCCACGTTGAGAATAACTGCTTGATTGAAACTAAAGGTAGGAAAATTTTACTTTTCATTGTGAAGTTGTAAAAATCCAAGGGCGGTCACTCCAAGCAACTATTATTTCCCCTATCAGTTAGTCACTGAGTTAAGTGTTATATACGTGATACATGCTTAAGCGTTCATATCATTTTCGATTCATGACGGACTAGGCAGAAGTTTTCCACGCAGTAAGTTGCCATTTCTTTCTACAATAGACTGGTTGTCAACCAATGCTATAGGATCCAGTCTGTCGTTCTATACAACCCATAAAGGTGGGGTAAGAAATGTATTCATACCTTTCCCAAGGATATTTGCACCTGAATGTGTAGGTAACGAACTCGACTGGAATCTCTCATTCCAAACCAATAACCATTACACCATAACGTACACTCTGCACAATCTGAAAATACGAATTACTGCTATTTTTCAAATAATCAGTTGGGCAAGCTAAATCATTTTTTTTTGTGGCAGCTATTAAAGTTATTTGGCCACCTTTGTCAGCGTTCAAACACGTATGTGCAAAAGTGGATGATATGAAAAGTGTACCCCTAGGGTTTTGAGTGAATTGGGGGAAAGATAACCACGAAAAAGGCAACAGGAAACCTCTCCACTATCTTTCCCAAGAAGGAATAGAATTCATAGCTAATAAACAAAAGGAAATTGTGGATAGCCATGATCACCTCTACTCTGAAGGGATATGATTAAGAAAAAAGATTTTATAAATTTTTGTGCTCCAACATGTGAATTAAATAAATATAAAAATATTTTTTCATATGTATATATATATATATATGTGTGTGTGTGTGTGTGTGTGTGTGTGTGTGTGTGTGTGTGTGTGTGTGTGTGTGTTATTAAAGAAAAATCGAGAAGTAGACGAAACTCTGGAGTTGGGATGCTGACAGTAACTTCAATCAGCTAGGTGACAAATCTTTTACTTATATTAATTCTCTCTCTCTCTCTCTCTCTCTCTCTCAATATATATATATATATATATATATATATATATATATATATATATATATATATATATATCAGGCCTGACGATTGCGTCTAGCATGAAACAGCCTGTCGCCTCGGTCTTTGACGTCAGTATTCACTTTTATATATATATATATATATATATATATATATATATATATATATATATGTGTGTGTGTGTGTGTGTGTGTGCGTGTGTGTGTGTGTGTTTCCCCATTCAAAGAGGTGTATCCACTACAATAACGTTTATTGTATTATACAGATTCTAGTTTATCCCATGCCACTGCATTTTTTACTATCTTCAGCAATATCTGTCTATATTTCTGAGATGAGGTATTGCAGCTACTTACATCGTTTGGACAGACCCAGTGGATAAAGCGTTGGTTATAGAAATCCATTGACTTGACACAAAGTGCTGTGAGTTCAATACCTGTTCACAGCATAGGTGAACAAAAAACTGTTGAATTACTGAAGGGAAATAACTGAAACCGAGATACCCAGAAAAGGCGTGGCATGGTGGAACTAGAACAATCTACCCCCGTGGACGAAATAAAGAGTTCGGTTCGAAATTTCAATATATATCACTTGAAGAAGGCCGGGCCGGGGCCGTACAACGACCGAAACGTCATGAATATGACAATAAAGATGAGGACAATAGCCCGAACAATATAAATGGTATGAATATTTTCGGCAATGTTTATTGTTTTAAAAAGCGATGATTAGAATTGGAATGAAACCTAAACATATGATGAAAGTTAATTTATAAATTTTTCTTTTGTTTTTGAGAATTTCCAACAAACATATTAAACACTATTTATTTATTAGATTGTTTATTTTCAAGAATATTTTTATATAATAACATTTTAAAATTAATACAATTAGAACTAATGCAATGCAATATTTATCATTTACCAATTCATAAAGAAATAAGTGTGAAAACTGCTTTTTATTCATAAATTTATAAACATTTACTAAATTATTAAAATATGGGAACCAAATTCTTAGTATTAAAGTTCGAATTTTATAAAGTTCGAATCAATTGGCAATTAGCCAGTGATTTGTCAACCATTCCATTAAATAATATAATAAATAAATAATGTAAATAACAAATCTAAAAATAAATAGCTTTTATTATTTTGTTGCCAATTCTCAAGAACAACGAAAAAGTATGAATTCACTTTCATATGTTTAGGTTTAAGAATTCTAATCATTGTTTTTTTAAAACAATAAACTGCCGAAGAGTTAAGGTATTAAAAAAAAACAATGTCATGGGGAAAAAACGTCCTTCTGATATAACGTCTTATTGCGGACACGTTTATCCATGTTTGCCAGAGGAAGACAAGTTTTACAGCTGTTATCATTGATAGCAAATGAAGTCCACAGAGTTAGGGAGAGTTTGAAAAGATTGAGAAAAAGAGTGGTTTTACGCTGTAAACAATTAAAAGAAATCGTGCTAACGAGTTAAAATGGATCATTTCAACTCGCTACCATGGCTTCTTTTTTTATGTACCTGCTCTATAGGTAAATCTGACAACTTAAAAGACAATTATATGTTTTCATCAAGTTAAAGCGAATCCTTGTAATTTGACATATTCAGTGTGCGAGAGAACCATTTTTAGGATTTTGAAAAAAAAAACGTGAGAAATTTTTTAAAAGACAAAATAATACATTCTCCACCTAGAAGGTTGATAGGTTCATCTGTCGTCCGGATCACACTCCTCCCCGGTCTTTTTAACAGGTGTTTCCTTGTTTCCTGTTTAGGATTGGGTTTCTGGTTCCTTCTAAAGTCTACTTCAGCTCTATTCTCCTAACGTCTGCGCCTGATCTCCGAAATTTTATTCTATATCTATATCTATTCAATTTAATTTTATTTTATTCACTCCTCCACCAATAAGAATATATAGGTTGCCTATCGTCCGGTTCACACTCCTCCTCTGTCTTTTGAACATGAGTAGAGTTTCATCCCAGGTTTCCTGTTTAGGATTGGGTTTCCTGTTCCTTCCACACTATTAATTGTAACGTCTCCAACTGAACTCTGAAATGTTATTCACTAATTAAATCTTTACCTTTTTAAGTCTAGTGTTCGCCATTATCTTTCCTGCACAGCCCCAAAGAACTTCACGTTTTGCCCTTTCCTACGCTAGTACGATATCACAGAGTTACCCTGTAATTTGAGTGGCTCTTGGGCCTTGTATTGAGTGAACGTTAGTAATAAAAAAAGATTAATAAACGAACTACTTTCTAACAATAAGATGGCTAATTTTGACAATAATACAATTATTTGTTTTCTGTTATTCTTCATGCCATATCTCTTCAGAATGTAGGCGATTATGACTTTCCGCTGATTTATTTTACTTTTATCACTAAAATCTTAACCGCTTCAAGTCTAGGATCAACTGTTATCTATCTTATATATCCTCATAATCTGCACTTATTTCCTCCTCTTATTTCCATACTCCAGCCTCATTCAGGAAGCCTCTACCTTGAGTAACTCTTGGGCCTGTATTGACTGAATATTTAGTAAAAATGAAAGAAAAAAAACTTGCTTGGCTTGATTGATTTGGTTTTTTTTACCGTTTATCAACCGTTTTTATGTTATTTAAAGTCTGGAAATATTTTTGAATTTTAAAAATAATTAATTTTTCGTGAGTGAATATTGTATTAATAATTTTGCAGGAGATAATGATTTTTTCAGATACAAGTCCAACTATTTAACCCATAGCATAGGGTAAAGATGGATTCATATTTTTCTCGAGGTTATTTGTGACTGCATTTATCATTACTTTCAGGATTTTGCATAGGTTCTTAGTTGATATAGCACTTATGCTCATATAATATTGACTGGGGACTAAATGTCGTTGTGTTTTTTTTTTTAAGTGGATTTCAAAGATAATATTTAAATATTTGTATTAGAAAAAGTAAAACAAATATCCGCACTCTTATAGTGATTTTCCAAGCATAGCTTAGATGTGGCACAAGGCCGAAAATAAGTGAGCACCCTGTGAGAATCGAACTCACTACTCAGTCGTAATTGTTCTAACGAGACAAGCTAGCTAACCATTATACTACCTCGAGGTGACCTCTCCGCACTCTCATACAAAGAAATGTAATGGCGAAAGTGCAGATAATTTTTGACTTAGTCTCGTATATAGATTTATTCAGATATGAATTTTCGGTTGCGGTTGTTTCAAAATAATATCAAGCTCTAGATGCCCCCCCCCCCCGGCCAGGAACTGTCTCTCCTTCGGGAGAGAGCTGGGGTCGTTACCTAGTGCCTGCGGCGTCCTCAAAAGGGTAAGTGCCAAGAGGGCTTGAGCAATTTTTCCACGGTATTGTCGTAAACCCACTTCAAACTAACCTTGTGTCACATATGGTAACGACATGGGCGCACTGAAAAATACACACCTAAATGCCTTTTTATTCTGCTACTTTTTTACCATCTTTGAGGCAGTTTCAAGATTCTATCCCCACCAGAACTTGGTATCTTTTTTGGGTGTAGAACTGGCCTTATTCTTCCTATTGCCCTGCCTAAGTTGAAACTGTTGTTCCGTGGCTCTTCTGCCTCGGTTTCATGTTGTATCTCTGTGGGTTTCCTAACTTAATATTTGTAAATTAATTTTAGTGATTTGCAGAAATACGTTGATTTTGTGGATATGTTCTTTGTCAACTGTTGTCCAGGTATTGTACGTACGAATGAGTGTAGTAACTGTGTGAAATTGACTCAGGTAATCTCTTTCCAACTGACAAAGTCTCTCCGTACAAGCAGCACCACGTTCACAAGCTAACTATTCCCTTACGCATGGTGTTATTTATGCCGAGCTGATCTCGCAAAAGATTTGCATACGTCCAACCACTCTCGCCAATTCTCCCAACTCCGAGACCGTGTCTTTTTTTAAAATTAAGGTGTCAGGGCGGCCATATTTCTTTTTTCTTTCTTTCATTCGTCTTGTACTCCAGGCATATACATGCTCGTTTTGCCACGCGAGTTAAGCCATCTCCTCTTCGGCTGTAACTCACTTGTTTTATAAATCTGCTTCCTTTGTAACAGCGCAACCTTACAGACGAAAATTTACAAATTCATGCCGTCCTGGGTATGACGATAAATTACATCCAAACAGCAAGGCCTCTGATCAGGAGGTTTTGAGGAGCGTGGAACCACCTCTTAATTGCTGGTGTTCCCAGTTCCACCCTGACCCAAGGTGGTAGCATCTGTTAGGGTTCCATCTATGGGCAAATAGTTAACCCCAAACTGGTGTCAAAACGTGTAAAAATGGGTTTTATTACCAGCAAAATATTTTTGTAAAAAATTATTACCAGTAATAAATTTTTGAAGAAAAAATTATTACTAGTAATACATTTTTGTAAAAAAATATTACCAAAAATACTTTTTGAAAAAGATATTACCCACAATAAAAAATCTTGTCGGCATTAAATAACCCATTAAGGTTGATATGCCGTAAAACAAACCAAACCAAAAATTCATGTGACCAATTTCTTTAAAAATATCACGTTTTATGTATTTTTCTATTGTAATTACTGCATTAAAATATTTGTCATATAATATTTGAGTTATATAGAAGGAAAAGAATGTTAAACAGTGTAACACAAAAATGCTTAAGCAATATATTTTCAAGTCATCATCAATTGACGAATTAAAATTTATTGCTCCTTGATGCATTTTGATTTGTTTTTTTTTTTTGTTTTTTTTTATTTACAGCTTGTTATTTTTTTGCAGGTTATTTGAAGTCAGGTAATATTTTGAGATCGCTAAAATATTTTGGAGATAATTTACTGATACAAGTTCTACTTATTAACCCATAACTGGGGGGAAGAGAATGTTTCATAATGTTTGTATATACTGATCACTTTATTTAATCTATAGGAGTAGATTGTTTTCAGTGTACTCTCCAAGGGATATCTCGCCTTGCACTTTTTAGTACTACTTGGTTATTGTTTTCTTTGTTTCCACCAAGTTTGAATCTGTATGACCCCAGCCCAGGTATTGAGCTCACAATTTCTATGTCACCAAATTTGCAAACCAAGTTTCTGGCGAAGCTAAGTAATTTGCGAATCATATCACATTCATTCGGATTCCCTCTTGTTCCTTTTTCAGTCATGAATATAAATTGTATGCGTGATGCATCTTACTGGTATTGTGTTTCATTTTCCGCTACGTTCATATTTCTCTCCATAGCCCAGTGAATGAGCCCAGCTCTTCTTTGAAAAAAAAACTGATCCGTGTATTAATAAGCAAGTAATACAGAAGTTATTTCATCTAAGGAACCTGGAAATATAGGTCATATACCGTTCTTTACGGCATATGACTTGAAAATATCTCAAGTATGTCACATTAGCCTCTTTAGTAAACTCAGATCTGGTTGACTGCTCCGAGAACATCTACTCTACCACTACAGTAAAAAAGGAAGAAAATAAAACTATTAAAAGGTCACTCAAACCCGGTTAGATCCAAAACATAGGAAAATAAACTGGAGGTAGAATTACCAGGCGACAAACCATCCAGTAAGGTACGAAAATATTTGAGATTCAACGGATGCCTATTGAAAAAAAAAAAATGTCCACATTGGAAGTTCCTCTTGTGGGTTATCCAACTTGGCTTCGCCAAAACACACGATAGGCGTGGCTATTTAAGTCTATAAAAAGACACACATTTCCTTTCTTCTCTTTCTTTCTTTTTTTCTTCTTGCTCCAAGATGTAGTAGCTTATAGATGAGGAGTGTTTGTTTCGCCCCCTTCCGGTCAATTTGACTACTGAACTCTCACGCACAGGTGTGTATCACACGCGCTTGTTACTCTCTCACACTCTCTCTCACACTCTCTCTCTATCTCACACACAGACACTCACACACACACAAAAACACACACACACATACACATTTTTATAGCTAGTTTTAATGTCTTTTGCTTTGATTTCAATTGTGTACACATGTAATTCATATTTTTTATTAACATGCATTAATTGTTGTCTTTTAAATTCTATGTTTTGTGTTTGTTATTTTTACCCCGACTCACATGAATTCGGCAAGTATTGTTTATGAGAAAAATATTCAAGGAGCTATTAAATATTTACTACAAGACGTCCACACCTCGCAAAAAAAAAAAAAAAAAAAAAAATAGAGACGTGTCCCGCAACACTCTCAGTCTAGTCACCGCCTCCACTGACCTGTAGCCACTTCAGATGTAACTTCCACAGGATGATCGGACTGTTGGATTTTAAGAGAAGCTATAACAGGAGAAAAAATAATGTATCTCCCGGAACTTGGAAGAAAATCAAAGAATGGAATATCATTACTGAAAAATAGTAAATAAGCGCGTGGTTGTTAGCATACCGATTATGAGATCCGGGCTCGAATCTCACAATGGTCTATTTGTTTGCTACATGTCTTCTTGATTGTATCGGTCTGGGGAGACTGCCCCAACGTGCGGCACAGTTGGAAGGGGTTTAAGAACCACATCACAGATTTTTCGAAGCATTTTAAAAAAAAAAACCCAAAACAACGATATCAAGTTTTTTGTTTGGTTTATTTTGTTTTACGGCATATCAACCTCAATAGGTTATTTAATGCCGACAACATTTTTAGGATAGATTCGTATGAATAGAATATGTATTCTTTGGTTTAGATTGGTTTGGTTTATTTTGTTTTACGGCATATCAACCTCAATGGGTTATTTAATGCCGACAACATTTTTAGGATCGATTCGTATGAATAGAATATGTATTCTTTGGTTTAGATTGGTTTGGTTTATTTTGTTTTACCGCATATCAACCTCAATGGGTTATTTAATGCCGACAACATTTTTAGGATCGATTCGTATGAATAGAATGTGTATTCTTTGGTTTAGATTGGTTTGGTTTATTTTGTTTTACGGCATATCAACCTCAATGGGTTATTTAATGCCGACAACATTTTTAGGATCGATTCGTATGAATAGAATATGTATTCTTTGGTTTAGATTGGTTTGGTTTATTTTGTTTTACCGCATATCAACCTCAATGGGTTATTTAATGCCGACAACATTTTTAGGATCGATTCGTATGAATAGAATGTGTATTCTTTGGTTTAGATTGGTTTGGTTTATTTTGTTTTACCGCATATCAACCTCAATGGGTTATTTAATGCCGACAACATTTTTAGGATCGATTCGTATGAATAGAATATGTATTCTTTGGTTTAGATTGGTTTGGTTTATTTTGTTTTACCGCATATCAACCTCAATGGGTTATTTAATGCCGACAACATTTTTAGGATCGATTCGTATGAATAGAATGTGTATTCTTTGGTTTAGATTGGTTTGGTTTATTTTGTTTTACGGCATATCAACCTCAATGGGTTATTTAATGCCGACAACATTTTTAGGATCGATTCGTATGAATAGAATATGTATTCTTTGGTTTAGATTGGTTTGGTTTATTTTGTTTTACCGCATATCAACCTCAATGGGTTATTTAATGCCGACAACATTTTTAGGATCGATTCGTATGAATAGAATGTGTATTCTTTGGTTTAGATTGGTTTGGTTTATTTTGTTTTACGGCATATCAACCTCAATGGGTTATTTAATGCCGACAACATTTTTAGGATCGATTCGTATGAATAGAATATGTATTCTTTGGTTTAGATTGGTTTGGTTTATTTTGTTTTACCGCATATCAACCTCAATGGGTTATTTAATGCCGACAACATTTTTAGGATCGATTCGTATGAATAGAATGTGTATTCTTTGGTTTAGATTGGTTTGGTTTATTTTGTTTTACGGCATATCAACCTCAATGGGTTATTTAATGCCGACAACATTTTTAGGATCGATTCGTATGAATAGAATATGTATTCTTTGGTTTAGATTGGTTTGGTTTATTTTGTTTTACCGCATATCAACCTCAATGGGTTATTTAATGCCGACAACATTTTTAGGATCGATTCGTATGAATAGAATGTGTATTCTTTGGTTTAGATTGGTTTGGTTTATTTTGTTTTACGGCATATCAACCTCAATGGGTTATTTAATGCCGACAACATTTTTAGGATCGATTCGTATGAATAGAATATGTATTCTTTGGTTTAGATTGGTTTGGTTTATTTTGTTTTACCGCATATCAACCTCAATGGGTTATTTAATGCCGACAACATTTTTAGGATCGATTCGTATGAATAGAATGTGTATTCTTTGGTTTAGATTGGTTTGGTTTATTTTGTTTTACGGCATATCAACCTCAATGGGTTATTTAATGCCGACAACATTTTTAGGATCGATTCGTATGAATAGAATATGTATTCTTTGGTTTAGATTGGTTTGGTTTATTTTGTTTTACCGCATATCAACCTCAATGGGTTATTTAATGCCGACAACATTTTTAGGATCGATTCGTATGAATAGAATGTGTATTCTTTGGTTTAGATTGGTTTGGTTTATTTTGTTTTACGGCATATCAACCTCAATGGGTTATTTAATGCCGACAACATTTTTAGGATCGATTCGTATGAATAGAATATGTATTCTTTGGTTTAGATTGGTTTGGTTTATTTTGTTTTACCGCATATCAACCTCAATGGGTTATTTAATGCCGACAACATTTTTAGGATCGATTCGTATGAATAGAATGTGTATTCTTTGGTTTAGATTGGTTTGGTTTATTTTGTTTTACGGCATATCAACCTCAATGGGTTATTTAATGCCGACAACATTTTTAGGATCGATTCGTATGAATAGAATATGTATTCTTTGGTTTAGATTGGTTTGGTTTATTTTGTTTTACCGCATATCAACCTCAATGGGTTATTTAATGCCGACAACATTTTTAGGATCGATTCGTATGAATAGAATGTGTATTCTTTGGTTTAGATTGGTTTGGTTTATTTTGTTTTACGGCATATCAACCTCAATGGGTTATTTAATGCCGACAACATTTTTAGGATCGATTCGTATGAATAGAATATGTATTCTTTGGTTTAGATTGGTTTGGTTTATTTTGTTTTACCGCATATCAACCTCAATGGGTTATTTAATGCCGACAACATTTTTAGGATCGATTCGTATGAATAGAATGTGTATTCTTTGGTTTAGATTGGTTTGGTTTATTTTGTTTTACCGCATATCAACCTCAATGGGTTATTTAATGCCGACAACATTTTTAGGATCGATTCGTATGAATAGAATATGTATTCTTTGGTTTAGATTGGTTTGGTTTATTTTGTTTTACCGCATATCAACCTCAATGGGTTATTTAATGCCGACAAATTTTTTTATTGCTGTAATATTTTGTTTTATCAAAGATCTGTTTCTGGTAATATCTTTCCTTCAAAATTGTATTGCTGGTAATAATTTGTTTCAAAAAAGTATTCCTGGTAATAGTTAACTATTTGTCCATAGCTGGGACCCTAACAGGTGCTACCACCCCGGGTCAGGGTGGACCTGGGAACACCAGCAATTAAGAGGTGGTTCCACGCTCCTCAAAACCTCCTGATCAGAGGCCTTTCTGCTGGACGTCGTTTAACGTCTTACCCAGGACGTGGATGCAGTTTAACGTCTTACCCAGGGTGTATATCAAGGTGATAATGCCACTAAGACGCAAAGGGTTACAGAGAGTAAAAGAGAATGAGAAGACTCTAGTGAGGAGAAAGCACAATAAAAGAAAAAAGATTTTGAAAGACAAAAGATGGCGGATTGAGTTATCTTTCAATTTTTGATAAAAGTTACATATCCGGAAGCCAAATGACAACATTTGAAAGAAAAGAGGAGAAAGAGAAAGAAAAAGAAAAAGAGAGAAAAGGTTAAGGAGTGAGTGAAAAGGGGGAAAAAGCGACAAAAAGGACAAATAATCACATACGCGCAGACGGGCGCGAACATATATACTATGAAAAAAAACAAACAAACCTGCACTAATGAAAACGCATATAAAAAAAAAATCCAGAAGTATAAGCAGTCAATTGCTGATACCCCTGACAATTTGATGAAGTAATTCCCGGACGGTCCGTCTACAAAACTCTGGGGTCGGGATGCTGAAGGAAACATCAATCAGCTAATCCATTTACTTTTAATTCTCTCTCTCTATATATCTATATTCTATATCTTTTTCTTTTAAGCTTATCACCCCAAGCAAGGCTGGAGGCCACTAGCACACAAGGGGTTACAGAAGGTTTGGAGGAAGAGCAGATAGGAGTGGTAAAGGAGAGGATGTGGAGAAAGATAGTGGATCGATCAAGGCAAGGGGGGTTACAGAAGAGTTGGAGCGAGAGCAGATAGGAATGAAAGGTGAAAGTATGTGGAGAAGGGAAGTGGATAGATCAAGGCAGCTGGAGATGTCGATTGACGTTACACTTAAATAGTTGGAGATTGTATTTGTCAGGGAAATAGGAATAGGGAAGGGAGTTCCACAGGCGAGATGTGCGAGAAATGAAGCTTTTGGAGTAGAAGATACGTCTACATCTAACAGTTTCAACGGTGAAGGGGTGGGAACGGGATGCCAGCCTCGTAGGACGTTTAAATTCATGAGGCCTAGGGACCAGCGAAAGCAGCTCCTCGTGAAAGTATTTGTAAAAAAGACAGAGCGAGGCAAAAAATGCAAATGTCAATGTGTTACTGTGTTAAATATTTTCAATTAAAGGGACACAACTCTGTAACTTTCAATAGCTCACATTACAGAAATTTTGAATTCCCAAGTTTTCATCAGTGCGGTTGTTTGCGGCCTTTTTTTTTACATGACTTTTGTGATGAATTTTTTGTACGATAACAATTTTCATAACTTGGAAATAAATTTGGGAATAATCGAAATTAATTGCGTAATCCAGTGACAGTCACCCATAAAAAAATGATTGTTTGTACAGAAAGTAAAAACCTACGCACATCAAATTGTCTTTAAATTAAGTACCAGCAGAAGAATTATCGTTGAAATTTTAAAAGGTAAGCTTAAATATTAATGCAATACTTAAATTGGAGTTCTTCTGTAGTTTATTGTTGCCTATCGCATACGGCGACAGTATGCCTCGCCAAAAGAAATATCTGCCAACAGAGGACCAATCAAAAGAGCCAAGGCTGCAGCGAGGAAAAGAAAGTCCCGTGCAAATGAAAACCCAGATCAAACGGCAACCAGGAGAGCTTTCCTTGCTGAGAATATGCAAAGACTCATGAACAAGCTGAAGGCTCAATCAAGAGCCCTACGCGTGACTTAGCATAAATGGCGCCCGATAGGGCGGATTATAAGTGAGTACATATATATATATATATATATATATATATATATATATATATATATATATATATATATATATATATATATAATTAATTGATTGTTTTTTTTTAAAGAAGTTCTTAGTAATTTCTTCCTTTAACTGTCCCTTCATTCTTTTATTTTTCTCTTTCATGGATGCCATGTTCTTTGGAAGTCTGTTTAGACTAAGATAACGACCTTTTAGGATTCCTCCCCATGAATAGAAATACAGCAGGAGGGAGACATCGAGATTTTAGATTACTTCGGTGGGGTATGACCCACCAAATATATATATATATATATATATATATATATATATATATATATATATATATGTATATATATATATACGTTGTAAGCCTGATGAGCGGGAGCGAAACCGGTTGCTTCGCCCGTTTTTAATATGTCTAGTAATATCAAGCTTCATACGTTTATTGCTGTGATAAAATTTTGTACTTTCAAAAATATCTTTAAATATATATATATGTGTGTGTGTGTGTGTGTGTGTGTGTGTGTGTGTGTATTTAGGCAGCATATTTTCATTCAAGCCTGTTTGGTTAAATAATTCATGGACTTGAAAGAATTAAAACTAATATATATATATATATATATATATATATATATATATATATATATACTACAATACCAAACGCTCTAATATAGATATAGATAAAATAAACAAGCACAGAGACGGACAGACTCCCTCCAAGTCTGAAATCAGGAGGTGATAATCTAGGATAATTAATTTGATTTATGATACCAACTTATCTTCAGAGATCCCGAGACATTTTCCTCACACAGAGTTTTGTCTTTCTTTCATTCAAACTTAAGAAGCCAAAGGGAGCACACACTTTCTCCAGTAAAACGCGTCTTGGATGAAAATTGTCTCATTATCTTCGCGCGCGCGCGTACGCGTTCGAGCGCGCACACACACACACACATACATATATATGATAAATATTTATTGTAAATAGCTATTCTCATAAATTTGCGAAAAAATCACGAAGTCACATAATCTGTACTTATGATAACAAAATATTTAATAATAGTTAACATCTGTGACTACAACGAGAAAAAAGTCGACATGTTGTATGAAGTTTTTCCATGAATTATCTCCCTTAGTTAAATACAAGTCGATTTATAATCCACTTTTGTTGTTTGGCCTACATTTCCTTATTTTCCAATATCTACAGTTATTATTACAAGGTTACAGACAATAATAGCAAGTGATATAAACCTTATTTCTTTTGTTACGGTTAGGATTAATTACTGGGCGGTGGCTAAATCCGCCTCCTCGGCCAGTTGCCACGTGGTGCAGCTTACAAGACTATGGCGCCGTTTTCCTATAGAAATGTATCTTCACCAAGTATAGAAAATTATTCCGGCTTGCGGTACTTATGTTGGGAAAACCCCAGGACTCGACATTTCCTGTTTGTGGAATGTCCTCGCTAGCGACAGAGTAGATAAATCCGGCCCATTCGAATCTGGAATCTTAAATATAGCTTCTCCAGAAACACAGATGAATCTCCGGTAGAGACAATTGGGAATTATTACACGTGTGACTCATTTTTTTGTCCCCTTTTCACTCTGCTTGTTGCATAGCTAAGTGTTATATTTTCTTTGAGAACAAAGCATGTTTGTCATTCCTTTTCTTCCAGCTATTCCATTCCATAACATGTTATTATATCATAGATATAATAATATTCTTAATGGGGGGAAACGCAAATGAGAGAATATTCAGTTCTTTCATAAACTAGATCGACCTAGAGTAACAATATATTATTAATCCACGTTCTGGTGACTTACGCAACTCGTGTTGATATTATTAAACCCTACTAATTGATGATAAACCCGACGTGATGAGATGTTATTTAACCCCCATTAATTATTTTTTTCACTTTATCTTTCTCTAAATAATTTTCTTTTGGCGAATCACCTATGTAGTTCTGTCAGTCCGCGCATCAGATTTTGAAATCCGCTACTGTGTGTGGCTTTTCCTTGTTCAATATGGATACGGCGATTATGTGTACATAACAAGCACAATAGATATATCATCAAATACTAGGTAACAGGGTCGCTGACAGGCCCTCGTGCACCCCACCCGAATCTATGATACGAGGTACCCCATTCTATTACATCTTAATTTTCATAAGGTAGTATTGTGGAAATTGTATGACAAAGTGAAAAAAACTTTATTTATGGCGTGTTCCCTCTTTTATTGGACTAATTTTTGTTATTTTGCTAGGACTACACATGCGCACGACAGAATGGTTCTGAGAATTTTAGATTTTTTTTTTTATCTCGCCGAATTCATTTAGAGTCTTCAGGTAGGATTCATATAAAATACAAATTTTATTGTAACTTAATCACGTACAATAATAGATCATATGCAATATAGGTGAACAATTTAACTAGAAAAAATTCAAAATAAATACAATGTATCTAAATACAAATTAGAGACATGTCATAATCGATCGTTCCATCTTAAATCAACACTGTTTTGCGGTAATTTTGAACATCAACACGAGATGTTTTTGTTAAAAAGTTGAATAATTTTCATACATTCAACATTCTGGATAAAAAAAAAATCGTGAATATTATACAGTGTAACCCGGATATAAGAGAAACCCGGATATAAGAGATATTTTATCTGGCCCTAAATTAGAGCCTGTGTTAATGTATATATAATAGACCAAACCCGGATATAAGAGAAACCCTGATATAAGAGACTTCTATGGTCCGACTACTCTCTTATATCCGGATTACACTGTACATGAATTTAAGCATGCTGTGTTTGAATGAAAAAACCTAGAAGGATGTCATATTTCGCGAAAAATTTTCATCGTTTAATAGTGTAATTTGTAACGTATATAAATGCAGGTAGAATAAAGTAAATGTTGACAAGATAGTAAGAGTCGCAAAGGACTGCCAAATCAGGCTCCCAATTAATCTGGGGAGTTCGGGGGTAAAGCGCGCCGGTCTTGCTAGGTACAGCCAAAATGGAGGTGTTTTTTTTTTAATGAAAGATAAAGACGGTTCACACCTGTTTTAAAATATTTGCCAAAAATCAGATAATTATCCAATATAAACAAAATTTTCAGTACTTATTAATGAATGAATTGCACACTGAATAAGCTATTTTATTAAAAGATTTGTGGAAATGTTGAGAGTTTGTTATAGCCCCCTTTACGATGTCTCTGTATTTATAAATCATCAGTAACTTCCCCTTTCGGTCTAGGAACTAAAAAAAGCACCCTGCATCCGTCAGTAGACGAGTAGTCAGAGTAAAGTGCAATAAAGCTTTGGTATAAGTTTATTCATTGGTTCTGTTTTTATTAAAATCTCATGCTTTTTGGCAGGGTGTTTGTGAAATCTTTTTACGGTTATATAAATAAAAATTCCTGAATATGTTTAATTCAGTATAAAAAAATTATACAATATCAAGTGTGAATTATTTTCTTACCAAAAATAATTCAATGAAATTCAAAAAATAAATTTTTCTCTCAGTTGCATAATGTTTGCATAATTTAATAAAACATGATTGTTTTCTTCTTCAGAATGAACAGAAAAACATCTACACTTAATATTTATTTTTTTAAGATTACTTGTAATTTTTCAGTGTGATTTTGAAATTCATCTCGTTAGTATTCATAAGATGATTTTAAAAAAATTTCAAAAGGCATATTTGAAGAACAGAAAAATGTAATGTTTAATGTCATTTTCTTCCAATTTTCTTCTTTTTTTTTTACAGTTTTATCTATATATATAAAATTCTGTAACTTCTGTCACACCCTCTAAAATAACCATGCACTGACTGATCGAAACTAAATTTTGTGGAGAAAGACAAACAGGTAAGGGGGTAAAAGTACAGTTGGTTTTACTAGGGTGCGAAGCTTAGTAATTTTTTAAATTAAAAGTTTTATTATTTAACATATAAAATATTCCCACTATCTAAAATACAATAATTAATAAAAATGCAACAATATAGTTTTTGGCATATTTTTCTTTAAGTTTTTATATATACAAGAATCCAGTTTCTGTTTCCAGTTCGCCCTGCGTTTGTGAGAACTACAAACAAGCACAATTTGGCTGCAGAAAGAAATATTTACGCATGCCCAGTTGTACGTTGCATGTTCGAGAGTAAGAATTTCTAAAAAATTATTTTTCGCTGTTAAAAAGGAAGGTCTAAATTTTCTTAAAAAATATTGTTTACTATAAAATTAGATTAAATTAAAGAAATTATTAAACCGCGAAGTAGGGTTTTTGTCAAAGTATTTTTCCAAACAAATCAGTTTATTCAAATTTCATCGATTGGTATGCTAAACTGAACGAAACGTAGAGTTTTTAAATCTCGACAAAAATGTTAGCGATAACTTTTTTAATACTAAATACTGTGAGGATTTCAACACCCGTCAGTGTGTTTTAAAAGAATTCAAGGTAAGAAAAATTTCTGGTGATATTATTTCAGTAGAAAAATTTATGCAATGTGATCATACGGAAAATTCGACTTGCAAAAAGTTATTCACTGAAATTTAAAAATAATGTTGCTTGAGAATTTATGCTGGCAAAATTTAATAAAGCACGTTATTTTCTTTCAGATTGCACAGAAAAAAAAATCTATATTTAATATTTACTTAAAAAAATTACTTGTAATTTTTCAGTGCAATTTTGAAATTCGTCCTTTTGCTGTTCGTCACAAAAATTTAATTTTTAAAATAAAGACATGTTTGAAGAATTAAAAAATGCAATGTTTAATGTCATTTTCGTGTGTGAACCTTTCTTTTTTTTTTAAATAATTTTATTTTTCCTTTTAGCTACTGTTAGATTATTGGATGACATAATTCTGGTATCTCGTTTTGACTAACTGACTATCCACTATCGAAAGAGATACTAATTTCCCGCTCAGTCAGTTCTTTCGTTTGTTTTGCGATCCATTGGTATGCGTTGTTTTGCTTCTTTTTTTTTTCTTTTTTTTCTTACGTGACACTGTTTTCTTGCATTTACAGATTCTTGTATACAAGTTTACAAGGACTAATACTTACTTCAGTAATCAATTTTCAGAAGCTATTTCATTCGCATAAAAAAGAATACTTTATATTGTAAATTTATAAAATTTACTCTTCAAATAAATGCCTTTCTTGTCACAGTTTTCGCAAAAAAAGTGGCATATCCTGATAAAAAGGCCCCAAACTTAATAAAAACAACGTTTTATCACAAAGCTTTATGTTGTTAAAAATAGTAGAGACCAAAGTATTTTTTAATTATTTTTTTGAAATTTTTTATTCATTTTTAGCACGTTTAAATTTGTGGTTGAAAATCTTTTTTTTTAGGTCAAAGATCAACCAATATTTTGCATTAGCCTTTTTTCACTTAAAAAACACATAAATTTGGAAATTATTGTAAAAATCAAATAAATGTCGCAATTTAGTGAAACTTTCAGAACTTATTCCGAAATGACTGAATTTATTTTAGAAATGTTTGTCTTTTAGAAAGCCATGGTAAATATATATTTTTTTTTTACGTCTGATACTCACCTTACTTAATTTTATGAAACTTTAAAACTAGGATCTGTGTAATTGTAACTAATTTTATTTTTTAATTAAAGGAAACTTTGAGGAATATAAATTATAAATTTGGTGTAAAATTTTGAATCGTCAGAACCCCAATTTTAGCCCTGAATTTAAAATACAGTGTAACCCGGATATAAGAGAGTTGTCGGGACCGGAGAAGAAGTCTCTTATATCCGAGTTTCTCTTATATCCGGGTTTGGTATATTTTGTTCTATTAACACAGGCTCTAATTTGGGACCAGAGAAAATATATCTTATATCCGGGTTTCTCTTATATCCGGGTCTCTTATATCCGGGTTACACTGTACAAAAATGCAAGAAAACTAAGACATTTTTTAATGAAAACAGCTTTTAATGTATTTTATAAATAATATATATTAAGGACTTTTTTTGTGAAGTCAAAATCCTTTTCGGTAGAAAAATAATTTTAAGGAGAATTGTTTACTTTTTTTTTTACATCTGAATAAAAAAGTGAAAATACTGATAAATGTTTCAAAAATAAAGTACAAATAAAGTACCTCATTATTTTCGCTCATGAAAAAGATCTATTTTTATAGATCATAAATTAGAAAGCTTATTACAATCTGTTACTCGCAGCCTATTTTAATAACTTTTTGTTATTTCAAAAAATGCATTAACGCAAATTCAGTTGCTATATTTTTGTTTTTGTGGCGCCTTAGTGACTTCAAACTTATTTATTATAATAAGTTTAATAAAAGCGTATAGAATAAAAATATATTCTCTAAAATTACTGGCGATATGAGGTTAAAAAAATTATTTTCAAACATATAAAATATACTTGATTATTGTTGCACCGTATTTCTTTTGGTTTTATTTTTACTTTTTCGAGCTTTTTTATTTTTTTGTCCTTCGACCTCACATTTGGACGTTATTTTTCATTCTGCCTTAAAGGGTAAACATTACTTTCAGAAAATCCAGTTAATTAATCCTTACATTTACGGATAGATTTTGAAACACGTCTCTAGAACAAATATTGGATTTTAAAAAGATTTTCAAATTTGTTGTTGATATTTTTCGTATACAATGGCGGTTCTTTGTGTGGATAAGTGATGAAAAATAGTGCCAATGTATTTAAAAATGTCTAAAAAAGATAATTTATTTATATACAGAATTTAATTTTTCTTTTAATTCGGATCAGCTTCTTTCAAATAGAACCGAAATTTAAGTGTAAAGAAGGCATTTACATTTAAATTATTTAAAATTCGTCTTCCGGGTTTTTTGTTTTTTTAGAAAGTCCATGGCGCTAACTCATAGATATTCAAACGAGCGATCAGTAAATAATATTAAAGTACCGATATGTCAGATAAAAAGAAATGCATATATGAAGAAATTGCCGAAGAAAGTAACATTTAATGTACAAATCAGATAAGAAAATGATACACTTACTGCGCATGGTTACTTGGTTTTAGTTTAAAAAAAAAAACACACTTGAAGTTCGGATAAAAAGCTTAGTGACTGACAACAACAGTAACAACAGTAATAATGATAATTTTTAGTTGTCGCTAAAAATAGTACAGGCATGACAGCTTGATCAATAAAAAAAAAAAATATGCTAAATGACTAATAATGACAATCATTAAAAGCAACGAAGTGGGTTTTTCCCCAGAATTGTTATGTTTGGCTGCGTACTGCTATGAAACTCGTGGGCCGGATAAAAAGAATTATACCCTTAAAAATATATTCACCGTGAAAGCCAAAGTAAATTGAGAAATCTTTTTTTTATTGATCGATTCGTTTTCTGCGGCTTATCAACCCTTTTGTAGATTATTTAAAGCCAGCAAATATTTTTACATTAGAAGAATTTTTTTTGAGATAATAACGCTTTAGTGATACAAGTCTTACTAATTAACCCATAGCTTGGGGAATAAGATGCAAATGTCCCTGTTTTCCTGTATTTAAAGTTTTTTGCATACTAGTTTACAAGTATAACTACCGTATATACTCGCGTATCATGCAACTTTTGAAAACCTAATTTTGAAGCTAATTTTAAGGGGGTTGCATCATACACGAGATATAAAATTAGCGAAAATACGGTTGGCGCTGGATACGCTGTTTACCAAAATATATATCCATTTACTGTAGTCAAATTAACTTCAAAATTAGGTGTTCAAAGGTTGCATAATAGGCGAGTATATACGGTAATACTTCAGTCATTAAACGTAATTTATTCAAGTTTTTAGTATTTTACAATCTTTGTCTTATTTTTCTTGTATAATGTGTTCACCTCGCAACTAATAAAATTTTCAGAATTACAGCGAAGCTATTTCTTTTGCATAAAAGAATACTTTGTACTGTGAAGGTATTTGCGCGCAAGTGAATATAAGGAACGTAACTGGAATTTGAACTCGGCTCTCCGATTAACAATTCCAAGCTATTATCCGTTACACCACCCACACAACTTACAGTAAGGTCGGGTAGCTTTATTTGGATGATCGTACGGGAACTAGTGTTTCATCGTGATGTGGCCATAAGCCTGGACAATTTCGAGCCATTATTCATTACACCGCCCGCACATCCAAACTTACAGCACCTGGTATTCCCAACCTGTCACTCAACTAGGTACTGACCAGACTCAACGTTGCTTAACTTCGATGATGTAAGGAGAAAACTCATCCACTTGATATATCCGCAGTCCTTATAGTTATAATGGAGACAGTAGCGGACTGGTTAGCCTATCAACACGCCCGATGACAAGTGAGCCCCTGATGGAGTAGGCCCCCTATAGCAAATAAAAATACAATAAAGAAACGTTGTTTATTTATTGCAATTTTCCATTGACATGTAGTTTTAATATAACGTTTTCCGTTATATTAAATGTAACCTCGGTAAGGTTCCCGAATAGAATAATCGCACGAACTTTGGTAACGAACGATAATACTTAGGACAAGAACAACACATATAAGATTCGCCAGCGGCGCGTAGAAGAAGTAGTCAACTGCTAGAAGTGAGTCAAGTGAATTCCACAATGAATCTTCAACTGCAGAATATCTACCAACCGCCCCATGCGGTCAGATGTGGCACAAGGCTGAATTTAATGTGGGGTATCCGAGCTCGTAGGCTCGGCCAAAAATTCCTCGTAGAACCCGTATAAAACAGGGTCGGGTAGCTGTTTCCCGAGACTAGACTCTGCCCTTCGACATAGCCTCGTCTGGGGATCATCTCTGCCCGGATCAAAGAGTTTGACCAGCACAGCCGGAAACTAATCTCCAACTGCAGAATTATTTATTGCACAAAAGTACAAATATGGCACAAGTCCGAAAAGGGGAAAGGGGGAAAAGGATGATCATCTTCTGTCTTAACATTAAACTTAGCTAGCCGCAACCACTGATCCAAACATACAAACAATATTCCTTTCACCAAAACACTCATTCTTACTTACCATTCTAACTTCACCACCATAACACCTCAAAAACTCTATGAAGTCCTAACTAGTCCCCATATATACAATGCATTGTCTGGGGGGGGGGGATAAAATAATTTAAAAATCTAAAAAATCCCAATGAGTATTTACAATAAGTATAAAACTATGTAGAAGAAACTAAACAAAATGGTGTTAGTAGTAACCCCCCAGCCCTGACTGCGGCAGAAATATCAGTTAACTGGACGAAATCCATGCGGGACTTTAAACATATGAAACATTCATACAAGCCATGCACTCACTACAAACACTCACCCATTCAAACACAACAACAAATACGAAAAACACACTCGAAACGAAAGGCGCCCCGCACCCACCAGAGAACTGACATCACTAATCACCTAATGATGGGAGGGATGGGGAATTAAACAAAAAATAAAGAAAAAAATTAGGGCAAAAATAAAAGGGCCAATGCGCATACATACCCTAGCTAAGTTAACTTTAAAAAAGGAGAGAAAACTAAAACAAAAACCGACCTAAACTAACCTATACACAAGGGGAGGGTTGCCAATGTTCAACCCAGCAAATCCCAAAATTCTTAATGCCTAACCGGCATCAAAATGCCACTCTAAGTCAGCACCTTTCACTCTGCAGAGACGCGCAAGACTCACCCATCTTTCGACAAACTCCAATGGATGAAGTCTCCTTTCCGTCCTGATCTTGACTTTAAGCTGATGCCTAAAGAACAAGATCAATTGGGAAGAGGTAAACTTCTCGTCCCCATGAAATTCCTTTTGTCGCGTCGTCCATATCACGACTCGCATAACCCCCAGTAAGCATAGGAACACATAGTGCTCAGCCTTAGTTAACGGCGGTACTATATTGCTACAGACGGAACTGGCCTCGAGGACAAAAAACTTTCTGCGCAGCATGCAAACCATGATGTCTTCAGCAAACTTGCACAACGGAGCTACGACAATACACTGAAAAAAGGCGTGACCTAGGGTCTCGACTTTCCCACTGCAGCGAACGCAGTTTGGCGATTTTACCAAACCGGCCGAACAAAGTCTTTTGGCGACCCAGAGGGCCCCTCGAATCAACAGCCAGGTGAGTGATGCCTCAGAGTTATTGAGACATTTCAAACCAGGCGCCCAAGGCCATATGCCTCGTCAGACTAAGCTAGCCTATCAAAGCATCTTGAACGTTCCCCCTAACTAACACCTGATATAATACCTTACGAGACAACGGCTAGACATCGGAGAGGCCATCCTTCACCCGTAAGAGTCGATTGAGGGAAAGCCGACATTCACGATAGAAAGAGCCCTCGCCACGAGGAGTATGGCCGGCCTCCTCCTCACACGAGCGCACATTTCTCAATGATGGGAAATTTTTACGGGCGTCTTCCTTCCAGAATTCGCCGTTCTCATCTAATTGCATACACATCCGGTCTAGATAGGTAATGCGAAGCGTATGTGGACGAGTCTCAATACAAGGCACATCCAGACCGCCATCAGAGGGGTGGCGGTAACAGATCTCGCGACTAACCATGGCGGCCTTGCCTCCCCACAACAAGGAGAAGAGCCAGTAAAGTGTCAGACGGGAGTGGAAGCACGGAGAGTGGGTAAAGGAGAACCGGGTAGATGTGCGAGGCACATACTTCCGCCCTCCCCTTCAAGGAAAGATTCCTCTGAGTTCACAGACGAACTGCGCCCTCGGCCTTCTCTCTCACCTCCGACCAATTCATTTCCAATAGGAGGTCGGGACCGAACCAGATGCCGAGTATCTTGACCGGTCCGTCCGTCCAGAGGAAAGGTCCGGGAAGAGAAACTCCCTTCCACGAACCCAACCGCAAGCCAACAGACTTATCGCGGTTGATCTTGGCTCCTGTCACCATCTCATACCCTTTGATTTATTTGCTGACTTCGTTAATCTCGGCTCTACCCGACACCAAAACCGAAACCTTATCAGCATAGGCGGAGTACCTGGCCGAGGTGGTAGCACCAGGTAAGGAAATTCCGCGAAGGACCGGATTCGTCTTCAACTAACGCAGAATGGAGCGAGACAAAATGAAAGGTTCCGATCTTACCCCATTCATTTCTACCAGCGTACCGGGGGACGCATACAGCAGTCGGATCCAAGTACAAAAGTCAGGCCCGAAGCCGGCGGCCGAAAGAACAGCCTCCAGAAATCGATGGTCAACTCTATCGAAGCCTTGGACTGATCCAAATTGATCAGCGCGGTATCATTGTCGACTTGCTCAATAATCAAGCGTACCAAATGAAGGTTGTCCTGAATAGTCCTGCCCTTCGCAGCACAAGTCTGCTCGGGACCAATCAGACTAGAGAGGACAGTCTGAAAACGGCCGGCTAAGACCTTGGCTAAAATCTTCAACTCTGTATTTAACATCGTCAAAGGCCGATAATTATCTATCCCATCCCCACTGTCTTTCTTCTTGCGAAGCAACTTGATCACACACCTGGTGAAGCGTTGAGGTATAGACCCCTGCTTCATCCAGTTGTTGAAAATCAGTGCCAGCAAGAGGACAAAGACGGGCTCAAGTACAATTCGTACGGAAGACCATCTAATCCTGGAGTCTTGTCCAGGCCAACCTGCTTCAGCGCATCCCAGATTTCAGACTCTGTTATGGGACCCTCGCACCCAGCCGCTTCAGCCGCCTCAAGACGGGGAAGTCAGCTAAATAGGCATCGAACTGAGCAGTGCTCAGATCGGGCTCCCTGGTAAAAAGCTCCTGAAAGTAATCACGGAAAGCCTCACAAATGTCCGCGTCTGTAGTCACAGTCCGCTTGTCCGGCAATGTGATGCTAGCGATATGCCGACCAGGCGTCCTACGAGCTTCCTCTGAACGCAATGAAGTGGCCATATTCGAATTCACGCAAGACATTCTTTTTAGCCTAGCCCTACCTACTAGAGCTTGATCCTTCTTGATAAACAAGGAGGCCAGCTCGGCCTTAGCTACGGCTACGTCCCCACTATCACGGTATTTGATCGCCCGATCAACTTTTTCCTCACAAGACTTTCGCGCTGCTAACCCTGCTAGATTGAGTCGTCTATTAAATCAGCAGCAAAAGACCTAAGTTTAGATTTCAAAGAATCCCACCACTTATTCCAAACCACAGCCCCCGACAATTCCCGCTGTAGCATTAGTAAAAGCTGGTCCCGGAAATCTTGCTCACCAAATAATGATGCATTCAGTTTCCAGTACCCAGCCATCTTAACCTTAGGCTTATCTAAGTTTACCGGAACCCAGACAAGCCTCCGATCCAACTAAACTATAAAATGGAAACTTTGACATTCTAAGAGCCCTACGTCGACTCTCTTAACTAGAACTCGGCCGATGTAGCTTGCGCTCACCACCGAATCCGAGCTGCCGCCCCTAGTCCATACTACCTCCCGGGGGTGCACATTTCAATACTTATCGACGAGATCAAACCCCCGAAAAAAGTCCCGAAACGAGTTAACATCCCGGTTGTTAGTACCCGATCTTTGCCCTCTACGATCTATATCGGGATCAAGGACGGCATTCCAATCACCCGCTAGAACTACCGAACGAGATGTCATCAAGAACGGCTCGATCTGATGAAACAAACCAGGCCGCTGCGCATCGTCATTGGGCGCATAAACCCCAATGAGACGAAGAGCCTTATCCTTTATGGTAATATCCAGCACGCAAAGCCTACCCGCCGGAACCGCGAAGACAAGAGCACACGCCGCATCCAGAGACTTGCTCACCAGCCAGAAAACATCCCTCGAGGTTTGCCAATAAACGAAATACGAATATAGAAAAACAGACAAGTTAGACTAAATAAACACAAACAGTTAGGACAAATATGAACACAGAAAACTTAAATAATTAAAACACAGAACACTTAACAGATATTAAAAAGAAAAAATAAAGAACGAATTAACAAATAACACGTAGTAAATGAACAAAGAAAAATAAAATCTGACGTCAACAGAAATATTAACACGTAGAAAAATATACTCTGGGAGTGCGGTATAGAAAAACAAAAACGAAAAATAATGACTTAAAAAGGAAACTTTAACGGAAAAATCAAAACTAATAATAGAATAAATGCAAAATAAAAGGAAAAATAAAAATGGCAATGTAAAAAAACTGAAAAAAAAAGGAAAAAGTGAAAATTTTCAAATAAAAAAAATAGTCAGCAAAAAGTGAACGTAAAAAGTAAAATAAAACAGAACTTAACTAAAATGAACTTTGTAGAACAAAAAAGGTAAATTCCAACAGAGGGAGAAAAAGCGGTCTTAACACGTCTAATAAGGACTACAAACGTTGTCCAATCTCTGACTGCAGATCAACATACAGTATTTACTACTGTATTTATCTGAATGGGGACATACCCATTATCGTCCGTAGGTATGCTACAACATTAAATCTTATACTTAACATCAGGAAGAGGCAGCTCAAATTTCTGGGACATGTAATGAGAAAAGAGGGCTTGGATAATCTGATACTCAAAGGCCGAATAGATGGAAAGAGAGACAAGGGAAAGCAACGCATGACATATCCAGCGGGCTTAAGCAAGTGGATGACAGAACATGGACTGGGGGAAGTAGCAAAGGGCCCAAACTTATTGAGAGCTACAAAGGATAGGGGGAAGTGGAGGACCATGATCGCCTACGTCCTGAAGGGACACGGCACATAAAAAGAAATATACCGTTTTATGAGATAAAGATATATATTTTTTATATATCAAGCACAATATTGGGGGAGGAAATGTATGACAAAGTAGAAAAAGTTTTCTTGTGACGCGTTTCGTCCTTTAGGACTTCATCGGACGAAGTTTGTTTATGTCGGTGTGACTACGCATGCGCACGTACGAGGGATGCTGGGAATTTAAAATTCTTCTTTCAATTCCTCCTCTAATTTACTGTAAATGACCTTGCGATCAAGGCACTCTCTAGATATTTGCGTCGTACAAAAGAAAAAGAATCTAAATGAAATCGGCTAGATAAATAAAATGAAAATTTAAAACAAGTTAAAATTTCTGTTGCTTTACGACTCTTCTTCAGCTTCGTTCACTGTCATAGAGAAGGAAGGATATTACATTACAGTACAGAACTTTATTTCTAACGAAATGCTCGTGTTTCTTAATAATTTGCTTAGTTTTGGAAGGCATCCAATGCGCTTTCACATTTACATGTCGTACTTTATCCAGACCTCTAAATTGTTGCACTACTTTGATTTCGGTATCGCCAATTAGTAATTTGCATGTTGGACTCTCCCTTGTGCTAACAACCATGCATTCTGTTTCAGGCTCTTACAACATTTCATCATTCCTGGCAGAACTTCTATTATCAAAGTATGAGATATCTAATAACAAAAGTGATGGGAAAAAATAAAAATAATCTAAATAAAATTGGTTAGATAAATAATTAAAAAAAAAAAAAAATTAAAAAAATTCCAGCATCTCTCGTTCACGAGTCCGTGTACTAACATAACAAATTCAGTCGAAACGCGTTACAAGAAAACTTTTTCCATTTTGTCATACATTTTCCACAATACCGTTTAACGAAGATATAACGTTTTTCGCTGATATGAAGTGGAAAGATTATATTGAATCAATTGCTAGGTCTGCTACTGGAGAAGTTGGTTTACTGTACCATGGTAAAACCTTTTTCTCGCCAGAATCTGTCTTACATATCTCTAAGTCTATCATTTGTCCTTGCTTTGAATATTGCTATCACATCTGATCTGGTGTTCGTGCGATATATTTAGAGATTCTTGTTAAAACCCAAAGAAGAATCTGCAATGTTATTCGTACTGACGTGATATCTCGCCTCCAGCCACTTTCACACGACCGTAATATATCTTCCCTGTGTCTTTTCTATAAATATTTTCATGGTAATTCTTCTAAAAAATAATTCTTTCACACACAGTAACCCCTTGTGTCTTAGTGACTTTATTGCCTTACTTGAGGAAAATTCGATTAAAAGAACTTTCTTCTATGATAGCTAGACGTTATGAATTTAAACGCAGTACTAAATTGGCGGCAAGGTCTTATCATTTTTAGAGTTAGCTTGATGTAACTGTAACTTCTATGCTGACAGTTTCTTCTATCGCACTTCTCGCTTGTGGAACTCTCTTCCGGCCTCTTGCTTCCCAGTCAACTTTGTCCTTCAAAAAATTTAAATGCAATGTTTGTAGTTATCTTCTGTATTCTTAATTCTTGTTCTTTTAATGTCCTCTCTCCTGAATAGTGATTTTTGTCTCTCCTATTCACTAACACTCAATAACCGCTTACATCTTACTAGCTTTAATGTCGCGGGGTCAAATGATAAAAATAGCAAACAAATATAATCAACTGGTTTAGTAATAACAAGGAATGAAAACTTTATAAATTCATCTGCTCGCTGTCCGTTACTCAAGTTAATATGAGAAGATATTTTCAGAACAAAAGAGTGATGGTTAAGAAATTCCCTGTCTGAAGAGAATTTGGAATCATATATGTGTTGCATATTTCCCTCTTCTTGCTGGGATTCTCTTGGTTGACGGTCTTGAGGCGATCATAATAAACTTGTCTTCCTCTCTTCCCTCGGCCGGGTGATCGCTCTTTGGTTTGTTCTGAGATAAAATGAGAACTTCAACAAAAGGAATTTTAATCTTATCTATTTTATTCAACACGTCGACCTGTACATTTCTATCTAGCCAGTGGGGGTCACCCTCTCACCCCGACTGGGGAGCACGTTCTCAAAAGGAAATAACACGTCTACATTCCTCGACGTGTAAAACTCACTGAAATCCCATTCTACATCCAACATTCCCACGCTAGTTTTAGCCAATCAAAAACGACTTCCTTTGTTTTCCTGTATCTGACCTCAAAGGTCAAAATGAGGAAGTCAGAGGAGAAATACAATTCTCTAAAAAAATAATAGCCTGCTAGATTGTTATTTAACACAACAAAGGAGACGAAATTGTGGAGAGCTATGATCTTTAATGTCCTAAAGGGACTCGGCACAGAAGAAGAAGAATGTTCAATGAATAAAAGGTTCACGAGTCACTTAATAATCACGTCAACGTGTATATTTCTAACTGGGGTAGTGGGGTCGCTATATCACCCCCACAAGTTCCTCGAGACACGAAATAACCACGTCTGATCTCTTTCGACGTGTAAAACTTAACTCCCCGAAAACACTAACTCTAATATTCCCACATTCGGCTCAGCCAATTAAAATCAACATCCCTATTTTGTCTACCATCTGACCCCAATGTCAGCCTCAGAAGGTCTGAGTCAAAAACACTGCCAGTATAAAAAATAATAGACTGAAGTTATTATTTAACATTAGCGCTTAACTGTTGTGCAGTGGTCAGGAAGCTGTGTGAGTAGATCATTTGGCGTAAGTTCTATCTTAGGGGACCAGCGCTTCTTACCTTATGCCAAAGCTATGCTATGCTTAACTAACAATGTTAAATTGTGGAATCGTTTCCGGACAGACCTCGTGTATCTCTTGAATAAATATTGGTCTGAGAGGAATACTGAAATGATGAATAAAAACTATCATTGTACTATTACATTGTCCGAATTCTTCGTCGTCCTGGGTATGACGATAAAATACATCCGGCAGCAAGATCTCTGTTTGTGAGGTTTTAAAGAGCGTAGAACTACCTCTTAATTTCTGTCGTTCTCAGGTCCACCCTGACCCGGGGTAGTAGCATCTGTTAGGGTCCCAGCTTTGAGCAAATAATGTACACCCAAACTGGGGTCAGAACATTGTGAAAATATAGAAATACATTTTTATAGTAAGAAAAATTACCATCAATACATTATTGAAAACGGAAGAGAAAAATGACCACTAATAAAATTTTGACCCCCCCCCCAAGAAACAAGAGTCCCACCATTTAAATTGCGGCATTAAATGACCCATAAGGTGATGATATGCCGTTAAACAAACCAAACCAAACTGAATTTTTAGATGAAGTATTTTTATCATTCATTTTTTGGCGAGTTTTTGTTCATTTAATTCTTGCATTTTTTTTTCTTTCTCACAACTTCCCGAGTCAAACTGAAACAAAAATAGGCTGTACAGCAAAATGATAACGATTGAATGATAAAATTATAAATAACAAAGCCGTTTTATTCAGAACGCCATTAAAAAAAAAAAAACTCCCCAACTTACTCAGCAGAAGAGAGTAAGGGCTTACTGGCGCACCCTAATCTTCGTAACTTTCCCTTTATTTATTAAGCTTTTATATTCTTGTAAAGTCACAAGCTGTTTACAATACTATTAGTTTGAGTCATAAATAATTTCCGTTTCTGCATATCAACGAGCCGTTCTGTTCTTTCCTCTGAAATTAATCATCTGCGAGAATTCTCTCCTTCTGCCATCAGTGTGTCTGATGCTAACCTCCAGGAAAGTGACCCGTTCCGCTTTCTCGGGCTAACGTTCTCAGCTGACATGAAGTGGAAAGATTATATTGAATCCATTGCTAGGTCAGCTGCTAAGAAAGTTGGTTCACTGTGTCGCGCGTGACAATTTCTATCTCCAGAATCTATCTTACATATCTATAAGTCTACCATTCGTCCATGCTTAGAATATTACTGCCACATATGGTCCAGTGTCCCTGCTATTTACCTTGAGCTCCTTGATAAAATCCAAAGAAGAATCAGTAATATTATTGGTTCTGATCTGGCAGTTCGGCTTCAGTCACTTTCCCACCGCTATAAGGTTACCTCTTTGTGTCTTTTCTATAAATACTTTCATGGTAATTGTTAGGATGAGCTATTCGCTATGGTACCTAGATTTAAAAAAAAATTTAGGCGCAGTACTCGACTGGCATCTAGATCTCATCAATTTACAGTTGAGCTGGCTAGATGTAGCCGTAAGTTCTATGCTAAGTTTCCTTTCTCGCACTTCTCGCTCGTGGAACCCCCTTCCGGCTCCATGTTTTTCAGCCAACTTTAATCTTCAAAAATTTAAATGCAATGTCAATCGCTATCTACTGTCCTCCTGATTACTCTTCCCTCTTCCCGCTAATTATTAATGTTTCTGTTCCTAAATCTTCCACACCTTGAAACCCCTTGAGTCTTAGTGGCTTTCCTGCCTCGCATGGGGCGACACTGATTAAAATAAATAAAGGCGTGCGGAACCAAACATCAAGCTTACTGACTTGCCCTATGTTTTCTCAGTGTCGGCAAATGGTAGACATGTTTAATCTCCTTGTTAATTTCCGTGTTCTTTGCCCTCGACCGCTTTCTATAAATGGCTATTAAGTTTCACCATCATAGTCCGGCAAACAACATTTCTCCAGAACGAAACTTTGCAAACCAATTTTGTACTTACCGGTTAGTTATGACTTTTTTTTTATGTGCTGTGTCACTTCAGGATCATAGCCCTCCACATCTTCCTGACCTTTGTAGCTCTTAATATGTCTTTTTGTTATTTCTACCATCCAATTAACTCAAACCCATCAAGTATGTTACGCACCGCTTTCACCTGTCCCTCTTTCCTTCAATCTGCCCTGTCAGTATCAAATTTTCCAAGTCCCCCTTCCGCATTACGTGCCCCAGAAATGTCAAATTGCCTCTTCCTATGTTAAGTATAAGTTTCCTTTTTTGTTTCCATTTTCTCTAAAACCTTGTCGTTGCTCACATGTTCGGTCCATGGTATCCTCAGCATCTTTCTGTAAAACCATATTTCTGATGCTTCAAGTCTATGCCTCATCTTTGAAAAGATTGTCTCGTATTCACTGCCGTACTCCTTGATCACAAACACTACATATCTTTCTAGGTATTTACATAGTTTTATTTCCTTGATTGAACTCCTATAGCATCATGTGACATAAATGCATTTTCAATCACTCCTTTAGCGGGGTTAAGCAATTCTTTAATCTACTGCTATGTAAAAATTAAGGTATGTTAAACTATACTAAATTTATTCTTAACTGCCATGGATGATTAGTAGTTAGGAAGATATTTTTGTCATTATAATCGGTTACAAAAAACAGAAGTTACTTGAGACTCAGCCTAATAGTTTTTCTAAGTTGTCACGTAAAAGTACTGACCACAAAAGTGAACACGCTACCGCCCCTGTCTAAATGATTGGATTTCTCTGTATTCTTGGAAACAAAAAAATAAGAATTGTATGTGTGTTTAAAACTCTGTAAATTTAAAAATAAGTTATTTCAAAATTCGCTTGAAGATGAAACGGAACTAATGCTTTTAATTTAATTATATAACTAAATTTGAAGTTTTTAGCTTCGGTTTTTGAAACGGTAATTCCTGTGTAGCGAAGAAACCATATTTTAAATCAGTTAATATATATATATGAAGAGAGAGAGAGAGAAAGAGAGAGAGAGAGTCAGTCATACAAATATGACTGCAGAGCCAACTTGCCCTACTATTAACTCGTAGTTGTAGGTTTTGAATTCAGAGGTTTTCCTTCTCCTGAACCGGTTGCCACCCAAGGCTATAGAACCCAGTCTGTCCTGTAAAGGGGGAGAAGAGATGGATTCATACCTTTTTCAAAGTTATTAGCACGTAAGTGAATGTAATGAACTCGACTGGAATTCGAAATCTGCTCTCCGATTCCTCAATCCGAGACAACAAACCATTACTCCACCGTGACTTCATCTCATACTAATTATTGGACAAAGTAATTACGCTTGCCCCAAAATTGTACTACCTCTATCCATTAGTAGTTGTTACATTTCAATCCCTGTGGCTAGCACATGTAACTAGAATGGAAAATAAGTATATAATCAAGATATTATCTTTCCACATTTTCTTAAACAAAAGATTAGGACGGAAACTCCCGTCAATACTTTAAAAAGCGATAACAGTATACTCGAAATGTTTATTTTCATCCAAAATTGTTTTTATGAGAAAGATGTTAACTTTATCTTAAACAAAATGTAAACTCCCGTCAATAATAAAAACAGCGATAACAGTAGAATTAAAAAAAAAATCTGTTTTCTTGAAAAAAACTGTTTTATGAGAAAGATTTTATGAATTTCAGCCGACAGTAATGTTAACTGTTTGATTAATCAATCCTGAATGTTCCCTATAGGGAAACGCCTAATTCTACAATTACCATTTCCTACACAAAATGTAATAACTATTATGGGATAGAGGTAGCAGAAACATGGTCAATGTTAATTAAACCACTGATTCTTTTTTATAGAAAGAAAAAGATTACGGAGCAAGTTCGTATAAAACATACAATCCCCTGTGTGAAGAGATACTGCAGGAATTATTATAATGTGTCAAATCAATATATTTGTCACCTGTTTTTTCTTCCGTTTTACTTTTTTTTAGTGATAATAAGAACAGATTGGAAGACGCGACTAACATCTCTATACATATGAAATCTAAACCTGAGCATGATCCTGAAAAATGTAATACTAACAAATAAATTACTAAATAACGCCCAACCCTTATTACTAGACTATGAAGTAGTCTGGAACCAACATAATAATAAAAGAAAAATATAAAAGATAAGCAATGAAAAAACTTTAAAATATAAATAAGAATTATAATTAACAACAAAGAAAGAACAACTTAGATTACAAAAAATTGTTAAATAAATATAGAATACTCCCATGATGCACCAGAATAAGAATTTTTCCGCCAATCCAAACAAAAATAAAAACTCTCTTCTTTTTCAACCACTGGAAGAGGCAGACATCCTGGACAGTTCTTTGATAAAAACATGTCGCCAGCAACAGATAAGCAAAACTTCTTTATTTTTGTATGTGTATGTATCCTTAAAATATACACTCATTCCTATGAAATGTCCATTAATCATTTATCGTTTTTGCCTATGCTTATTCCGTTTTATCTTATATATGATTTTGTTTGTAATTTTATACTCCCGTGGTGGTCTAATGATACCCCGTTACCCCCCACCTCCTATACATCTACATAAATAAATGCGAATATCACTGTGTCAAATTTTCCACTTTACTCCTAGCCCAACATATACCATTATGGTTTCAGGCCGACTCCATGAGCAAATTAGATCCGGACATGCAATCCTGAAATTTTGGATTCCCAAGTTGTCATTACTGCGATTGTTTCGGCGATTTTTTTACGTGATTTTATGCGATTAATGTTTTTTGTACGATAACAATTTTAATAACTTTTTATAACTAATCGAAATTAATTGCGAAATCCAGCGATCGTCACCCATGAAATAAAAATAATTGTTTGTACGGAAAGTAAGGACCTAGAACGTAGGTCCTTACTCGTCTTTAAATTAAATGGCGGCAGAAAAATTATCGTTGAACTTTTAAAATGTAAGTTTAAATATTAATGCAATACTTAAATGCAGCGATCAATTTTGAGTTTTTCTATAGTTTATTGTTACCTGTCGCATATATTTCTCAAAAATAAATCTCTGCTAACAGAGGACCATATTGCAACAAAAAGATCCAAGGCTGCAGCAAGGAAAAGAAAATCCTGTGTAAATGAAAACTCAAATCAAAAGGTAGCCAGCAGGACTTCCAATGCTAAGAATATGCAAAGACTTAGGAACTCTCAAACTCCTGAACAAACCAAAGGTCCAATCAAGATCCCTCTGCAGCAGGATCTAGTTTAAATGCCACCTGATAGGGCGACTTTAAAGCTAGTCTATTAATAAAATACTATTTATTCAGTGTTTGTGCAATTGTGTAACTTTTCAAAGCAATGGCTTCTTCACTTTCACATGCAAAATGGCTTTTGAATAATTCTGGTCATAATTTACTTCCCTTGAATATACATGCTGTCGGCAGATAATTTTTTTAATGCTTCATCTTTCGTTAGGCTTATGACCATATCTTGTTGAAACACCATTACTCATCTGATCATCGAAGTTAAGCAAAGCTGAGCCTGGTTAGTACCTAGACAGGTGACCACTTGGGAATATCAGGGGCTGTAAGCTTGTAAGTAAGTGTTGTGTAATAGATAAGAGCTCAGAATGAGAAATTGGAGAGTTCTAATTCCAGTCGGGTTTGTTATATTCACTTATGTGCAAATAACCTTGGGAATGGTATGAATCCACATCTTCCCCTCCCAACTATGGGTTAAATAGTAAGACTTTTATCAGCAAATCTTGATCATCTCCAAAATATTCTTACAATCCGAAAATATGTTCTGACTTTAAATAACCTCAAAAAGGTTGATAAGGCTTAAAAAGCAAATCAGTTAACAATCTTTCTTCAGCCGCCAACAATAAGTTTAAAATTTATTGGAAAGAGGGATTTATATTATTTAGTAACCCTCTACCTTGAGTTGCTCTTGGGCCTTGTATTGGGTGAACAATAGTGACAAGAAAAGAATTAGAAAGTGGAATTTGTATTATATAAGAAAATATATTCATGGTATAGAAATAGGGAGATTTTTTTCTTGTATTTCATAAATAAATAAACATATCTTTTTTAATCATTTTTTTGCCAGGAATTGGAATTTTTCAAATTCCACACACACACACACACACACACACACACACACATATATATATATATATATATATTATGATATTTTTGCGTAAGTGAATATTAATCAATCTATTATTATTATTATTATAATTATTAATATTCACATTGAAACAACGGTTCCAATATCATCATTGAAGTTAAGCAACACTGAACCTGGTTAGTACCTAGATAGGTGACCACTTGAGAATACTATGTGCTGTAAGTAGATCCTTACTTGTCTTTAAATTAAGTGGCAGCGGAAGAATTATCGTAAACTTAAAAATTAATGCAATACTTAAATGCAGCGATCAATTTTGAGTTATTCTGTAGTTTATTGTTGCCTATCGCATACGGCAGCAATATGCTTCGCCAAAAATAATCCCCCCCCCCAGATTGCAATACAAGGGCGAGGAAAAGAAAGCAAATGTCAAATCAAACGGCAGCTAGGAGAGCTTCCTATGCTGAGCATATGCAGAGATTTAGGAACTCTCAAGCCCTTGAAGGCCGAATGCACAATCAAGAACCCTAGATAGCGGGTTCTAGCTTAAATGCCGTGCGGTAGGGCGACTTTTAAGCTAGTCAGTCTGCTAGTCATTTAAGGGCCACACGTGACACCTGGTTGGGCGAATATGTATCTTTCGATACATGACTGACGAGGCAAAAGATTTTTCCTTACGGTAGATTGGTTGCCAACCAAGGCTAAAGAGCTCATAGCTGAGATGGATTCATAACTTTCTGAACGAAATTTGTGCGTAAGTGAATATTACGAACTCGACTCGGATTCGAAATCGGCTCTCCGTATTCTCATTCCTAACCTATATCCATTACACCACATCAGACAGATCGTACGAAGAGCAGCAATGTAATCAATAATAATTACGACTATTTCTATTCTATCTATATCTATGAGAAAAGGTATTATGATCACTTACATTATTTACATTATTCAGACTGTTATCCTCATCTTCATTGCTATATTCATAACGTTTCAGCCGTTGTACGCCCCGGCCTTCTTCAGGTGATTGGCATTTCGAATTGAACCCTTTATTTCGTCCAACGGGGTAGATTGTTCTAGTTTCACGTGCCACCTTTATTCACATGGCCATGTGTATAAAGGTGTTAGTTAGATCCAGTCACTAGACCCAAAGAATTGTGAGTTCAATACCAGGCTACAGCAGTTGTGAACCAAAACTTGGAGAGTTTAGTTAAAGGGAAATAACTGATACATCCGGATGAGGCATGACACCTAGAACTAGAACAATCTACCCTGGTGGACTAAATAAAGGCTTCGTTTCGAAATTCCAATCACCTGAAGAAGGCCAGAGCGTACAACGGCTGTTGTAGCATACCTACGTACTATAATGGGTATGTCCCATTATTGTCCGTACAGTAGTAAATACTGTATGTTGGCCTGCAGTTGGAGATTCATTGTGGAATTCACTTGACTTCTAGCAGTTGACTACTTCGTCTACGCGCCGCTGGCGAATCTTATATGTATTGTTCTTGTCCTAAGTATTATCGTTCATTACCAACCTTCGTTTGATTGTTCTATTCAATAACCTTCCCTAGATTACAACAACGGTCTAAACGTTGTGAATATGGCAATGCAGATGAAGATAACAGTCCGAATAATGTAATGTAAATGACTATTTCTATTGTTCATATTGAATTAACTGACGATTGGTTTATAATTTCACTGTTTGACTTTTTCAATAAATGCTCATGGTGTGTAAATAATTAAAATTTCAACTGTTACTAACATTAAATAAAGAATATCATATTTACCGAATGTAACTGATCGTAACCACTGTGTACAAAGTAGTACAATACTTACTTGTATACACAAGGCTTTGTGTTAGAAAAGTTAAGCTTAGCAAATATCCACTTGATTTTGGTATATATAAATCCGTAAAGGAAGAGTAAGAAAATGTGTTATAATTTGCGTTTGCTACTGAGAGTCCTCGTTACTTTACGACGTTGAAATTTTGGTCATCAAGAGCGTTCACTCTCAAATGCCACTAATCTTATGAATTAGCTTTTTCGGCTACATAGTCTAACTCTACAACATGGTACAGATTTGTCGAGCTTGGATCAGGATTACCAGTTCTCTCATCCGGCTTATCCTTAGGATCGCTCGCTGCTGCAGTGTCGATCACGTGGTAGATCGCGTTATCCTTATTACTGGTACTTGATGGTGTATAAGGCTCTTTGGAATCGCTGTAAATAATTTCCGGTATCCGTTCAGATGAGCTTGTTTTCATGCCGGGGTCTGGTAAGGTTTGACGGAATGTGTTATCTTGTAAATAAATGTAATCGTGAGCCTCGTTGTCGATGCCTGGCTTTCCGTTTTCTGAAATGATTCTGCGGCAGTTTTCGCAAAACTTATTTTCTCGAATCAAAGACGACCTCCCCACAGCACCTGCGATTCTCCCTTGGGTGAGATTCTGCAAGTAAGATAAATAAAAAAAATAAAAAACCCGAAAATCACTGCTTTTATGTCGGTTTACTCGCGATCAGTACTCGTAGGTATTTACGTAGCTACCTCTACAGAAACGCATTACGTAAGGATTAAAATGAATTTTAAAAAAAATGAAAACTTTTCTTTTTAATTTCAAGTTAATTGATTACCGTATATACTCGCGTATCATGCAACTTTTGAAGATCTAATTTTAAGAAGGCCGCATCATAGAAGAGTTGTAAAATTAGCATATTTAGTGCTGTTCTTTGACCAAATTATATACAGTGTAACCCGGATATAAGAGAGTTGTCGGGACCGGAGAAGAAGTATCTTATATCCGGGTTTCTCTTATATCCGGGTTTGGTCTATTATACAGTGTAACCCGGATATAAGATAAACCCTGATATAAGAGAGATTTTCTCTGGTCCCAAATTAGAGCCATACTTACCTAAACAAAATAGACCAAACCCGGATATAAGAGAAACCCGGATATAAGATACTTCTTATCCGGTCCCGACAACTCTCTTATATCCGGGTTACACCGTATATACATTAACACAGGCTCTAATTTGGGACCAGAGAAAATCGCTCTTATACCCGGGTTCTCTTATATCCGGGTCTCTTATATCCGGGTTACACTGTATCCATTTATTGTATTCAAATTAGCTTCAAAATTTGGTCTTCAAAGATCGCATGATACGCGAGCACATACGATAAATTTAATATTTCCAATAAGCAAAATACTTTCCTGTAATAATTTAAATTGACGTGAAGGAGTTTTCATCTTGAAATCACTAAGCCGCCAATTTTAGTGACATTTTTTTCATCTGTCATCGCAGTGTAATCCTCTTTATTAAAATATCTTTCAAAAATTTCAGTTTAATTTCATTTTTTTATTTTATGAATCAGAACAGATTTTCTGTAACTGAGGTTCCTGCCTTGTTAAAAAAAATGTTTTTATTAGTTATAAGCACAAATCCTTGAAGAATTTAAATCTTCTTTATTTTTGTGGAGGTACCTACAAAAATGAATTCCTTGAAATTTCATAAAATTAAATAAGTGGAAGGTAACAGATGTAAAGTAAAATATTTTTACAAAGATTTTCTAGAAAACTAGCAATTTTAAAATAATTTAATTCTATGTTGTGTTTCTGTTCCTAATTTTTTCGCACCCTGTAACCCCTTGTGCCTTAGTGGCTTTACTACTTCGTATGAGGTGATAACGATTAAAAAAAGAAATTGTGAATAAGTCATTTAAGTTTCATTAAAATGCAACAATTGACTTTTTGTACGAATTTCCATATCAATGTGTTTTTCAGTGCAAAAAAGACCCTGAATTTCCTATGCTAATTTATAATTACCACGCTGACACAAGAAAAACAAGATTTTAAACCAAAATTTACCACGTTCTAAAAAGGGTAAAAAAATATAAGTTAACTTGCAGTGTAACATCCGCACTCAGTTCGCATTAAAAATTTCCAAAGTACTTATATTTATGTGTAATTCTACATGCTCCATTCGAATCTGTCTTGATAAAATTGATAAAATCTACCGTTTTGGAGTTATCGACAGTGAAATTTGGGATTCAGTGAGTGCGACGACCACATTCTACACACTTTCCTTCCAAGCACTCTTATAAATAATGAGCGAGAACATTATAATTTAATGTATAAATTTCGAGGTCAATCTTTGCCAATAGGCTTCAATCTGTTTACTTTAGCTCCGTTACCATAGCAACAGTCCCTATATATTTTTTTAATCAGACCTCGTATTTATATTTTTAGATATGTTAGAAAATATGTTTACTTACATTAGGCTCAACATAGCCGTGATTATAATCTGTCCGAGACCCCGAACTTTCTTGTGAACGGATAGACGTGGGAATTCTAAAAACAAAGAAAGATAAGTACTTGAGGCAAAGTGTTGTTACTATTATAAAACAATTCTATCAAACCAATGAATTCTATCAAGACGTCTCTTTATCTGTCTATTGTGGAAAGTTGACGACTTTATTTTGATCCACGGTGGTATGGTGTTCGCCATTATGGTACGTTTGGCATTTTTCTTCGGGAATTTCAAAACTCATAACTGCCAGTTGTTCTTACTATTTATTCTGGAACATACAGAATCGTGGCACAAGACCGGTGGATAAATTGGGAGAGAGCTGTTCTTCATTAGCTATCCTAGTTCTAGTTAATCAGATTCACAACCCATTCATAGATTACAATTTACTCATTCACAACAAGAACATATCCATCACCTCTTAGTCCTGCATATACCAAAAACCGCCAGTTGTTCTCTATTATGCCGATCTGCGTCTCCGTTGTGGCGATAGACATTTCTATACTGCCTGATACAGGGACTGAGATCACGAATTCTAGCCAATCAGATGTGTTTTGTCAATATTTTTATTTGGTCGGTCATGTACCGTTTTGCGTTCAGTATAGAATTCATTAACGGTTATTGTTTCTAAACTTCCCTAATAAGGAAATCGGGCGTGAAAAACAAAGAAATGAGAACACAGCCAATGAAATGAATAAATGATTCTCTTCATTTTCTGAAGTTTAACGAATTTTGCAGAGGTGTTAAAAAAAGCCAGAGATTACTTTCAGCAGAAACGTTGGGGGTGGGGGAGAGAAAAAACGGATACTTCGAAAGAATCATTATACAAACTGAAAATGTCTTTGAATTTGGTTTTGTTTATTTTATTTACAACTTCACCCATGTCTTCGAAAATTACAATATATTTTCTTAAGTCTTTACCATTATTTGTAGAATTACACATGTAAGTTTTTAAACATATTTTTTTCAAATTATTTTGTTAATACAGGTAGTCGTTGACTTACGAGCACGCAGGTCGGCCTGTAATTAATTTTGCAATCGTTTTATCTTTCTTTAGGCATTATTTTGTTTTTTATGATTTTTACGGTTTCTTTACGTCTGATACCATTTGTATAATCTCGGCATTGCTTTGTTTCTTATTTTTAGGTTCGCTTGTAGTATGCAGTTAAACACAGTGGGTTTAATATTTATTAAACATACAAAAAACAAAACAGAGGTGCAAAAAACAAAATATTTTAGGTGCAAAATATACCAAAACACATAAAAATTCGAAACATTAGACACTGGCGCTTGATTGTGTTCGTGGACAGATATACCAATTCGTGGTCGTAAAGTCGAATAGTTATAAGACGACAACAAGCCGTATAGTAATTCTATAGGAGATCATTTTATCCTTTAATAAAACTGAACTCTACTTAAATCCTGTACTCCTGTAAAATCATATATTAATATTACATCTCCAGGAGATAGGGCGACCATGGCTCTAGACGATAAACTACATCCGCGTCCTGGGTAAGACGATAAACTACATCGGCGTCATGGGTAAGACGATAAACTACATCGGCGTCATGGGTAAGACGATAAACTACATCGGCGTCATGGGTAAGACGATAAACTACATCGGCGTCCCGGGTAAGACGATAAACTACATCGGCGTCATGGGTAAGACGATAAACTACATCGGCGTCCTGGGTAAGACGATAAACTACATCGGCGTCATGGGTAAGACGATAAACTACATCCGCATCCTGGGTAAGACGATAAAGTACATCCGCGTCCTGGTTAAGACGATAAACTAGATCCGCGTCCTGGTTAAGACGATAAACTAGATCCGCGTCCTGGTTAAGACGATAAACTAGATCCGCGTCATGGGTAAGACGATAAACTACATCTAGCAGCAAGGCCTCTGATGAGGAGGTACTGAGGAGCGTGGAACCATCTCTTAATTGCTGGTGTCAGATACTAACAACTCGGGTCAGAGTGAACCTCTGACCCGAGTTGTTAGTATCTGTTAGGGTTCCAGCTATGGACAAGTAGTTAACCACAAACTGGGGTCAAAACACTATGAAAGTGCAAAAATAGATTTTAGTACCAGCCATACATTTTTGTAAAAAATTATTACCAGCAATATATTTTTGAAGAAAAAAATATTACCAGTAATACATTTTTTAACAAAATTAATACCAGCAATAAAAATTTTGTCGGCATTAAATAATACATGGGATGCGCAGGTGGTGTAGATAAGACGTCGGATTGAGAAATCGGAGAGCCGCGTTCGAATTTCACTTGAGTTCGTTATATTCACTAATCCGCCAGTGCTCTTGGGAAAGGTATCAATTAACCTTCTCTCCCCAGCTATAGGTTAAAAAGTAGGTCTTGTATTTGGAAAAATAATTTTTATTTCCTTCAAAAATTGTTAATGTAATATTCATCCGCAAAAATATTTATTCTAAATTCAAAATATGTTTCAGTATTAAATAAAGCCAAAAAGGTTGATAAGCCGTAAAAAAACCCAAAATAAACAAATTAATTAATCCTTTAAATCAAATTCTAACTTGGAGGTTTATTTACTTACTTATCTATGTGGCTTTACTATAAATACTTTCATGGTAATTTTTCGGATAAACACTTCGCTATGTTACGTAGGTTTTATGAATTTAAGCGCAATACGTGATTGGCGGATAGGTCTCGAATTCACAATCGAGCTGGCTGAATATAACCATAAGTTCTATGCTCGTGGAACTCTCTTCCGGCTCCATGCTTTCCAGCCAACATTGACCTTCAAAAATTTAAATGCAATGTCAATCGGTATCTACTGTCTTCTTGATTACGCTTCTGTTGTTCTGGCTGATTAATAATGTTTCTCATTTTTCGTATTCTTTTACACTCCCTAATCCCTTGTCTTAGTGACTTTAGTTCCTTGCATGGAGTGAAATGAAAACAAAATCGATCGCAGTCAAGATCATAGTCATTATGACGTCCATAATTCTTTCCGTTGATGCATAATATGTTCTTCACCTGGGCTACATACGGTTTTGAATCCAGGGTTCCTGTTTTTTCTAGACACTTTACCCTGCTATTTAACCCATAGCTGGGTGGTGCGAAATTAACGATCCGGTCTGCATGGGAGGTTTTTCTACCCGTCGCATTATGATAGGCGCCCATTTATAAATACGGATGCATTTCAAAAGCTAAGAAGAGTATTAAGAGTCAGAAAAAAAAAATGTCGTTAGCAACAAAGAAAAGAATACTGAACTGTTACATGATATCTGTCCTCCTATATGGAAGTGAATGCCGGACAATCTCCTTAAAGATGAAGAAGAGACTTGAAGCAACAGAAATGTGGTCCTACAGAAAGATGCTGCGCATACCGTGGCCCGAACGTGTAACGACGAGGTTTTGGGAAGAATGGAAACCAAGAGAAAACTTAACATCAGGAAGAGATAGTTGAAATTTCCAGGGCACATAACGAGGAAGGAGGGCTTGGAAAATTTGATACGTACGGGGCAGATTGACAGAAAGGGGGACAGAGGAAAACACGAAAAAAAAAAAACAAAAAAAAACGAATCAATCAATAAGAACAATCAGAATCATGACAGACATACTTGATGAGCTTGAGCAAATGGACCGTAGAACAGAGCTCTGGAGAAATGACAAACCTTTTTACGATCTACAAGGGACAGGAAGATGTAGAGGGACATGATCACCTACGTCCTGAAGGGAAATGGCATATAAAAGAAGAACCTGGGTGTATGCACACAAAACTGTATATACGCATTTTTTTTTTTACATTGGAAGTAATATGGCGACCAGGGAGTACAGTAAATAAAGAGAGAGAGAGAGAGAGAAGGGAAGATAAAGAGAGGAGAATCGAGGCGCGCAAGTGATTGGGACACTTTGTAAGTGACACTTCTTTGGTCACCACCATCAATCTGGATCAATACTCAAATAGGTGACTGCGTCAAGACCCCCGGTAGTATAACATGGGTGGCCAAACTGCAACTCGCATGCCGCATGCAGTTCTTTGCCCTTTAATATGCGGCTCGTGGAAATATGTTGGTTGAGCTTCTTTATTCATCACGGTTAATATAAAAGTTAAATATGAAACATTTCAAGATTTATAATTATTTACTGGGTATAAATGGAGACCCCCACCCCCACATCAGATTAAAATGTAAGTTTAATGGTAATGTGTATGTAACAAAATATGTATGTGTAAATTTTGTTCATGTCTTGGGGCGCTCAAATATCTGAACTTTATCGCACGTGCTCTTGTATTAACCAAATTTGGCCACTCCTGTACCATAAGAAGTTTGTGAATCATATGTCAAACAAGGCGTCATCATTAGTTCAATGACTAAGTGTGGTCGTAGGGTCAATGCGCAATTTAGCACTTGACAATCTGCCTCCAGATGTCTCTGTTGTGAGCCAATGTCTGGATTGAAAGATGGGGAATAGAACGCTCATGTGTAGCTTGTCTTGGACAGCTCGATGCAGAACCCATTTTTCTTCAAATAGAGAAAACATCCTATGCCCCGTGTGGCACCGTTGGTTAGGAATATGGCGAACTGGGAGCACAGTAAATAAAGGATGAGAGAGAGAGAGAGAGAGAGAGAGAGAGAGAGAGAGAGAGAGAGAGAGAGAGAGAGAGAGAGAGAGAGAGAGAGGAAAAGAGAGCGAGAGAAGGGAAGATAAAGAGAGGAGAAACGAGGCGCGCAAGTGATTGGGGCACTCTGTAAGTGCCACTTCTTTGATCACCACCATCAATCCGGACCAATACTGAAATAGGTGGCTCGTGAAAATGCGTTGGCTGAGCTTCTTTTTGTCATCGCAGTTAATATAAGAAAGTAAATAAAAAAAAATTACACGTTTTGTAATTATTTACTGGGTAAGAATTGAATCCGAATCGGATTAAAACGTAAGTATAGTGTTAATGTGTATGCAACGAAAATGTATGTGTACATTTTGTTCATGTCTTGGGGCGCTCAAATATCCCAACTTTATCGTACGTGCTCTTGCATTAACCAAATTTGTCCACTCTAGTACTACAAGAAGTTTGTGAATCTTGTGTCAAACAAGGAGTCATCATTAGTTCGATAACCAAGTGTGGTCGTAGGTTCGATGCGCAATTGAGGCACTTGACAGTATCCCTCCAGATGTCTCTGTTGCGAGCCAACGTCTGGATTGAAAGATGGGGAATTGAACGCTCATGTTTCGCTTGCATTGGGCAGCTCAATGCAGAACTTATTCTTCTTCAGATAGATATCCTATGCCCCGTGTGGCACATTTGGTTAGCGTGCCGTACTTATCGACATCACGCTTTACCGCACAGCCCAGCGGGAAGTGGAATGCAGAGTTTGTGTGTCAGATTAAGCAAGAGTAGTAAATAGACAGAGCGTGAGAATGATTAACAATACAGGTTGCCATGAACAGAGGGCGCCAAATGTGACACCGAAATCCGAAGTCACATTGCAATAGCGAAAGATGCATTCCAAAAGCTAAGAAAAGTATAAAGAAACGGGAAAATTTTGATAGAAACTAAGAAACGAGTGCAGAATAGCTATATAATATCAGTCCTCCTTTTCGACAGTGAATGCTGGACAATCTCCTCACAGATGATGACGAGACTCGAAGAAACAGAAATGTAGTTCTACAGAAGGATGCTGAGAATATCATTAACTGAGCATGTGAGTAACGAGGAAGTTTTAAGGAAAATGGAAGCAAAAGGACATTTATATTTAGAGAGAGTTGAGATTTCTAGGACACATATCGAGAAAAAAGGCTTGGAGAATTTGACACTCATAGGACATGTTGAAAGCAAAAGAGCAACCTGTCTAATGGTATTGTGCACATAGACCAGAGTTGGAGGAAGGATAGCAAAAAGGCAAGCCTTACTGAGAGATACAAAAGATAGGAAGTTGGGGAGAATCATGATCATATAGAAAAAGAAGACGAAGAAGAAAACGCGGAAAGAATGCTTGTAGAATTAAAAGTGTAACTTACCGTTTTTTATCTGAGCGCCACTTGAAGACCAAAATAATAATAATGATTAAAAGTAACACACTGATACAGACGAAAGCGACTAGGGCAGGGATCAGACGATTCTGTTGAGGGTTTCCAGTTGTACATACAACCGTAGTGCTCAGCGTTGAAACAGTTGTTGACGGAAACGTGTGGGTTAACGTCTTAGATAGCTGAGACCCGCTCAGGCTTGCCTGGGATATCTGAGGTCTGCTCACCTTCGTCTGAGATTGGTTTCGATAATTCAGATTCCGAGCTCCGGCACGAGTAAGGGGCAATATCATTCTGCTAAGTGTTCAGGGTAACTGAAAATAGACAAACGAGATAAACACAATATTTGCAAGATTATTCGGGATAAATGACATGGATATGCGACTAGAGCAGTGTTTCTCAACCTTTTCAGGCAATTGCACACCTAGGAGCAAATGAAAATATCACAGCACACGTAGCAAATTTTTTTAAAGGATTGTTATGAAATAAAACCATAGATTAAAAAAAAATACGCACAAATATGAACTTACTTTATTTCAATGTTTCTATTTAACTATTTGTGCGGCTTATTTAGTGTGAAACCTGTGTCTGGTGTTTTTTCCGCGATGACTTGCATATTTGGTCGAATGTGCGACAAGCAGACTCACATTTCTTCCTCAGCTGAACGTAGTTGAGTATCATTACTACTTCCACACACACACACATATATATGTATGCTGTGGGGCAGCTTGAGGCGGTGTAATGGTTAGAAAGCTTGTCTCGCCAGAACAATTACGACTGAGTAGTGAGTTCGATCCTCACTGGGTGTCCCATACTTTTTGCCTTGTGCCACATCTAAGCTCCGTTTGGGTATTCACTGGGGCACCTCGAGGTGGTGTAATGGTTAGCAACCTTGTCTCGCTAGGAACATTTACGAACTGAGTAGTGAGTTTGATCCTCACTGGGTGTCTCATATTTTCGGCCTTGTACCACATCTAAGCTGCGCTTGGAAAATCACTATTTAATGTGAAACCTGTGCCTGGTATTTTTTCCACGATTTCTTGGATGTTTGGTCTAATGTGCGACAAGCAGACTCTCATTTCTTCCTCAGCTGAGCGTAGTTGAGTATCATTACTACTTCCACAGACACACACACATATATATATATATATATATATATATATATATATATATATATATATATATATATATATATATATATATATATATATATATGTATGCCATGGGGCGCCTTAAGGCGGTTTAATGGTTAGCAAGCTTTTCTCGCTAGGAACAATTACGACTAAGTAGTGAGTTCGATTCTCACTGGGTGTCCCATGCTTGCGGCCTTGTACAACATGTAAGCTACGTTTAGAAAATCACTATATATGTATGCCGTGGCACTATTTCGCGGCACACTTAAGAGGATCGCGCGGCTCTCTAGTGTGCCGCGGCGCAGCGGTTGAGAATCACCGTACTAGAGTCACAATAATCGGTATATTGATTATCGCCAGATCTGGCCTGTTTCTTCTGCTATGTATCTAAAGATTCTTGACAACATCGAAAGAAGCATCTGCAATGTTTTCGGTCCTGAGCTGACATCTCGGTTTCAATAATTCCCCCCCTCCATGACTGTAATATATCCCCCCCATGCCTATTTCAATGTCAATTGTTCTGAGCTTTCTTCTTCGGTACCTCGATTTCATGAATTTCAGTGTAGGTCTCGCCTAGTTACTGTGAAAATTGCTAGAGGTAACCGTAAGTTCTATTCTAATAGTTTCTTCTCTCGCACTTCTCTCCTGTGGAATTCGGTTCTGGTTTCTTGTAAACTACGCTCGTCAAAAAATTATATTCGACGTCAATCGTCATCAGATTTCGCCTTGAATCCTGTTCTTTTATTATGTTCTTATTTCCGAAATAATGTTTCACTTTGCGTCGTTGCGGCTTTATCGCCTTACCTGGAGTGAAATGATAAAAAAATAAAACCGAATCGGCAGGCTGAATTCAATTCCAGTTAAGTCTTATGGTTTCACTTTCCATTAAAAATCTTTAGGAAATATATAAATCATCTCTTTTCCCCTTTTATGGGTAAAATAATAAGTTAAACAGGTCTCTTCAGACATGGTAAGGTATCCAGTCTAGGAAATTCATAACTTTGAATTTAAGCTGGAAGTAACTAGATATTATTCCAGTAAATTTTCCTTGGGTCAGTTAAGTACCGTACGTGATGCACGCTTGTGCGATCATGCCACTTTCGATTCATCACTGACTAGGCAGGGACATCTCGACGTGGTGTAATGGTTAGCAAGCTTGTCTCGCTAGAACATTTACGATTGAGTAGTGAGTGCGATCCTCACTGGGTGCCACATTCTTTCGGCCTTGTACCACATCTACGTCACGCTTAGAAAATCACCATGACTGACTATGCAGAATATTTTCCCGCAGTAGGTAGCCATTACTTTCTACGGTAGACTGGTTACCATAGAACCCAGTTTACCCTGCTATTCAACCTATAGCTAGGGGTAGAAGAGATGGATACATACATTTTCCAACGGTATTTGTGCGTAAGCGAATGTAACGAAACCGACTAAAATTCGAGGTCGGTTCTCCTATTTCTTTTTCCAAGCGGATATCCATTACACCACAACGCATATATTGTAAAGAAAAAAAAAAGAAAAAAAAAAAAAATGGCCTTTAAGCTCTGCAATTGACAGTGCAGAGCCGACTCTCCCAGCGGGGGCGAATGTTGAGAAAATAAAATCAAATCCCATAAACAGGATAAACGACTTCCGGAGATCGTTATTAACATATTTTTCATAATCTGGGTTGAATCAAATTTAAGACTATAAGCCTGGTATCAGTGGTTCCTGTCTATCGCGTATTACAATCAAGTAAGCAACCATTTTGTCTATACAAATAATTATAGGGACATTTTATTCCTATAACCCCCACATTGCATTATGGTGACATACTACTGTCGAGACAGTGCTAAAGAAGAGCTGGAACAGGTTGCCAAACGAAAATACACCCATTTAGTATGTACGGGATCATAGCTCTTAACAACAACGTTTTTTTCTTTAATATCTGTAAATTTGTGATTTGTCATGATTCTGATTGTTCTTATTGATTGTCTGATTCGTTTCTCACGGTTTATCAACCTTTTACAGGTTATTTAAAGCCAGAAAATATCTTTTTAGATTGCAAGAATTTTTTTTTGAGATAATAATGATTTACTGATACAAGATTTACTAATTAACCCACAGGTGGGGGAGAAAGTTGGATTCATAGCTAGTCAAAATTTGATAAACAAACAAGAAATTAAAATACGGATATAAAGTGGGGGATCAATTCTATATTACAATCAATATATGAACAGATCCCTCATTTTGTGGCCACGGTAGTTTTTATACATTTATATTCGAGAGTGTAAATAATTCTAAAACGCATGCCCGTGCAGTTAATCAGTATTTCATTGATTTATTGATTTGTTTCCCAGGGATTTTGCAGGTTATTTAAAGTCAGAAAATATTTTTAGATTGCCATATTTAAAAAAAAAAATAATAATGATTTAGTGATACACGTCATACTAATTAACCCATAGCTGGGAAGAAGAAGAGGTTCATACATATCCAAAGGGTATTTACACGTAAGTGAATATAACGAACCCAATTGGAATTGGAACTCAGCTCTCCGCTTAACAATTCCGAATCATTATCCAATCGCACCAACCGCACACCCAAGCTTACAGCACCCGGTATTCCCAAGCAGACACGCATCTAGGTACTGACCAGGTTCCACGTTGCTTAACTTCATCGATCGTACAAGAACCGGATTTTCAACGTGATATGGCCGCAACACTGTAATTATTCTTAGGATAGTTGGCGGATAACTATACAATTACAGATTTAGTTGTTAACGGCCAGTTCTTCGGGACTTTGGGAATCAACGCTTTTCAGCCAACTTTGATCTTCAAAAAATTAAATGCAGTGTCAATCATTATCTACTGTCTTCCTGATTACTATTCTATATACTCACTCCTTAATAATGTTTCTGTTTTCTAATTCTTTTACACCCAGTAGCCCAGTTGTGTCGTAGTGGCTTTACTGCTTTGCACGGATTGAATTCGATTAAAAAACAACAACAACAAAAAAAAACGGTGTCATCTTCGAACCATGATTCATTAATATTATGTCCACCAGTAATGAATCAAGCTAAGTATTCTAGTCCTCTCAGGATCGTCCCGATGTGCAGGTTGAATAAATACAGTAAAAAAAAGCATCCTTATCTTACTTTCTTATTCTCTGTCCGCATGTTGGCTATTTGTTACCTGTAGAGTTTACTGACTCAAATATGGTGGCCTTATAAAACAAGATTTTCTAATATTTCAAGTAGGTCTTTATACGTTATCAAATACTTTTGTATAATCTACGAAGCATAACTATATGTCCCCCTGCATTTGTATTGAGAGCTTCCTAATAGATATAGATAGCATTTCTTGTTCCAGTGTCTTGACCAAAGCCGAACTGTTCTCGACATATTTCCGGTCTAATTATGTCGGGAGCTCTTTACATTAGACTTCAAATGATATTTTTAATATGGCTCATTAGGCTGATTTTCTGATGGAGTTCGCATTTATTTTTATCTCGCTTCTTTAGAATCGTTCTGAAGTCTTGTGGTATTTCGCCACTGTCGTATACTTTATGTATTTCAGTAACTTATCGATCGCAAAATTATGTAAGGTTGATAAAATCTCTATTATGACTGCTCTTTGTTTTAGAGCTTCCTCTTGGTCAGTGCTCATCTTACTTTTAATACCATAGATTATTCCATGTTTTATACATTGTAGGATTTGCGCCTTCGTTGTCATGGAAGTGTTCTTCCATCTTGTTTGTATATTTTCTTTACGTATTATGCCAGTCAGTGATATTCGTGATACACACTTGGACAACCATGTATCTTTCGATACATGACTGACGAGGTGGATTTTTCTTCCCGCAGTAGGTTGCCATTTATTTCAGCGGTAGACTGGTTGCCAACCAAGGCTAAAGAACCCAGTCTGCCCTGCTGTTCAACCCATATCTAAGACGGATTCATACCTTTCCCAAGGTTAATTGTACGTAAGTGAATCGAATGAACGCGGCTGGAATTTGAACTCGGCTCTCCAAGTTCTCACCCCGATCCGGTAAGCGTTCCTTTTTAGACTTTATGCATCCTGTGGAAGAGAACGTTTTCTGTCATGCTATTTCATTTATTTTTTATACATGTCTACCATGTCCGCTTCCCGTACTGCTTCTAGCACTACACATTTCTTGTTGAAACATTCATCTTTTGCTTGCTTGCATCTATTTTTTATGCATTTGTTTAACACTCCGCATTCTCTGCTATCATTTGACTTAATGTCTTGTCTTTTTTTTTCTTTAGTTCAAGAATTTCGGCTGTCATATAATACTTTTTCTTGCATTTATTTTTTATTTTCCTTTGCGAGGACTTACCTAGCACAGGAATTAACTTTTGTGTCGGAAGTGGAGTAATTTTAGATGGGAGAACTTGCCTAGTCCCGGAGATTTCAAACCCTACAGCATCGAACTTGCCCATCGCAATAAGAGAGTGTAATATCGATGCCAGTGTGACAGTGGTCGCGGAGACTGGGCAAAATATTTTGTCCCTGCCCCATATGCATACGTACGTGTATAACGTTCTCCACGCTTGTGTCACATTCTACCTTAGTGGGGAGGTCGGTAAATATATTTTGCCGATGTCATTATTGCTTCCCTTACGGTGTTCCACCTTTAGTTACCGGTTATTCTGTATCTTTATAGTTGCCTTTACCTACCCCAGAGCATATGTTTGCCTACAAAGCGAATCGTTCTGGGTTCTGCTGCATTACAGTTTAAGGGTGGCTTTAGGTTTTCTTAATATTCGTTAATTTTAGTTTTCGTTTTTTTTTTATCGGTATCACCTCATACAAGGGAGTAAAGCCACAAAGACACAAGGCGTTACAGGGTGTGGAAGAATTAGGAACAGAAACATTAATAATGAGCGGGAAGAGGAAAGAGTAATCAGGAGGACAGTAGATAGCGATTGAAATTGCATTTAAATATTTGAAGCTTAAAGTTGGCTGGAAAACATGGAAACGGAAGGGAGTTCCACAAGCAAGGCAGTAAAGCCACAAAGACACAAGGTGTTACAGGGTGTGGAAGAATTAGGAAGAGAAACACAACATAGAATTAAATTTTGTTTTGCGAGGTCATTACGTTTTAGCATCGCGCTACCACTTTCTTATCAATGTTGGATTTTGTACAAATCTGTGCAAAAAGAGGATCAAAACCTTACCCAGCTTCATACAGATTTTCAGCAAATATCAGCTTCTAACTGGTCAATAAGCACACAAGTGGGCGTTGCAATCCGCCCAGGTACAAATATTTTTCCAGCACGTGACCAAGTCAAGTTTTCCCGCCATTTCCTGTGATACATTAATTATAAATAGCAGACACGAGCTTGCTCACTCTCTTTTTTTCTCTCTTCTTCCTTCATTCGCCTACGAAGATGTAACCATAAAGGATCCCGTCACGACCACGTGCGGTCAGACGTTAAAAAAACATATTCACGCATGCACGTACGTACGAAACATTTCCAAACTACATTACAAACATACGAAACATTTCCAAACGAGCAACAAGAACGTTTCTCTTTGAAATACTTTTTCTAAAGCTACAAGTTGATTCAGCATTTCTCAACTTTATAATTCATTCAACTTTTGTGAGCTCAGATAAAAAATATTTCAATTTCATCAGTAAAGCTTTAATTCAGTGAAAGGGAGATAACACCAACAAAATAGTAACCTCTACGCATGTGCATCATTACACAAAAATAAATGTAAATGTTGTTTTAAAACCATTTTGTTCCTTCTTGCTGTTTCATATTTTGTGGTATTTCGCGTTAAATATAAATCGTGTGGTCATGTTATAAAACAGACGTCTACAAATGGTCATAAATATTAACTTACCACAACAACGTCATATAAATGTTGAAAATAGATCCTTTCTCGATATTTATTGTGTATAAAAATACACAATTATAACACAAGGCCGAAAATGGCGAGGGGTTGAGGATGGTCATCACTAACTATCTTATACCTAGCTAATCTGATTCACGACCCATTCACACATTACAATTTTCACATTCACCATAAGAACTCGTCCGTCACAAATCGATCCTTTTTCTGATCAGTTCGCCAGACTATGATGTCATATCCTTGTTGGCATCATTTCTGATTAGTTCGTGGAAATATCACTTCCTGGTTAAGCGATATCAAATATGTATCTATTTTTATAAATGTTGAAAATTTCATGGATCTTCTTGTTTTCTAACAGAACAGAAGTATTTACCATTCATTTTTTAAATCGATTTCACCCCAAGCAAGGCAGTAAAGCCGCTAAGACACAACGAGTTACTGGGTGTGGAAGAATTAGAAACAGAAACATTACTAAGCGGGAAGAGGAAAGAGTAATCAGGAAGACAGAAGATGGCGATTGATATTGCATTTAAATTTTTGAAGGTTAAAGTTGGTTGGAAAGCATGCAGTAATAGATTTCCACAAGCGAGAAGTGCGAGAAAAGAGACTGTTAGCCTAGAATCTACGGTTACATCTAGCCAGCTCAACTGTAAATTGACGAGATCTCGAAGAAAGTATAGTACCGTGCTTAAATTTTAAATGGCCAAAATGGAGAATGGGAAAAAAGGACGGTCTTCTTCTGTCTTAACATTAAACTTAGCTAGCTACAGACACTGACCCAAACATACCACAATATTCCTTACACCAGAAACAACGCATTCTTACTTACCATTTTTACAACAACAACCATAATACCTCAGAATCTCCATGAAAATCATAACAAGTCCCCATATGTACAATTCTAATCTGTAATATATATATATATATATATATATATATATATATATATATATATATATCAGTCAATTATGTGCCATGGGTGATACACGCTTAGGTGATCATGTATCTTTCGATACATGACTGACAAGGCATATTTTTTCCCGAAGTAGGTTGTCATTTCTTTCTGCGGTTGACCAGTTGCCATCCAAGGTTATAGAACCCGGTATGTCCTGCTATTTACCCATAGCTGGGGGCATAAGAAGAGGATTCCTCTCTTTCCCAAGGGTATTAGCACGTAAGTGAACGTAATGGATGGACTGGAATTCGAACTTGGCTCTCTGATTCCTCAATCCGAGTCGCTTACTACACCACACCTCCTAGCACTGTACTTAAATTCATGAAGTAAGGTAAGGAAAGTAATAATCATAAAGTAAGAAAAGGATAGCACTTAAATTCACAAAGTAAGGAAAGGTAAGTAATAATCATAAAGTAAGGAAAGGAAAGGATAGCACTTAAATTCTAAAGTAAGGAAAGTAATAATCATAAAGTAAGGAAAGGAAAGCCCTTACATTCATAAAGTAAGGTAAGGAAAGTAATATTTATTTAAAAAAAAAAAAATTTGGCACAAGGCTAAAAGGGGTATGGGGAATGCCGGTCTTCATATATCTTATAATTAAACTTAACCAACCACAAACACTGACCCAAACATATCACAATATTCCTTACACCAAAAACAACGCATTCTTACTTACCATTCTTGCTACATTCACTATAATACTTCAATGACTCTGTGAAGTCCTAACTAGTGCCCATGTGTACAATTCTTGTCTGTGTGTGTGTGTGGGGGGGGAATATAACAACAAATTAGTAACCGAAGCAATAATGATGAACAGGAAGAAAAGAGAGTAATCAAGAAGACAGTAGATAGCGATTGACATTGTATTTAAATTTTTGCAGATTAAAATTGGCTGGAAAGCATAGAGCTGGATGGGAGTTCCACAAGCGAGAAGTGCGAGAAAAGAAACTGTTAGCATAGGACTTATGGCTACATCTATCCAGCTCAACTGTAAACTGATGAGATCTCTTGTATATGATTGGGAAATGTTCGCTTTCTTAGACGGCACTTGGGTTTGTTTTAAAGTGTTTTCTGACAAGAAGTGCTTGCCTTTTCGTTCAGCTTATTGAAGAGGGTAACAATGAATTGATTACTCTGATGTGTGAACGAGGTTCAAGGCTTTCTCTCTTTGTCTTCATTACAGTACGAGTAAATCGGCTTATGGTGGCTGGGTAGAGATTCTCTCAAGAGTGGATCATAAAACTTTAAAGAAGTAATGCAAATATTTTTACCACGCCAATTAAGTTGATGCATTTATTTCGGCCAACACAATTTGACTAACACGAAACAAGATTTTAATAATGTAACTATGTTTCGTATGTATACATACATACATACACGCAAAAAAAATAGACAAAAATTAATTAAAACTATTAGAATAAATATTTTTTTACGGTGATATTTATCTTGTACAAGGTCTGGGAGCCACTTGAGGTAGAGGGTTACAGTGTAATATGCATAGTTTTTGAGAATATGTGAGGAAGATAACGGTTAACCCTAGCATTAAACAGGTTAAAATTGTAGTAATCGAGAAAACACCCTCTTGGGAGTCGGTTCCACAGAGTAGCGGTTTGTGGTAAAAGCTGCTTGTGTGGAATGGAATATGGAGGGAATGAGGGTGTGGCTTACTACAATGGGTCTAGCATTTCGGGTCTTAGCCGTGAACGTTAGAACTGGTGGAACTGAGGAATTTAGTTCGTCTGAGCACTTTCCATGGAAGTAGCAATAGAGCAGTGAGAAGCTTGCGACGTTTCATCTGCTGGAAAGGGGCTATAGGATGGAAAATAATTCATCACCCACAGGGACGCGGAGACGCTTTTCGACTCTAATCTAATTATCTCAACGATGAGAACTAGCAGCCAATCTAGTAGTAAGCTTAAATTCATGCACTCGAGTTGCCATTATGAATATATTTATAGAAAAGATACAAGAAAAGTACGTTAGAACTATGGAAAAGAGACTGATGTCGAGATGCCAGGTCAAGATGGATTATATTGCAAATCCTTTTTTGGATTTCGCCTTCCGCATTATTGACTGTAATTAGCCTGTCTATTTCTGTCTTAAGAAAACAAAGGCATTATAATTAGGACAAGTGATAAATATAATGTTTTTATTATTTTGAATAAATCTAGCTATACTAAGAAACTTGATTTTTAGTCCCAACAATTCAGCCTATGAGGTTTCAGTAGCTCAGTTCTTGGAGCCAAACAGTCCATCTGTACATATGAAAATGCAAAGACGTTAGTGAGACAATAAAAGAACAGATTTCAGGAAAAAAAGAAGATGGTAATTGTTATGGGAACTTACCCATAATAATAATGGACTATTCAGGACATCATAAATACTGCGCCTCAAGAGGGAGCAGCGTTCAGAGTAGTTCAGGGTCAGAGTCAGTCAGAGACAGAGTCGAAGTCAGACGATTACTGTAAGACATTAGAATAGTGATACTTGTCAAGACAACATAGTTCACTCTAACCAAATCTGATAGTCATTACTAATACTTCTACTTGTTTGTACATATTTCTGTTTGTAATATATCTGTGTTATTCCATACCTGTGTTCCAGTTATTCTTCATTGGTTCTACCTTGGACCATCACCGTGGTACAAGGAACTTGGACCATAACAAGTGGCGACGAGGTAACCCCAAGGAAATACGAACTCTATACGCGGAGGACATACTTTTTTGCTATCCGTCGCACATAACAAGTTGCGACGAGGAAACCCCCAAGACAAAACGAACTCTCTACGCGGAGGTCATACTTTTTGCTATCCGTCGCACATAACAAGTGGTGACGTGGTAACCAAAGGAAAAACGAACTCTTTACGCGGAGGACATACGTTTTTACTATACGTCGCACATAACAAGTGGCGACCTGGTAACCCAAAGGAAACCCAAAAGAAAATACGAACTCTCTACGCGGAGGACATACGTTTTTGCTATACGTCGCACATAAAAGTGGTCGACGAGTAAACTCTTATAAAACAAATTCTTCGTGGAGATTTCTAAAAAAAAAAAATAAGTTCTACGCGAACACATAAAAAAAAGAAAGAATTTTCTTTTTGGATATCAAATTTACTGGCAACAAAGGACATTTTTTTGCGTACACAGGTTTCAGAATATCAGGTTACACTAAAGGTAAAATACGTACACAAAGCTACGTTAACATGGAAGATTTTCAGTCAACCATTGTGGAACTTATCAAAATCCAATTTGAACAACAACAAAAGTACGAACAGAAACATCTTGAGTTACAAGAATTATTGCTACGTGTAATGTCAAATAGAGAGCAACATTCCGAGAACGAAACAGTTCTCTCACAAGACGCTATTTGGAGTACTATCGAAGATTTCACGTACGCACCCGACGAAGATAAAACGTTTGCAAACTACTTCCGAAGGTACGAAGATCTATATGAATTTGACTGCAAAGATTGGTCAGACGCACGTAAAGTACGTCTATCACTAAAAAGATTATGCACATGCGAATATACCAAATTCGTAGATTATATCCTTCCCAGAAAAAAAAGTGAGTTAACTTTCAAAGAAGCCATAAAACTGCTAACGGGACTTTTCAGACATAATACCTCACTATTCCACAAAAGATGGAAATGCATGAACCTAACAAAAAAGGACAACGAAGATTACATAACTTTAGCGTCCATTGTCAACAAATATTGTGACTTCAAATTATCGGAACTCGGCGCGGACAATTTCAAATGCTTAATTTACGTCCAAGGCCTGGTTTCAACCAAAGACGCGGAGATGAGACGCAGAATCCTTACTAAATTGGAGAGTGAACAAGATTTGACACTTCAAAAACTAGCCGAAGACTGTCAGAGATGCATCAGTGTGAAGAAAGACTCAAAAGACATAGAAGAAGCTGGCACCGCGCACATACATAAAGTACGAAGACAAACCAATTTTCCCTCCTCACAAACAAATCAAATCGATCCCCACCTCAAGAACAGGTAAAACCAAATTTTCTAACTCTAAAAATCAATATCAGAAAAAACTACCTCCCAGTCCATGCTATCGCTGTAGGACTTGGCATTGGTTTAAAGACCGTACATATCGTTTTAAAACTTGTCTATCATGTAAAAAAATAGGCCATAAAAGTTCTCATTGTTGGAATAGAAGAGAAAACAAAAGCAGAATAAGAATTACGTGGACTGACCAAGCAGATGAGACTAACATAAGAAAATACGTACAAGTTGAAATGCAAAACAGAAAAGTCAGGCTACAGCTGGATTCTGGCTCAGACTTAACTATTATAAACCTACAAACATGGAGAAAACTAAAAAAACCTGCCATGTTAAAAACGGATAAAATTGCTAGATCAGTTACGGGGAGAAAATAAAATTCGAGGGTGAAGTAATTACAAATGTAACATTTAATGGAATGACGAAAAAACTAAAAATGTACGTCATAAGAAATACAGAAGACCTACTCGGAACGGACTGGATGCACAAATTCGAACTGTGGGATTTACCTATAAGTACGTCCTCCCAAAATATAAAAAGCTTATCAACCGAGGCAGACAAATTAAAAGAGAAACTAAAAACGAATTTCCCCGAAGTATTTTCAACAGGTCTCGGAAGATGTAAGAAAATGGCAGCGAATATCGAAATAAAAGAAAACGTTCAACCTATCTTCAAGAAAAAAAGGAGCGTACCGTTTGCGTCAATAGAAAAAATTGATCAAGAATTAAATAGACTCGAAAACACTGGAATAATAACAAAAGTAGAATTCAGTAAATGGGCAGCACCGGCGGTCTACGTCAAAAAGAAATCAGGAGAAATTCGAGTCTGCGCTGATTTTTCTACAGGTTTGAACGCAGCAATAAAGGACTACCACTATCCTCTACCCAGTCCAGAAGAAGTATTCACTAAATTAAATGGCGGAAATTTTTTTTCAAAAACTGATTGAAATGAAGCGTACTTGCAAATTCCAGTCGATGAGGAAAGTTCAAAACTACTATGCATAAAAACACACAAAGGATTGTACAAATACTAAAGAGTACCATTTGGAATTAAGGTCGCGCCGGCTATACTCCAACAGACAATGGATACGATGCTTGCCGAACTAGAGTACACAATTGCATACCTGGATGACCTATTGATTAATAGCGAAAGCGTTGAACAACACTGGCAACATGTACAAGAGGTGTTTAAGAGAATACAAAGCTATGGATTCAAAGTAAAAGAAAATATGTGTGATTTTTTTCGTGAAGTAAATTAAATACCTTGGCCATATCATAGATCAAGAAGGTAGACGATCAGACCCTGAAAGGTCAACAGCAATAAAATAAATGCCAGTTCCTAAGAACATAACAGAACTACAAAGATTTCTAGGATTAGTGAATTACTACCAGGAATTCATACCTTAAATACATAAATTTTGCGCACCACTGAACGAACTGCTAAAGAAAGAAAAGGTTTGGCAGTGGACAGATCAATGACAGGAAACATTTGAAAAAATAATTAAGACGTTAACTTCAGATTTATTTTTGGCACACTACGATCCTAAACTAGAAATTATTGTAGCAAGTGACGCGAGCGCCTACAGAGTCGGCGCGTGTATATTACATAAAATGCCAGATGGAACAATAAAACCCATCGCACATGCTTCTTCACTACCAGTGGGAAAAATTACTCACAAATAGAGAAAGAAGCTCTGAGAATTATCTTCGCAGTCACAATGTTTCATAGGTACATCTATGGTAGACATTTTACTCTGCAGACGGATCACAAACCGTTACTAACAATTTTTGATTCGAAAAAAGGTCTACCGGTTTACACTGCAAATAGGTTACTTGGATGGGGAACAATTCTTCTAAACTACAATTTCAGATTGGAGTATTTACCAACGAAAATGATCGGCCATGCGGATGGTCTGTCGAAACTTATACCAACGAAGACAGAGCCATTGGAGATACGGTAATCGCAGCCTTAAGAAATGAAGAAGATATCAGAACAGTACTATGTTGTACAGTTAGAAACCTCCCAGTCACACTACAAGACATAAAAAATGAAGCCAAAAACGACGAATCCATAAATGAAACAAAAGCAAAAATTGCAGAAAAAAATGAACAAATATCGGACAACTTTTCTCTATGCGATAATGTGCTACTTTACAACGAAAGGGTTGTAATTCCCAAAACACTACAAAAGCGAATCCTAAAGGATTTCCACAGGGGCCATCCTGGTAAAAATAGAATGAAGTCGTTAATGCGATGCTATGTATATTGGAAAAATATGGACCAGGATATTACTCAGATGGTGGAAATGTTCAAAGGTTGTAATTTAGCAGCCAAAGCACCGCCAATCATACATAAGCCATGGCCAGAGACTGATCGTCCGTGGTCAAGAAAACACGCAGATTATGCAGGACCAATTGACGGTTTCTACTATTTAATCATAGTGGATAGCTATAGTAAATGGCCGGAGGTGTTTCGTTGCAAAAATCCTACTTCGGAAACGACCATAAATTGCCTCCACGAGCTATTCGCTTGGTTTGGTGTAGTGGATTGCCTAGTCACAGATAATGGAACGCAATTCACATCAGCAGATTTCCAAGAGTTTTGCGAAATTTATCAAGTAAAACATATAAAATCCCCGCCTTATCACCCAAAATCGAATGGGCAAGCGGAGAGATTTGTTGATACACTCAAAAGAGCGTTACGAAAAGCCTATGATGTGCCTACGGAAAAAGCATTACAGCAATTTCTTCAGGTATATCGAATTACGCCAAATAATGCTACACCATCAACATTATCACCCGCAGAATTGATGGTTGCTAGAAAAATCAGATCAGCTTTTGATAAATTGCTACCAAGTCAAACGAAACAAGTAACACAGTCCTACGCACCAAAAAGAAAATTCCTCCCAGGAGAAAAAGTTTTTTTTAAAGCATATAAAAATAATACATCTTACTGGGAGCAAGGAACAATTGACAAAAGAATGGGCAATATGGTTTACATAGTACAGGGACAAAAATTCTCACATAGAAGACACGTAAACCAAATAAGGAAGAGACCGTTACAGGATGCTAACGGTCCACCTCAGGAAGAGGTAATGGACACGATTTTCGATACATTTGATATAAAAAGACCGCAAACATTGCCAGAACCAAGAAAATCGTCTAGAAAAAGAACGTTCACAGAACTTTTGGAAATAGATCCAAAGAAAAAAAGATATTAAAGACCCCTGCTACACAAAAGCTTCGGAAGGGGGTGTTAGGGGGACATAAAAATAATGGACTATTCCGGACATCATAAACACTGCACCTCAAGAGGGAGCAGCGTTCAGAGTAGTTCAGGGTCAAAGTCAGACAGAGTCGAAGTCAGACGATTACTGTAAGGCATTGGAATAGTGATACTTGTCGAGACAACATAGTTCACTCTAACCAAATCTGATAGTCATTACTAATACTTCTACTTCTCTGTATATATTTCTGTTTGTAATATATCTGTGTTATTCCATACCTGTGTTCGAGTTATTCTTCATTGGTTCTACCTTGGACCATCACCGTAGTACAAAGAACTTGGACCATAACCGTAATTGATGTTGCTTTTAAATTTTTGAAGATCGTAAGTTGCAGGAAAGCATGAATGTGGAAGGGAGTTCGACAGGTGAGAAGAACAAGAAACTATTGGAATAGAACTTACGGTTACATCTTTTGCGATTTCAACAGTAAAATAATGAGACCTAATTGCCAATCTAGTAGTATGCTTAAATTCATACAGTTGAGGTACAAAGGAGGAGAGATCATCAGAACAATTGCTATGAAAATATTTATTTTTTTTAGAAAATACACAAGCCATGTCATGGCTGGGAGAAAGTGACTGAAGTCAAGATGCCAGGTCAGGACCGATAACATTACAGAGACTTCTTTAGATTTTGTTAAGAATTTTGAGATATATAAAAGGAGCACCAGACCATATATGGCAGCAATATTCAATGTACAGACAAATGGTAGATTTATAAATGTGCAAGATTGATTCTGGCAAGAAAAATTGTCTAGCATGACACAGTAAAACAACTTTCTTAGCAGCAAACCTAGCAGAAGATTCAATACGATTTTTTCACTTAATATCAGCAGACATGTTAGGCCGAGAAGGCGCAAGGTGTCACCCTCCCGGAGGTTAGCATCAGCCATGCTGATGGCAGGCAAAAAACGTTTCTCTATGATTAAAAGATGCAACAGATTATTTGGAGTGGAAGTGAATGAGAAGACTTAAGATAGAGATTGACATTGCATTTATATTTTTGAAGAATGTAGATTGCAAAGAAGCAAGAAACTGGAAGAGAGTTCCACACGCGAGAAGTGTGAGAAAATAATTATAATAGATGTTTCGGTTACCTCTAGCTATTTCAACAGTAAAAATGACGAGACCTAATTGCTAATCTAGTAGTATGCTTAAATTCATATAGTTGAAGTAAAAAGTACATCAGAACAATTGCTATGAAAATATTTTTTTTAAGAAAATACAGATGCCATGTCATGGCTGGGAGAAAGTGACTGAAGTCACGATGCCAAGTCAGGACCGATAACATTACAGAGACTTGAGAGCTCATTAGACCAAATATCATGAACATATTCATAGAAAAGACGTAAGGTAGCCACATCTAGGCGGTGGGAAGCCTTGTGGGTGAAATTGGGTAGAAGAAACTTTTTGGGAGCTGTTAATGTTTGTGGTAGCACGAAGTCACAAGTCATTGGGATCGAGGGTCTGAGCGTACTGGCTTTGTTAAAAGTCTTCATCACGCCAGCTTTTGCGCTCTGTACCAAAGAATTCTTGGCTCTGCGGGTGTTGAACAAGCATAAATATACCCTGAGCAGGCGTTTGCAATAGGGTTTAGACATGCATATTCGGATATAAGTAGCCAGACATACTGACAAAAATTGTTGCCTTTCTTCTAGCTTGTTGAATAAGAAAATAATGAATTGATTACTTTGACGTGCGAATTAGTTTAAGGCCATCTCTCTTTGTCTTCGTTACAGTACAAGTAAATCAGTCGACTTATGGTGGCGAGATTCCGCCAAAAGTGGCCCATAAAACTTCCTGAAAAAGGAATGTCAAGACTTTTTAACAGGCCAATTAAGTTCTTGCTTTTAAGAATTTATTTGGGCCAGCAGGATTTAATAAATCAGTTGAAGAGAAACACTTATTTAATATTATTGGCCATCTTGAACTATGTAACTACGGTACTTGCTTGCTTATCTGGTACATTTTATCAGAACCACAATCATTAATAGTTTCTTTGTTTTTTTTTAATCAATTCAACCCTAGACGGAGACGATGCCACTAAGACGCAAAGGGGCTACTGGGTGTGAAAAAAAGGAAACGACTTTAGAAGGAACCGGAAACCAAATCCTTAAAGGAGAACAAAGGATAAGCCTCTAACTCCTGTTCAAAAAACCAGGAAAGAGTGTAACCGGGCGATAGGCGGACCAAAGTATCTCCAGATAGCACCTCTCCCATGGCACTAAGAGGTAGAGGGTCGGGCGTACCACTAGAGGGTGCTGAGCAATTTTTTGTTAGCATAAAGTTACTTTGGCGACGGATAAATATGTTTTGACGCGAAAGTACACACATACAGACGCGCGCACACACACAGACGCGCACAAAGGATAAAATAAATTTGTCTGAATCTCAGGAAATCTATATAAATAAATGCGAATGTCAATGTGTCACACTTTTTCAACTTTACTCATAGATGTCATAGCTCAACATATACTGATCTGAGATGGAACAAATACATCGAGTCAATTGCATCATCCACCGCAAGGAAAGTTGGCTCCCTGTGCCGAGCCAGGAAGTTTTTCTCCCCGGAATTGATCCTCCAAATCTATAAATCGACCATTCGTCCTTGCATGGAGTATTGCTTCCATATATGGTCTGGAGCCCCTGCTGTTTGCCTCAGGGTTCTTGATAAGATCCAGAGACGGATATGCAACGTAATTGGCCCTGATCTGTCATCTCGTCTGCAGTCGCTCTCTCACAGACGCGACGTTGCCTCGCTCTGACTTTTTTACAAATACTTTCACGGTAATTACTCCGAGGAGCTGCTTTCGCTGGTTCCTAGGCCTCATGAATTTAAACGTCCTACGAGGCTGGCATCCCGTTCCCACCCCTTCACCGTTGAAACTGTTAGATGTAGACGTATCTTCTACTCCAATAGCTTCATGCCTCGCACATCTCGCCTGTGAAACTCCCTTCCTTATTCCAGTTTCCCAGACAAATACAATCTCCAACTATTTAAGTGTAACGTCAATCGACATCTCCATTTGCTTTGATCTATCCACTTCCCTTCTCCACATCTTTTCACCTTTCATTCCTATCTGCTCTCGCTCCAACTCTTCTGTAACCCCCTTGCCTTGATCGATCCACTATCTTTCTCCACATCCTCTCCTTTACCACTCCTATCTGCTCTTCCTCCAAACCTTCTGTAACCCCTTGCGTGCTAGTGGCCTCCAGCCTTGTTTGGGGTGATAAGCTTAAATATATATATATATATATATATATATATATATATATATATATATATATATATATATACCCTTTTGGAATCAGGCCGATTAAGTAAAGTAAATTAAAAAAATTTCGGGCCTGATCCTGAAATTTTGGATTAGCAAGTTTTCATTACTGCGATTGTTTTCGGATTCCAACATATTGGCTTCTACCGATAAAAAAACTATTAAAGGGACACAACTCTCTAACTTTCAATAGCTCATGCTCAAATGAAAAAATACTGTTTTCAAATTAAAGTGTTTCAAAATAAAATTGTCCGTGTTTTCAACCTTATTACTAGAGGCCGTAGCCCAATATATCATACCGCTTTGGAATCAGGCCCACCCCGTGAGCAAATTAAAAACATTCCCGGCTGGATTTGAACCCGCAATCCTGAAATTTTGGATTCCTAATTTTTTGTTATTGCGATTATTTTCAGCGAATTTTTAGGTGATTTTTTCGACGAATTTTTTTGTACGATAACAATTTTTATTACTTTGGAAATAATCGAAATTAATTGCGAAAGTCACTCATGAAATAAAATAATTGTTTGTTCGGAAAGTAAGGGCCTACGTATATCAAATTGTCTTTAAATTAAGTGGCTGCAGAAAAATTATCGTTAAACCTTTAAAAGGTAAGCTTAAATAACAATGCAATACTTAAATGCAGCGATCAATTTTTGAGTTCTTTAGTTTAGTGTTGCCTATCGCATACGGCAGCAGTATAACCTGCAGTAAGAAATTTTCTCCAGATTGTAATTAAAAGAGCGAGGAAAAGAAAGTAAATGCAGTGATCAATTTTGATTTCTTCCATAGTTTAATGTTGCTTATTGCATACGGCAATAGTACGCCTCGCCAAAAGAAATCTCTGCCAACGGAAGACCAGATTGCAATCAAAAGAGGCAAGGCTGCAGCGAGGAAAAGAAAGTCCTGTGAAAATTAAAACCCAGATCAAACGGCAGCCAATAGACCATCCGATGCCGAGAATATGCAGAGAAATAGGGACTCTCAAACTCCTGAACAAGCTGAAGGTCCGATCAAGATCCACCCGCAGGAGCTAGCTTAATTGCCGCTCGGTAGTGCATCTTTTAAGCTAGTTGTTAATAAATTCGAAAACGACACCCAAATACTCATGATAAACGGACGTCCAAATGTTATGGGACGATGAAAGCACCCCCCCAACCGAACTTTGCGCGCTGCCATATATAGAGGCAAAGTGTAAAAATTGCCCAGCCCCAGGAACCAATGAGAGGCTAACTTTGGTATACCCCCTTTTAGTGAAATGATGAAGATTTTGCTAAAGGGTTGCAATTCCCTCATTATTTCTTACTCATTTCACTCCAAGGCAAAGCAATAAAGTCACCAAGAAACAAGGCGGTTACTTTTTATTAGAGAATATGAGAAAAACTACTAACTATATTAAGGAGAGAGAAAAATAGAAGAACAGAACATTAATAAAACAAAAAATAATGATTGGCATTGCATTACATTTTTTTAAGATCAAAATTGACTGGGAAACAAGAAGCCGAAAGAGTTCCACAAGCGTGAAGTGCGAGAGAAAGAACTGCTAGCATAGAACTTAAATCTACATCTAACCATTTGAACTGTAAAATGATGAAACCTTGCCATCAATGCACTTAAATTCATAAAGTCTAGGTAACAGGGGGGAAGATTCATCATAAGTTTAAAACAGAGAACATATGCTACATTTTGATCCCAGCCCCAAGGCTCGCCGGAAGTTAGTTCTGATCTACGCTACTTAAATCACCGGTTGTAAAATGTAAATGATTGAACGTTGCGATAACAAGCAACTTCTTCTATGTGTCATGTCCCTTCAGGACGCAGGCGATCATGGCTCTCCACAATTTCCTGTCTTTTGTCTTTTTGTTATTTCATCTAAACCTGGTGATGTAGAATACACCAATTGCACCTCTGCAGAAGGGAGAGTCCCCCACCCCAATAACTAGACCTGGGTCTGATGATAAACTACATCCGTCAGCAAGGCCTCTTATCGGGAGATTGGAGTTTTTGAGGACCTTGGAAGTTACCCGTTGTTTTCCTCTTGCCTTCAGTGTGTCCTGTGAGTATCAGATTTTCCAAGCCCTCTTTTCTCATTATGTATCCTAGAAATTTCACTGTCTCTTCCGGATGTTAAGTATAAGTTTCCTTTTGATTCCATTTTCTCTAAAACTTCGTCAGTGCTCACATGTTCGGTCCATAGTATGCTAAACATCCTCCTGTAGAAGCACACTTCTGCTGCTTCAGGTCTTCTCTTCATTTGTGACGAGACTGTCCAGCATCCATTGCCATATAAGAGGACTGATATTACGTAACAGTTCAGTAAAGATAATGAAGAAATAATTGTCAGAAGTTAATAAAACCAAGTTTATACATTTACATCTTCTTCAATGTGTCATGAAAACGAATAAACATAGCAGATTATAGATGATTTTTGAAAAACATGTGAACGTCCACAACAGTAAATGTTATAATAGTACAATCCCTTAATAAGACTGAATCTATCAGAAGATTCTTACGCCCAGTAGCATTAATTTCACGAGATCAATCGTATGATAAGTTACCCTACTAGTTGATCCTGTCTCTCCGGCTGCTGTCCTGGGCATAACGATAAATAACATGCGGCAGCAAGGCCTTTGATCGAGAAATTGGAGGTTTTGAGGAGCCTCTTAATTGCTGTCGTTCTCAGGTCAACCCTGACCCGGGCGTTAGCACCTGTTATGTTCCCAGATTTTTTTTTGATTTTTTTTTTAAGCTTATCACCCCAAGCAAGGCTGGAGGCCACTAGCACGCAAGGGGTTACAGAAGGTTTGGAGGAAGAGCAGATAGGAGTGGTAAAGGAGAGGATGTGGAGAAAGATAGTGGATCGATCAAGGCAAGGGGGTTACAGAAGATTTGGAGCGAGAGCAGATAGGAATGAAAGGTGAAAGGATGTGGAGAAGGGAAGTGGATAGATCAAGGCAACTGGAAATGTCGATTGACGTTACACTTAAATAGTTGGAGATTGTATTTGTCAGGGAAACAGGAATATGGAAGGGAGTTACACAGGCGAGATGTGCGAGACATGAAGCTATTGGAGTAGAAGATACGTCTACATCTAACAGTTTCAACGGTGAAGGGGTGGGAACGGGGTGCCAGCCTAAGTAAATAGTGAACCCCTAAACAAAAATCAACAGTACATTTTTCATAATAAAATGACCAACAATACATTTTTATAATAAAATTACCAACAATACATTTTTATAGCAAAATGACCAACAATACATTTTTATAGCAAAATGACAATCAATGCACCATTAAAAAATATAAAAATATATTTTTATCGTAAAATGACCAACAATATATTGTAAGACAGAATGTATGGTCGTTATCAAAAGAAGCGGACCAGGCTGTGGCGTAGTCCAGGGTATGATGATAAACTACATCCAGCAGCAACTTATCTGATTGGGAGCTTGAAGATTTTGAGGAGTATGGAATCACCTTTTAATTGCTATTGTTCCCAGGCCTACCCTGACCCGGGATGGTAGCACCTATTAGGGTCCCAGCTATGGGCAAATAGTGAACGCCATCAGACAAAAAACAAAACACTATGAAAGTATAAAAATACATTTTTATAGTAAAAATACTAGCAATATATTTTATATTAAAAAATTACCAAGAATACATATTTAATATCTGTCTATATCCCTGAGATGAGGTATTATGATTACTTACATTATTAGCATTATATTTATGACACACACACACACACACACACACACATATATATATATATATGCATTATATTTTCCCAGCAATTGTTCTTACATACATGTCATATTAAAAAGAACAGACATTTTATGCCTTTTAAATTTATTGATCATTGCTGCTAAGAAAGTTGTTTCACTGTGTCGTGCTAAACAATCTTTCTCTCTTGAACCTATCTAGTATATTTAGAAGTCTACCATTCGTCCATGCTTAGAATATTGCTACCAGATATGATCTGGTGCTCTCGCTATATATCCAGAGATCCTTGATAAAATCCAAAGAAGAATCAGCAATATTATCGGTCCTGATCTGTCATCTCGGCCTCAGTCACTTTCCAGCCGCCGTGAAGTTGCCTCCCCGTGTCTTTTCTATAAATACTTTCAAGGCAACTGTTCGGATGATGTCTTCACCATTAACGATGAGGCATCACTCAGCTGGTTGGTGATTCGTGGGGCCATCTGGGTCGCCAAAAGACTTTGTTCGGCGGGCTTGGAGAAATTTCCAAACTGCGTTCACTTTGATGGAGAGGTCGAGACCCTGGGTCACGCCTTCTTTCATTGTAGGGTCGTAGCGCTGTTGTGCAAGTTTGTTGTAGGCCTCATGGTTCGCATGCTGCAAGGAAAATTCTTTGTCCTTGAGGCCAGTTCTGTTTGTAGCAATGTGGTACCGCCCTTGACTAAGGCTGAACACTAAGTGTTCTTTTGCTTGCTAGGGGTCATGAAAGTCGTGATTTGGACGACACGACAGAAGAAATTCTATGGAGGCGAGAAGTTCACTTCTTCCCAACTGAATTTGTACTTTAAGCATCAGCTTATAGTCAACATTAGGTCGGAAAAGCGGCGGCTCTCTTGATCAGAATTTGGCAAAAGGTGGGTGAATCTTGGGCGTTTGTGTCGAGTGAAAGGGCCTGAAATAGAGTAGCACGTTTATGCTGGCTAGGCATCAGAATATTGTTCTTCCTGGGTTGAATTTAGGCTAACCACAGCCGGTTTTAGGTTAGTTTAGGGTTGGTTTTGTCTTTTCAGTTTCTTCAGATCCAGTTAACTTAGCTAGGGGATGTATGCCCATTGGGCCCTTCTATTTCTGCCCCTATTTTTCTTTGGTTTAATTCCCCAACCCCTCCCTTGTTTTAGGTGGTCAGTGATGTCAGTTCTCTGGTAGATGCGGGGTGCCTTTCGTTTCTAGTATGATTTTCGTATTTGCTGTTGTCTGAATGAGCGTGCGTTTGAGTGAGAGTTTGGGATGAATAATTGATTTCATATTATTAAAAGTCCCGCATTAATTTCGTCTAATTAACTGGTGTTTCTGCTACATTTAGAGATTGTGGAGGGGGAGGGGTTATTATTAACATTATTTTGTTTAATTTCTTGTAAATAGGTTTGTTTTCATATTGTAAATACTCATTGGGGCTAGTTTTTAAATTGTTGTATTATACCCTTCCCCCACAGACAATTAATTTTACATATAGAGACTAGTTAGGACTTTCATAGAGACAGCGTGGTATTATGGTGAATGTAATAAAAAAGGTAAGTAAGAATGCGGTGTTTTGGTGTTAGGAATATTGTGGTATGTTTGGGTCAATGTTTGTGGATGGCTAAGTTTAATCTTAAGACAGATGAAGACCGTCCTTACCCCCCATTCCCCATATTGGCCTTGTGCCACATTTTCTGTACATAGCAGAAATAAATATCGCTCTTCACCATGGTATCTAGACTTATAAAATTTAAGCGCAGTACTAGACTGGTGGAGAGTTCTGACCAATTTACAGTTGAGTTGTGTTGATGTAACCGTAAGTTCTATGCTAACAGTTTCTTTTCTCGCACTTCTCGATTGTGGAACTCTCGGTTCGAAACTTTCTAACCAACATTAATCTTCAAAAATTTAAATTTAATGCCAAATCGCTTTCTCCTGGCTTTTGGTGACTCTTCTTTTGTTTTCGCTCCCTAGTAATGTTTCTGTTTTATAATTCTTCCACGTCCAGTAACCCCTTGTGTCTTAATTGCTTTACTGCCTTTCTTGAAGTGAAATCGATTAAGAAATAACTTAATAACTTTTCGCACATGTGGCTGTTGTAGATGTACAAAGAAAATAGCCCAAATTTTTATTAGGTCCAGGCTTTTTGACTCACACGTGTCATCATCATGAGTGTGAGAAAGTAAAGGATATAGTGTTTTAGACCAGAGGTCGGCAACCTGCGTCACGCATGCCACACGTGACCCGCCAAACATTTTTCAATGGCACGTAGCCGCAAATAACAACACGGAATCCGAACAAATAACTACTACAACGCAAAGAAGATATTTACCTGTTTCAATTTTAATATATACTAAAGTATATATATATATATATATATATATATATAGTATATATTACTATATAAAATATATAGTAGAACAGGTATATTGACCTTGACTCGTATAAAAAAGTACATGCTGTTGGCACATTGAATTATTTTAAAACCCGAAGTCGACACATAGCAAAACGTTGCAGACCCCTGTTTTAGACTATAGGTATTTTTTTTAATGATGGATGGTTGCTTTTGTTGAATGTAAATAGTTTCAATGATCTTTAAAATGATATTTTGGGAGGCAATTCGATTTATAGAGAAGTTCAGTATTGTTAGGGAGGAATTTTCTAATATTAATATAGTTGATGTAGTTCTCATTAACGCGTTGTTTAATAGCACTTTGTTTAGATAAATGGCACGTGAGTCTGTGTGAAAGAACGGTTGTTATGTAACCTATATGACATATTTTGTTTATTACTGACGAATATACAATATGACGGTAT